>JALAZF010000737.1:1200000-1800000 GCA_022829125.1 Lathyrus tuberosus | reverse complement strand
TTGACTTGGGCCATGACTAAATACACCCCCCATTCGCTGGCCAGACACCTAGCAGTTAGAGTAAGCCTAGCTAAATTTCAGACTACACCCCTCCCTGCATCTTTCCATTTCACCACTCTTTATTTTTTAATGTTAATTTTCATTTCAATTTTAATTATTTTAAAATATTTTCTTCTAACCAAAATTCCCACAAAATTCCACCAATTATCTTGTGGTATTTAATTTTTATTTTCTTTACTTTTTATTTTTATTTCTCATAAATTAATTTTTCATTCTTTATTTTATTTTGTGATTAAATCCAAAAATTCAAAATAAGTTCAAATCTTTTTACTTAATCTTAAATTTCCTCTAGAAAACATTTGATCTTTAAATTGTTTTGTCTTTGAGAAAGATATTTTGAGAGAGTTCTCTAAATTTGAATGAATTCAATGTGCTAATGTTTTATGTGACTTTGTTACTAATTTTTTTGCCTTGGTTTCTTTGCCTTTAATTTCCAGATTAATAATGATATGTATGTGTTTTCATGTGCTTAATTGTTGTGAATCATATTACTATCTCTTACCGCACATGAATATTAAACTTTATTTTTGAGTTTGACCATTGCTTAATTGTGCACATCCTCCTTGAATGCTTGAATTTATAGTGTTCATATTAATCTCAAGTCCCTTGTAATATTCTTGTTCATAAGAATTGTCATTCCCCCCTTCCAAAGAAAAGTCCCTCTATTGACCTCAAAGTCATAGATATCTCATTACCCTTTTTAACCTAGCCTTAGGCTTGGAGTCGCCGCACTCCATGTAGGTGTCTTGCTGTCAGACCCTACTTTTTCGTGGACACTTCTTCCCTGTTTTAACTTATCCTTAGGAGTCACCGCACTCCACGTAGGTGTCTTGCTTTCAGACCCTACCTTCCCTTTGAACTTTGGCCATAGTCAATGGTTCCTCTCTCACCCTTAGCCAGGTGAACAACGGTTGTTCTGATTCTTTAGTCAGATACGTAGGCACAGGATGCGATGTCTTGGCGAGCATACTTAGTGTACATACCCCTAGGTCTTTACCTTAGCACATTTCCCTTAGCAAGCAAACATAATATAACACAAACATAAACAAGAGGTTCCTGTAGAGTACTACAGATACTTAGGGTGCTAATACATTCCCTTAGTATAACCAACCCCCGAACCTAGATTCTCTTATTAGGGTTTTCGTTCTTTACCCTTTCCTTTGGATAATTCAAAACTCAGTGGTGAATTTCAAAGTTTTGTGATTCAAGTTAATTAATAGCTTGATATCCGATTCTCACCGCAACAATAGTCTTGACTACTCCATTAGGAAGAAACTGGATACCCAATACCTGAGAGACATGGCACAGTTGGCTGACAGAGTCTGACAGGTAGAACACCTGAAAGCTGAAAAGGCCAGGGCAAATAAGAATAACAGAAAGGAAAGGGTAGCCTACGTCGAATTTGATGAAGATGAACAAGAAACAAATAGTCATTTTTTTATGACGAGAGCGAAATTGACCTTGTTGAACTAAAGCAAGGGCCACCATATTCCTGTAAAGTCCTAACACCTTCGAATGGAAAAAATCATGTCGAACCAGAGAAGAGTGATAGGTTCCCCAAGAGAACTTATACCTCCGATGTCACTAAGTGTGATGAAATGTTTGATTTATTAATTAAAGATGGCTTGATGATAGTGCCTCCTAGTGCTAAATGCCTCCTTTGGAACAACAAAAAAAGAGAGGTTTTTGTAAATATCATAAATTTTTGGACCATAAAACTTCTCAATTATTTCTTTTAAGGGATCTTGTTCAGAACGCTATCAAAGAAGGAAGGCTCAGGTTCGCTGACAAATTGAAGAATCAAATGAAGATAGATTCTGATCCTCTCATAGAGGCGGATGCGCATTACTCTGACCCATCCATGGTCAATATGGTAGAGGTGTCTGAGGACTTCGCCGACGAAGCTGTGATGGTCGAAGTTGCTAAAGGCTTCGCCAAAGAAGTCACTGAGGACTTCAACAAGGAAACCACTTAAGGTTTCATTTAAGAAGTTACTGAGAACTTCAACCAAGAAGTCACTAATGACTTCAACAAAGAAGCTACTGAAGGCTTTACCAAAGAGGCTACTGAAGGCTTCACCAAGGAAGTCACCGAGGACTTCGACATGGAAACTACTGAGGGTTTCGTCCAAGGATTCACTGAAGGATTCAACAAAGGAATCACTGAGGGTTCCAATCAAATTATCACAACACATGAAACTACTGAGGGTTTCATACAGGTTGATAAAATGAATAAGGGCACTGAGGGCCTTAGAGTCAAGCTGCAAGTGTTGGACATCATTGAGGGTGCAAACTTAGGGGTCAATATGGTTGAAATGACCCAGGAATCTGCTATGGAGGTTGATGAATAAAGGCTAAAACATGAAGAAAATGTCAAAGTGGCATATCCCAAGCAGGATGAGAACCTGGTCGAACTCCTTCATAGGTGCCAAAGGAAAAACTCTGAAGTAATGTTGTACCCAAGGTGCAACTCAGTCTTTGATGGGATGGTGTCATACCCTAAATTTTGACCACAAGACTTCACATCATTGTGCAAACAATCACCACAATATGGATGTATTTTCATACCTCACTAATCCTTTCAAAGATTATTGAGTATTTACCTCAACCAAGGATTAGGGTTTTTGAGCCCTCTTAGAGCATTCAGGCAAAGGATCAATCAAGAAGTGACATGATGTTCAACTTGTCAAGCCTCTCAAACATTCATGAAGGATCAATAGGTATCCCACATCAAGAATCTAACACAAGAATGCAACATTTCAAGTTGATCAAGCCTTAAGATCACCAGTGTCACCAAATTAGGGTTTTGGTCGACCAAGGCCTCCAGAGAGAAATTTTCATCTGGGCATGAGCCAATACTTCAACATATGATTCAAGAAGCTCAAAATAACCTTATGAGTCCATTCAAAAGTTCAAAAAAGCCTCAAGGGATGCATCTATAAAAAATCAGGAATTAGGGTTTTGACCTAACTCAGTCCATAAGTTGACTTTTAAAGAAAAACATGAGCCTAGACCTCGAGATATGCTTTAAGGACATCAAGTACATCATATTAATCTATTCACAAGATTGGATTGATTCAAAGAACTTGGGTCATAAACAATATAAGGATTCAAATTCATCTGGACCACAAACTAGGGTTTTTGAGAAAAAGTTAACCCTACCTTTGACTTTTGAGCAAAACATGACCTCAAACCTTGGGAAATGATTCAAGACACTCAAAAACACATTTGGAATCCATCCATTAGGTTCAATCTAGCCCAAGGGCTTGATTTCATAAAAGATCACAAAGTTAAAAATTCATCTGATACAGAAAGTCAGTTGTGATCAAAACCAAGTTTAACTTTTGGATTTTTTGACAAACATGACCTCTTTAAGTCAAACACAATGTTAAATTGTGATTTGGATTATCATAAATCAAGAAAAATCAAGAAAAGTGAGGTTACTTGCAAAAAGGGCAAACTTGAGAAACTTGAAATTTCACTAAGTTATGGAAAATAATGGTTTTTACCCAACTTTACAAGGCCATAACGTGTGATCCAAGCAACCATTTTCTCTCATCCAAAGCTCAAATGATAGCTCATATTACATACACCAAGATTGTCCAACATAGGTACCCCTAAAAAATGCCTAGATTTTGAGTTATAAGGCCATAAAGTAAGGGTTTCATGAGATTTTGACTTTGACACTTAGAAATGTTTTAGACAGAACCTGTCTCATGTTTTGCCCAACTTTGGAGGTATTTTTTATTATGATCCAAGATGAATCAAGACCAAACGTAAACATCAAAGTTGAAATATGATATACACGTTTTCCAAAGAGTACAAGAACATCCATTGATTCAACTTGAGCAAGAAGTTATGAACCTTACAACATGCCTTGATAGAAATTGATTTTTGGCAGCATTGGTACATAACTTGCATCCCACGATTTCTTGAGCCAATTTTGGACACTCGCATCATTGGTTTTCTGTCTAATGTCAACATAAATGATGAGGAGTTTGAACCTTAAGGCCAAAAAGTCAAGAACCCTATCCCTTTGGCAAGTGATGATCAATGTTGCAAATCCAAAATCCAATTTTGTCATATGGCATTGAAAGGATACATTGAGGTGACATGAATCACTTTATATCACTCTAAATGAGTCAAGCCTTATCCAAGAATCAAAAGACCTAAAACCTGCAAGTTCAGCTCAAGTCAATGGCTAGAGGAGACTTTGAACACCTAGTCATATCCATTAGACAATAGGGTGATCCAACCCCTATTCACTACTCCTCTCAAAATAAACTTCCTCTACTATAAATAGAGGTAATTTCTAGTTGATCAAAACACACCAAAACATAACAACGCTTGTTTTCCACCATTTCACTCATCATTCCAAATTTTCAAGTTCATGAGGTGTGAGAATCGAATTTTGCAATAGGGAGAAATTCAAATCAAACCAATGGTCCTAACACCTCACATACATCATATATAAGTGATCCAAACCCTTGTACAACATCTGTAACACCAGATTCATCAAGTTCATATCTCACCCCAAGCCACCTGCAGTTGGATTCGAGCCCACAAATCCAGAGGTTTTCAATCCATTCCAAGCATCTCAACACACTACTTGAGGTCTAAGGAAGCTGTCCAGATCATCAAAACACATCTGTAACACCTACAACTGAGGATTCAAATTCCTCTTGCACAGGTAAGCCTCAAGCTCTCAAAATCTATGATCCATGCATCATATAGTGATAACCCTCAATCAATTGTCATTTATAATTCATATTTGGAATTTCATATTAGTTTTTGCAAAATCTAGGGTTCCTGTGTTCATGCATGATAACTCTCTCCACACTTAAAATAAATGAAATTAATTACCACCATCGTGTTCCTTGTTCAAAAACGAGCAATTTCCATGTTTACATCTTTTGATTTCATTGCGTATTTAGAGAGATAGCAGAGGTTTTGCAAAACGGCCATGGAGGGAACATGCGAGGAAAAAGATGACCGTTGCCGCCATTTTTCAAATTTAATTCAAATTTTTGATTTTTTATTATTTTCTTAATTATTTTCAAAAATTAATTTCTCTCTCAATTTTAATAATTTTCAAGTGATTTTTTAAACATAAATCCTTCACATATTTAAATATTTTATTACACAAAAAAATAAAAAAATATTTTATTTGATATATTTTTGAATATTTTAAATAATTTTATTTTAATTTGTTTTAAACATTTTAAATAATTTATTTTTCATGATTTTTCAAAACCAAATGAATTTTAAATCATCATGTGAATAAGACCTTATTTTCCAAACCCTAACCATGGTTTGCTTTTTGAATTTATTTGATATTTTTCATCATTTTTAATTGTTTTTTCCTTTTTAAAATGCAAAAAAATAAAATAAAAATTAGGGTTTCCTTTGATTCAATCTTCCAAAACTTCATTTCAAGTACATCTTGGGCCTCTATTAGAGTGTAAGACCCAACCCTCTTTGTAAATAAACCACTTCATTGGGCATCTGCTACAGTATAAGTCTCATCTCGCTTTTCAAAATCACGGTGCGATCGCCTTTAAAACAATAATATTGGGCCTCTATTAGGAGTGTAAGTCTCATCCCTTTGTACATAAACCTTGTTTTAAACAATAATCTTGGGCCTCTAATAGAGTTTAAGATCCAACACCCTTCTGTAAATAGAAAGTCTTTTAGCCTAATTCATCCTAGACTTTGTACAGGATACAAATAATCACCTGGGCCTCTATCTAGAGTGTAAGACCCAACACCTTTTCTTTTCTCCTACTTGAGATCAAGTCATCTTTAAAATTAAAAAATTTCTTCAATTTCTTCAAAAACCTTAATCAAATCTTGAAGAAAACACCTGATTAATCACAATACACTTGAGCCTCTATCCAAAGAATAAGACCCACCACTTTGCTCAATTCAATACTTGTTTATATACTTGTTCATATGTCTATATATACACTTGTGCAGATCTTGTTAAGTTCCTCTTAGCATTTAAATCATCCTCAGTTTAGACTACTTCAAACAAATAGGATCCTTTCAGTCTGTACAACTTAGTTCAAACAACTAATTCCCCCTGTACAAAGGAATACAGTTAGCCTCCTCTTGGGCTTTATCCAAGCATTATTGCCTCCTCTTGGGCATCATACAATGAATCTCCCCAGGAGTTATCCTCCTCTTGGGCTTTGTTCAATTTGATCAACTATTAAAGAGAGGGTTATTTCCCGGTGAAACCTCTTCTTTAATCCCTTTAACCCTGGAACAGTTCAACAAAGAAAAGATTATTTCCCGGCGAAACCTTTCTTGAACTCTTCCTAGACTTGGAAAGTCTCCATCCCTAGCATCCTTTTAGGCTTCATACAAGGACCCATGGGCTTCCTAGAAGCATCCCTAGCCTCCTCTTGGGCTTCATACAAGGACCATTAGGCTTTCTAAAAGTATAAGATATATCCTAGTCATCTTTATCAATACACCAGTCCCCAGGAGAGTCAAAACCTCTAAGGAATTCAAGCTTATCATTCTCTAAGGCTCTCCTGATCCTCAACAAAGCTTGGTTTTCATCTTTAAAATCCCCAGCCAGGGTCAGGTTATCACCAACAAGTCCCCAAAAGTATCAGAGCCTCATGGCATATGATAAATCAACTCTTCTCTAATCCTCAGCAAGAGATATTTCTCCTTTTGATTCCTTCACACAGTTCATACCTTCTTCTGGATTTAAATAATCCTCAGTAAGAGTTAGCCTCCTCTTAGGCTTCATATAATGATTTTCCCAGTCAGCCTCAATATTGGGCTTTGTACAAGACAAATATAATACTCCCCAGTTGATTCAGTTTTCAACCTTTTTTAGCTTCAACCTTGGGCATTGATCAAGGCACAAAATCCAACATCCACAAAGATAAGACCAGGAGTCCTCTCTGTAAGAGGATATCCCCTCTATACATCACATTTCAAAACAAACAACCAAAAACCTTTTTTTCAAGATAATTGATGTAAGTGGCACACTTGTTGATTCAAAATCCAAGCTGGAGTCCCTTCTTTATCATGGCTAAAATTTCTATTTCATCTAAGTGATGTAAGTGGTAAGCCTATGGATTCTACACATCCATGTCAATGTTCCTCTCTTAGCATGCAAAGACTCACAAAAGGAAGATGTGGCATTGCTGGATTCCACACATCCCAGTTAAAGGAACTTCCTTTATAATTAATTCCTCAATACTTATGATAATAGGTGAGATATCTCCCTTTAGAAATGACAAGATCTCTCTCATTCAAACCTTTAGCTTCAATCTTGGACTTTGAACAAGACACAAACACCCATTTAGCTCCAATCTTGGGCTTTGAACAAGACACATACCCCTTTAGCTTCAATCTTGGGCTTTAAACAAGACACAAATACTCTTTTAGCTTCAATCTTGGGCTTTGAACAAGACACCAAACAATTTCCTCCCATAGAATAGGAGGAACTACGAACGTTCTGATTTCCTGGGATCTCTTTACGGGAATACGTAGGCATAAGGTTGCGAAATCTTAGCGAGTGCACTAATAAAAAACTTTAGGTCCAGTACCTTCCCAAAAACAACAAAAATCCCAAAAAACAACAAAAACATTTCCTCAGCTTTCCAAAAGGAGAAACTTTCCCTATTCAACAGTAAATGGATTTAAGGAACTAAGCAATACAACCGTAGAAACATATGTAAACAAAGGTTCCTATATATTACTATTGATACTCTGGGTGTTAGTAGCTTCCCTTTGTATAACCAACCCCCGATCCCCGATCTCTTCGCATTTGTTAAAGAAAACATTTGCATGCAGGTTTATTTTGAGACATCTTCCCCTTCCTTTTAAGCTTCATAGGATAAATATAGAAATCAGAAATTAGCACCAAAAGCGTTTGTGGTCACGTTACAAAAACCGACGCTACAAAAGGTTGCAGAAAATAACAGGTGGTTCGACGAGCAAAAAAATAAATAACTGGAGGGATTCTCATAACCGCTTTGCTTCGACAAAGGGAGAAGACCCAGGAAGCATGGGTAAGGTGGACAAGGACTGCGTAGAAATAAACCAACCACATTCAAACCTAATGTTGACGCCCCTAGGGGCAAATGGGTGAAATCGGTCGAAAAGAGGGAACAAGGCCAGAAGAAATGGAAAAAATTTGAAGCGGAAAGAGGTTCATCAATAGCATACCGTAAGGAGTTCCAAGCCTCGAAACAGTCAGCATGACGCTCTAAAAATTATAAGGGTAAAAACCCAATGTCAAGGTCTCAATGGAGGAGACAACGGAGAAGGCAAAAAGCTGAAAGAGAGGTTACAGAAAAGGAAAAGTCTGAGTCAAGTAGCAACGTACTCATAAAGAAGGACAGAACGAGGACAATAATCCTGTCAAAAAAAGGCCTGTCGAAAGAAAATTGTTTGCTGATCTAAAGGAGGAAGTGAGAGAGAAATCTGACCAAGTTGCTGCAGATGACGACATGCTGACGGATGCTTTGAATCAGGTTCAAAGCCTTCGTTAGATATCATTTGCAACGTGGTGTCCGTATTGTCTAGGGAATACGACATAATCACGGAGATGGAGGAACCTGAGGATGAAATTGAATTGGAAGTGGCCATTCGCAGGCCAGTCGATTATTACATACTAAACAATGAATTCATCAAAGAACAAAACGCCTTTTTTTGAAAGGCCAGACGAAAACATGAAGAACTATCTAAAGCCTCTGTTTATTAGAGGCAAAATAGAAAATGTTGAAATAAATAAGATCCTATTTGATGCCGGAACGATTGTAAATTTGATGTCGCACTACATGCTGAAGAAAATTGGGAAGAATGGCACTGATACCAAACCCTATAACATTGTCTTGTCGAACTATGAAGGGAAAATGGGTACTATAAAGGGGGTCATACAAGTGGATCTCACAGTTGGCACTATCAGAAGGCCAACTATGATGGCAAACTACAATCTACTGCTTGGTCGAGAGTGGATTCATGGAGTTGGTGCAGTTCCTTCTTCACTTCACCAACGCATCTCCATCTGGCGAAGCGATGGAATTGTGGAGAATATAGAGGTTGACCAAAGCTACTATATGGCTGAGGTTAATCAGGTGAATGGGTGGAACTTTGACAAGAAACTATCCCATATTGTACTTTGCAATCGTGCAGGGTTCGACCTCACACCTACTGACAATGTATTCTGTTCCCTTTACCTGCATCCAACCCATGGCTTCCAATGGGATATGGAAGTAGTAGGTGAAGAAGACTAAGTGTTTGGAACTAAAGGAATCCAATCAACTGGTTAGGGAAGCGAATTTGGTGACGATGACTGAGTCAGAGGCACTAAAAAGGATTTTGTCTTACATAGCCGAAAATAAATTAAAAGCGGCCCTAGAGGCTGAAGTAAAATACATGGTTGTCAAAGCCAAACACAATGAAGAGCACTTTGAAAATCCTGGTAAGGACTTCGATCCAGAACCACCAGACAAGGATTAAGGTGAAGTGCAAGGCCAAAGGCTTGACACCATCTATGATGGCGAGCCTTTGGGTTTCAAAAAGGATCCGCTAGCGAACAACATGAAAATGCTAGCGCAAGACCATTTAGAAGAAATTGACTCTGGAGATAAGGCAACAAAAAGGCCAACTTACATCAGTGCCAACATTATCCCATAACTCAGAGTCGAAGTAATCCAACTGCTGAAGGAGTTCAAGGACTGCTTCACATGGGATTACAATGAAATGCGTTGTTTAAGCAGAGATCTGACCGAACTGAAGCTGCCTATAAAGCTTGGGAAGAAGCCCATCAAGAAGACTCTAAGGCATTTTGCACCTGAAGTTTTGTCGAAGATCAAAGAGGAGGTCGAAAGGCTTCTAAGATGCAAATTCATCCGTACAATTAGGTATGTCGAATGGATTGCCAATATTGTTCCAATCATTAAGAAAAATGGCACTTTAAGGGTTTGCATTTACTTCAAAGACTTGAATGCTGTAACCCCAAAAGATGAGTACCCAATGCCTGTGGCGGAAATGTTAGTCGATTCTCTTACAGAACATGAGTATCTAAGTATGCTCGATGGGTATTCTGGATACAACCAGATTTTCATTGTTGAGGAAGATGTGCCAAAAACGGCATTTCGATGCCCCGGAGCCTTGGGCACCTTCGAATGGGTAGTAATGCCCTTTGGCCTAAAGAATGCTGTGGCAACTTATCAAAGAGCAATAAACTCTATATTTCATGACTTTATTGAAACTTTCATGAAAATTTATATTGATGACATTATGGTTAAGTCTGTTTCATGAAAAAGTCATATAGACCATCTTCGACAATCATTTGAGAGAATGAGGAAGCATGGTCTAAAGATGAATCCTCTTAAGTGTGATTTTTGTGTGTAGGCGGGGGATTTTCTAGGCTTTGTGGTCCATAAGAAAGGAATCAAAATTAACCAGAACAAGACCAAGGCCATCATGGAGGCGAAAATGCCTTTGACGAAGAAGGAGTTACAATCTTTGCTAGGAAAGATCAACTTCATGAGGAGGTTCATCTCAAACTTAAGTGGCAAGACTCAAGCCTTCTCAAATCTACTTCGACTCAAGAAGGAAGGATTTGAATGGGGACAAGCACAACAAGAGGCTTTCGACAAGATTAAAGACTACCTTGCTCACCCTCCAATTCTAGCACCTCCTTGTAGGAATAGAAGTATGAGATTGTACATATCTGCATCTGATAAGACTTTAGGAAGCATGTTGACTCAAGAGGATGAAAATGGTGTCGAAAAAGCCATTTACTACCTTAGCAGAGTCTTAAATGATGCAGAAACTAGATATAGTATAGTCAAAAAATTATGTCTATGTCTATACTTCTCATGTACAAAGTTAAAGCATTATATAAAGCCAATTGATGTTTACGTTTCATCTCATTTCGACATTATTAAGCACATGTTATCCAAAACAATTTTACATAGTTGTATTGGCAAATGGGCACTGGCCTTAACTGAATACTCTTTAACATATATGCCTTTAAAGGCTATTAAAGGACAAGTGGTAGCAGACTTTATAGTCGACCGCTCTATAGTAGAAAACCCCCTAAACTATGTTGAGCTTGAACCTTGGAATTTATACTTCGATGGTTCTAGTCATAAGGATGGAATGGCAAAAAAATTCAAGTACAAGGTCGAAGGCCTTTGTTCAAACAACGAAGCTAAGTACAAAGCTTTGATTGTTGGACTTGAAATCTTGTTGGAATTGGGGGCAACTCGAGTCGAAATAATGGGTGACTCAGAGTTGGTTATAAAGCAAATCACAAAGGAGTATAAATGTGTTAAGGAAAATCTTATCATATACTTTGTGATAGCTAATAGATAGTTACAAAGATTCGAAATGGTAAGTATTCGACACATACCCCGACTTGAGAATCAAGAGGCCAATGACTTGGCCCAGATTGCTTCTGGATACAAAATCTCAAAAGAAAAGTTACAAGATCCAATCGAAGTCAGAGGAAGAGTTGCGCCAACTAGATTATCCCCAACAGATTTGGAAACAATGAAGCTAGGATATGCTGACGAAGAGAGTTTTGAGATATTGGCCATAGATAGTTTGACAGACGAAGATTGGAGAAAGCCAATAGTAGACTACTTACAAAACCCAACAACATATGTCGAACGAAAAATCATATGTCATGCTTTAAGTTATGTTATGATGGGGAACGAATTATTTAAAAAGACGCCTGAAGGTGTCTTACTCAAATGCCTTAGTGAGTCTGAGGCATACTTAGCCCTCTCTAGTGTCCATAGTGGGGCATGTGGGGAACATCAGGTGGGTCATAAAATGAAATGGTTGTTATTTCGACAAGGGATGTATTGGCCTACCATGCTTAAGGATTGTATTGAATTCGCCAAAGGATGCCAAGAATGTCAAGTACATGCAGTCATTCAACATGTTCCTGCAAGTAAATTGCATTTCATAGTGAAGCCTTGGCCCTTCAGAGGATGGGCTTTGGATTTAGTTGGAGAAATTCGACCAGCATCATCCAAAAGTCAAAAATATATTCTGGTGGGGATAGACTATTTCACTAAGTGGATTGAGGCTATACCATTAGTGAATGTTGACTAGGAGGCAGTGATCGAATTCATCCAAAAAATATCATTTATAGGTTTGGAATCCCATAAACCATTACAACAGATCAAGGATTAGTTTTTATTAGTCGAAAGGTTCAAGAGTTTGCTAAAGAAATGAGGTTCAAACTTTTGACATTCACACCTTATTATGCTCAGGCTAATGGTCAAGTCGAAGCAGCGAATAAGATAGTGATTAGCCTAATCAAAAAGCATGTGGGGGAAAAACCAAGGAAATGGCATAAGACATTGGACCAGATTTTATGGGCATGTCGAACCTCCCCTAAAGATGCTACAAACACTACACTTTTTCGACTAACATATGGTCATGATGCAGTGTTACTAGTCAAAATCTACCTACAGTCAACTAGAATTCAAAGACAACATGAGATCCCATCTGAGTCTTATTGGAACATGAAGTCGGACAAGTTAGTTGATTTAGACAGAGAAAGATTGAATGCCTTAGAACTATTAAAGAGGAAGAAGAGAAGAGTAGAGAAATCCTATAATAAAAAGGTTAAAGTTAAGTTATTTTCAACTAGAGATCTAGTTTGGAAAGTAATTTTGCCCATGGATCGAAAAGATAAAGTTTTGGGTAAATGGTACCTTAAGTGGGAGGGCCCTTTTCAAATTGTTCAAGTTTTTTCTAATGGTGCATATGAAGTCGAAGATTTAAGTGAGGGTCGAAGAATCTTGAAAGTGAATGGGAAATATTTGAAAAAGTATAAACCTGCACTTCACAAAATAAAAATAACTAAAGAATAAATCCATACATAAACAGTCGAAGCCAAAATGGTGAATCAAGATGCATAGGTTGCCAAAATGGCTAAGTAATTACATAAATGACACTGAGGGCTTAAAGTCATTACATAAGAAACAAAAATTATTCAAAGAAAAACATTAAGCAATTACAATCGAATTAAAATAGGAGGGAAGCTTTCATCTTTTGGTATTTTGACCTTTAAAACATCAAATGCCACTCACAGACAGATTTGTTGGTCGAAATGCCATCAATTTCCTTCCCAAGTTTTTGAGCTCGTTCGATGTGATGCATACCGACTTGAATTTATTTGGCCAGTTCATCATGATCAAACTTCAGGAGTTCGTCTTTACGCTCCTTGGCCTTTGAAGTTTTAGCTTGCAACTCCTTGATCTGTTGTTCCCAAGCTTTGACATTTTTGTCACAGGCTTCGATTTCCTTTTTGTGCTGTTCAGAGCCCTTTTCCCACTCTAAAACTCTTGTAGTGGATTCAGTGGCTGCATCCCAATCAGCCATTTGGGTCTCTAATTTTTTCTAAATTTTATTCGAAGCCTCCTTTATGCTGTTAAGATCTGCAACAACCTGGTCAACCGGCAATCACAAATCCATAATGACATCTGCAACTTCTGGATAAACCTCCAAAATATTAACTTGTTTCAGGAGATCTTTGATCCCAAAGCAAGCAGAACTATCTTTCACCAAAAGTTAAACAGATCAACGTCGAAGACTTTCTCTTAATCTTGAGAAGTAAGTCATCCCTAAGTTTGCTGGCAGATTGATCACCTGATGCAGTCGAAGTGTTGGCACTTTTCTCAGTCAAACTGCATCTTGCGCTAATCATGTCCTTCAGGTATTCAAGTGGTCTACGTTGCATCAGTGCTTCTAGCTCCTCATGGGAGAGGCTAGTAGTTGTTCCAGTCGAAGGTGCATAAGTCTTTTGGGTAGCTGCAGGATTTAGTTTAGCCTTAGGTTGGTCTTCTTGTTGCTTAATGTCTTCTTCATTGTCATCATTGTTTTCTTGTTCTTCTTCTTCTTCTTCTTCTTCTTCCTTGTGAGCTTCTGTCTCGAAGTCAAACATGGAACAATCCTCTTCCTCATCTTCTTTCTCTTCCTCTTCACTATCCGGGCCACCAATGCCTTGTAGCACGTTAATTGGAGAGCCATCTTCAGATTTGTCTTCGACATTTCCTTCTGCAGTTGGCATCTAAGTGTCACCTTCCAAACCAACCAAGGCATCTTTCTCTAGTGGGCTCTTATCATGTTCAGAGTCACTAGTTTGAGAATGCTCAGTGGTGACTTTTGGTGGCGAATCCTTTTGATGTTCGTCAGCAAGTTGACTCACCTCATATATGGATTTTTTTGTTGGAATCTTTAGGTGATGTTGGTTGATAAGAGGGAGTACTTGTAGGATGGTAAGAAGGATCGCTGCTGGTTGTAGGTAGAATTTGTTGAATGATGGGTTGTTCCTTGCAATCTGTGACACCCTGAAAAAATAAAAAATTAGTAAGTCGAAGATAAGTAAGAAGAAAATTATCACCTCAAGAGGTTAAAGTAGAATTGTTTACCTTAGGGCCTTTAGCCCCAGGGCTAGAGTGTCACATTCGACTTGGTCAGGGGTTGTCTTGGCAGTATGGCCTTTGGTGGTTTGATTAGTATCAGCTTCGACCACTTAGGGAGTGGAAGGTTTCTTCACAGGAGGTTTAACAGCTTTTAGTTTGGGTTGGGAACTGGCATCATAATTTTTTTCCTGTTTTTACTTCTTTTTTGGTTGTTTGAAGGTGTCTGGAAAGATATCTCCATCGTCTAATTCAATTACCTGGACATCAGGCTCTTTTTGTTTCCTTTTCTTGGGTGTCGATGGTGGTCTTCGACTACTCTGAAAGGAAATATACCTTATATGTTAAAATGTGAAGAACAACACGTGGAAAAGCACAATAATCACTTTGTTTACCTTCATTGTTGTCCTAGTGTTTTTGTCCTCATCCTTCTCTTTGACGACGTCCTTATCTGTGGTAGCAGGTTTCTTGGCAGGAATCCTCACAGCTGTAAGAAAATCAATGCAATTAGTACAAGTAAAAAATAATAAATAAAGAATTGATGAAAAAGGTAATGTCGAAAAACCTCCCATTCCACACCTTCGTATATTGGAGACTCTACGCGAACGTGTTCTATGCTAATATAAAGGTGGCCTTTGAAACTGTCTAGAGTATGCTTAGTCGGAACCACTTGCTTGGCACATTTTTGTGATATTTGTCGAAGGATCCTCACAGACGAACCGGTCTATAAATGGAGGACTAAAAGCCACACCAAATTCAGCACCGGACAGTCGAGAAAATTTTGGAGGATACAAGTTAAAAGCTAGTTTGTACCGTTGTTCAAGTTTAATGTACGAAGGTAGCTTTAAATCCTCCAGTTTCTTGGTAAATTTTTCTTTTAATGTGACTGCTACCTCGTGAATGGTTCAACTAAGATCATCAGGTCTATAAGCAGTTTCAAAGTACTTTTGGAATGGTTGGATTTCTTTGATGTGTGTCGAGGTACCTTTCTTGACTCTTTCCTACACAGAGGTAAAAACATGAGTTAGGTGCTGAGTGAAAGTAGAGATGACAAAAACTTCTGTAGTATAATAATCTTTCCACCAAGTGTCAAATTCTTTGGTGTAGAGGAAAGATGGTTTGAAGGCTACAGGGGAGAATTATGTAATGCCAGTGTAATTAGCCAATTGTTTGCTGCACTGGTCTTCAGTATGGATCATATTATAGTGAATCAGGGAGCCTTTCTTGGCGAAAAGTGGTTAAGGTTTAATTTGAATAAGACCAAAATGTCGAGAGACAAGGTTTGGTTGATAGCTGACGAGAGTAAATTGAAGTCTTAAAGGTGTGAGTCTTGTGGCTAATAGTCTAGGGTGAAGAATGTTTCCCATACAACAAGAGACTCTGCTTCTTGGTCTTTTGACGGAATAGGGAATCTTCTTGTAAACCACTCAGGGCCAACCTTTATATCAGTAAATGGAACCATGCTTGGTGTGAAGTTATAGCTTTAGGAAAAAATCATCACATAACCAGTGAAGGTTTGCTGGAGATTTAACCCTTCATCACTTGGGGTCAGCAAAGCAAGTCTTATTCCTTTGACTCTCCTGTTCTTTATCCCATCAGCTTCTGCATTGATAGGATTATGAATAGGAAGAGATGCTTCAAAAGTGGCATTAAACCATAATTGTAGTAGCCAGAAAGGGTCAGAAAACAGCAGATTTCCTTTGGACTTAATAGTCTTGATTGCTGTAACTGTGAGGGCAAGGTGCTCTTCATCTAGTTTCTGTTTTAATGATGTCAACAAGTAGGATAGCCTTTAGTTTGTAATTTGGATGGTATCACTTCGTTGTCGGTCATATTGCATACAACCATTGATAATCATATGTATAAACATATAGGAATGGTTCTATATAATTTCTACATGTGCATAATCATGGTACTAGTGTTTGGTGTAAATGGCTCGTGTATTAGTTGGTCAAAATGTACAGAAAATCAAATTTTGAGTTTTTATAGGTCTTGAGTCCACCTAAACTATGCATGAATTGACTCGTGAATTGTTGACAATTTTCTGGGAAACCATCGGGAAAGCGCACGCTGACCCTCTCTAGGCATGCGGTCGACGCAAGGTCATGAGCAGTCGACGCAAGGTCATGAGTGGTCGGCGCATGATTAGTTGTTTTGCATAGACTTTTCCAGGGGTTAGCTCCCGCCGACCCTCATCCAGCGAGTGGTCGACTCTTCGCTGGTCTGAGTCATTTTTCTGCATTCTGTTACTTCTGTTTTTGCTGTTATTTCATTTAGTTGGTTATTCTTGCATTATATATAGTTGATTCATCTCATTTTTAAAAATAGAACAAGAAACGTGAAAATATATACTGATTTTTCTCTTCAACTTCATCTTCAACCTTGTGTTCTCTAACAACTTCACATAATCATTTTTTTAGTGTCGTGCATTGTGTGAAGTGATAACGTTCAGACTTAGGTGTGTTGTATCTTTTGTTCTAGGTTGAGAATCAGTTGGTGTTTCTTGAATAAAACCTCAGGTTTTGTCCTCCAAGAATCCGAGTGATTTTTGGGGTTTTTTCACAAATCAGTTTCTCTACAAGGATTCAGTCGTGCGAAGGTAACTGAAGAACAGAGGGTTCATTCAGTTTAGTAGCTACAGTCGAGGATCATACGAGAAAGATTTGGGTTCGAATTGCGAAAGAATGAAATCGATCGAGTGAAGGTGATTGAAGAGCGGTGGGTTCTTTCAATCTAGTAGCGTGAGACGGTGCTTTGTTCGACCAAATTCGAAGCACTTGATTCATCTTGAATCAAGGGGAGAGAAGACTTTGCATCGACATCAAAGACGTTTGAGGGTTTGATTGTTCTGTTTTATCTTGTACAAAAATTTGCAATATATATATATATATATATATCAATTCCATGTTCGGAATTGGGGGCAGAGGTACCCATAGCAAGGACGATTGGGGAACTGCCTAATTAAATCGTGTTTTTTCTCTCTTTCCCTACTCTTTTACGTTTTGATATTAATCAAACTTGTGAAATATCAATTGATCGAAAATTTCTAATATAGTGTAATATAAAGCTGAAAATAAACTTGTAAAAACGATACAATCCCTTGGATTGCATTTGGAACTAGCTCTACATTCACATTAATTAGAAATTCACAGTTGGAGTGTCGCACACGTCAAGTGTTCGATAAATTGATTAAGCGCAAGCTCTAAAGCACTTTGTGATTAAATTTTGTCATCCTATCTCGTTGGTAATTGGATAACTTTCAAGTAAATAAAATTTGGTTGATTGCATTGTGTGTTTGGTGATTCATCTGTAATTTTTCTCTTCCGTCATACCATTCCTAGTAACGTTGTGCATATCCGATCCTTTTGGTAGTGGTTCATTGTAGACGAGTGATTAAGTGGTTGCTTCCATAAAAATATTTTTAAAAACCAATTTTGGAACACCATTTACGTGTATTAAATTGTGGGATCTATTAAACCCCCTTCTAGATCCTAGCCATCGTCTAACAGTAATGCCTTCCCCTAAAGACTCATAAAGGTTGGCCAGGATCATCTCGCTGAGACAAAAGTTATGTCCGACGTGCAGTTGGTTCGCCATTGTTAAATATCTCTTCGCCACTTGTAAGGATCTCGAACAGAAGACGGAACAAGATAGCCATAGAGCAAGAAAAGCAATATTCTCTTGGTCAGATACTTCATCAGAGTCTTTATCATGGTAATAGGCGATGTAAGTAGTGAAAGCTGCTTTGGTGGTGTCGAAGCCTATAGAGTCTTCAGCCAGGAAGTTAGGGTCATAGGTTTCTCCAGTTGGCTTAAGCCCGGTGATGGCAGCAACGTCGAAAAGGTTGGGGTCATCATTCCCTAGGGAAGATGAAAATTGTTGTGGATGCTATCCCAGAAATATAATGAACCAATTAGCATTGATTGGCAATAGCCAGGTCCAACATTCGACATTTGGATCATGTCGAAGATACCCATGTTTTTCCAAATCTTGGGATTTTGCTTTTTCCATCTTCTTCGACCATGCAAGGTAATCTGATGGATCTTTAAACAGGGGGCATGATCTAAATACCCTAAAGCTATTGTTCATGTATTCTAGGTTGATGGGTTCTTTGGAGGCTTCAGTCAAAGGAGAACTTTGGCCATCAAATTTCAACTTTTCATTAGCCTTAACATCCTCGCTAGCCCTAGGTTTTTGCCCATTTGCTATGGGTTTGTAATAGTCATACACAAGGAAAAATTCTCTAAGCCTAGCAGGATCAGTAGAAATATTTGGAAGGGGACCTAACATGGCGTGCATTTTACCAGAAGCAGAGATAGGAATCAATACCTAAGATTGATAGATTTTGCGCTTCTCTTCTTCAAGAGGAGGTTCAGGTATATATTGTTGGTTACCTACCATTGTTGGGCCTAAAATTTTGTGAAGTTTAGCGAGTTCCGTGGATTTCTTGGATTCCTTGGTGTTCTTGCTTGAATCTTAGGAAGTTTTAGTGGAAGATGCCATTGATGTAGTAGATGGAAGAAAAAGAGTTTGTGAAAGATGAAGAGTTGAATAAGTTTGTGCTTGCTCAAAGAAGTTCAGAGAGTGGAAAAAGTTGAAAAATGGTGGTTTTCACTATTTATAGATTGATGAAGTGGAAGCGGTTTACTGCACGCATTGATGGTTGAAAGAAATAGTGGGACACATGCCGTACAGAGAACACATGATGGGACGGTAGGAGTTGATCTGACCCACGATCTTCTAGGGACTAGGTGTGTGATGATTACAAAGATTCACGCATGGGTTTTTGAGGAGACGTTTGCGAAAAGTTGTCATGATGACTATGACGTCATAGCAGACAAAGGGTTTCTAGTGTCGAAAGTGAGTTTCAAAAAATGCCTTTTTCTCCATTTAGTCGAAAACGACATTTTTGGGGGGTAATTTGTTGGCTGGGAATTTCGACGGGAAGCTTTGTTTGAAGATAATAAGCAAAAGCAGGTGTTTCTTAAGTTATTTTTAAAATTCGATAGAAGCATGTGTAAAGGTCCTGGTCATAGAGGTCTTCGTAAGAAGGATACGCTGGATAAACACTTAGAAATATTTTCTAAGTTTGGATGGAAAATTCGATGGAGGCGGTACAGAGCTTGTGTTCGACAGAGAGTTTGAATTTCAAATAAGGATAATAACTGTCTTTTGTCCTTATCTGTTTCTTAGAAATGACGCGTGTAAAGTTGTGGCGAATTGAAGACCTGCAGAGCAAAACGTGTCATTTTCTGAAGGAATGACCATTGATGACAATTATTTTTGACGTATTATAAATAGGAGTCTTAGTGCATAGGATTTTTGTGTGTTCAATTGTTGTACAAATACTCACAAAATCACTCAAAGTATCTAAGTTAATTGAGAACAGAGTTTTCGTTGAGAATGTACGTCTGAAACACCATTATTTTCATTTCAATGAAAGTTGGCTTAAATAGTATTTTCGTCCCTGTAAGTTGGCGAAATTTTGGTTTTCGTCCCTGAATCTTTTTTTTTCGGTTTTAGTCTCTATATCTTAATTTTTGTTGGTGTTTAGTCCCTACAGAGGTGTCCTGCGGATTTTCCTACAGATTTTCCTTTGAATTTTGGTTTTAAGGAAAATCCGCAGGAAATCTTTGGATTTTCCTGCGAATTTTGGCTTTAGGGACTAAACACCAACAAACAGTAAGATATAGGGACTAAAACCGAAAAAAAAAGATTCAGGGACGAAAACCAAAAACTCGCCAACTTACAGGGACGAAAACATTATTTAAGCCATTAAAGTTTTACTTTCAGTTTTATCAATTACTTCTTTTATTGCAATTTTACTTTGAAGTTTCTTCATTGCAAATTCTTTATCAATTTTTCCTGCAAATTTACCTTTTAAACTTTAAACAATCTTTTACAAATATGAGCGTTGTCGAAGTGTTCTTAGGATTTTCAGAAATAGTTTAAACAATAGCTATGTCCTAGGATTCACTGGTTGATCCTGCAAGTAAACAATTTTTTGGAGACTGTAGCAGGGAAATTTATGAGTGTAAGCTATTGATTAACTTAACTCATAAAGCAAGAGTCGCCACCGCGCTTTTATTTATTCCATAAAGGAAAAGGAAAAATGAGCGAATAAATCCTAAGAAGTCTAAAAAAGCAAAAGCTAAAAATGACAAAGAGAAATGGGTAAGGGGGGTTGGTTACGCAATGGGAAGGTATTAACACCCAAAACGTCTATAGTACCCTATAGGAACCCTTTGAAATATCTACCGCTTTTTGGTCTGAAAATGGTTTGCTTGAAAAAGATTGAGGAGATGAGAGGAGAATTATTTTTTAAGATTTTTGTGTTTGGAGAGACTTATCGCCTCATGCCTACGTATCCACGATGTGCAATGTAGGATCAAAACCTCGTAGTTCGTGGTACAAAGAATAAAAATTTGTTTGTTTTGGTTGATTTTAAGTGTAAAGACAAGTCGTCATTTCCAAGCGAATAATTCCGCTTAAAGAGATGAATCATGTCTAAACTTATGAAAAAGTTTTAAAGGAAAAAAATGCATAAGGCACAAAAAGAGTTTGATGAGTTTTATATTTTTTATGTTTTTTTATGAAATGGTCAAACTATGATTAGCATGGATTGACATTTATTAAAGAAAACAAAGTTTAAAAATTGTTTGACCAAAGTCAAGGTTTTATTATGAAAGCGGTTTTAAGTTTGAAAACAAGAAGGTTTTGAAAAAGAGAGGAGATTTTGAAAATTGAAGAAGGAGTGGAGAAGAAGTGACTATCCTAAAGCATAAAGTAAAAGCTAAGGATAAGAAAGATCTAACCACAAATGTAGCTATCTTCACCATAAACCAAACAAAAGCACAAGGCTTCAAAGTCTTCAAACCATAATTCCAAAGCAAAGGGAAAAGGTCCTAGTTCTAAGTCCAAGAATCCAAGAATAGCATTGAAGTCCAAGGTCTAGGTACAAAATTCCATGTCCATTGCAAAGGATAGTAACCATAGTCCAAGATTAGAAGCACAAGTTTTTTAGAGGTTTTGGCCTTTATTAATATTTTTGGTCCAAGTGGACAAAGAGAAAAAGACATAAGCATAAACACGTGTCCAACGGATAAAGGAAAAATATGCGGAAGCATAAACATGTGTCCAACGGACAAAGGAAAAATTGCATAAAAGTAAAAGAGAGATAGGGAGCGAGAAGGAAATATAAAGTTAGAAGTTAGTAATTAGTAATTATTTGTTAGTTGTTAGAGTAAATGATCAATAATGATTGAATAGTGTACTTAGGTCAAGGTTAATGAAGACTTGTTAGAAGATTGATAGAATCAAAGCCTCTACAACAACAAGCTTCATAGATTTTGAACCTAATACAAAAGATCAATCAACATTGAGTTGTTTTCTGATGCGGGACATAATGTTGCGCTATGTTAAGCAATCGCCGAGTAATTTACGGAGTAATTACCCTACAATGAGGCCGGTCAATAGCTCTTTGTGCTAATGCATGCTAGATGAACGGTATGTAGATCGTCATCCGAAAGCAATGCCGCACGAAAATAAAAGAAGGTAGCGATCTAGTCTTGATCAAAATTCAACAAAGGAATTCTATGATCCATAAGACTTTCATCGATCAAAAGGAAAGAGAAATAGATGAAGAGAAAGCCAGATTAAACCACACAAATATGTGATCTAAGGCTAAGAACAAAAGGAAAGGGAAGAAAATGGAAAAGGAACCAAAACAGTCCAAAAAACAAGGCAAAAAATGCATTCTGTTTTGAAGTAACCAGTTACTCACCAGACGTTAACCGGTTACTTAGTTACAAATAAGCGCAACTTTTCAAATTAACACAGAGTAACCGGTTACTCACCAGATGTTAACCGGTTACTCTACACCAGAATGCATAAATTTGTGCAAAATTCAGCATGATCCACTTTCAAACTTTTTTACAAACACCTTATGATCATGGAACTGAAATTGCACGAAATTTAAAGTAAAACAACAGTGAAAAACAATAATTAAACACAATTACAAGATCCAAAGGATCAAGTAACAAAGATCACCAAATATCTACATTATGGAAGATGAAGATGAAGCTTCAACAATGGTGAAAGATGAATTACCACTTCAAATCTGAAAATTCCTTCAAATTGCTTCAAGATCCAAACTCCAAAGCCTTGATTTATGAGAATTGATGAAGAAAAAAAGTTTGGATGAAGGTTTAGCTCAAAGTTGAACAAGATTCAATGTGAATTCTTGTTAACTTTCAAAGAAAAAAAGTGAGCTTTGGTGAATTTTGTGGTTGGGAAGAGAATTTGCAAGAGGTTTGTTGGCTATCAAAAGCTTGAAGAATGAATGAAATGAAGCCTCTATTTATAGAGTTTAGGCTTGGGAAATTTGGTGGTTTGGAATTAGGCTTGGATTATCAAAATTAGGATTGGAATTCAAATTTGGAGGGAAATTATCAAAAGAGTGGTGATTAGTGAAGGTGCATGGTGGAAAATGATCAAAGTGATGTAGGGGAATTAAAATGAGGTACTCTAGAATATTCCAAATATGATCAAGGGCTGAGATTGGTGCCAATTGCTGAATATGAATTTGCCTCTATTTTTCAAAATTTCACGAGGGTAACCGGTTACTCAGTGCAAAATTTGTGAAAAATGAGCATTTTGTTGCACTTTTGTGGTTCCGGCTCGATTCTCTTGCTTGTCAAAGAAGGCATGGAAATAAACACATGAACCTTGGATTATCTTGAATAATAATAAATTAAATCTTGGAAAATCTTGATCAGATGATTTTTGAATTAATTGCGGATCAACTTTGACTTTATTCAGATGAAATTCATTCGAGTCGAGGGACTGATGTTTTGGTATTTTTAACCTGTTCTTCCCCTGAAAATGTTAGTGAAAGAAAACAAAATATTTTTGGATTTAAACTAATGGTTAGTAAACATAAACAAATTAAGCAAAAAAAAGCTAACAAACACACACACACAACCAAAGATCCCTGCAAGGCACAATCCTACAAAAGAGAGAACCAATGTGTGATCTTGTTTGTGATATGAGATGCAAATGACATGTGGGATCTTAGGAGTAAAAATTAGGGTATTACAGCTGCCCCTATTTAAGTTTCTTCTATCCGGAGATACGAAGATGGGCGTCTTTGTCTCAACGAGATAGAAGAGACTTAAATATAACAAGAAACCCAATTTTTGGCCCTAAGAGACCACAAAATGGTATGATCATGCAGATGACATGCAGACACAAGACCCCTGTGGGGGAGAAAACGCCACAGGAGACAAACAAAAGATGGGGAGCAAAGAGAAAAGACTCCACAGGGAAACCAAAGAGGGAAAACACGTCCCAATAGGGGAGGAAACAAATCTCCGTTGGGGAAGAATAAAGAGAGAGTAAGATTCCACCGAGGGAAAATTACCAACACCAGGAGAATAAAAGAGGGATAACTCGTCCCAACATGGAGAGAAACTACGCTGGGGAAAGATCGTCTAATACCAGACATCTAGTAATAGCATGATCAAAAGGAAAGATTGCCAACTACTAACCAAGTGATAGCTACAACAATGCAGTCAATCAAAAGGGTATGAGAAGAAATTACCTACTGCCAACAGAGGGCAGGACGACAAAGGTAACGATCTAAAAAAAAAAAGGTTCGAGAAATATCGCCTACTACTAACTAAAGGGCAGGACGACAAAGACAATAAACTCGAGCGTGGAGAGATTACCAACTATCAAACAAGTGATAGCTACAACAAGGTAACCAAATCGGGCTATATTACCTACTACCAACTAAACGGGCAGGACGACAAAGGTAATAAGCCAGCTATATCACCTACTACCAACTAAACGGGTAAGACGACAAAGGTGATAAGCCCAAAAGAGGGATTACCAACTATCAACCAAGTGATAGTTACGACGAGGTAATCAACCGAGGGTACGAGAAAAAATTACCTACTACCAACAAAGGGTAGGATGAAAAAGGTAATGATCTCAAAAGGGTCGAGAAATATCACCTACTACCAACACAGGGCAGGACGACAAAGGCGATAAACTCAAACAAAGAAGGGAGAGATTACCAACTATCAAACAAGTGATAGCTACAACAAGGTAATCAAATCTGGCTATATTACCTGAAGATGGTTGGTTTCTACCTGAGTGAATCGCACACTCAAAGATACAACAGAGTCGCCACCGAACTTTATTTAGTCCCAAAGGACAGGGAAAATATCGATAAAATCCAAGGGGAAGAGAAACGGGAACGGGGGGTAGGTTATGCGAAAGGAAGGTATTAGCACCTAACGCATCCGTCGTACTCGACGAGAACCATTTCGCTTGCTTCTAGGCTTGGATGGGTTATCTATCTAAAGGCTTATAGCTAAAGAAAAGGAGAGAGAGAAGAAAGGGGGAAAAGAAAGAAAAGAAAGAAAGACCTCGCGGAGGATTGTGGCCCTCGTGCCTACGTACCCTCATAGTGCAATGAGGAAATCAGAGCGTCGTAGTTCATGGAACCAGGGGACAGAAAGGAAGGAAGAAAAGGGAGAAAGAAAGAAGGGTGGAAGTGTGCTCGCCAAGACATTGCGTCTCGTGCCTACGTATATAACATTCGAAAGAATGCAGAATCAGAGCTTCCGTAGTTCGGGGAACTGAATGGAAAACAAAACAAGGAAGAAACAAGGAGACGAAAGAAGTGGTGTCGGAACCAAGACAAAAATGAAAGAAAAACTCTACTGAGAAAGACCCCGCAGTAAGAGCGTTTGCACAAAAGACTAAGAAAAGAATGGTGTCAAAACTAAGAATGAAAGAAATTCCACAGGGGATAACAAAGAGAATTGGTGTCAAAACCAAGAAAGTAAGAGCAAAGGGAATAGGAAGGACTCCTCTGGGGATCCAAACAAAGGGCTAGTGTCATAACCAAGAGAAAAAGGGCGAATCGGTATATTAACTGGCTGGCAGTGGTTAACCAAAGAAAGAAAGTAGGACCCTGGCGGGGAAAAGCAACTGGTGTCAAAAGATGGACTGTGATAAACCAAAAGAGAGAGTGCTGAATTGAGAGAAGGTGTTTGACTCTGAAAGGCATGCCTCGGTATATTAACTGATAAACAGTGGTTAACCGGGGGAGAAAAGACTGCAACTCTATGGGTATAGAGAAGCTTTGGTTTTAACAGAGAAAATTGTGATTAACCAGGAGAACGGGTGTAGGACCGATCGAAGGTCGCAACCCAAAAGGGATGTTGGTAACGACTGAACAAACATCACTGGACCAACGAAGAAGGGTATTGAACCAAAAGAGGTTACTAGCCCAAGGGTGCAAGTATTCGAACCAATAAAGGTTGCCAACTGCAAGGGGTTCGATGTTATCAAGAGAGCTGTGATTAATCGAGAAAAATGAGTGATTAACCAAGAGAAGGTGATTAACTCAAACAGGGCTTCAGTGTTTTAACAAGCAGACTGTGGTTAACTGAAAGGAGTGAGTGATTAACCAAGAGAAGGTGATTAACTCGAAGAAGGTTCAGTATTTTAACAGGCGAACCGTGGTTAACTGAAGAGACGATTGATTAACCAAGAATAGGTGATTAACCCAAGAAAACTCAGTGTTTTAATATTCAGGTTGTGGTTAACTGAGAAGGAATGCAAACATTGGTGTTTTAACTGACAGGCAGTGATAAACCAAACAAAGGAGAAGAACCAAGAGTTGCGAACTCCTGGAGAAAAATGGCCGTGACAGGAAAACTGTGTTGGACCAAAGAAAGAGAATTGAGACTCTTCAGGGGAATTAAAATGCAATGATTGACCGCAAGAAAAGAAAAGGGTATTGAAACGAAGGAAGCTTGCTAACCCAATGAACAAAGGATCGTAACCAAGAAGGTGATTGATCAAGAGAGATGGAGATAGGAGTGATCAAGGATCGAAAGAGATTGCAAAGAGCAAAGAGTGATCAAGGATCGACTCGACTGGGGAAAGAAAGCACACTACCGCCTGGAGATAGAGGTGACTAAGCCATGCATAGGGCCATTCGTCCCCTACCTGAAGTAGTCAGAATGAGAGTAGGAATTCTCCCTTCTTATTTCTTCTCTAACACACAGGGTGTAATGCGGAAGTTGAATCGGACAACACAAAAGCTCCAAGGTGTATAGAGCTCCCATGTAGAGATACGAACAGCGTAACGACGTCAATTTGCACAGTGCCTCAATGTCAGGCGTAGCGCGAACTCCAACTCTACGAGGGGATCAAGAGAAAAAGCTCTAAAGGAAGCCTAAAGAGAGGAAAGGGGAAGATCAATTAATTGAAACATGTTTCGATTAATTAATCAAGGGAGAAACATGCTAACAATTTTCCAAAGAGAATGAAAAGTCATTAAAGCAAAAAGGCGTGAATTATTGATTACACAAAAATTAATTTATCCATGAAGAATAAACTTAATGCAAACTGAAATGGAAGGTGCAAAACAGTGCCAAATGATCATCAAAATGCCACACAAAATCATGTATCATGTGAACAAAGATAGTGCAAGAGTTAACTATGTTCATACAATGCTAAGAACATCAAGCGGATGAATAATCGAAAATGTGCATCGAAAGTTCATGAATATGCTTCAACCAGAAGTGAAATGACATTTAAAACATCCATAAAATCAAGCATGATAGTCAATGGAGGTTAAAAGGAAGAAAGCATGTCAAACACACTTGAAAATGCAAGAAAATGGCTTTTCTGTTCAGTGGTAACCGGTTACAGCATATGTGCTAACCGGTTACATGCTCGAAAATGCGTGTTTTTGGTGAAAATTGCATTGTGTAACTGGTTACAGCATATCTGCTAACCGGTTACCACTGTAACAGAGGCAAAAATAACAGCAAAAACAGCTTTTCAAAAGTAGTTTTCAGCACATAATCACTTATGTCAAACACCACAGGCTAGAGCATGAATTTGTGCACGAAAATTGAACTTGAAAACATCAAATAAGCAGTGATAGAATCAATTAACACATAAAGATCATGGATCACATAATGCAAAAAATCAATTCACACGCACAATTATCGACTACATCGCGAATGATGCGAAAACAATCAAAACAGAAAAATGAAAGGAAACTACCAACCTATAAGGCTGAGATGTGCCTTGGTAATTATTGCAAATGATTCTTGATGCAGAAAATTAAAGAAAACCAGAGGAATCTTCAATTTGGTGACGAGACGTGTCGAAATCGAGCAAAATACGATAAAGCTCCAAAATGCAAATTCGAACCGTAGGAAGTTGCAGCAACTCCTTAAGATTAATCCAAAAGCTGAAATAACTCTAGAAATCCAAGTATATATCAAGAATGATGAAGGTTGAGCTCAAGAAATAATCACTTTTGATGTAAAAGTGATTATCCTTCAAAATAGAAATGAGCTTAGTGAGGTTTTGGGAGAGAATTGAGATGAAGATGAAGATGTAGTAGAGAAATTCAGAGGGAATGTGAGAGAATTGAGAGTGAATTGTGCAAATGGTAGAAGGTCTTGTGTGAGAAATGTGGGAAATGGTGAAGAGAGTGAAAAGTGAGTGAAGGCGAGTTTATATAGACTTTA
This sequence comes from Lathyrus tuberosus, assembly GCA_022829125.1. Classification (NCBI taxonomy): domain Eukaryota; kingdom Viridiplantae; phylum Streptophyta; class Magnoliopsida; order Fabales; family Fabaceae; genus Lathyrus; species Lathyrus tuberosus. The sequence goes on along the minus strand of JALAZF010000737.1, from coordinate 1,771,953 downwards.
GGTTTGGAGTATGAGATGGTTTGGGATTTGGTTTGGAATTAGCTTTGGGTTTGGAACTAGGCTAGGAGTTAGTTACACTTGACTTACTGAGTCAAGGTGGTTAACTCGGTTAGTTAGAACCAACTCGGTAACAATCCCAATGTGAAATTCCTCATCCAAAGGTTGGCATGCTTGCAAAATAAGGAACATGGTGCACTTAATTTAAAGTGATGCATTGAATAAATGTAAGCAAAATGTATTGCATGGTCTTGAATTGTCTAGAATGTTCCACACATTGCTAGAATCAAGTAGGACCAAAGACCAAAGCGAGTGCATGGAGGATGTCCCAAAAATGCGGCAGAAACTGAAAATTTGCACTGAGTAACCGGTTACAGCATATGTGCTAACCGGTTACATGCTTGAAAACTTGCATTTTTTGGGGAAAATACACTGAGTAACCGGTTATAGCATATGTGCTAACCGGTTACTTCAGTCAAATTTCGACAAATTTGCAAGAGGATGATGCTGAAGTCCTGATTCTGATTTTTCCACTTCTTGTCTTGATAAATACACATGGAAACCTTTATTTTGAGCTTATTTTGATGATGGGATGATCTTGTGAGGATTCAATTAACCGGGCTTGTAAAACTTGAATGTCATGCAACAAGAAACACACAAAGAAAAGTGTGAATGCGTATGCTACCGATGCGAATGCTTATGCTCATGCAAAAGGCAAAAGAGGGAGATCAAATTTCGGGTTACGACAGCTGCTCCTATTTAATCCTCTTGGACCTGAATGTACGAATTACGTCAGCTTTTTGATGATTCGAGGTAAAAGTGGATTAAATAAAAGAGTAGCTCAAAAATTTGGCCGACGATGACACAAGAAGAGTTGAAAGTGTTTGAATAGATAAGTTCAAAGTTTGGCTGAAAATCTGCCAGGAGATAAGTCAGGCAAAGAGAGAGGGAGTATGATCGATGTATATACTATGTATGCGTTTCTACATGATGTTTGATATCATGCCATGCAAAGGCGCAAGATAAGGTACATCGTGAAGCGATTAGGTAGAAATCGTAGCAAGACGACTTCGACACCCTCGGTCGGGGAGAGGACCCGCCGATAAAGACAAACTTTGCTGGAGAAGAGAGCTCACAAAGGATGATGATCCTGCCGGGGAAAGAACCCAAGGACATCTCAAGCTTCTAAATCACCATGGTTGTCTCTGTTGGAGATAAAAGAATCAAGTCAATCCTTTCTACCAAGACTGGCTCTGCGTGGGGAAAAGAGGTTTCCGAATCATGTTGACTCAGCTGAGGAGAAACCATTGCTGCTGGTGATAGATAGTTCCTAATCATTGGAGATGATGCACAACCCTTGCTGGGGAAAAGCGAGCAAAGCGTTTATGCTGGGGAACATCTTGGCAACCTGCTGGGGAGAATGATGACTCTGCTGAGGAACTGCTGAGGAAACAACAACTTCTTCACTGAATTATAACATTGTCGGCCAGGCGTTAGGCTTACCAATGGATATTACCGATCATCCTGCAGGAGTTACCAGTACCACATGCAATGCATATTGCTTTCTCGATTGATTTAGCTTTTTATTGTTCTCAACCTTTTTTAGTATTATGTGATCACAAATAATTGTTTATTTTGCAAACAAAATACTGGAATGAAACAAATTGAGATAACGAAGAATGCATTTTATTGAATGTAAAATTTTTGTACATAAAGTGTGTACAAGGATGCAAAATCCTTGATGAGGAAATTTGCAATAAAACTGAAAAACAAATGTAAATGGCAAAGGGAAATCATGCATTGCATTGATTACAACATTGGCCACCATCCACTGTAAGTCTGGGTTCCAACGCCTTGCACCAGTCGATGATGATTAGACCGTTCTGTTACCGTCTGAGGTCTAGCCGTGAGGAAGAGAGGCTCAAGTGTTCACAGTCAATGCCTTTATCCCTAATTTTTACCTGGACATGTTTTCTCATTTTTTTCGTCCACCGGGATACCCATTTTTGCCTAAGTCGCCCTTTTGGGTTTTCAACTTAGCGGGCTATTATTGTTTTTTCGTTGTCCCTAACTTTTGCATGGACATTTCTTTTTTTCGGTCCATCGGGACATCTATTTTTGCCTAGATTGTCCTTGCGGGTGTCAATCTAGCGGACTCTTATCCATTTTTTTCTTTAGGCATAATATTTTTTGACTGTATCGGAGTTCACGGGCGATGGTAACTCTTCCCCATCCATTGTGGTGAGTATCAGGGCTCTGTCTGAGAAGACTTTCTTGACAACAAAGGGTCCTTCGTAGTTGGGAGTCCATTTGCCTCGTGGATTCGAGTGAACAGGTGAATATCTCTTGAGCACGAGTTCGCCTTCACAGAATGTTCGAGGAAGAACTTTCTTGTCAAAAGCTCGCTTGAGGCATCTCTGATACAATTGACCATGATAAACGGCTGTAAGGCGCTTCTCTTCGATGAGATTCAGCTGGCCATATCTGGATTAAACCTATTCGGCTTCATCAAGACCTGCTTCTATGATGACTCTGAGAGAAGGAATTTCAACTTCAATGGGTAAAACTGCCTCCATACCATACACAAGCGAATACGGAGTTGCCCCAGTAGAAGTATGAACTGAAGTTCTGTAGCCATGCAGTGCAAAGGGAAGCATTTCATGCCAATCCTTGTAAGTCTTGACCATTTTCTGGACAATCCTCTTGATGTTTTTTGTTTGCTGCTTCAACGGCGCCATTCATCTTGGGCCGATATGGTGAAGAGTTGTGGTGCTCGATTTTAAATTCTTGACACAACTCCTTCATCATGTTGTTGTTCAGGTTGCTTGCATTGTCCGTGATAATGTTGCTAGGAATGCCATAACGATAGATTATCCCTTTCTTGATAAATCTGGCAAGCACTTGTCGTGTAATGTTTGTATAAGAAGCAACTTCAACCCACTTGGTGAAGTAGTCGATAGCAACCAGAATAAATCGACGACCGTTGGAAGCCTTCGGCTCGATCATTCCAATCATATCTATACCCCACATGGAAAATGGCCAAGGTGAAGTCAAAACATTCAATGGAGTTGGAGGCACATGGATCTTGTCTCCGTAGATTTGGCACTTGTGACACCTTTTGGCAAAGTTGTAACAATCTACCTCCATTGTCGTCCAGTAGTACCCAGCCCGAAGGAACTTCTTGGCCATAGTAGGACCTTTAGCATGTACACCCTCGCAGTCCTCATGTATGGACCTTATGATCGTGTGTGCTTCGTGTCTATCCACGCATCTGAGCAACATGGAACCATAGTTCCTCTTGTACAATATACCACCACTTAAGAAGAATTTGGCGCAAAGCCGCCTAAGAGCTTTCTTGTCAGTGATAGTGATACCCTCGGGATATTCATGTTTTTCCAGATATCTTTTAATTTCGTAGAACCAAGGCTTGTCATCAGACTCATCCTCGATTGCTAAACAGTGTGCTGGTTCATTCAAGTGATCAATGCGGATATGAGGAGCTTCACTCTTCCACTTGACCTTGAACATGGATGCTAGAGTGGCAAGAGCATCAGCTAGTTGATTTTCCTCTCTGGGAATATGATGAAAAGTGATGTCATAAAAGTAAGGAATCAACTTCGCTATGTGTTGTTGGTACGGAACCAGCTTGGAATACCGAGTCACAAAGTTCCCTCTGACTTGACCGGTGACCAAGGCAGAATCTCCATAGACCTCAAGAATCTTAATTCTCATGTCAATTGCCGCTTCTATGCCGTAGATACATGCTTCGTATTCAGCCATATTATTGGTGCATGCAAAGCATAATCTGGCAGTGAAGGGAAGGTAAAAACATGTTGGAGAGATGAGGATATCACTGATTCCACGACCTTTAGAATTAGAGGCACCATCGAACACGAGCGTCCATCGCGCCCCTGGGACGGGGCCTATGTCAGGGTCTGGAGTCTCATAATCTCTGATAAACAGAACATCCTCATCGGGAAAGTCAAACTTCATTTGTTGATAGCCCTCTACAGGTTGATGAGCAAGGTAGTCAGACAAGACACTCCCTTTTATTGCTTTCTGGGTAACATGTTGGATATCATACTCAGTTAACAGCATCTGCCACCGAGCAATCCTTCCAGAGACAACAGACTTTTCAAATACGTACTTTATCGGATCCATTTTGGATATCAACAAAGTAGTATGGTAAATCATGTATTGTCGTAGGCGTCGAGCAGCCCATACCAGAGCACAACAAGTTTTCTCCAAGAGTGAGTATCTGGTCTCACAATCAGTGAACTTCTTGCTCAGATAGTACATTGCATGTTCTTTTTTGCCAGTGTCATCATGTTTACCCAATACACATCCCATTGATTCATCTAGAACGGTGAGATACATGATTAAAGGCCTACCAGGAACCGGCGGTACTAAGATCGGCGGTTCTTGCAAGTATTGTTTTATCTTGTCAAATGCTTCCTGACAATCATTATTCCATTCAACCGATTGATTTTTTCTTAGTAATTTGAACATTGGTTCATAAGTAGCCGTCAAATGGGAAATGCCTTGAGATGTAATTGAGTCTGCCTAGAAAGCCACAGACTTCTTTTTCTATTTTGGGAGGCGGCATGTTCTGAATTGCCTGAACCTTATCAGGATCAACTTCAATGCCCTTCTGACTCACAATAAAACCCAACAATTTACCAGATCGAAATCCGAAAGTACACTTCACAGGATTCAACCGCAATCTAAACTTCCGGAGTCTGTCAAACAGTCTCTTCAGATGAACCAAGTGATCATCTTCAGTTTTGGACTTGGCAATCATATCGTCCACGTAAACCTCTATCTCTTTATAAATCATATCGTGAAATAGGGTTGTCATGGCACGTTGGTATGTTGCCCCTGCATTCTTTAGACCAAATGGCATGACTTTGTAGCAATATGTACCCCATGGTGTGATAAAAGTAGTCTTCTCCATATCAGTTGGGGACATTTTAATCTGATTATATCCTGAGAAACTGTCCATAAATGAAAAGACAGAGAACTGCGCTGTGTTGTCTACCAAGACATCAATATGAGGCAAAGGAAAATCATCTTTTGGGCTTGCCTTGTTGAGATCTCGATAATCCACACACATTCTGACTTTGCCGTCCTTCTTGGGAACCGGGACAATGTTGGCAATCCATTCAGGATATTCGAAAGTGGCTAGGAACCCAGCATCAAGCTGTTTCTTTACCTCTTCTCTGATTTTGAGTGCCATGTCGGGTCTAGTCCTTCTAAGTTTCTGCTTGACAGGAGGACATCCGGGCTTGAGTGGTAAGTGATGTTCAACGATATTGGTATCTAACCCAGGCATATCTTGATAAGACCAGGCGAAGATATCAACATACTCTTTCAACAACTTGACCAACTCGGAGTGTACATGCTTAGCGAGGGATGCGCCAACCTTGACTTCTCTTCTGACCTCAGCAGTACCAAGATTGACAACTTCCACTGGCTCTTTGTGTGTCTAAATCTCTCTACGCTCGTGCTCAAGGAGCCTTGCTAGTTCAGCCGGTAATTCACAATCTTCCTCACCATCTCCTTCGGCTTGGTTAATTAGAATTCCAGAATTACAATGGATGTTTACCATGTTGTTATCAATGCTTTTATTAGTTCTGCATGTTTATGAATATGTTCAGAATGAGCTATTTTGAAAAGTAAAAAACAAAAGAAACTTTTGCCATTTGTTTGTGAAAAACAAAATAAAGAAAGAAAATAGATCATGAATTTGAATGCAAAAAACTTTTATTTATTGATCACATAATATTGCAAAAGCGTGAGGCCCTTTACAAGCTATTCACTCGTCTCGGGCGAGGACCAGGGAATGAGAAAGCAAAATGCATTACATGTTATATGGGAAAACCACAGGAATCACGGTGGATGTCCAATTGTTAAGCTTGAAACCTGGCGGACATTTGTGCACAAAGCTTAAAGTCTGATTACTGGGACCGGCATCATCAGCAGTTGCCACGATGTCACCCTGCTGGAAACCCATGTTGTGGAACTTGATCAAATTGCATCGCTCCTGACCAGAGGACCCAGATTGACGACCAGGAAGATAGCCCAATCCAAAACGATTATGCTTCTCAACCACATCAATCACATGCCCCCAGCCTGACAAAACACCTTTCTGGATAGTCTCTTTAGCACTCTTAGCAGACGCTAAAGTCAATTGTGGTGATCTACTTTGACTAGTTGAAGCAGAGCTGACATCTTCAAACTCGAGACATTGCAACGATACCTCAGCTATGCCTTCTTCAGTCTTGACATATTGAAAGGAAGATAACTCGCTTACAATCAAATCCTCTTCACCACAGACAATGATAAGCTGATCATCAACCATGAACTTCAACTTCTAATGTAAAGTGGAGGTAACTGCTCCTGCAGCGTGGATCCACGGACGACCCAGTAGGCAACTGTATATAGGATTGATATCCATCACATGGAAGGTAATGGTAAACAGATGCGGCCCAATATTGATGGGTAAATCCACTTCTCCAATGACCTGCCTTCAAGACCCGTCAAAGGCTCTGACAACTAAGGCACTTGGTCTCATCTCGATTCCTTCCACTGGTAATTGACTCAATGTGCCCTTAGGCATCACATTGAGAGAAGAACAGGTATCCACTAGAACACGAGATAACAGGATGTATGTGCAGGTTACAAATATGTGCAGCGCTTTATTGTGGGCAGTTCCTTCAGGAGGCAATTCTGATTCATTGAAACCCAAATACCGACTTGCAGTTATGTTGGCCACTACATCATCAAACTCGATGACGGATATATCTTGCATGACATGGGCACTGTTCAACACTTTCAACAAAGCTGATCTGTGCGCAGGCGAACTCATGAGTAAAGAAAAAATTGAGATCCTCGAGGGAGTCTGACCCAGCTGATCCACAATTTCAAAGTCACTTTTCTTGATTAACTTAAGGAACTCTTGATCATCAAGGGTCTCCTTGCTCTTTGAAACATCCTCAGACGGGATAGTCGGTACTAGAACTACGGTAGAATATGCCCCTTGTTGACCAACAGGGGTTACAGATGCATGCGTTTCCTTGGGAGAAACAACAGTCGGAACTTGAACAGGTTTCGTAGTGACCTTCGGAGCAAACACTCGTCCACTACGAGTCATACCTCCACCGGCTGTAACATTCACGATCTCGGATTCGACGGACCTTATCTCTTGACCTCCAGAAAACACAGTAGACCTATACTCCCAAGGTACCTCCTTAGAATTTCGGTACGGAAACGGCTTTGGCGGACAAACCACGATGGGTTGTACCCTTTTCTGCTTAGGAGATTCCACAGGAACCTTCCTATAGACGATGGTGAACGACTCGATAATGACAACTTCCTCAACAGGTTTAGATCTGGAAAATTGCACCTCACCGCAGTTCATCAGAATCTGAACACAACCCTTCAGCCTTCGACACTGGTTGGGATTATCGTCACAAATCTGACACTTACCATGCAACCCCTTCAACAACCCGTGTTCATTCAATCTCTTAAAAACCACAACCATCGAAGTCCTTACCTCATCGACATCCATAATAAACTCAACCCTAGAATTATCCTCAATCATGTTAACCGCAGGTCCACCGTGGTTCGACAACGGATTACTCTGAATGTTAGGTCCTTCCTCAGCAAAAGTCAGAACCTTCTTATCAATGAGTTCCTGAACTTTGGTTTTGAAAACAAAATAGTCCTCCGTTGCATGTCCTATGTATCCAGCATGATAGGCACAAGACGCATTTGGGTTATGCTTTGGGCCAAATGGAGGAATCGTAGGTGCAATCTGTTTGGGGTCAGTTGCCCCTTGGTGAACCAAGTAAGGAAATAACTTGGTGTATGACACTGGAATTTTGTCAAAATTCGGACGCTTATGGTTTCCTTGATTGTTATTGTTCTGACGGTTCTGATTCTGCTGACTTTTGTTCTGTTGATTCTGAGTATTCTGAGCTGGTTGTTGCAGATGATACTGATATGGAGGTTGTTGATACTGTGCAGTAGCAATGTTAGGATATTGATAGTACGATATGGGAGCCATGGGAGCTTGATACTGAGGAGAAACTTGAACTGTCACAGTGTTGGCCACACCTTCCTTTTTCTTGGACTGACTGTTCTGAGATTTCCTAGTGGCCTGCTGCTGGGAAGCAGCTCCAGGAATTTTTCCAGTCTTCAACCCGTTTTTAATCCGTTCACCAATCGTCACAATATCAGCGAAGTTCGATAAAGAACTACCCACCATTTTCTCATAGTAAGATCCTTGCAATATACCTATAAAGATGTCAACCAACTCATTGTCAGAGAGAGCAGGTCGCACACGAGATGCCATCTCATGTCATCTTTGTGCATACTCTTTGAATGTTTCGGCTGAGCGCTGAGACTGATTCTGCAATTGCAATCTAGTTGGCGCCAGATTAAGGTTATACTTGTATTGCCTCACGAACGCTTCAGACAAATCCCTCCAAGTACAGATTTTGCTGCGCTCCAGGCCCATGTACCAATCCAATGAAGCACCAGACAAACTATCTTGAAAACAATGAACTAGCAATTCATCATTATCAATATGGGATGCCATCTTCCTGCAGTACATAGTGATGTGACTACGCGGGCAGCTCAAGCCTTTATACTTTGGCAAATTAGGTATCTTGAATTTCTGCGGCAGCACAACATTTAGAACCAAACAAAAATCTTTGGCTTCCATGCCAAAAGCAGAGAACCCTTCAATAGCCCTGATACGGTATTCCAACAACTTATAGTCAGCAGGTTTTCTCTGATTAGTGGGCCTGACGAGAATCTGAGGATTTGGCAGCTAAGACGCGACAGGAGCATTCACTTGCGGAGTAGCAAACTGAGAAGGATACACCAAACCCGAATTAACCATCTGACCAACATTCTGATCCATCGGAACACCATATAGATAATTCGTAGGAGGTACCCCAGCGGCTGAGGAAGATGCCCCAGGATAGAACATCCCAGGATGAGCATTCGGAACAGTAGTTTGAGCAACTTGAGACGAAACCGGAACATGAATATGAGGATCTCTATACACATGCTCTTCTTCATCAGGAATTTCAGTATCAACTAATCCGGAGGTTTGATGAGTTTGAGCCTAAAGATTCTCAGGATCATCATTCATCACTGGAGGCGGGACTGAAGTAGGCATGCCCCATGGATATGCGGCATCATTCCCATTAGGCATGGGCACAACAAAAGGCTGATATGGCATGAAGGTACTACCATTATTTGCAATCTGAGGAGTGTAATTCAGAGGCATTCCCCAAGGAAAACCAGCGGGCATCTGGCTCAAACTAGGCTGAACAGCCGGCTGATTCACAAGCTCAACTGGCACTTCAACTCTAGCAGGAGAAGTAACAACAACAACAGGAGTAGCTGTAGAAACAGGAGGAACAATCACAACAGTTGCATCAGTAGTGGTCGCAGCAACAGTGGCAGCAGCAGCAATGTCCCTCTGAGCACGAAGGAGCTCCATAATGACATCCATGTTCGTCTGGAACTGATCCATCCGACCTTGGAATTGTGCCAGAGTTTCCTTGTAAGCAGCTTTCTCAGCTTCAAAGTCAGCCATGATCCGGGATTTGCTTGACCGAGTAAAATACCGATGTTGAGTCATCGTCTTGCTATAAGGAATGCAGACAAAGATGAGCAACGGTTTCGGATGAGGGGACGTGCATAAGTGTGCAAATGAATGTATGATATGCATGCAAAAATAAAGTTTTAAATTCCAGGAATTCTTAAACTTATCTTTGTTGACAATAATCATAAAGCATACAAGTAAAGGCACAAAAGATAGAGTGAGCAAGAATCTTCATTCATTCAGCAATATAGGAAATAAGTACAAGTTGAGTACAAGTCAAATATCTGCCTTTTGGGCTACAACAAAATCCGAATGGATTCTATCAAATACCACCCTACACACATACAAGAAATGGAAAACAGCCCCAGGAAGCTGGTGTGGTAATGTATCAACATATGCATCCCTCAACAACCCAGGTAGGTCTTCTAATGCATGCTCAGCAAATCTGGCTAAACGGTCGTGCCTCTCACTCCAGTACCTCGCATCCTTCATGAGGTTACACAACAACAAATGATTAGGTCCCTGAAGCATGTCCTGAAAAAAGGCCTCTTTCTGATCCAGGAGGTTCTATAGATGACGTCTTTGATGCTCCCAATGAGTACTCTCTATGTTGAGCTGACTAATCTGCTCTTGACTCTGATGTGTTTGATCTTGCAGCTTCTGAATCTCACCAAAGACTTTGTCTAGCTGGGCTTGACATTAAGAAAAGTCCTTTGCTAACTAATTATCACGGTCTTGCTCACTTTTCCACTTTGCCTTGAACTCGAATAACTTCCCTCGAAGCTCTTCAAGTTGCTTGTTGTAGCTCAGTTCCTCTTTGTAGGCTTGATAATGAGCATTGGCAAGTTGTCTCTTCTTTGAAGCAAGTCTCCCATAGGTGCTCTTCAAAGCATCACCCACCTTCCTATGCTTGTTCTGTTCAACCTCCACCTCTTTGAGCATGGGATCGCGCTTCTGATGGAGCTCAATCTGTAGGCTATCCTTCTCGAAAGTGACTTTATCAAGGTTGAGACGAAGATCAGCATTCTCCTTCTTCAACTTTTCAACAATCAGCTTGAGTTGGTCAACCTCAGATGGAGGAACATTGGCATGTTCAGGAAGCTTAGTGTTCATGGAAGGCTCATGAGAGAATGGCAACAAAATCTCTTTGATGCACTCTTTGACCCAAAGTGTGTAAGCTTCCTTGGCTACGCAATTCTTCTTACCCAAACTCTTCCTTCGAGATGAATCTGAGTCCAAGCGGCAGTAAACCTCTTCAGTAAACCCATGTCATCAACCCTTTCATGAAAGATGAACTCCTCCACTACCTCAGGATCAGGCTTGGCAACCATGGGGTATCCCAACTATTTGAAGGCCATTCTCAGATTATAGTTAATTCCGCCCTTTGTACCCAAGAGGGGCACATTGGAGAATTTCCCACAATGAAGAATGATCGGAATGTCATCGTAGACTCGAGAATACCAAGAAATGTCGTCAGCAGTAAGAGACATGATGCTTTGAGACCACTTGAGATTATCCTTATTCTCAACAAAAGGACCCTTCTGTGGAAGGTGAGACATGAACCATCGGTACAACAAAGGAGCACAACAGACAATGGTTCCTTTCTTTTTTTCATTCCTGGAATGAATAGAATGGTAGGTATCAGCAATAAGTGTCGGAACATGATTCTTGGACAAGAAAATACTGATGGGAGCCTGATCTACGAAATCCTCCATGTTCAGAAACAAGACAATCCAATATATCAGCAAAGCAAGAACGGCGTTGAAAGCCTTCCAGTTTCCATCCCTAGCAAAAGTAGTGGCCTTGTCAACCAAGAACTTCAAAGCAAACCCTCGAATACCTTTCCCTTTGGTCTTGAGATTATCCTTCACATCTTTCTTACTAATGCAAAGCACATCAGCAATAAGATGAAACTTCGGACAACCGCTAGTATAGACATAAGGAACCTGCTTCTTGATCTCAACCCCCAGAATATAAGCATACTCCTCAAGTGTAGGTGCTAGCTGATAATCCTAAAATGTGAAGCACCTATATGGCGGGTCGTAGAACTGAACCAAAGTATGAATATCAGTGATGTTGACTTCAGTGTTGAGGATGGACAACAGATTACCATAAGCACCTGTGAAAACCCCTCTGTGATCTCCAACCAACAAAGATGCCAAACCTCTCAAAATACCCAGCTTAGGCTCCACAAACTTGTAACTGACGATGCCACGACAACCAGTATTCATCTCTATGATAATGCCAACAAAAGATAAGTCCTCGAAAACCTGGAAATGCACATGCAAAAAAATTAATTTACATGATGAAATGAAATACAACACAACAACAAGAAGCCAACACAACCTGGATAATCAAGTCTGAACAGTCCGAATATCTGCATATAATTCTGTGTCAGTGCAACATAATCTGATGTGTCTGTGAAGAAATCTGGCGCGTGCGAGAACAAGGGTATGAAGTGGCTTGTTTTCCTGCAAAAACCCATCCCCCTCACAGGTGTGATCTAGACACAACAAGGTGGTCCCTAGAAAGGTCGTCCAAACCATAGGACTCAAGATGAAAATCCCCCGCCGTAGTGAATTCTCACAGGACGGAAGTATTCTCAAACGAATCACGATCTGGGATGTGGGTCTCGTGATATCCCAACGCGCAAAACACAGGCCTCACGACTATCCAAGTTCTAGCCTATGTGTATACTAGGCCCGGTGTTAGGACCTTTCTCTCCAATAATATCTACCCATCCCAACAACAGCAGAAAACAGCAGATATCCAGAATATACAACATATGAATATTCAAAGCAATAAATAAATGCGATAATAAACATAAAGCTAAAGCAAGTTAAATAAAGCAAGTAAAGCGCGAAAGATAAACACCCAAACAAGCAAGAAAGCAAACAAAACTAGGCGAGACCCCTCAAGGGATGGACCAGCAAGAGGTCAATCTGTCCCCAGCAGAGTCGCCAGCTGAAGATGGATGGTTTCTACCTGAGTGAATCGTACACTCAAAGATACAACAAAGTCGCCACCGAACTTTATTTAGTCCCAAAGGACAGGGAAAATATCGATAAAACCTAAAGGGAAGAGAAACGGGAATGGGGGTCGGTTATGCGAAAGGAAGGTATTAACACCTAACGCATCCGTCGTACTCGACGGTAACCATTTTGCCTGCTTCTAGGCTTGGATGGGTTATCTATCTAAAGTCTTCTAGCTAAAGAAAAGGAGAGAGAGAAGAAATGGGGAAAAGAAAGAAAAGAAAGAAAGTGCTCGCAGAGGATTGTGGCCCTCGTGCCTACGTACCCTCATAGTGCAATGAGGAAATCAGAGCGTCGTAGTTCATGGAACTAGGGGACAGAAAGGAAGGAAGAAAAGGGAGAAAGAAAGAAGGGTGGAAGTGTGCTCGGCAAGGCATTGCGTCTCGTGCCTACGTATCTGACATTTGAAAGAATGCAGAATCAGAGCTTCTGTAGTTCAGGGAACTGAACGGAAAACAAAACAAGGAAGAAACAAGGAGACGAAAGAAGTGGTGTCGGAACCAAGACAAGAATGAAAGAAAAACTCTACTGGGAAAGACCCCGCAGTAAGAGCGTTTGCACAAAAGACTAGGAAAAGAATGGTGTCAAAACCAAGAATGAAAGAAACTCTGCAGGGGATAACAAAGAGAATTCGTGTCGAAACCAAGAAAGTAAGAGCAAAGGGAATAAGAAGGACTTCTCTGAGGATCCAAACAAAGGGATAATGTCATAACCAAGAGAAAAAGGGCGAATCGGTATATTAACTGGCTGGCAGTGGTTAACCGAAGAAAGAAAGTAGGACCCTAGCGGGGAAAAGCAGCTGGTTTCAACAGACGGACTGTGATAAACCAAGAGAGAGAGTACTGAACCGAGAGAAGGTGTTTGACTCTGAAAGGCAGGCCTCGGTATGTTAAATGATAAACAGTGGTTAACCGGGGGAGAAAAGACTGCAACTCTGTGGGTATAGAGAAACATTGGTTTTAACAGAGAAAACTGTGATTAACCAGAAGAACGGGTGTAGGACCGATCGAAGGTCGCAACCCAAAAGGGATGTTGGTAACGACTGAACAAACAGTACTGGACCAACGAAGAAGGGTATTGAACCAAAAAAGGTTACTAGCCTAAGGGTGCAAGTATTAGAACCAAAAAAGGTTGCCAACTGCAAGGGGTTCGGTGTTAACAAGAGAGCTGTGATTAACCGAGAAAAATGAGTGATTAACCAAGAGAAGGTGATTAACTCAAACAGGCTTCAGTGTTTTAACAGACGGACTGTGGTTAATTGAAAGAAGCGAGTGATTAACCAAGAGAAGGTGATTAACTCGAAGAAGGTTCAGTATTTTAACAGGCGGACTGTGGTTAACCGAAGAGATGAGTGATTAACCAAGAATAGGTGATTAACCCAAGAAAACTCAGTGTTTTAACAGTCAGGTTATGGTTAACTGAGAAGGAATGCAAACATTGGTGTTTTAACTGACAGACAGTGATTAACCAAACAAAGGAGAAGAACCAAGAGTTGCGAACTCCTGGGGAAAATGGTCGTGATAGGAAAACTGTGTTGGACCAAAGAAAGAGAATTTAGACTCTTCGGGGGAATCAAAATGCAATGATTGACCGCAAGAAAAGCAAAGGGTATTGAAACGAAGGAAGCTTGCTAACCGAATGAACAAAGGATCGTAACCAATAAGGTGATTGATCAAAAGAGATGGAGATAAGAGTGATCAAGGATCGAAAGAGATTGCAAAGAGCAAAGAGTGATCAAGGATCGACTCGACTGGGGAAAGAAAGCACACTACTGCCTGGAGATAGACGTGACTAAGCCAAGCACAGGGTCATTCGTCCCCTACCTAAAGTAGTCAGAATGAGAGTAGGAATTCTCCTTTCTCATTAGTTCTCTAACACACAGGGTGTAATGCGGAAGTTGAACCAGACATCACAAAAGCTCCAAGTTATACAGAGCTCCCGCGTAGAGATACAGACAGCGTAACGGCGTTAATTTACACAGTGCTCCGATGTCAGGCATAGCGCGAACTCCAACTCTACGAGGGTGTAGCGAGTGATTTTTGGATGTGGTTGCGAAGCACGATCACTCTAGTACTACAGTTCGATTCATTTTTATCCTATTGAAGCTAATGAAGGAAGGGAAATAGATGTCTCCAACTAACCCTGTTTGCATACTAAGGTTAAATAGTCAAAACTGTTGGTTTACAGATGCTACAAAGATTCGGGGTCTCTCCTAGGTTATTTTGTTGAAAAGGGGTGTTTTAGGCTATCGGTTGAGATGTTAGGACGGATGTATGAAAGTATGGGATTTTGGGTTTTTGTTTAGTGTGCTCGCTAAGATTTTTCTTTCAATCTTATGCCTACGTATTCCCGTTTAACGAAACAGGGAAATCAGAGCGATCGTAGTTCCTCCTATTCTACGGGAGGAAATGGTGTTTTGATGTCTTGTTCAAAGCCCAAGACGTGAAGCGTAAAGGTTGTTTGTATCTTGTTCAAAGCCCAAGATATGAAGCTAAAAGGTCTCAACTTCAGAGAGAATTTGTCATTTCTAAAGAGGGGTTTGTATATCACAACTGTTTATAAAGGAGAATTACATTAACCGGGATTTGTGAATCTGGCAATGCCATAATTTCCTTTATAGGGGATTTCCAACCTGAAGGAGAAGACTTTAACTCAGTGTAGAGCAATGCTATCTTTCCTTAGGAATTTATCATGCTAAAAGAGGGACAGCGACATGGATGTAGATGATCCAGAGGCTTGCCGCTTACAGCGATTAGATGAAGGGGAAGGAGTTGTTGATGTTTGTATACTGTGAACGAGGCACAACTTTGATGCTAAAAGGTTGATTGGATCAACCAGTGGTTTTCTTATACAAAGCCTAAGAGGAGGCTAATATGCGTCTCGTACAAAGTCCGAGAGAGAGGCTAAAAGGTTTTGACTCAACGAGGGAGTCTTTTAGTATCTCGTATAAAGCCCGAGATGGAGGCTAAAAAGGGATTGACTCAACAAGAGAGAGTCTTTTGTATCTCGTACGAAGCCCGAGATGGAGGCTATTTGTTAGCTCCACTGGGGAGAATCATTGTACAAAGCCCAAGAGGGAGGCTATGGTGCTGTTTCAGTTGAGTGATAGGTCCAGTATGCTGATTTAAAGAGAAAATCAGTTCTTATATGAGTAATGTTTGCACTCAGGGATTTGATTCGAGGATCAGGGTTATTTCCTGTTCTTTAAGGAAATGGGAAATCCAAAGGGTATTGAGACTGTCCAAGTCTACGAGTGTCTTCCTATTTTTGAAAGGGACTTGAGAATATCTTTGAGACTTAAGGAAATTAGACTGCCCAAGTCTAGAGTTTCGTCTTTTGTAATATGCTTTGAGAAACAGTAGTAGACTCTTTGAAAGACTGTTTTATTAAGATGAATGATTTATGTTCCTATACCTCTAGGAGGTCGTCGGGATAATTTATACCAAGCCCAAGAGGAGGCTGGAAAATTTTAAGAAGCCGATAGGTCCTTGTATGAAGCCCAAGAGGAGGCTATCATTCCCAGAGGAAGAAATCATTTATACGAAGCCTAAGAGGAGGCTGTGAATACTTCTAAGAAGCCGACGGGTCCTTGTACAACGCCCAAGAGGAGGCGGGATGCTTTTAGGAAGCATGTGGGTCCCCAAACCCCGATAAGTTCAAGACAGGCTATTCACAAAGAATAGATCAAGCCAGGAAAGTTCGAGAATTTGGAAGAAACTCAAGAGATTCCATTCACGGAGAAAAGATCATCTCTAGGGAGTAGAGATTCTTGACATGTGCTTTTAAGAAGCCTGTGGGTCCCCAAACCCCAAGAAGTTCAAGACAGGTTATTCACAAAGAATAGATCAAGCCAGGAAAGTTCGAGAATTTGGAAGAAACTCAAGAGATGTCATTCACGGAGAAAATATCATCTCTGGGGAATAGAGTTTCTTTGACAACTTCTACGAGTGACAGTCTATGAAAGGGTTCACCGAGAATGCTGCCTTTCATATCTCCATATTGTTTAACCCCAAGAGGAGGGAAGACTGTGTCTGGTAATCCTATGGGGATCTAGTTTTGACTATTTCTAAGAGTAATCGAAACGGCTTTACTTAGTGCTAGACGCAGTTGCCGGGGAAACTCAATATCTATACTATTATTACACAGTTGATATGAGTTTATGAAAGAAGACTTACAGCGAAACAGCCCCACAATACATTTATATGTATAGGAAAGCGGTAAATGAAAGCATATAAACACTTACTCGGTTGTAGAGCTTCCATGCTGTTTGGTTAGTTGTTCAACAAAGAAATATTGAAAACAACAGTATATTTCAAAATCAAAGGAGAAAGTGCTTTGAAAAAGAAAGATTTGGGGCTTACAGCTCAAGGAGAGGCCCAAGGTTTTATTAGTGATCGCACGGTTGAATTTGTACAGAGGGACTTATACAAGTGACTGAGGCCCAAAAGGTTTTCTGTACAAAGGGATGGGTCTTACACTCTCTCAAGAGGCCCAAAAAGTTTAAAGAAAAAGAGTTAGGTCTTACTACTCGAGGGTAGACCCAAAAGTTTTAAACGGACGACAGTCATACCGTTTACTTGTACAGAGGGACTTATACAATAAGTGAGACCCAAAATGTTTTGTACAAGGGGGTTTTGGGTCTTACACTCTCTCAAGAGGCCCAAAAGATTTTACATAAAAAGAGTGGGGCTTACAACACGAGGGTAGGCCCAGATGATTTGTTTTTAAAACGGGCGACGATAGTGCCGAACTTTTTAAATACAACGGGACTTGTACAATAAGTGAGGCCCAAAAATAGGTTGTATTTACAAAGGGTTGGGTCTTACACTCTATTATAGGCCCAAAGTGTTTTGAAAATGATTTATGAGGGTTGAATTAATCCAAAAACCCTAATTTGTTTTCAAAATGTATTTTAATTGAATAAAAATTCAATTAAAATGATAAAAATTGTTTAACATATGGAAAACAAATTGTGATCTTGGATTAATGCTTCAAAAATTAAGTATTGACCTACAAAATAATTAGAAGTCATTAAAAGTTGCAAAATCAAGGTGGAAAAAATATTTAAAATGTCAAAAACAATTAAAATATTAATTCTTTGCAAAAATATCAATTATATGAAATAAATAATATTTTTGGGATTTTTTAGGAAAATAAAATATTTTAACATTTTTGTGAATTATTAAAAAAAGAATCAACTCAAAATCATTAAAACTCAGAGAGAAATTAATTTTTGAATCAATTAAATAAAATCACAAAATTCAAATATTTGAATTTTCAAAAAAGGGCGCCAAGAACACCCAAGAACACGCGCGTGGTCTGAGTTTTGCCCAGATTTACATTTTCTATCCAATCTCACTGAATACTTGATTATATCATGCAATCCACATATCAATATGCTCGTTTCAACCTCACGATCATGTCTATGGTCATTAATTTCATTTAAATTAAGCATAAAACAAGAAATCACGAAAAATTCTCAAGAACCCTAAATTCTGCATGAAGGCTGGGATTTTTGATACACGATTCAAACAAAGCAATTACTTGAGGGGAAACATTCCATGCATGATTATGAACATTTGGCA
Organism: Lathyrus tuberosus; assembly: GCA_022829125.1. Taxonomy (NCBI): domain Eukaryota; kingdom Viridiplantae; phylum Streptophyta; class Magnoliopsida; order Fabales; family Fabaceae; genus Lathyrus; species Lathyrus tuberosus. Next base: position 1,753,717 of record JALAZF010000737.1, on the reverse strand, counting down.
AAAGTATTGTGCGAGGAAATATGCATAGATTGAGAGATGACCAAGTTTAGGCTTACCTCTAGGTCGTGACAGCAAGAGCAAATTGATTTCTGAGTTGGAGGTGTTACAGATGAATTGTGATGATCTGAACAGCTTCCCTACACCCTATGGAGTGTGTTTCAATGCTTGGACTTGATGGAAATTGGCTGGATCACTTCATGGCATCTCAACTGCAACTTGGTTAAAACCTTGAGCAATTGACTGGTGATTCTGAGAAATCAGTGTTCCAGATGTTTTTTAAGTGTTTGATCAGCTCACATATGATGTATATGAGGTGTGTGTGTGTGTGATTGGTTTGAGTGGAATTGCTCTCTAATGAAAAACCCGATAGTGACTTGCTAAGAAAGGTATTTTAGAGAGTGAGAAGTGAATTTTGAGAAAGGCAAGTGTTGTAGGCCTTTGGTGTACTTAAACTGATCATAATTGAGCTCTATTTATAGTAGAGCAAGTTTGTTTTGCAAGGAATAGTGAATGGCAACTGCTGAGTAGGGTTGGCCAATGTTGGCAAATGAAAATCCAAGTCTCCTCTAGCCATTGACTAGAGGTTAGGGTACAGGCTGCTGGTCCCCTTGGTCTTGGATAAGTCTTGACTGAATTCAGTTGCTAATGGCTCAGTCCACGCCACCTTGGTGCTTCCATTGAATGCTCCAATCCAAAATTGGAGTCTTGTCCCTATTTTGGGCAATTCTAGGTTTAGCATGCTATTTCTTGTTCCAAGGACTTTGGAGGCTTGGCTCAATGATTGTCCCCTTTAGATTCAATCCTCAGATGTGTCCAAAGTGATGACAAGGCTTGGAATTGGCTGATTTTGGCAAATCGACCAAAAGTGCAAAAATCTGCCTTGCCTTGGCAGATTTCAGCAAGGCAACTTGCCAATGTCATATCTCATGGCCCAAATTGAATTTGGTGATGTTCTTGGCCATTTTGGAAAGCTCTTATATGATACAACAACTGTTTGACCATATTTGGTTTTGATATTTTTTGGATCCAAGTGAAAAATGTCCCTACATTTGGAAAAAAGTAAGGCAAAATCTGACTTAGTGAAATTTTCACTAAGTGTTGGAACAAAGTGACTTTTCTTGATTTTGATCACTCCATAACTCAAAATCCATGAGGAATTTGGACATAGGTCAGTATGAAGCTTTTGTAGAGGGCAATGAGATCTACAAATCAAGCTTTGGATGGAAAAAAATGGTTTTGTGGTTTAGGAGTTATGATCCTCCAAAGTTGGTTACCTGTTTTACAAGTTATCCCATTTTCTTTGATTTTTCTTGATGAATGATGATTCAAATCATGCATTAACATCATTTTAGGGTTAAAAATCCATTTTTGTGAAAAATCTCAAAAAGTCAAAGTTGACTTTTGTGCACAGTTGACTTTTTCTCAGATGAATTCCAAACTGTGCAATTCTTCAGGAAATCATGTCCTTGACCTAAATCAAACTTGATGGACATGTTCCATGGGTGGTATAGAGGGTATTGAATCATGTTTTAGGGCTTGGGAGCATGTCCTGGTCAAAAGTCAACGTTACAGTTGACTTTTCTCGCGAAACCCTAACTGCGGTTCAGATGAAATTGAAACTTGTTGCTCAAGCTTCTTGGATCAATCCATTGTTCCAAATGGATCAATATAGTATATTAGAGACCCTCAAATTATGTCTTGAGGTCTTGGTTCATGATTTGTCCCAAAAGTCAACTTAGGGGTGAATTAGGTCAAGAAACCCTAATTCCTGATTTTTGATGTATGCATCCCTTGAGGTCAAATTGACTTGATGATTGGGTTCATAAGGTTCCATGAAGCATATTAGGTTATGTTTTGGATCTTTGGCTCATTCCCAGAGGAAATTTTCCATCTGGAGGCCATGGTCGACCAAAACCCTAATTTGGTGACACTAGCGATCTTGAGGCTTGATCCACCTAGAAGGGAGTTACCTTGTGCTTAATCCTTGAAATGAGAGTCCTTTTGATCCTTTGTGTATGCTTGAGAGTGTAGACAAGTTGAAGATCATGTCATTCCTTGATTGATCCTTTGTCTAAAAACTCTGAGAGGGCTTGAAACCCTAATTTTGATAGTAGTGAATGCTCACCCATCTTTGGGGAGACTGATGAAGCATAATGATACACCCATATTGTGATGATAATTTGCACAATGATGGGAAATCTTAGTGGTCAAAATTTGGGGTATGACAGATGCCCCTATTTAATCTTCTTGGACACGAAGGTGTGAATGACAAAGGTATTCGGGCATTCGGGGTGCAAGAGGATTAAATTTCGGAATAACCAAAATTTTAATGGTGGTTAAGAATGGTAGTTCACACATCCTTCTTCTTTTGTTAAGCACTGATACTTAGAAAAGGTAAACTTCCCCTCGATCCTGGTTTCTTACCAAGGAACTGGTCTTAGTTGCGGAAATAAACTTCCCCTCGATCCTGGTTTCCTACCAAGGAACTGGTCTCAGTTTCTGATTTAAACTTCCCCTCGATCCTGGTTTCCTACCAAGGAACTGGTCTTAGTTTCTGATTTAAACTTCCCCTCGATCCTGGTTTCCTACCAAGGAACTGGTCTAAGTTTCTTTTGTCAATAAACTTAATTGACAAGGGACGCTATGCGTAGCGGTTTTCTTCAAACTTCTCACCGAATTTTCCTGGGGAGATGCCATTTGATGGAAAAAGTTTTGATGTCAGAGTTGTTGGGAAACCCAGTCGTCTGAGTTGTAGAGTTGCACAAACTTCTCTATTGGAGACGCCATTTGTTTCTACTGGGGAAAGCTAGTTTCCTGAGAAACTGCTTCCGCTTGGGGTCTTACATCATACTTTTCTCAGGATCTTCCTGGAGAAATGCCATATGATGGGATCCAATTTTGAGGTGCCGATGACCTTTTCATCAGTGGTTCTTTCGGAAAAAAAAACTGTCGTATTGCCGAAGCTCCGATTAAGGGGCTTTCTCTAGGGATTTTCCTTAATCCGGGAAAGCAAGGATATCATCTTCAATGGCGAAGAGTGATATTTGTTGAAAGTTTCTCTGGTTTTTCAGAGGTCCAAGTTATCAAAGTGGTCCAGGACCTATCTTCAATTCAGAAATAACTGGAGGCGAGATTGTTCAGATGATTCACTTCCTGACGAGGGAAGAACCGACAACTCGATTGAGAGGACTTTTATCACTAGGGGATAAGACCGACTAGAGTGATAGTGATGCAATATGAATGCGAATGAAAATAAAATGCATGAGGTATGTATGTATATGCTGACAAAAACTTGACACAACACACATACTGACGGATGAACACGACTGGATACCCGGCCACCGCTGGAGATGAAAGGTATCACTTGGTTCAAGATAGCAATTCTTCCTTGCTTAGGAGAAGTAGTCCTCGCGGGGAACAACCGTTGGTCGGGCTTAGGAGATAAGAACTCTGCCGAAGATGTCAGATGGAATAGTCGCATCCGACACTGTCGATCCTTCATTCAGGCGCACTGGCGTAGAAGGAGTACTTTGATTCTGCACTTTGAGGTTCGCTTACTTCTGGAGAAGCGGTTGATGTTCTTTTGATGTTTAACAGTCAAAAGAATTGCCATCTTTATTTTAAAAACAGAAAAAGTTTTACAAGTAAATTCATTTTTGTTTTATTTCAAGAATCATTAATCATATTAAAATGTCGTTCTGTAAGGCTAAAACAAATGAGAATTACAAACAAAAGCACAAGGGCTCAATTTTTATTGATAAGATGGAGATCAGCCAAACGTGTGATTCCAAAGAGTATTTACAAAGTTAGAAAATGGTAATTTACAGGGAAAGGGCTACGTTGAAACATAACGACCACTATCCTTCTACCAACTTTGAATTCCAGACATCCTGAGCCTCTGTCGAAGATGACCTTGACTGGAGATTTCTGATGGATGACGTAACTGCTGCTGAGGGATTCGCCTCGGTTGAACATAGTTACTTGCCATTATCCCTAATTTTTGCCTGGATTGTACTGTGATGTTTCCAATCCACCGGGATGATTATTGATCATGTCTCTAATTTTTGCCTGGACCGCCCTTTCGGGTTTTCAGTCCACCGAGACGTTTTTTTTTTAGTTTAGGCGAAGTATTTCTTGACTACATCAACATTTGTGGGGTAGGTAAATTCTTCTCCGTCCATGGTTGCAAGTCTCAAGGCGCCGCCTGAGAAAGCTTTCGTGACCACGTAGGGGCCATCATAATTCGGAGTCCATTTACCTCGCGAATCAGTGAGAAATGACTGTATCTTCTTGAACACGAGGTCTCTTTTTCTGAAGACGCGAGGTCGGACCTTTTTGTCAAACGCTCACTTCATTCTTTGTTGATACAACTGACCGTGGCATAGTGTCGTGATTCGCTTCTCTTCGATCAGATTTAGTTCATTGTGTCAACTTTGACACCATTCAGCTTCAGTAAGCTTAGCTTCCATCAATACCCTGATTGATGGGATCTCTACTTTGATGGGGAGCACTGCTTCTATGCCATATACTAGAGAGAAAGGGGTAGCCCCTGTTGAAGTACAGACAGATGTTCGATAACCGTGAAGAACAAAGGGTAGCATTTCATGTCAGTCTTTGTAGGTTACGACCATCTTCTGAACAATCCTCTTGATGTTCTTGTTAGCCGCTTCTACCACTTCGTTCATCTTAGGTCGGTAGGGAGATAAGTTATGGTACTCGATCTTGAACTCTGCGCACAACTCTTCCATCATCTTATTGTTCAAATTAGGTCCATTATCAGTAACGATCCGGCTCGGAACACCATAACGGCAGATGATACTGTTTTTGATAAATCAGACCACCACTTGTCGTGTTACATTAGCGTATGACGCTGCTTCGACCCACTTAGTGAAGTAATCAATGGCGAGCAGAATGAACCAATGTCCGTTTGAAGCCTTGGGCTCAATCATGCCAATCATGTCGATTCCCCATATGGAAAAAGGCCATGGGGAAGAAAGAAATTTGAGATGTGTTGGCGGTACATGGATTTTGTCGGAGTATATCTGACACTTGTGACACCTCCTCATGTACTTGTAGCAATCGGATTCCATTGTCAACCAATAGTACCCTGCTCTCAGAATTTTTCTCACCATTGTGTGTCCGTTGGCATGAGTGGCAAAGGATCCTTCATGAATTTCTTTTATCAGCATGTTTGCTTCTGGTCTGTCTACGCATCGGAGCAAGACCATGTCAAAATTTCTCTTATAGAGAGTATCACCGCTCAGGAAGAAGTTTCCAGCCAGTCTTCTGAGGGTTTTTTTGTCCTTCCTTAATGCCCCAGATGGGTACTCTTGTTTCTGAAGGAAGCATTTGATATCGTGATACCAAGGTTTGTCGTCTATGACTGCTTCAATCGTGAAGATGTAAGCGGGCCTTTCAAGGCGCATTATGTCGATCTTAGGTAGGTCGTTCCATTGACCTACACTAATCATGGAAGAGGGAGTGGCTAATGCATCAGCCATGTGATTCTCTTCACGAGGGATATGGTGAAACTCGATTCTGTTGAAGAAGGGTAACAACCTTCTCGCATAGTCTTTGTAAGGAATCAGTCTCGATTGGTATGTGTTCCAATCTCCTTTAATCTGATTGATAACCAAAGCTGAGTCGCCATATACGTCCAAGTTCTTGATCCTTAAATCAATCGCTTCCTCGAGACCCATAATACAAGCTTCATATTCGGCCTCGTTGTTTGTACATTTAAACGTAAGTCGAGTGGTGAAAGGAATGTGGGTACCCAAAGGGGTAACAATGATTGCCCCAATTCCATTTCCATAATGATTGACAGCTCCGTCAAAGATAAGTCCCCACTGGGAACCTGGTTCTGGCCCTTCACTGGGTAGCGGTTCGTCGCAGTCTTTCATTTTTAGGTACATGACATCTTCGTATGGGAGTCAAACCTGATTGATTCCTGATCGTCAATCGGTTGATGAGCCAAATGATCGGCTAAAATACCCCCCCTTAACGGCTTTCTGAGCATGGTACTCTATGTCATATTCTGATAGCAACATCTGCCAACGGGCAATCCTTCCCGTGAGAGCAGGTTTTTCAAAGACGTACTTGATTGGATCCATCTCGAAGACCAACCAAGTAGTGTGACGAATCATGTATTGGCGAAGACATTTGGCTGCCCAAGCCAAAGCGCAACAATTTTTCTCAAGCATAGTGTACCGAGTCTCGCAGTCGGTGAATTTCTTGCTCAGATAGTAAATGGCAGACTCTTTCCTTTTAGTTTCATCTTGTTGGCCAAGTACACACCCCATTGAGTCTTCCAAGACTGTGAGGTAAATGATCAGTGGTCTTCCTTCCACTAGAGGTGATAGAATCGGAGGATTCAACAGATATTCCTTAATACTGTTGAAGGCAGTTTGATAGTCTTCTGTCCAAACGCAGTCCTGGTTCTTTTTGAGTAATCTGAAAATTGGCGCACAGGTCGCGATCATAAGGAATATGAATCTGGAGATATAGTTCAAACGTCCCAGGAATCCTCTGACTTGTTTTTCAGTTTTTGGAGAAGGCATTTCTTGAATGGCCTTGACCTTGTCAGGATCAACCTCAATTCCTTTCTGGCTGACGATGAACCCTAAGAGTTTCCCTGAACAGACACTAAAGGTGCACTTGTTGGGATTCAAACGGAGTCTGTATTTTCTCAGACGCTCGAAAAGTTTAGACAGGTGGGTCACACGCTCCTCCTCTGTCTTAGATTTTGCAATCATATCATCGACATACACTTCGATTTCTTTGTGTATCATGTCATGAAACAGAGTAGTCATGGCCCGTTGATAGGTTTCCCCAGTGTTCTTCAAACCGAACGACATTACCTTGTAACAAAAGGTAATCCATGGGGTAATGAACGAAGTTTTTTCCATGTCTTTCGGCGCCATTTTGATCTGGTTATAGCCCGAGAATCCATCCATGACGGAGAAAACTTTGAACTTTGCTGTACTGTCAACCAGCATGTCAATGTGTGGTAAAGGAAAGTCGTCCTTTGGACTAGCCTTATTCAGATCTCTGTAGTCGACACACATTCTGACTTTTCCATCCTTTTTCAGAACGGGTACGATGTTGGCTAACCATTGAGGATATTCTGATGTGGCGAGGAAACCCGCGTCAATCTGTTTATGTACCTCCTCTTTGATTTTGATGGCCATGTCCGGGTGAGTGCGTCTCAATCTCTGCTTTACTGGCGAACATTCCGATCTTAACGGTAAGTGATGTTCCAAGATGCTGGTATCCAACCCTGGCATGTCCTGATAGGACCAAGCGAATACATCGGGGAATTTTTTGAGAAGCTTTGTCAAACTCTCTTTGGCAGTTGGACTGAGCAGTGCCCCAATCCTGATTTCTTTTCTCTCCTTTTCTGAACCCAAGTTTACCGTTTCCAACGGCTCTTTATGAGGTTCAATGGACCTTTCCTCTTGTCTGAGTAATCGGGAGACCTCTTCTGGAATTTCATTGTCAACTTCTTCTTCAACCCCAAATACCGGGAACTCAAAGTTGGGAGAAGGCATTAGATCGTATATTTCAACGGGGTTTAAAACAAGCAATCTGCATGACGTGATGATTCGTGTTTAGAAGAGATAGAGAGAATGCAAGAGTGTGTGCAGTGTATTTTTTTATTACTGCTTGTTTTTATTATTGAGTATTGTTTTTTAGGATTACCATTTTCTGAGAAAAAGCAAAAAAGAGAAAACAACAAGTAATACGGAAATTACATAACGACGTTATTTTATTAATGAACAAGTCGATTCTTGAAACTACAGCCCTATAAAATAAAACTCTGTCGCTTTGGGCAAAGCGAAGAGGGAAAATTTACTGAAAGCGAGCCCTATCAAAACATTCATTTCACCTGGGCAGGGTGAAAGGTTAAAGATGGCAATTACTTTGATTGGCGAACGACCTTCGGAACATCGACATCAACCCATTGGCGGCGAACTCCTCGGTGAATCACAAAGTCTAGAACCTTCCTTGATTTGTCTTCAGAAATAACACTGATTTATGGTGGAGCAGGATCATTGGAATCTGTCTCCCAGGTAGAGTTGTCGTAGGAGAATTCCTCTGTCGCATTTTGCATAGCATTTGTGCTCTCAGCTGTATCTCCCCATCCAGTTGGCTGGATGTCTTCGAGCCTGATACGAGAGCTTTCGAGAACGGTGTACTTGACCATATAGTCGTATTTTCCACTCGGTTGTCCCAGGGTGTACCACACTTCTTTGGAACTGGAGGAGTCATCCCTCTCGATGACGTTGACCTCGGGAAAAGTATATTTGATGAATTCTAGTCCTGCAAACGTTGTAAATTCATCGTCATGTTGAGTAGTTTCTGAATGACCTGAGTGTTGATCCCATGACATGGTGGGGACACAGGTATTCTATTCAATGATGCTCAGCTGAGTTTCATTACTCGGCTGACTTTCTGGCCCCAAGTCTCCTGGGTAAGGATGCCACATTGGCAGGCCATCCATCGGGCTATAGTAAGTGTAGTCAAAATTGTCTTTCATCTGAGTGTCCTCCTCTAATGAATTTAGCGGAGCACGACATCCTTCCGGATCACAATCTCCGTATATCATTTCGACATCTGACCTGGGTATAAATCTCGGACTCTGTGCGGGATAGCAAAATGGAGTAGGCGCCTCTTCCTGAGACATATAACCGTCCTCATTAAGATACGACTTCCATTCTTCATCTGTGTCGGCGGGATCCTCCTCATTGATAACATGGACTATTTGAGACACCGGGTGAAGGAAACCTCCACTGTGGAAGAAATCCTGAATAGGATGAAGACTTTCATCGTTAGCAGCTGTCCGGGTACAGGTTGCAGAAAAACCAAGACCCTTCTTTGTTGTATTGCTAGTAGGAATGACAAGCTGACCCCATCTTATTGTATAGGTACTCTCGATTGCTTTAATAGCATCTTTGTATGAGGAAATCGAAGTTCCTCCTCCGGATTATTCGTCCTTGTGTAGCGAAAGCACTTGGAACTGGGTTCCGATTATCCCTTCTGGTTCCACATAAGTGGACGACGATAAATTGCTGACGAGCAAGGCCTGTTCCCCACAGACTGTGATGAGTTGGCCGTTCTAAACGAACTTTAGCTTTTGGTGGAGGGTTGAAGTGACCGCTCCAGCCTGATGTATCCAAGGTCTTCCTAATAAAAAACTGTACGTTGCCCGGATGTCCATGACCTGGAAGGTGACTTGGAAAGTGTGAGGACCGATAGTTATGGGAAGGTCGACTTCGCCGATAACTGTTTTTCTGGATCCGTCGAATGCTTTGACGACGACCTCGCTGGTTCTCATCGGAGGGCCCTTGGATGATAATTGCATCAAAGTGGACTTCGGCATAACATTCAGGGCTGACCCTGTGTCTACCAGTACGCTGGCTAAAGCATCGTCCTGGCAGTTGACTATGATATTGAGCGCCATGTTATGACGACAACCCTCTTCAGGTAATTCCTCATCACTAAATCCCAAGTTATTGCAAGAAGTGATGTTAGAGACAATACTATCGAACTGTCTGATGGTTACATCCTGTTCCACAAAGGCTTGCTCCAAGACTTTTTATAGAGTCTCTCTGTGCGCTTCTGAACTTAGCAACAATGATAACACCGAGATCTCTGTGCGCTCCTTTGGATGAGCTTCAGCATCTCATCATCATTTTTCGAAAGGTCGGGATTACTGGATTGACCGACTGGTGGATTGGGAGCTTCTGTCTGAAGTTCCTTTTCTTTGTTGGATTCTCCAACTCCTCTGTTGAAGATTCTACCACTCCTCTTTACACGACTGATGTCTGCAATATTCACGGCGGAGGGTAATGGAATTTCCTTTCCATTTTCAAATATCGTTGCACCGTATTTGTAAGGGATTGCCTTAGCTAATTCATACGGTAGGGGTCCTGGCAGATAGATGACTATGGGAACCTTCTGGTTTTTCTGACAATCGTAAGTAATCTTGATCCATTCCTGGTTGGGAACTTTGGATTCGTCAAGTAGAGGAATGATAGCAAAAACATCCCTAGTTCTTTGATGATCAGAGATTACAACAACGTCCTCAATTTGATCGACAAGGTAATTCGGCACCTAGTTGATGGGTCCAGAACCTGGATATGGGCGGATCTCTCCACGATCCACCTGCCCCTGGACAGCTGCTCGCACAAGGTAGCACCCTTAGTTACTTTCCGAACAGACTCCACAACGTTGATAATTGTGTGGTGGCACCTGGCCACGCCCACTTTGAATACAATGTAACCTTACTAGGTTAGCTTCCACGGATCGGACATCCTGACTCTGACGTCTAGTAGGATTCCTGTTATTGATACTAATTTGCTGAGTATCTTCATCCATATAGATTGGCATCCACCAATGATTTAACAAGTGCTGGAGTGCCTCCTGGACAAGGGTACAACCTCGATCATTTTTGCAACCTGCCTTACAGCTTTGGTAATCATGTGATATTAGGAATCTGAGTCATACCTGCTCAGCATGTAACTCTACCAGGTTGGTATTCATTATGCGAATATCAAAAATCTGAACCATGTTGATCTGATAGGGATTCCTATCATGGTAGTCTTGGATCCATCCAAGATCCATCTGACGCTGGAGGGCCTCTTGTATGAAAGAGAATCCCTGTTTGTTTACCGAGCAAGTCAGACAAGAACGGTAATCGTGCCGCGGCAGATTATGATACTGGCTTTGCCTTAAATGCATTGCCACCAGGTTGACATTCATCGCACGGATGTCGTGGTTCTGAATGACGTTGGAATTCATGTAAACCATGTTAACTCCACGAACTCGATGCTCTTGGATCCACCCGAGATCCAACTGTTCCTGTAGAGCTACTTGCACCACAGAACATCCTTGATTGTTTTTAGAGCAGACATCACACTGGTGATAATTATGAGGTGACATATGGCCGTACCCACTCTGTCTACAATGCATCTTGACCAGATTGGTCCTCAACAAGAGTACATCGTGAATTTGATAGACATTGTTAAATTCTTTCTCAATTAGGTTGACTGCAGCTTTCTCATGTTGAGGCAGCGGGTTTGTGAGAACATTGGGATTCGTATCTTTGAAAGATAAGAGCCCGCTCCTAACAAGCTTTTGCACGTCGGACTTGAAATTAAAACAATTCTCTATGTTATGCCCTGATCCTCCTTGATGGTAAGGGCACGTCTGATCCACCTTAAACCAAAAAGGCGGATTTTCCGGTACTGTAAGAGGAGACTTAGTCTGGATGTGCCCCTAAGCCAGTAGTAACGGAAACAGTTCTGCGTACAACATGGGTATAGGATCAAACCCTGGTGACCGTGTTGTACGGTTGTTATTGTATGGAGGACGAGCCTGCAGAAGAGGCTATTGTGTCCTTTGCTAATTAGGTTGGCTTTGTGCAACCTGAGGTTGATACGTAGGAACAGGCGCAGGACTAATAGCAGGAGTTATAGCTGCTACCGGTTGATAACGTCACCTTTGCTTTTCGAGAGAGATATTCCCAATATCTTGCTCTTTTTTCTTAGGGAGAGCACTACCGTATCGTTTTGCACTACTCGATGATCCAGCGTCTTTTATTAGACGTCCTTCTCGAACGGCTTCCTCAAGACGAACTCCCATACCGACCATCTCAGTGAAGTCACTGGGCGCACTGGTAACCATTCTGTCATAGTAAAATGAGCTTAAGGTCTTTAAGAAGATCTTTGTCATCTCTTTTTCCTCAAGAGGTGGACAAATTTGAGAGGCAATCTCACGCCATCTCTGAGCGTACTCCTTAAAGGTTTCCTTGTCTTTTTGTGACATCGATCTGAGCTGATCTCTGTCTGGCGCCATGTCCAAATTGTATTTGTATTGTTGGACAAAGGCAGTACCAAGATCTCTGAATGTACTAATCGTAGTACGGTTTAAACCCATGTACCATTTGAGTATGGCACCGGTTAAACTATCCTGAAAGTAGTGAATCAGTAGGTCTTGATTCTCCGTCTGAGTTGACACTCGCCGAGCGTACATCACCAGATGGCTCTGAGGGCAAAAGTTACCCTTGTATTTTTCAAAGTCGGGCACTTGAAATTTGTGCGGAACTTTTACATTAGGGACCAGACAAAGGTCTGCGACGTCCTTTCCAAATAGATCCTGACCGCGGATGGCTTGCAATTCCTTCTGCATTTCCAGGAACTGTTCCTGGAATTCATCCATTCTATCGAACATAGTTTCCTTCTTACCAGAAGGTATCGGCGGAATCTGTCCTTCCGGGACAGTGTGCACCACAGGGGGTGGTACCGTGACTACGACAGTGAATCTTGGCCCGAAGTTTGTAACCTTCAGGAGTCTTCAGTATGCCCCTGGCATCTTCGCTTTCCCAAAGTTTGTAACCTTCTGGCCGAACGGCTTCTGTTATGATTCCCTGATCTTCAATGATCGGCGGAACATATCCTTCTAGGATATAGTTTACAGGCATGCCCCAAGGACGATTTGATACCTAGGATCTCTGAGATCACAATCCTTTATAGCTGAGCTTCTGCCATGGCTTGCATATCGTTACGAAGCTTTCTCATATCCTCTCTCAGAGCGTCGATCTCTTCTTTCAACTCTCTGTTTTCTTACTCAAGATCATCCATCTTTTTCTGACGATTGGCCCGAGTATTGTACGAATGAGACAGTTTGACTCTAGAACCGAGACACAAACGTGAGATTCATAGGTAAGAAGAATAAGCGATGTGAGAATGATGAACGCAATAATTATATGAATTGTTTTTTTGGTTTAATCAAAATAAACTTCGAAAATTAGATTGCAAATATCAAACAGTGGGGAAACCCCTTTTTATTGAAATTCAAAGGATTACGGAAATGGAAATACAGTAGATTACAAGGTGCAGAAACAGAAACCTAAGCTAATGGGTCCCGAGTCCTCTCTGAAGAGAAATCAGGTGCTGACTCTGGTACTTTACTTTTCTTTGACCAGGGCTCTTGGGCCGTTCTCGAGTTGTCATTTCTTTGCCAGGTGAAAGGAGTGAGCAAATTCCTTTGGTCATCTTGATTCTCTACAGCATGTTGCTCCAAAATTTCAATAAGAGCATATTTCTCTCTCAGTAATTGCTGTATTTTGATGCACTCCACGTTGAGGGTGCAGTACTTGTTCTTCCAAGACCTCCTCTCCCGTTGAACTTTGTTGAGAGTAACCTGAAGCTTTTCAGTCTCAGTCATGAAGTACATGACAGACTCCCTCGGTGGAAGAACTCCGTGACGAGGATAAGGCATCTTTAGCTTGAGAGCTCTAGTTTATACCCAGTGGAGATAAGGCTCCACCGAGACACAGTCCGGTTTTCCTAGAGACTCCCGTCCTTTCTTATGAACATGTTTCCAAGTGTGCACTATTTCTGTCTTTAGTGCTCTGTCACTTTCTTCTTCCTTGAAGAAAAGACCTTCTAGATGAACACTTTATGGGACGTGCCTCATCGGGTATCCAAATTGATGACGAACAAGAACTGGATGGTAATTGATTCCTCCCTTAGTTCCTATAAGGGGTACGTTGGGGAAGTTTCCACAACGTTCAATGATCCTAATTCTGTCATAAATCCTATTACACCAATCAATGTCAGAGTTGGTGAGGGACATGATTTTCTGCGACCAGCGTAAGGCACTCTTGTGATCCAAAAAGCAGCAGACTTAGGCAAGTGCGAAATAAACCATTTATAAAGCAGAGGTACGTAGCATGTGATCTCCCCTCCGCTGTACAAATTTCCCAAGTGTACAGAATGATACGCATCTGCGAGCAAAGTCGGCACAGGGTTTCCAATGAGAAAAACCTTAATGGAGTTGATATCGACGAAGTTATTAATGTTGGGCAACAAAAATAACCCGTAGGTGAGTAAAACAAAGATGCTTTCAAAAGCAGTCACGTTCTTGATACTGGCGAAGTACAGGGCTTTCTTTGTCAAGAACTGGGCTGGCAAACCTTGTATGCCACCCTTAGTGGTCATGTGAGTCCTGACCTCAGACTCGTCCGAATGAATTGCTCTTGCAATGGCCTGATCCTTTGGAATTTCTTCCAGTCCAAAAAATGGAGCACGATCAGTGATGTACAAATCAATCAGATGAGAATACTCCTCCAGTGTTGGTGCTAGTTGATAATCCAGGAATATAAAATAGTGATAAACCGGATCGTAAAACTGAACGAGTACCTCTAGGATTCCCTCAATCACATGGACCCTTAATAGAGATAACAACCCTCCGTACTTGGCTCTAAAAGCCTCTTGGTTTGTGATCATCCTCGCCAAACCTCTCAAATCCTTTAATTTTGGAACCTTGAAGGTGTACTTATGAGTTCTCCTTCTACCGAAATCCATTAACGTAATCCTTTTCTCTGATATTTGCAATCACAGTCTTAGTTTATTTTGAAAAAACAGAGAGACTCGAAGAGAAATTTTTTGAATGTTTTAATGTTTTTTTTAAATGAATGTATGAATGCAGCACATAAAAACATAGAAAAAACATGGGGTCAAAGGGTCATTGTCATGAAGTCAAGGCTCTACCCATCCCCAAAGGTTTATACTAGGGTGATTTTTGTACCTGTACTCAAAATCATCAGCTCCTCCCAGGATAACAAATAGCAAGCGGATCGCCAGCGAGCTGTATAAAATCTTAGAGTAAATGCAATTCACCGAGAATAGATCATCAGCCTCAAATGAGGGTAGTATCGCGTGACAACTATTTCCGATAGCTTCCGCACTACAAAAGGGTTGGCTCCTCAGCTTCTCAGACGTCACAATCGGCCCATTGCCTATGAGAGGGAATGGGTTGCATTGGGAAGCCTCCACTGAGGTTGATGGTCGACCTCGTCACCATCACTTATCTTAAGTGTATACTCAATCTTTCCACATGCAACATCACACGCATTCCTATTAGCAGAAAAATAAACACAAATATCAATTAGGAAAAGCAGTATATATATTTGTCCTAATGTCCTAGACCTTTAAGAGCTATGAAACTTATGTTTCTGACAGAAAATGGTTTCCCGGCAGAGTCACCATCTTGTGGTTTCATTCCAAATTAATGGCGTTTTGACCTAAGATCCTAGTGACGTCAGGGTTTCAAGAGATAAGAGGAACAAAATGTCTTGAAAGGCGCCATTTTTGTGGTACCCCCCTTTCAATATTTCTACATAGGAGACGAGAAGAGAACAAGATCCCTACAGTCTCCCCAGCAGAGTCGCCATTCTTCTGTAGCGAGTGATTTTTGGATGTGGTTGCGAAGCACGATCGCTCTAGTACTACAGTTCGATTCATTTTTTATCCTATTGAAGATGATGAAGGAAGGGAAATAGATGTCTCCAACTAACCCTATTTTCATACTGAGGTTAAACAGTCAAAACTGTTGGTTTATAGATGCTACAAAGATTCGGGGTCTCTCCTAGGTTATTTTGTCGAAAAGGGGTGTTTTAGGCTATCGGTTGAGATGTTAGGACGGATGTATGAAAGTATGGGATTTTGGGTTTTTGTTTAGTTTGCTCGCTAAGATTTTTCTTTCAATCTTATGCCTACCTATTCCCGTTTACCGAAACAGGGAAATCAGAGCGATCGTAGTTCCTCTTATTCTACAGGAGGAAATGGTGTTTTGGTGTCTTGTTCAAAGCCCAAGACGTGAAGCGTAAAGGTTGTTTGTATCTTGTTCAAAGCCCAAGATATGAAGCTAAAAGGTCTCAACTTCAGAGGGAATTTGTCATTTCTAAAGAGGGGTTTGTATATCACAACTGTTTATAAAGGAGAATTACTTTAACCGGGATTTGTGAATCCGACAATGCCATAATTTCCTTTATAGGGGATTTCCAACCTGAAGGAGAAGACTTTAACTCATTGTAGAGCAATGCTATCTTTCCTTAGGAATTTCTCATGCTAAAAGAGGGACAGTGGCATGGATGTAGATGATCTAGAGGCTTGCCGCTTACAGCGATTAGATGAAGGGGAAGGAGTTGTTGATGTTTGTATACTGTGAACGAGGAACAACTTTGATGCTAAAAGGTTGATTGGATCAACCAGTGGTTTTCTTATACAAAGCCCGAGAGAGAGGCTAAAAGGTTTTGATTCAACGAGGGGGTCTTTTGGTATCTCGTATAAAGCCCGAGATGGAGGCTAAAAAGGGATTGACTCAACAAGAGAGAGTCTTTTGTATCTCGGACGAAGCCCGACATGGAGGCTATTTGTTAGCTCTGCTGGGGAGAATCATTGTATAAAGCCCAAGAGGGAGGCTATGGTGCTGTTTCAGTTGAGTGACAGGTCCAGTATGCTGATTTAAAGAGAAAATCAGTTCTTATATGAGTAATGTTTGCACTCAGGGATTTGATTCGAGGATCGGGGTTATTTCCTGTTCTTTAAGGAAATGGGAAATTCAAAGGGTATTGAGATTGTCCAAGTCTGCGGGTGTCTTCCTATTTTTGAAAGGGACTTGAGAATGTCTTTGAGACTCAAGGAAATTAGACTGCCCAAGTCTAGAGTTTTGTCTTTTGTACTATGCTTTGAGAAACAGTAGTAGACTCTTGGAAAGACTGTTCTATTAAGATGACTGATTTCCGTTTCTATACCTCTAGGAGGTCGTCGGGACGATTTATACGAAGCCCAAGAGGAGGCTGGAAACTTTTAAGAAGCCGATAGGTCCTTGTATGAAGCCCAAGAGGAGGCTATCATTACCGGAGGAAGAAATCATTTATACGAAGCCTAAGAGGAGGCTGTGAATACTTCTAAGAAGCCGGCGGGTCCTTGTACAACGCCCAAGAGGAGGCGGGGATGCTTTTAGGAAGCCTGTGGGTCCCCAAACCCCGATAAGTTCAAGACAGGCTATTCACAAAGAATAGATCAAGCCAGGAAAGTTCGAGAATTTGGAAGAAACTCAAGAGATACCATTCACGGAGAAAAGATCATCTCTGGGGAGTAGAGTTTCTTGACAAGTGCTTTTAAGAAGCCAGTGGGTCCCCAAACCCCGAGAAGTTCAAGACAGACTATTCACAAAGAATAGATCAAGCCAGGAAAGTTCGAGAATTTGTAAGAAACTCAAGAGATGCCATTCACGGAGAAAAGATCATCTCTGGGGAATAAAGTTTCTTTGACAACTTCTACGAGTGACAGTCTATGAAAGGGTTCACCGAGAATGTTGCCTTTCATATCTCCATATTGTTTAACCCCAAGAGGAGGGAAGAGTGTGTCTGGTAATCCTATGGGGATCTAGTTTTGACTATTTCTAAGAGTAATTGAAACGACTTTACTTAGTGCTAGACGTAGTTGCCGGGGAAACTCTAAATATCTATACTATTATAACATAGTTGATATGAGTTTATGAAAGAAGACTTACAGCGAAACAACCCCACAATACAGTTATATGTATAGGAAATCGGTAAATGAAAGCATATAAACACTTACTCGGTTGTAGAGCTTCCCTGCTGTTTGGTTAGTTGTTCAACAAAGAAAGATTGAAAACAACAGTATATTTCAAAATCAATGGAGAAAGTGATTTGAAAAAGAAAGATTTGGGGCTTACAGCTCAAGGAGAGGCCCAAGGTTTTATCAGTGATCGCACTGTTGAATTTGTACAGAGGGACTTATACAAGTGACTGAGGCCCAAAAGGTTTTCTGTACAAAGGGATGGGTCTTACACTCTCTCAAGAGGCCCAAAAAGTTTGAAAAAAAAGAGTTGGGTCTTACTACTCGAGGGTAGGCCCAAAAGTTTTAAACGGACGACAGTCATACCGTTTACTTATACAGAGAGACTTGTACAATAAGTGAGGCCCAAAATGGTTTGTACAAGGGGGTTTTGGGTCTTACACTCTATCAAGAGGCCCAAAAGGTTTAAAAAAAAAAGTGGGGCTTACAACACGAGGGTAGGCCCAGATGATTTGTTTTTAAAACGGGCGACGATAGCGCCGAACTTTTTAAATACAACAGGACTTATACAATAAGTGAGGCCCAAAAATAGGTTGTATTTACAAAGGGTTGGGTCTTACACTCTATTATAGGCCCAAAGTGTTTTGAAAATGATTTATGAGGGTTGAATTAATCCAAAAACCCAAATTTGTTTTCAAAATGTATTTTAATTGAATAAAAATTCAATTAAAATGATCAAAATTGTTTAACATATGGAAAACAAATTGTGATCTTGGATTAATGCTTCAAAAATTAAGTATTGACCTACAAAATAATTAGAAGTCATTAAAAGTTGCAAAATCAAGGTGGAAAAAATATTTAAAATGTCAAAAACAATTAAAATATTAATTCTTTGCAAAAATATCAATTATATGAAATAAATAATATTTTTGGGATTTTTTAGGAAAATAAAATATTTTAACATTTTTGTGAATTATTAAAAAAAGAATCAACTCAAAATCATTAAAACTCAAAGAGAAATTAATTTTTGAATCAATTAAATAAAATCACAAAATTCAAATATTTGAATTTTCAAAAAAGGGCGCCAAGAACACCCAAGAACACGTGCGTGTTCTGAGTTTTGCCCAGATTTACATTTTCTATCCAATCTCACTGAATACTTGATTATATCATGCAATCCACATATCAATATGCTCGTTTCAACCTCACGATCATGCATATGGTCATTAATTTCATTTAAATTAAGCATAAAACAAGAAATCACGAAAAATCCTCAAGAACCCTAAATTCTGCATGAAGGATGGGATTTTTGATACACGATTCAAACAAAGCAATTACTTGAGGGGAAACATTCCATGCATGATTATGAACATTTGGCAAAAGTATTGTGCGAGGAAATATGCATAGATTGAGAGATGATCAAGTATAGGCTTACCTCTAGGTCGTGATAGCAAGAGCAAATTGATTTCTGAGTTGGAGGTGTTATAGATGAATTGTGATGATCTGAACAGCTTCCCTACACCCTATGGAGTGTGTTTCAATGCTTGGACTTGGTGGAAATTGGCTGGATCACTTAATGGCATCTCAACTGCAACTTGGTTAAAACCTTGAGCAATTGACTGGTGATTCTGAGAAATCAGTGTTCCATATGTTGTTTAAGTGTTTGATTAGCTCACATATGATGTATATGAGGTGTGTGTGTGATTGGTTTGAGTGGAATTGCTCTCTAATGAAAAACCCGATAGTGACTTGCTAAGAAAGGCATTTTTTAGAGTGAGAAGTGGATTTTGAGAAAGGTAAGTGTTGTAGGCCTTTGGTGTACTTAAACTGATCACAATTGAGCTCTATTTATAGTAGAGCAAGCTTATTTTGCAAGGAATAGTGAATGGCAACTGCTGAGTAGGGTTGGCCAATATTGGCAAATGAAAATCCAAGTCTCCTCTAGCCATTGACTAGAGGTTAGGGTACAGGCTGCTGGTGCCTTTGGTCTTGGATAAGTCTTGACTGAATTCAGTTGCTAATGGCTTAGTCCATGCCACCTTGGTGCTTCCATTGAATGCTCCAATCCAAAATTGGAGTCTTGTCCCTATTTTGGGCAATTCTAGATTTAGCATGCTATTTCTTGTTCCAAGGACTTTTGAGGCTTGGCTCAGTGATTGCCCCCTTTAGATTCAATCCTCAGATGTGTCCAAAGTGATGACAAGCCTTGGAATTGGCTGATTTTGGCAAATCGACCAAAAGTGCAAAAATCTGCCTTGCCTTGGCAGATTTCAGCAAGGCAACTTGCCAATGTCATATCTCATGGCCCAAATTGAATTTGGTGATGTTCTTGGCCATTTTGGAAAGCTCTTATATGATACAACAACTGTTTGACCATATTTGGTTTTGATACTTTTTGGATCCAAGTGAAAAATGTCCCTACATTTGGAAAAAAGTAAGGCAAAATCTGACTTAGTGAAATTTTCACTAAGTGTTGGAACAAAGTGACTTTTCTTGATTTTGATCACTCCATAACTCAAAATCCATGAGGAATTTGGACATAGGTCAGTATGAAGCTTTTGTAGAGGGCAATGAAATCTACAAATCAAGCTTTGGATTGAAAAAAATGGCTTTTATGGTTTAGGAGTTATGATCCTCCAAAGTTGTACCTTTGTCACTTTTTTCCATAACTTAGAAATTTTTTCTAAGTTTTTATGGTTACCCCTTTTACAAGTTATCCCATTTTCTTTGATTTTTCTTGATGAATGATGATTCAAATCATACATTAACATCATTTTAGGGTTAAAAATCCATTTTTGTGAAAAATCTCAAAAAGTCAAAGTTGACTTTTGTGTACAGTTGACTTTTTCTCAGATGAATTCCAAACTGTGCAATTCTTCAGGAAATCATGTCCTTGACCTAAATCAAACTAGATGGACATGTTCCATGGGTGGTATAGAGGGTATTGAATCATGTTTTAGGGCTTGGGAGCATGTCCTGGTCAAAAGTCAACGTTACAGTTGACTTTTCTCGCGAAACCCTAACTGTGGTTCAGATGAAATTGAAACTTGTTGCTCAAGCTTCTTGGATCAATCCATTGTTCCAAATGGATCAATAAGGTATATTAGAGACCCTCAAATCATGTCTTGAGGTCTTGGTTCTTGATTTGTCCCAAAAGTCAACTTAGGGGTGAATTAGGTCAAGAAACCATAATTCCTGATTTTTGATGTATGCATCCCTTGAGGTCAAATTGACTTGATGTTTGGGTTCATGAGGTTCCATGGAGCATATTAGGTTATGTTTTGGATCTTTGGCTCATGCCCAGAGGAAATTTTCCATTTGGAGGCCCTGGTTGACCAAAACCCTAATTTGGTGACACTGGCGATCTTGAGGCTTGATCCACCTAGAAGGGAGCATCCTTGTGCTTAATCCTTGAAATGGGAGTCCTTTTAATCCTTTGTGTATGTTTGAGAGTGTAGACAAGTTGAAGATCATGTCATTCCTTGATTAATCCTTTGTCTAAAAACTCTGAGAGGGCTTGAAACCCTAATTTTGATAGTAGTGAATGCTCACCCATCTTTGGGGAGACTGATGAAGCATAATGATACACCCATATTGTGATGATAATTTGCACAATGATGGGAAATATTAGTGGTCAAAATTTGAGGTATGACAGAGGGGATCAAGAGAAAAAGCTCTAAAGGAACCCTAAATAGAGGAAAGGGGAAGATCAATTAATCGTAACATGTTTAGATTAATTAATTAAGGGAGAAACATGCTAACAACTTTCCAAAGAGAATGAAAAGTCATTAAAGCAAAAAGTTGTGAATTCTTGATTACACAAAAATTAAATTTATCCATGAAGAATAAAATTAATGCAAACTGAAATGGAAGGTGCAAAACAGTGCCAAATGATCATCAAAATGCCACACAAAATCATGTATCATGTGAACAAAGATAGTGCAAGAGTTAACTATGTTTATACAATGCTAAGAACATGAAGCGAATGAATAATCGAAAATGTGCATTGAAAGTTCATGAATATGCTTCAACCAGAAGTGAAATGACATTTAAAACATCCATAAAATCCGGCATGATAGTCAATGGAGGTTAAAAGGAAGAAAGCATGTCAAACACACATGAAAATGCAAGAAAATGGCTTTTCTGTTCAGTGGTAACCGGTTACAGCATATGTGCTAACCGGTTACATGCTCGAAAATGCGTGTTTTTGGTGAAAATTGCACTGTGTAACCGGTTACAGCATATCTGCTAACCGGTTACCACTGTAACAGAGGCAAAAATAACAGCAAAAACAGCTTTTCAAAAGTAGTTTTCAGCACATAATCACTTATGTAAAACACCACAGGCTAGGGCATGAACTTGTGCACGAAAATTGAACTTGAAAACAGCAAATAAGCAGTGATAGAATCAATTAACACATAATGATCATGGATCACATAATGCAAAAAATCAATTCACACGCACAATTATCAACTACATCGCGAATGATACGAAAACAATCGAAACAGAAAAACGAAATGGAACTACCAACCTACAAGGCTGAGATGTGCCTTGGTAATTGTTACAAATGATTCTTGATGCAGAAAATTAAAGAAAACCAGAGGAATCTTCAATTTGTTAACGAGACGTGTTGAAATCGAGCAAAATACGATAAAGCTCCAAAATGCGAATTCGAACCTAGGAAGTTGCAGCAACTACTCAAGATTAATCCAAAAGCTGAAATAACTCCAGAAATCCAAGTATATATCAAGAATGATGAAGGTTGAGCTCAAGAAATAATCACTTTTGATGTAAAAGTGATTATCCTTCAAAGTAGAAATGAGCTTTAGTGAGGTTTTGGGAGAGAGTTGAGATGGAGATGAAGATGTAGTAGAGAAATTCAGAGGGAATGTGAGAGAATTGAGAGTGAATTGTGGAAATGGTAGAAGGTCTTGTGTGAGAAATGTGGGAAATGGTGGAGAGAGTGAAAAGTGAGTGAAGGTGAGTTTATATAGACTTTAGGTTTGGAGTATGAGATGGTTTGGGATTTGGTTTGGAATTAGCTTTGGGTTTGGAACTAGGCTAGGAGTTAGTTACACTTGACTCACTGAGTCAAGGTGGTTAACTCGGTTAGCTAGAACCAACTTGGTAACAATCCCAATGTGAAATTCTTCATCCAAAGGTTGACATGCTTGTAAAACAAGGAACATGGTGCACTTAATTTAAAGTGATGCATTGAATAAATGTAAGGAAAATGTCTTGCATGGTCTTGAATTGTCTAGAATGTTCCAGACATTGCTAGAATCAAGTAGGACCAAAGACCAATGGGAGTGCATGGAGGATGTCCCAAAAATACAGCAGAAACTTAAATTTTGCACTAAGTAACCGGTTACAGCATATGTACTAACCGGTTACATGCTTGAAAACTTGCGTTTTTTTGGGGAAAAATACACTGAGTAACCGGTTACAGCATATGTGCTAACGGGTTACTTCAGCCAAATTTCCACAAATTTGCAAGAGGATGATGCTGAAGTCCTGATTCCGGTTTTTCCACTTCTTGTCTTGATAAATACACATGGAAACCTTTATTTTGAGCTTATTTTGATGATGGGATGATCTTGTGAGGATTCAATTAACCAGGCTTGGAAAACCTGAATGTCCTGCAACAAGAAACACACAAAGAAAAGTGCGAATGCTTATGCTCATGCAAAAGGCAAAAGAGGGAGGTCAAATTTCGGGTTACGACATTACCTACTACCAACACAGGGCAGGACGACAAAGGTAATAAGCTAGCTATATCACCTACTACCGACAAAACGGGTAGGGCGACAAAGGCGATAAGCATCAATTGCCAAAGCAAGGGACCAAAGTTCAATCCGGGAATAAACCAGAGAGAAACGGTCAAACAAGACTCATCCCGAGGAGGAAATATCTCAACTGGGGTTAATTCCATCCAGACAAATGAACTGGGGAGGAAGGCTAAAACAAAATATCTTCCACGAGGCATAAACTCAGTGGGGAATTATCAAATATAGGCATTTTCTACTTACGGGTCGACACTCTAAATGGAGAGAAGACACACACGCTCTGCAGGGATAACAGCACCAGAGAGCAAAGAAGCACCAACACAGATGCAAAATGCACAATGCACCAATAATATGCTATGCACAACAAAAGAATGCGCATGCAATGCGTATGAGTATGAATATGTTGACAAAACAGACATAAAAATAAACAGAGGGTGGAATAAACATCACAACACCACTGAATACTCGGCCAATCTCAACAAGATGGAGATATCATTAGCAGCTCTGCTAGGGATTCATCTAAAGAAATCCAGCAAGAGATAAACAAAAGCCATCAAAGGAAAATAAATCCTACTACGAGGCTCAAATCTTGTCGGAGAAAGGAAGATACTCCTTGGGGAGAAATCCAAATATCAATCTTCTAATATCAATGATCCACAAAGAGGATAAAACATAAACTCTGTTCCAAGGGTGGAAGGAAAGTTGTTGGGGAACTATACAACCCAAATCTTTCTAAATCGTCCTGGGGATCATAAAAATTCACAGGAACTTCCATTTCAAAAGGATGAAGATATCTGATGCGGAGAAATAATGAATCCGCTGGGGATTGTAGACATATAAACATCTACGCAAAATCCACTGGGAATATAAGGCATATCTACTGGAGATACAAAAGAGAAGCTCTCTGAGGATTAACCAATTCAGAGCAAAGTATCCTGGACTTGCTGAGAGAAACAACAAAAGGTCAAACTGTGGGGGATTTTAGATCAATACTCATCATAAATGAGAGAAAACCCAACAGGTGACTAAAAGAGATATCATCAGCGACTTCACTAGGGAACACCCGAAATAGTGATGCACAATCTTCTCTGAAAACAAACAATCTGGAGAGAAGTACATTCTGAACTTGCCGGGGATGATAAAAATAACATCACTGTTATATGATCGGGAAACAATCAAAACAATAATGCACTGCCTCCGTTGGAGAATTAGCGAAGCTATAATCTCTGGGTAGAACAACATGGAGAAGAATACATCCATAAGGCAAGGTAAAATCCGACAGGTGGCTACCACGTCAACACTCCTTAGAGGGAAATAACACTGCTCTGTGCTTGGGAATATCCAAAGCAACAACACATCTAGAGGATGAAACTCTGAATGAGGATTCTTCATATGATTTTTGCTGGGGATGGCAAAAAAGAATCTCTGTGTGAGGATTAACACCAATGAGAGAGGGTATTCAAGACTGCTCAACTGCCTGACCAATAACATAATTGGCTGGAGAAGATCCAGATCAAGACCTAGCTAGGGAAAAACCAACCATCATTGGCCTTTATGAATTCAATACATCATAACACAACTTTGAAGGAACCTGTCATCTTGTCAACAACTGGTTATATGAACAAACTCTGCTGAGGAAATAACAACAAACTCTACTGGGTAGATATCGACAAACTCTACTGGGAAGCTGTCAATAAATTCTGCTAGAAGAGTAAGAACAAACCCTGCTGAGGAAAACATTGATCCTACCATTCTTGGAATAATCGTTGACATTCTTTTTTACATTCATAAATCAAAGAAAAATGTTTTTTATAATTTTCAAAAATTTAAATCAATTATTCACATTTTGTTTCAAAAATCATCATCAGCAATAAATGAAATTTTGCAAACAGAAACAAAATAAGAATTGCAAACAAAGGGACAAAGGCCCAAATTTTATTAATAGAATGGAAATCCGCAAATGGCGTAACTCCATGGATCATTACAAAGTTTGAAAAATGGTAAATACATGGAAAGGGTTACATTGAAATACAATGACCACTATTCTCCCTAACAACTTTGAATTCCACTGTGCTCAAAACTTCAGTTGAGGATAAATGAAGCAGAATCCTTAATAGAAGATGTTGCTTTCAGCGATCAAGACTGGCCAGATGCAGTTACTTGCCATAATCCCTAACTTTTACCTAGATTTCCCTCTCGGGTTTTCAATCTACCGGGATGTTTATTTCTGTTTTTGTCTCTAATTTTTGCCTGGACCGCCCTTTCGGGTTTTCAGTCCACCGAGACGCTCATTTTTGCCTAAGCCGCCCTTTCGGGTTTTCAACTTAGCGAGCTGTTCTTTTATTTTTTAGGAGAAGTATTTCTTGACCGTATCAGCATTCACAGAACGAGTGAACTCTTCACCATCCATAGTTGTAAGAAGTAATGCACCACCAGAGAAGGCTCTCTTAACAACATATGGACCTTCATAATTAGGAGTCCACTTGCCCCTAGAATCATTGGTGGAAGTCGAGATCTTTTTGAGCACGAGGTCGCCTTCTCTGAACACACGAGGTCGAACCTTCTTATCAAAAGCTTTCTTTATTCTCTGTTGATACAATTGGCCATGACACAAAGTCGTCATTCTTTTCTCTTCAATCAAATTCAACTGATCACATCTACTCTGACACCATTCAGCCTCAGACAATTCAGCTTCCATCAAAACTCTCATAGAAGGGATTTCAACTTCCACCGGGAGCACTGCTTCCATACCATAAACAAGAGAGAAAGGGGTTGCCCCTGTTGAAGTGCAGACGGATGTACGATACCCATGCAAAGCAAAAGGAGCATCTCATGCCAATCCTTATATGTAACAACCATCTTCTGAACAATCTTCTTAATATTCTTATTAGCAGCTTCAATAACCCCATTCATCTTAGGTCTGTAAGGAGAAGAATTATGATGCTCAATCTTAAATTCATCACATAATTCCTTCATCATCTTGTTATTCAGATTTGACACATTATCAGTGATAATCTTGCTCGGAACACCATACTGACAGATGATTTGGTTGTTGATAAACCGAACCACTACTTGTTTGGTTACATTGGCATATGATGCCGCTTCAACCCATTTGGCAAAATAGTCAATAGCCACCAATATGAAACGGTGTCTGTAACACCCCATTTTAATTTATTTAACCGTCGTGTGTTATTTCTTTTGTTTGGCCTTGTTTAGAGTGCAGGGACCTTAACGGAACGGGGAAATAGAGATGTTGGTATAATAATAAGATATTAATGAATAATGTGGGGACATATTTAATAATAGTAGAAAGAGGAGTATTATTATGTTTATGTCCAACATTATTATTCTTATTATTGTTATTAGCATTATTATTATTACTATTATGGTTATTATTAAATAAAATTAGAATTTTAGTAATAATATAATTAGTAGTAGTAAAATAAGGAAAGAGGGGAGGATTAAGGGATTGGGAAGAAAAACCACATTGGTTCACCAAGAGAAAGTGGGAGAGGAAGAACTAAGTTTGGCATCATCAAATTTCACCAGAATAGAATCGATAATTCGAGGTAAGGGGGAGAATGGATTTCAATATGGGTGTTGATAACATTAGAGGGTAGGGAGGATTCTTTCTCATCATAGGAATTGTATGTATAATTATGTTGTTGTGGAATTGTTGTTGAATGTTTGAAATCGTGATGGAAAGTGTGTTAATCGATCCATTCTGTCATAATATGGGTAAAACACTATGTTGCTGCTGCTATATGATTCTGGTATTGCAGATTTAGGTGTTAAAATTGAGCAGAAATTGGACTGGTGTGAAACCAGAAAATTCTGGGTTTTCGCTGCCCATACGCGTAATGGGCAAGGCAATACGCGTATTGGGTAGGGCAATACGCGTATGGCAAGGGCGTTACGCGTATGGAACCCAATTTTCTTGGCCCTCTGTTGAAATGCGTAATGGTACGCGTAAGGGGCAGGGCAGTACGCGTATTAGGTAGGGCAATACGCGTACAGAGATCTGAAAGTGGAATTGTTGAGAGAATTCAGTCTCTGCTCATACGCGTAGCACTTTGGGCAATACGCGTATGGATGGGCGAGCGAGCTGGGCAATACGCGTATGACCAGCGAGAGTGCAGAATTTTGCCGTTTTCGCGATTTCTTTCCCGTTTTCGCGTCCGAGGCGGTTTCTTTTGGTTTGATAGGTTGGGAATAGATGTCAGACCCTGAGAAATGTGTAATTGGTAATGAAAATAACTAATTTAGTAACTTTAGTGAATTAATTAGATATTTAACCATATGACGTTAAGTAAGGGATGCCCGGTTGTGGGGTGTGTTGTGATGAATGATTATTTCATGTGTGATCAGGAGGATCGTGAGAATGTGGAATTTTATTATACATGTGTGTTGTATGCATATTTGTTGTTATGCATTTCATGGTGTCGGTGGTGATGAATCATTGCTCAGGAGGAGTGTATGTGATTCATCCGAACTCCATTGTAGAGTGTGGTGGAGATAAATCATTGCCAAATAGGGGTGTATGTGATTTATCCGGGTTCGATTGAATGAACCATGGTGTGTGGTACCACTGCATTGCATTGTGTCATTGAGCCACATTGCATTATTATTATGCCTTCGTTGGATTATGAGTGATAGTGACAAGTGTGTCGTGAATGTGTGCACATTGTGTGTGATTGCTTGAATTCTATTTCTTCGCATGCATTTTACACCATTAATTATTGAATGTAGTTCTCACCATTTGTTGTTTCTTGTGTCTGTGCTTCTTTGGAAGTACATATAATCCAGGTACTTGAGTAGTGCATGGAGTGCGTGTTGCCTGATCGAGTCTTAGGAGTCACTCTGATACGTAACACGGGATAATGGGAACTTCATCTTTTGTTGTATATATTGTGAATAGTGTTATGTATCATTACTCATCTTAAAACATGGTGAACCACGTGTTTAGGTGGACCATGATCTCGTTGGCTAGTGCCATGTTTTATTTTTTTTGGGTTCGATATTTCATTCCGCTGTTGTAAATTATTTCTTTTGAGAAACAAGAAGTGAATGAAGTGAATAGAGAAATTCAGGTTATGTTTTCTTGGTGTGACATCCCACTTATAAAGGGAACTCTGATTATTTTCTTATTGAATGTGAATTATTTGGTTATTAGGGAAAGTGGGTGTTACAGTGTCCGTTCGACGCTTTAGGCTCAATCATTCCAATCATATCAATGCCCCACGTGGAGAAAGGCCATGGAGAAGAGATAACATTGAGAGGAGTTTGAGGCACATGAATTTTATCAGCATAAACCTGACACTTATGGCACTTCTTCACAAATTTGCAACAGTCAGATTCCATTGTCAGCCAATAGTAACCTGCTCTCAACATTTTCTTAGCCATTGCATGCCCATTAGCATGGGTACCAAAAGATCCTTCATGAATTTCTTTCATCAACATGTCTGCTTCGTGTCTATCCACGCATCTGAGCAAAACCATGTCACAATTTCTTTTATACAACACATCATCATTCAAGAAGAAACTACCAGCCAACCTTCTCAAAGTCTTCTTATCTTTCTTAGATGCCCCACGCGGGTACTCTTGATTTTGAAGAAAGCATTTAATATCATAATACCACGGTTTATCATCAATAACCTCTTCAACCGCAAATACATGAGCTGGCCTATCAAGCTGCATAACATCAATTTTGGGCACATCATTCCACCGACTCACCACAATCATAGAGGATATAGTGGCTAAAGCATCCACCATTCGATTTGCTGCTCTGGGTACATGGTGAAACTCAACCTTATTGAAGAAAGTTAACAACCTTCTTGCATAATCTTGATAAGGAATCAAATCGGGTTAATATGTCTCCCATTCTCCTTTAATCTGATTAATCACCATGGCTGAATCTCCATACACATCAAGAATCTTGATTCTTAAATCAATGGCTTCTTCCAAGCCCATAATACATGCTTCATACTCAGCCGCATTATTTGTGCAAGTGAACATCAACCTTGCAGTGAAAGGAATATGAGAACCATGAGGAGTAACAATTATTGCCCCAATACCATTGCCATACTCATTAATAGTTCCATAAAAAACCAGACCCTAATGGGATTCAGGCTCAGGCCCTTCATCAGGTAATGGTTCTTCACAATCTTTAACCTTTAGATACATCACATCCTCATCAGGAAAATCAAACCTGATTGGTTGATAATCATCATTTGGCTGGTGTGCCAAATGATCAGCCAAAACACTTCCTTTTATCGCTTTCTGAGCTCAGTACTCGATATTGTATTCTGACAACAACATTTACCAACGAGCAATCCTCCAAGTTAGAGCAGGCTTTTCAAAGATATACTTGATTGGATCCATTTTGGATATCAACCAAGTTGTATGATTCAACATATACTGGCGGAGGCACTTGGTAGCCCAAGCTAAAGCACAACATGTCTTTTCAATCATTGAATACCGAGACTCACAATCGGTGAACTTCTTGCTCAAATAATAAATGGCAAATTCTTTTCGACCAGATTCATCTTGTTGACCCAGAACACAGCCCATAGACTCCCCTAGCACAGTCAAATACATGATCAAATTTCTTCCTTCCACTGGAGGAGACAAAATTGGAGGTTCAAGAAGATACTCTTTAATCCTTTCAAAAGCTTTCTGACAATCTTCTGTCCAGACATAACCCTGATCTTTGCGAAGAAGCTTGAAGATCGGCGCACAAGTGCCAGTCATATTGGATATAAATCGGGAGATATAATTCAAACGTCCCAAGAATCCTCTTACTTGTTTTTCTGTTTTGGGCGCAGGCATTTCCTGAATAGCTTTAACTTTACCAGGATCAACTTCAATGCCTTTTTGGCTGACAATAAAGCCCAGCAACTTTCCAGAACGGACACCAAAAGTGCATTTATTAGGATTCAAACGGAGCTTAAATTTTCTCAACCATTGAAACAACTTCATTAAGTACTCAATATGATCTTATCATGGACCTCAATTTCTTTATGCATCATATCATGGAACAAAGTAGTCATAGCTCTCTGGTACGTTGCACCAGCATTTTTCAAACCGAAGGGCATCACTCTGTAATAGAATGTTCCCCAGGGTGTAATGAATGTTGTTTTTTCCATATCCTCGGGTGCCATCTTTATTTGATTATAACCGAAAAATCCATCCATAAAAGAAAAGATACTGAATCTAGCAGTATTATCTACCAACATGTCAATGTGTGGCAGTGGCAAATCATCTTTCGGACTCGCTTTATTCAAATCTCTATAGTCAACGCACATTCAGACTTTTCTGTCTTTCTTTGGAACAGGCACAATATTGGCCACCCATTGAGGATACTCAGAAGTCACAAGAAAACCAGCATCAATTTGCTTTTGAACCTCCTCTTTGATCTTCACAGCCATGTTAGGATGAATTCTTCTCAATTTCTGTTTCACAGGTGGACATTCAGGCTTTAATGGCAACCTATGCTCCATAATATCAGTATCAAGACCAGGCATGTCTTGATATGTCCAAGCAAATACGTCAACATATTCTCTAAGAAGCTCTACAATCCTCTTCTTAACATCTGACTGAAGCAGTGCCCCAATCTTGACTTCTTTCTTATCATCATCTGAACCCAAATTAACCAATTCCATCAGCTCTTCATAAGGCTGAATGGCTATTTCCTCGTGCTCAAGCAACCGAGAAATTTCATCTGGAATCTCCTCAATAACCTCTTCTTCAGCTCCAAACACAGGGAACTCAAAGTTGGGAGAGGACATAGGGTAATTGTTTTCAATGGGTTTAACAATCAATCTGCACAATGATTTATGTTTTATTTTAGAATATGAACAAGAAGTGCAAGTATTATGCAGATAAAAGCGATTATCACATTATTATTTTTTTGGTTTTTTTTATGTTACCATTTTTCAGAAATAAAGCAAAAAGGGAAAACATAATATGGATAAGCAAAATAACATTTTATTAATGATGATAAAATTTGAAACAAAGCCCTCACAAATTCACTTTCACCTTGGGCATAGTGAAAGGATTTTTGAAAGAAACAAAAACAAATTACTTTGAAATATGAACAATAGTGGGAACATCAACAGCTATCCAATTCTAGCAGACTTGTCCATGTGTCACAAAGTTTGGAAGTTCTTCCTCTTCATCATCTTCAATGATGGCAGCAACTTCATATTCAGGTTCCTTAAACTTCTCCCGAGGGGAATAAAAAGGCACATATGCATCCTCTGGGGACATATACCCGGGATCTTCCAAATAAGGCTCCCAATCTTCAGCGGGAATGACATCATCTTTTGAGCCAAAAGGGATGTAGCCTACATGGTCATCTTTAATAATTGCGGCCGTAGAATGATCTTCGTTAATGAATCCAGCGCTGTGAAAGGCCTCATTAATACGCTTCAAATCTCTTCTAACTGTACCAGGCGTAAAGCCTAAACCAGTTCTGCCCAGGTTATCAACCACATCAATAACTCAGCCCTAACCATCAGACCGACCAGTCTCTAACACATGCAGAGCATCTTTCAAAGAAGATATGGGTAACTCATTCTTCTTAACAACTTTATCATCAACAGAAAGAGCTTGGAACGAAGTCCCAACAGTTTCATCAGCATTAACATACGAAAAGGATGAAAGATGGCTCACTAGCATCACTTGCTCACCTCTAACAATTACTAGCTTATCATTCTTAACAAACTTCAATTTCTGATGAAGAGTTGAAGTCACTGCCCCAGCCTCATGAATCTAGGGTCGGCTAAGCAGACAACTATAAGCAGGACGGATATCCATTACTTGAAAAGTAATCTGAAAAAAACACGGTCCTATTTTGATTGGAAGATCAATCTCTCCAATCACAGTCTTCCGAGATCCATCAAAAGCTTTAACAACAACCCCACTATACCTCATAGGAGGACCTTGATAAGAAAGCCTCGACAAAGTAGATTTTGGCAACACATTCAAAGAAGAGCCAGTATCAACCAACACATTGGAAAGCGCATCTTCTTGATAGTTCATGGAGATATGTAAAGCCAAATTGTGATTTCTCCCCTCCTCAGGTAACTCTTCATCACAGAAACTCAAATTATTACATGCTGTGAGGTTGGTAACAATGCCATCAAACTGATTAACAGTCACATCATGCTCAACATATGCTTGTTCCAATATTTTCTGCAAAGATTGCCTATGAGCTTCAGAATTCATCAGTAGGGACAACACTGAAATCTTGGACGGGGTGTACAAGAGTTGATCCACAACACTGTACTCACTCTTCTTGATCAATTTCAATACCTCATCCTCATAAGCCTTCGAACCACTGGACTTACCAGAAGTATCAACATTACTCTCATCTTGAGATCGTTTACCAGCAACAACACTCTCCATAATTTTTGGAGGCTCAGGAGCAAAGACACGACCACTACGGGTCACTCTACTCACATCAGCGATGCTTACCACAGAAGACAAAGAAGGAATGGGCACTTCCTTACCATCTTCTACCATGGTAGCATTGTACTTATACGGAACAACCTTGTCAGATTCATAGGGTACCGGACCGGGCAACCTGTAACGCCCGGTTATTTAACTAATTATTTAATTAACTATATTCGTATTATTTGTGTTGATTTGTGGTGATTTTCGAAATATTGGAATGTTATGTTAAGTTGCTATGTTGGTTTTAATTGGGTTAATTTAACTAAGTCGATTTAAGTGGTAGAAATAATATAGTATTAGCTTACTAGAATTATAATAAGTTAGTGGGCTTATAAGATGGGTAGTAGTGGTAAAAGGTGAGGTGTGGAATTGAGCCCAATAAGAGTTAGTAAGAATTATAAGGGTTAAGTTGAATAGAATTAGGGTAATTAGAAGTGGATGAAAGATCAAGTACGTGGAAGTTGCAAAGTTGCTGAAAAAGGAATAGAACAGTAGAACGTGAAGTTGCAGAGAGGAGAAAATAAGGGTTGCGAGAGATCGCGTAGAGGCTGTGAGAGAGCGAGAATTTGATCGGAGATTTTAGAGCGACCTTCAATCCAAGGTAAGGGTGGGGTTCTGACTCTATAATGGGTTAATTGATGAATAATATGTGGGGTTGGTTTTATAGAATTCTCCTCTGTTTATGTTGAAATGGTGGTCGCGAATATTGAATCGCGTTTTCTGTTAATGAATTGGTTGTAGAAAATTAGTCTATGATGTGTTAAGGTATGTTTGTATTATGTTTTTCTGTTGCACTGTGATGATGAATTTGGAACTGATAAGGAATTGTTGTCGCGGGTATTGAATTACGGTTGTTGTCGATGCAATGTTTGGAAGGAAATGAGTATATGTTGTTTCAAAGAATAATTTTAAGGGCGTTTTTGGTGTACAACGAAGGAAATTGGAACCGTTCTGGAACTTGTGAACAAAATCTGGGACGAAGGGTTTTGGTCGTGTGACGATCGTGATGGGTTGTGGCGACCGTCACACAGGTTGGGCATGTGCCGACCGTCACCCGTAGCATGACGACCGTCATGCATCTTGCTATGTGTTTCTTTTCCTGTTTCTGTTATGTTCTGTTGTGGTGTGTTTGCTCTGTCCATTTTAATTGAGAAGTTGTTATATAATTCAATAGCATTGGACATAGAATTATGATGGAACCAATTAACCGATTTTTAGTCGAAAACTACCGATTGATTAAATGATGGATTGTGATATATTTCAGATGATGCATAATTATATATCCTAGTTGCTGTGATATTATTGTTGGAAATTATCAAGCTGTGAACGATGTTGAATTGCCTCTAATTATTAGCAAGAATGAAGTTGTAGGCCTATGGCCAATGTTGATTGTTGTTGTACTGATAGATGTAATTATCGGTGTTGATTTTTATGATATTCATGTTGAGTCACATAGCATAGCATATTAAGATGGCCTGGATTGGCAAAATATTAAGATGGCCTGGATTGGCAAAATATTAAGAGGAAGGCTTATGCCTTGTTGAAGTCAATATTAATTGGCAAATTTTTAAGATGGGAGTTCTGCTCCAAATGGTACCACATGCATGTGCATTTCGAGTCGCATTTCACGTTGCATAGTCGTTGTTGTGTTATTGATTAATGATGAAGTAAAAGTTGTTGATGTGCTGCCGTTTTACGTTGATTGAGATGCTGTGAAGTGGTGATTGTATAATCTGATGTAATATATTATTTATCATATATCTGATTATATTGTTCGATATCTCATCCCTTCTGTTTGAATGTTACCCTCTGTTGGTAACGCGCAGGTAATCAGGAGTGAAGGTCGTCTACCTTCGTTAGTTCGAGTCGGTGTCATCGCTCTGATATGTAGCACTCGGGGGGCGGGGGGGGGGGGGGGGGGGGGGGGAATGAACGCATGTTTTCTTTAGTGTCGGTTTTGTTATGTTGCTGAATTTTTAGCTGTTTTTCATTAAAGACTTGATGTCTTAGGGTTGTTTTGAATCAAATAAGTTGTTATGGTATTCTAGTTGAATTTATGAATCCGCTGCGTATTAATAAAATTGCTTTGTGCCCAAGACTGAACGAGGTTCATCTGAATATTAGGTGTTATGTATCCATGTTTATGCGGTTAAATGCCGTTGTTTTTAAGTTGAAAATGTGATATCCCATGTTTGGTTGAGAATTCTATAACTCTGATTTTTAATATAAATGTCGGGTAGAAATGGGGTGTTACACAACCGAATAACCAAAGGCGTAACAGCGGTCTTCTGACTATCATAAGAGATAACAACTCATTTAGGAATATTAAAACGTGGTTCAATAACATTCACCTCGTTCTGATATTCGTCTCTCTTAGCAGTGACTTCAATCAAATTTTCATCCATCATCTTTTGAATGTCCCTCTTCACTATCACACAACAACGTGGATTCATGGAACAGATACAGCAAGCCGCATAGTCATGATCAATATCATGGTATTCACTCAAAAGTGCATGCATTTCCACAAGAGATCTTCGAATTCAATGGATATCAAAGATTTTGAATGTACATGACAACCATAAACCATATTGACAGACGCTTTTCCATGATTAGGCAGCAGATTCGATTGTACATTAGGATTGGAATCTTCGAAAGACAAAATACCACTCCTAGCCAACCTTTGAACTTCCATCTTCAATGGGTAACAGTTCTCAGTATCATGTCTCGCTCCTCCCTGATGGAAAGTGCAACGAGCTTCAGGTTTATACCACCATGGCAAATCTTTTGGAACAACAGGTGGTGCATGGGTCTGAACAAGATTCTTTTGAATTAAACAAGGAAGTAAATATGTATATGTCATCGGAATCAGATCAAAATCCTTCTGAAAATGGCCCCGTTGATTATTCTGTTGATTAGAACGTTGTTGATGAGCAGGAGCTGCTTGAAC
Source organism: Lathyrus tuberosus (assembly GCA_022829125.1). Taxonomy (NCBI): domain Eukaryota; kingdom Viridiplantae; phylum Streptophyta; class Magnoliopsida; order Fabales; family Fabaceae; genus Lathyrus; species Lathyrus tuberosus. Next base: position 1,718,135 of record JALAZF010000737.1, on the reverse strand, counting down.
AACATGAGTTAAACTGATAACAGGAGTAACAGACGCAATTTGCTGCTGACACTGGCTATTCTTACTATAACTCTTTTTGCGTCCTCCATGGGAAACGGTATTGGTCTCACCCTTTTTCTTCTTGGCAAATCCTCCACCATACTTCTTGGAATTACCAGCAGAATTACCATCTTTTGAAAAACGTCCCTCACAGACACCTTCTTCTAATCTCATCCCCATATTAACCATCTCAGTAAAACCACCCGGTGCACTAGCAATCATACGCTCATAATAGAAAGGACTCAGAGTTTTCAGAAAAATCTTAGTCATCTCTTTTTCTTCCAAAGGAGGATTAATTTGAGCGGCAATCTCGTGCCACCTCTGCGCGTATTCTTTGAATGTCTCCTTATCTTTCTGAGCCATTGCTCGAAGCTGGTCACGGTCAGGAGCCATATCCACATTATAATTATACTGCTTTACAAAAGCCTCACCCAAGTCTTTGAAAGTGCGAATTCGAGTACTATTGAGTCCCATATACCATTTCAGGGCTGCACCAGACAAACTGTCTTGAAAGTAGTGAATAAGAAGCTGATCATTATCCTTCTGAGCTGACATCTTACGAGCATACATAGTCAAGTGACTCAACAGACAAGAGTTTCCCTTATACTTTTCAAAGTCAGGGACCTTGAACTTATGCGGGATCTTCACATTAGGAACCAAGCATAACTCATGAGCATTCTTCCCAAATAGCTCTTTACCTCTCAAAGCTTTGATCTCTTTCTCCATTTCAACAAACTGGTCTTGAATCTCTTCCATTCTATCATAAGCACTGGCATTTTCACTTGGGGCAGTGTGGAAAATCTGCTCTTCACCAAAAGGAACGGCCTGAACCACAGGCGGTGGTACAGTCATCACAGGCCGAACAGTAGGAACAATTGGAACTTCAAGAGGCGGTGGTGGTGGTTGATAACCTTCAGGAACAAAGTTTTGAGGCATGCCCCAGGGGAAACCAGGAGGCATGGAGTGTTGAGGAACACTAGCAGGCGCCACAGAGATGGGCGTGGAGACAATCTCAGAAATGACTGTCCTTTGCACAGGAGTTGAAAGCAGAGGAGGAGGTGGTTAATTATAAGCAGCCACCAGAGCTTCAATCATAGCAGTGAGTCTTTCCAAACTGTCCTTCAAAGTCGCCACTTCCTCACGAAGCTCATGGTTTTCTTGTTGCAGCTGATCCATCTTCTTCTTCAGATTAGCCTGAGTATTATACTGGTGCGACAACTTAGCTGAATGAAGACCAAAAGAAACATAAGACACCTGGAAAAGGCAAGACATAATGCAAGAGATGCTTGATGTGCAAGATAAAAATGCAAAGTTTCAAGGAATTATAAGGCATATCGCAAACATTTTTATTTGAAATACCAAAATCTCATTCATTAATGATGGAAAAGATTACATCTTGGAAGTACAGATTCAAGAATCCTAAAACAATAGAAAATAAAGAAAACTAGATCCCGAGAGAATCCTATGAGAAGAAATCCCAACTCTATCTTCCAGCTTCTTGATGTCGGCCTGCATCTGAGTCTTCTCAATCAACAACTGATCAACGATCAACTTCCAAGGAGATTCTGAACTCTTTGGAATATCAGAAACTGACTGAATGCAAGAGGAAAGTAAATCCTCTTGCGCCTTTCTTTTCTTGTTAACAACTTCATCTTCATTCTTCTTCTGTAAGTGCTCTTGAAGTCTTGCATTCTCTAACTCAACAATCTGATACTTGTTATTCCAAGCATCTCTCTCTTGTTGCATCTCGGCCAAAGCAATCTGAAGCTTCTCTGTGTCTTCCATAAAGTAGAGGATAGACTTCTTAGTAGTTAGAGACAAAGGCTCCTGACGCGCATAGGGCATCTTCAAAGTAATAGCTCTATTTTTAACCCACTAGAGGTAAGGTTCCGGAGAGACACAATTCGGATTTCCCAAACTTTCCTTTCCCTTTCTACGAATGTTGCACCAAGCTTCCACAATTTCTCTCTTGAGAGCAACCTGAGATTCTTCTTCCTTGAAAAAGAGACCGGCCAAATGAATGTTCTTCGGTACCTCTCACAAAGGATATCCCAACTGACGACGAGCCAACACGGGATTGTAGCTGATTCCTCCCTTTGTGCCAAGAAGAGGCACGTTGGGAAAATCACCACAACTATCAATAATCATCGCTCCCGAAGGAGCACAGCTACACCAACCAATATTAGAATGAGTGAGAGACATGATTTTTCGCGACCAATATAAACCATCCTTGAGATTCTAGAAAGCTGCAGACTTCGGCAAGTGAGAAATAAACCACTTGTAAAGCAAAGGTGCACAACAGATAATCATCCCTTCACCATGGAAATTCCTAAGGTGAATAGAATGGTAAGCATCGACAAGCAAAGTGGGAATTGGATTCCCAATCAAGAAGATCTGAATAGCGTTGACGTCGACAAAGTTCTCAATATTCGGGAAGAGGAACAATCCATAAATAAGCAAGGCAAGAATAGCCTCAAAAGCAACTGTGTTCTTCACACTAGCAAAGTGATGAGCTCTATCAATCAAGAACTTAGCGGGTAACCTAAGAATCTTTCCTTTGGTATCCATGCGAGCCTTAATCTCGAAAACCTTCAAGTGAGTAGCCTTCGTAATAACATCATGCTCGGGAGCGAGATCCAAACCATAGAAAATCTGACCATGAACAGGCAAACCAAGCAGGAGAGAATACTCCTCTAGTGTAGGTACCAACTGATAATCAGGAAAGGTGAAACAATGCAGCAAAGGGTCATAGAACTGAACAAAAGTAGCAAGCAATCCTTCAACCATATCAACCTTCAAGAGAGATAAAAGCTTTCCATATCTGGACTCAAACTTCTTGGTATCAACAACCAAAGATCCTAGCTCTCTCAAACCCCCTAACTTAGGACTCTTGAAAGTGTACTTCTTTGTACTTTTCCTTCCAAAATACATAACAAAATTATCTACAATTTTTACAATAACACCTTTAAGTTCCTTGAAACCTTCCAAAAGAATGCTCATGAATGCATGAGTGCATGAATGCAACACCCACAAACAAGATCAAACAAAGCACACGGGTCAAGGTTCAAGTCACGAGCATGAAGCCAAGGGTAAGAACCAATCCCACAAAGATATGTACTAAGGTTTTGTCTTTATTGTACCTGCAAAAAACAGCGGTTCTAACAAAGTGCCCAAGGTCCACAATCCACTATCAGACACACCAGTGCACCGATTTACTCGGAGGTTGGTAGTTATCCTCAAGAGAATCTAACCTGAGTGTAACATCGCATGACAGTTAAGTCAGATTTGCATCTTCATAGCTTCCGCGCTACGATCCTAAAAAGGCTAGGATGGGTTAAGGGTTACTACGGTTCCCAGTATTATAGGCTTCTATGGAAAGAGTAATGCCTTCACGATCGCTCGATCGGCATCAGTAATTCCAAAGAGGCAACCACCGTGTGGATAGATTCTCAAGTTCTTCTTTTTCAGGATTCGACTCCTTCAAAGTTCCCTTGACTATATTATCCTCCTATCTCAAAGTGCACTCTGGTCCGGGTATAGGACCTATCTCACACACAGAGGAACTCCCAAACAGAACAAACAAATAACAAGCAAATCAGACAAAAAGCAGTAAATAAATCAAAGTAGGCTAAACCCCTCAAGGGAGATGCTCTCCCCAGCAGAGTCGCCACTTTTCTGTAGCGGGGAAATTTGTGAGTGTAAGCTACTGATTAACTTAACTCATAAAGCAAGAGTCGCCACCGCGCTTTTATTTATTCCATAAAGGAAAAGGAAAAAAGAGCGAATAAATCCTAAGAAGTCTAAAAAAGCAAAAGCTAAAAAAGACAAAGAGAAATGGGTAAGAGGGGTTGGTTACGCAATGGGAATGTATTAGCACCCAAAACGTCTATAGTACCCTATAGGAACCCTTTGAAATATCTACCGCTTTTTGATCTGAAAATGGTTTGCTTGAAAAAGATTGAGGAGATGAGAGGAGAATTATTTTTTAAGATTTTTGTGTTTGGAGAGACTTATCGCCTCATGCCTACGTACCCACGATGTGCAATGTAGGATCAAAACCTCATAGTTCGTGGTACAAAGAACAAAAATTTGTTTGTTTTGGTTGATTTTAAGTGTAAAGACAAGTCGTCATTTCCAAGCGAATAATTTCGCTTAAAGAGATGAATCATGTATAAACTTATGAAAAAGTTTTAAAGGAAAAAAGTGCATAAGGCACAAAAAGAGTTTGATGAGTTTTATATTTTTTATGTTTTTTTATGAAATGGTCAAAATATGATTAGCATGGATTGGCATTTATTAAAGAAAACAAAGTTTAAAAATCGCTTGACCAAAGTCAAGGTTTTATTATGAAAGCGGTTTTAAGTTTGAAAACAAGAAGGTTTTGAAAAAGAGAGGAGATTTTGAAAATTGAAGAAGGGGGTGGAGAAAAAGTGACTATCCTAAAGCATAAAGTAAAAGCTAAGGATAAAAAAGATCTAACCACAAATGTAGCTATCTTCACCATAAACCAAACAAAAGCACAAGGTTTCAAAGTCTTCAAACCATAATTCCAAAGCAAAGGGAAAAAGTCCTAGTTCTAAGTCCAAGAATCCAAGAATAGCATTGAAGTCCAAGGTCTAGGTACAAAATTCCATGTCCATTGTAAAGGATAGTAACCATAGTCCAAGATTAGAAGCACAAGTTTTTTAGAGGTTTTGGACTTTATTAATATTTTTGGTCCAAGTGGACAAAGAGAAAAAGGCATAAGCATAAACACGTTTCCAATGGACAAAGGAAAAATTGCGGAAAGCATAAACATGTGTCCAACGGACAAAGGAAAAATATGCGGAAGCATAAACATGTGTCCAACGGACAAAGGTAAAATTGCATAAAAGTAAAAGAGAGATAGGGAGAGAGAAGGAAATATAAAGTTAGAAGTTAGTAATTAGTAATTAGTTGTTAGTTGTTAGAGTAAATGATCAATAATGATTGAATAGTGTACTTAGGTCAAGGTTAATGAAGACTTGTTAGAAGATTGATAGAATCAAAGCCTCTACAACAACAAGCTTCATAGATTTTGAACCTAATACAAAAGATCAATCAACATTGAGTTATTTTCCGATGCGGGACATAATGTTGCGCTATGTTAAGCAATTGCCGAGTAATTTACGGAGTAATTACCCTACAATGAGGCCGGTCAATAGCTCTTTGTGCTAATGCATGCTAGATGAACGATATGTAGATCGTCATCCGAAAGCAATGCCGCACGAAAAGAAAAGAAGGTAGCGATCTAGTCTTGATCAAAATTCAACAAAGGAATTCTATGATCCATAAGACTTTTAACGATCAAAAGGAAAGAGAAATAGATGAAGAGAAAGCCAAATTAAACCACACAAATATGTGATCTAAGGCTAAGAACAAAAGGAAAGGGAAGAAAATGGAAAAGGAACCAAAACAGTCCCAAAAATAAGGCAAAAAATGCATTCTGTTTTGAAGTAACCGGTTACTCACCAGACGTTAACCGGTTACTTAGTTCAAAATAAGCGCAATTTTTCAAAATTAACACAGAATAATCGGTTACTCACCAGACGTTAACCGGTTACTCAGCACCAGAATGCAGAAATTTATGCAAAATTCAGCATGATCCACTTTCAAACTTTTTTACAAACACCTTATAATCATGGAACTGAAATTGCACGAAATTTAAAGTAAAACAATAGTGAAAAACAGAAATTAAACACAATTATAAGATCCAAAGGATCAAGCAACAAAGATCACCAAAGATCTACATTATGGAAGATGAAGATGAAGCTTCAACAATGGTGAAAGATGAATTACCACTTCAAATCTGAAAATTCCTTCAAATTGCTTCAAGATTCAAACTCCAAAGCCTTGATTTATGAGAATTGATGAAGAAAACAAGTTTGGATGAAGGTTTAGCTCAAAGTTGAACAAGATTCAATGTGAATTCTTGTTAACTTTCAAAAGAAGAAAAGTGAGATTTGGTGAATTTTGTGGTTGGGAAGAGAATTTGCAAGAGGTTTGTTGGCTATAAAAAGCTTGAAGAATGAATAAAATGAAGCCTCTATTTATAGAGTTTAGGCTTGAGAAATTTGGTGGTTTGGAATTAGGCTTGGATGATCAAAATTAGGATTGGAATTCAAATTTGGAGGGAAATTATCAAAAGAGTGGTGATTAGTGAAGGTGCATGGTGGAAAATGATTAAAGTGATGTAGGGGAATTAAAATGAGGTACTATAGAATATTCCAAATGTGATCAAGGGCTGAGATTGGTGCCAATTGCTAAATTTGAATTTGCCTCCATTTTTAAAAATTTCACGAGGGTAACTGGTTACTCACCACAAGGTAACCGGTTACTCAGTGCAAAATTTGTGAAAAATGAGCATTTTGTTGCACTGTTGTGGTTCCGGTTCGATTCTCTTGCTTGTCAAAGAAGGCATGGAAATAAACACATGAACTTTGGAGTCTCTTGAATAATAATAAATTAAATCTTGGAAACTCTTGATTAGATGATTTTTGAATTAATTGCGGATCAACTTTGACTTTATTCAGATGAAATTCATTCGAGTCGAGGGACTGTTTGGTATTTTTAACCTGTTCTTCCCCTGAAAATGTTAGTGAAAGAAAACAAAATATTTTTGGATTTTAACTAATGGTTAGTAAACATAAACAAATTAAGCAAAAAAAATCTAACAAACACACACACACACACACAACCAAAGATCCCTGCAAGGCACAATCCTACAAAAGAGAGAACCAATATGTGATCATGTTTGTGATATGAGATGCAAATGACATGTGGGATCTTAGGGGTAAAAATTAGGGTATTACAGAGACCGGCGATTGTTTACCAATTTCCACGGTAAACACTTGGGAATGAAGACAGCTAAAGAAGTTTGGTCAGGTCAACCACCAGATCTCGACAAACTGAGAGTATTTGGTTGTTTAGCCTATGCTCACTTTAGGCAAGACAAGGTCGAACATAGAGCTTTGAGATGCATGTTCCTTGGACATCATGAGGGAGTCAAAGGCTATAGGCTATAGTGTCTAGAACCAGGTCACAAAAGATGTATCACAAGTCGTCACGTAGTTTTCAATGAAGTCGAGATGGCGTTCAAGAAAACTGGTGATGCTGGCCGAAGTGTAAAAATCTCTGAAGAGGAACTGGAACAGGTAGAGATTCCTGTTGAGGTGGAGCATAGTGATGCTGAAATGCATAACCTAGATGAATTCGAAGAAAAAGAGCCAGATGCTGAAGAGAGTGAGGAAACTGTCGATGACTACCTACTAGCAAGAAATAGCTCGAGAAGAGTCATCAAGCCACCTCAAAGACTTGGTTATGCAGATCTTATAGCTTTTGTCTTAATCTCTGCAAGTGAGGTACTTGAGGAAGAACCTGGAGACTACAAGGAAGTTATGAGGAGTCGAAATAAGAATGAATAGCGAAAAGCTATGGATGACAAAATTAAATCTCTTCATGATAATAACACTTGGGAGCTGATTGAGAAACCTGCAGGAGCCAGATTAGTCAATTGTAAGTGGATTTTCAAGCTCAAGGAAGGAATTGAAGGAGTGATGTCAAAGTGTTTTAAGGCAAGGTTGGTTGCTTGGGGGTTTAGTCAGAAAGAAGATGTCAACTTCAATGATGCGTTCTCACCTGTTGTAAAGCATAGATCCATTATAATGTTGTTAGTCATGGCGGCGAAGCTCGACCTCGAACTTGAAAAAATGGATGTGAAGACAACCTTCCTGTATGGTGATCTAGATGAATCGATCCTAATGCAGCAACCTGAAGGGTATGCAAAAAAAAAGATAAGGAAGATTATGTGTGCAAGCTAAATAGGTCTTTGTATGGCCTGAAACAATCTCCTCGACAGTGGAACAGGATATTTGACAAGTTTATGGCACATATTAGTTTCACTAGGAGCTAGTTTGATCACCGCGTTTACTTCAGATTTTGAGCTGGAAAATCACTTGTTATATTGTTGCTTTATGTGGATGATATCCTCATAGCTAGTAACCGTGTCGAGGATGTAATTGAGGTGAAGGCTGAAATCAGTAAGAAGTTCGAAATGAAGGATCTGGGAGATGCCACTAGGATTCTTGGGATTAACATGTCAAAATTATGCTTATCTCAAGAGACATACCTACGGAAGATTCTTGACAAGTTTGGTAAGTCGAATTTAAAGCCTATTGTGACTCCGACATATCCTCAGTTTAAGCTTAGTACTACTCAAATTCCGAGTACTGAAGCTGAAAGAATCTATATGAGTAGCATTCCATATGCTAGTATAGTTAGGTCTTTGATGTATGTTGTGGTTTGTACGAGGCCAGAGATAACGTATGAAGTAAGCCTTGTAAGCAGGTATATGGCCAATCTTGGAAAGGCGCACTGACAAGCTTTAAAGTGGATTCTCAGGTACATAAATGGGTCTCTGAGAAGAGTCTTGATTTATGGTAGAGCCTGTGGTGATAACAAAGTTGAAATTGAAGGATATGTCGACTCTGATTATGCAGGTTGTATAGATTCTAAAAAATATACTTCTGGATATGTGTTCATTATGTTCGACACAACAATCAGTTGGAAAGCAACATTTCAAAAGGTTGTTACCTTATCAACCACTGAAGCAGAATATATTGCCCTCACTGAAGCTGTGAAAGAAGCATTGTGGCTTGAAGGTTTTGCAAAGGAGCTGAAACTTTAAGGTCGAGTTATCACTGTTAAATATGATAGTCAAAATGCAATAAACCTGTCGAAGAATTCAGCCTATCATGAGCGAATCAAGCACATTGATGTAAGGTTGCACTTCGTCAGAGAGATAATCAAGCACGGAGAAGTCCAAGTGCTGAAGGTTTCGACTGATGACAATGCTGCTGATATGATCACTAAGACATTGTCGAGCTGTAAGTTTTTCTACTGTATGTGATAAGTGCAAATTGTAACTATTTTTGTATATAAGTTTTGTTGCACTTATCGATACTTTTTGTTAATATCGTACGACTAAACCCCACTTTATTTGTAAATACATTTACTTTACGTTATATTGTATATATTGCGTTATTGTGTAAATATCATTGAGTTTAATTGTTTTCCATTTATTTTTGTAGGTATTAAATCAAGGATATCTTGTCATATTCATAAAGAGAATTGAATAAGCTTTCCAACACTTTGAACCGGGCGAAAAACGGAGTTACAGTTCAAAAGTTACGAAGAAAATAGTGTAGGATTTTTGCTGCCATGACAGCTCTCGCCCCAGGCTCGCCAGGCGAAGCTGTGGCGAGCCAACCAATCCAGAAGTGTGAAAAAAGTGTAGAATAAGCCGCCTAACTTTTCCAGGCTAACCAGAATTTCGCCGGACGAATTTTGACGGACAGAAACACCATTTAAGGGCCAAAAACATAATTTTTAGGTTATGGTTTTGGTATTTTTTGCTCCCACTCCATCAAACTTCATTTTTTGATAATTTAGAGCTTAGAAAAGCATCAATGGAGGTTGCAATTCAACGATTAGGGGGGATGATTCTTGGATTGTGATTGACACCGCGAGAAATTTTGATTCCTCTTCTCTCTTCCCTTTGTAATTTCCATTTGTTGTGAGTTTGTATGTAAGTTTACCTTGATTATATTTATATTTATTGATCATGGTGTTGTATAAAACTCATTTTACAAATTAATGTTGATGATTGCTTTCTTTATTTGGGTTTGAGTTGCGGTAGACATATCCTCTTTGAATCCAGATTTAGGATGAACATCTATTAGGTTCTAGATTCTAGACATAGATTTAGGCTTAATATTCACTTGGGTATCGATTCTTAATGCTCCGTGTGGTCGAGTTGCGTAAGACATCATCGATGAGGCGATGCGGTTGTTCTCTCAACTTTGCGTTAGACATAACCTTTGTTGTGAGCGATACGTGATAATGTTGACGAGTGATTTAGGTTGCGTACAACTGAGTAGTAAGTTTAAGTATTTGATAGGGTAGATGAAATGTAAACCTGAGAGCTCTCTACTCTCCAAAGAATGAATTATTTTTCTGTTCATAAGTTTTACTTCCCGCATTTAATTTAAAGCCATTTTAAACCCAAACTCATTAACATTTAAATTGTCGAACGACAGTTCAATAGCACCGATCACTGTGTACACGATAAATTCCCAAAAAAATACTTCCAAATCTTTTTGTTGCTTGCCGCTTTACCGCTTCAGCAGTATGCAGTTGATAAAGTTGCATGATGAAAGCTAGATTATTCCCTGTTATTGTAAAGTTTGTTCCAAGGTGGAGATTTGTGAGATATTGGATCGAACTCTAGTGCTGTCGACGGAGATGTTGTCAGCATGGATAACTTTCATGTTTTCGACAGGAGACAAACATGAAGTAGAAGCTGGTTCACATGCTGATGTCGAAGTTTTACATGATGTAGTCGAAGTTAGTTCTTGTATGTAATGTCGAAAATGTATTGTCGAATTGGGCCTTGTGTTATGGATCTAATTGTTTAGGTTAGCTTGTTGTTTAAGTTAACTTAGTAGCCTATAAATAGGCTAGATCTCTTAGGTTATTGAGAGAGACAAATTGTTGTTATTCATTTGTAATCATTTGTACCTTAATTGAGTAAGTGAATAAAGAACACAGTTTGCCCAAATCCTATTTGCCTTCTTTCTTTTCTCTCTTTTTGTTAACCTAACTGTTTCATTGTTCATCAAGAAACTCCGTTTCTCAATCAAGAATTTGTCAATTGATATCGTTTGTCACAACAGAAAACCTGCCTGATGAAATGCATGACCAAATGAAATGGTCATGCAGATACATATGAAACATAAAACTTAATTAATGCAATAGGTAGAAATGAATTGAGAGTAAAGAAATAAGAGGTAGGACAAAATTGAGGCCTGACACCTCCCCACCTTAATCCTTATATTCTTTTCACTGAATCATTCCATTTTTCAAAGTCCTCCCCACCAAACTCCCAAATAAAGCCTAAAGGTTTTCCAAATTCCATAAACACACTCTTAGAAATTTACATTTGTCTCTTTAAGATTATCATTAGGATTCCCAAAGGCTCTTCGTCTTCAACTCTCAAAGTTGTGAAGGTTGTGAAGACAAAAATAATGTAGATACATATTTATAACTACTGAAACCCAACAGATACTTAACGAGACCAAAACACGACTCATTAACGAATGAATCCATGAACTGAAACGAAAAGCCCAAAACACACGAATCGAGAAAACCATACATGATGACCAAAAACCCGAACAATCGTAAACTGACACGATCTGGAAACCACCTCTCTGCGGTTCCAACCACTTCTATCGACCGTCCTAGCTGTATTTACTATTTTTTTTCTAGAATCTTGAAATATGTTTTTATTTCTCTTTCCCATTTATGGTTATAAGGCATACTTCAATAACTTGATTTTTCTTAATGGCTTACAAATAAATGTTCATGCAATTGGTTTATTTTGTATACGCTCCTACAATTGAGTTTTGGCACAATCCCTTTCATTTTTAATGGTATTGAAGGTAGTCTATTTTTTAAGTTTAGTTAATGGGATGCCAACATAGCTTAGGTATCTTTGATTATCTTAATTAAGTATCTTCTTTTCGTAAAAAAAAAAAAGAACTTTTCATACATATTCTATAAAAAATAGTATTAAATATTTATATTGATACAAAAGTTTATTTTTAATTTTATATATTAACCATAAAATAAAACTAATTGTTTTGATTTATTATTCAAATAAATTATTATCTTTACATTAGTTTTTAACCCGTTATATGATAATAACATGAACACTATTTTTTTTTATCCAAAAGAGCCACGACTGATAATTAATCATTCCATCAAACAAATTAGTATGACTTATTGACCTAGTGGAGCTTTGCATTGATCGTGAGCATATGATTCACACTTCAGTTTGAATAAAAGATATAAATCTGTTTGTAAAAATAACTATTTTACTAAATATAAATTTCATTGTAATATGTATTACATTTACTAATTTATCTAAGAAATAATATTTCTTAATTAGTGTACACACTAACTTTAAAGGATAAAATATGAGTGATGGACAGAGCGAGAATTGACTTGGAAGTGAAAATGGGACCGGTGAGGCATTATTGGGGCGGTGCATGAGGTTGACCGGAAGTGAGAAGCTATGAGCGAAGGAAAAAATTTAGGGAAACATAAACCTAATACTCCCTCCATCTCTTAAAAGTGTCTCATTTGTATTTTTTTTTAGTTTTAAAATAATTGTCCATTTATATTACTAATATATTATTTATGATTATATTTTTACTATTATACCTCTATTCACTAGCTATCACTTTATTCAACAACTCTATTAACTACATTTAATAAGGGTATTTTAGTAAATGATATTAGTTTTTCATTAAAACTAATACATCTAATCATTTTTTTAAGAACTGCGCATTGCTCAAATAAGACATTTTTTATGAGACGGAGGGAGAATTTGATTTTAGAAACAACCAATCATATTTTTTTAATTAATTAAAAAATAAAAAATAATATTCTCTCTCCTCCATAATCACAATCATCTATAAATCCAAATTAAAGATAAATTAAATTTTAAAAGAATTTAATATTTTTTTTCTTTTTTATTGACTGTTTGTGACACTCAGAATTTAAGTTCGTTCATAAGCAAATTTTTCTATGTAAGTCCAGCCATCAAGACTGAGTAAAGCAGATACAGAAAATCAAAATGGCTGTGTGGTGCGGGGGACTAATCATTTTGATTGCCTTTGTTATTTTGATATGTGTGTTTGTCTATGATTTTCCGGTAAGTGTTGTATGCCCCTTTCAATCAGAGAAACCTTGCGGATTCATATTCAACAAATCTTCAGATACACCTGAATACGGCGGGTGTGCGAATCCGAGTTTCAGACTAATATGTGAAAACAACAAATCGGTAATTTACTTCAACTATGGTGAACGTCATGCCGACGCCATTATAGCTTCTAATTCATCCTCCTTCCGTTACATCATTACCGGAGTTAGTCCTGATAATAACTGCCCTATCATCAATACCCTTTCTCTTCCGTACGAAAACATCTCCTTCCTTACCGATCCCTATTCTTGGGAATACATAACGGTTATGAGATGTGAGAACCCCGTAAATGATTTCGGCTATGTGGAAATTTCTTCTGAGAGTTGCCGTGGTGGAATTGATGGTGAGGAGGAAAAGCAAGATTCTTATTTATATGCCGTGGATGGTTATCATAGATCATCTGTGAAAGAGATGCCAGAGTCATGCAGAATAGAGTTGAAGGTAACGATGAGCAGGTTGGATGGAAATGTGAAATGTAATAGCAAGTGTGGGTATCCAGAGGTTCACAGTGAATATCTGAATGGAATTGAGCTTCGTTGGCGACCAGTAAGCTGTGAGGAAGACAGGGACAAAGACAGTGACTGGTATGGGGAAGGGGAACAACGATTGCCACTCAGCTGCAAGCTCGCCGATGCGGCTTTCACCTGTCTTGACATTGGAATGCTTCGTAAGTCAATCTTAACCTAAAATACACCACTACTCTGTTTTCTTTCATGTTTATTTAGAAAATAAAATTACTTGCTCACTTTTGGTTTAATTTCATATTTAAAATAACTTAACTACTCTCTTCTCCCATAGTAATAATCAAGTAAAATAAATTATAACTACTTACCAAGATCAATTGACTTACCAAAATCTAATAAAGAAATCAAAAACATTAAAGTTCTGTTTCAAAATAAGAGACAATATATAATGGTATCTTATTATGTTTTAATTTAGTATTTATTGATACAAATAAACGATAAATAGATGATAGGATAAGTTAATTCTAAAATTTATCATAACTGTATTCAAATCTGTATCAAAATTTTGAATGGATTAATATTCAGAATAAAAACTAAATTAAAAATAATATAATTTAAATATTAAAAAATTAAATTTAAATATGATATATATTTTATTATGCCACTCTCAAGTTATATCAAACTCATAAAATAACAAAATAATACTATCAAATTTTTTATTATATGTGTACCAAACACATGATAGTATAAATTATTGATAAATTCTTAAGTACCTATGAGTTATAGTTGAATACGTAAATTGATTTAAAATTTTATTTATTTTTTAAAATAAAAGAAAAGAAAAATGTAATATAACATTAAATACAATTATTTGATTTTAGCGGTGACCAACGAAATTCACGAGTATTAGGTGACTATCATATCATATTTTTATTTAATTTTTTTATTATATTTTATCTCTATCTACACTTTACTCTTAAAAAATATTATAGTACTTTTTCTATATAAAGTTTAAATAATTTAGTGATTATATTCACATGAAAGATTCTAAATTTAAATTGAAATATCATAGCGTATGTATAAGGTCTTTTTTTCCTCTTTTGAGTAAATAGCGTATGAGAGGCTCTGTTTGACAAGACATTTTTTAAGCGTATAGTTTATGTCTTATAGCTTATAAGTTCGTATGACAATAAAAGACTTGTTTGGTAACAGTCTTTTCATCACGAGCTTATAGCTTATTTTATTAGCTTATAGCTTATTTTTCAGACGCTATTTTAAATAGCGTTTTAGCTTATAACTTATAGCTTATCATTTTTTCTTCCACTTTTACCCTTATTATTTTAACTAAAACCCATCATTATCCTTTATAATTTATTATAATTTAAAATAAAATAATTATTATTAAATATCTTTTACGTCATTTTATTTTATCAGATAATTAAACCGCTAATTTTACCAAACACTTCAATTAGCTTATCAGCTATAAGTCATCAGCCATCAGCTATACGACATAAGCTATCAGTCACCAGCTATCAGTCATAAGCTATAAGCTATCAGCTAACTTATCAGCCAACCGCTATTTTTACCAAACAGAGCCTTATTTGAGAGTTTTATATTTCTACATATTTTTTTTGAATAAGGCAATATATTGGAAAAGGAAGATAATATAACAAAAAGGGGCAAAGATATTCCATTAAAACTAAGAGTGTTGAATGTAATCCATTGTTGTCGAAGTCGAAGTCGAAGACAACAGGTTATTGTCTAGTGTCGAAGTCGAAGTCGAAATAGGATGCTGTCGAAAATATTTGTTACACAGATTTGTTTAGATTTAGTTAGATTTGTTTAGATCTAAATATATTTGATTTGGGCTTTTATAGTTTGGGCTTTGTCTTGAGATGCAAGTAAACCTAATTCTATAAATAGGGAGTTTCCCTCATTATTTTGTATAAAAAAATTACAACACTTTGTAATTTCTCACAGAATTCTGCAGTTGCAGAGTGAGTAATAAGAAGAGAGAAAGTCCCACAGTTTGTGGGCAGCAAGAACACTATTCATCCTCTTCTTCCCTATTTTCTTTCTACTTTTCTGTATAATTGCTGCGTGATAGAAGGAATTCCCATAGCTTTTGGGTTAATTCCAACATCTGGTATCTAGAGCTCCGGTTTAAGAGATTCAAGGGCAAGAAATCGCAAGAACGCGATGGCTACGAATCATCCAAACGACCATTTTCCAGCAAACCTTCCAATTCTCAAGAAAGATAATTATGAGAATTGGTGCAAGCAAATCAAGGTTGTTTTCTGTTATCAAGATTTGTGGGATCTTGTGAAGGAAGGAATAACAACTCTTGAAGAAGGTGCGACGGATCAAGAAAAGGCTGCATTCAAAGAATTGAAGAAGAAAGATTATAAAGCTCTCTTTATAATCCATCAATCTGTTGATTCAGATAACTTTGAGAAAGTTAGTGATGCAGAAACAGCGAAGGACGCATGGGAGATTCTGGAAAAATCGTTTGGAGGCGCAGAGAAGGTGAAAGAGGTGAGGTTACAAACTCACAAAAGGGCTTATGAATTGCTTCAGATGGAAGACAATGAGAGCATAACAGATTTCTTCACAAGAGACGAAACTTGTGAATCAAATCAAGGTGTGTGGAGAAGTGTTGGCGAAGAAAGCAGTTGTCTCAAAGATTTTGAGATCGTTGGCTCCAAAGTTTGATCACGTGGTAGTAGCCATAGAAGAATCAAAAGATTTGTCGAAGGTGACGAAAGAAGAGCTTCAAGGGACTCTTGAATCTCATGAACAAAGAATGGCTGAAAGAGCTGCAGGCAAGTCGAAGAATGATGTGGCCTTGCAAGCTCAATCAGCGAAAGATAAGAAAGGTAAAGAAAAGTTGATCGACAAAGGTAGAGGAAGCTACACCAATTCGACAGGCAGAGGAAATCAGCAAGAGGCGAATTGGTCGAACCATAGAAGGACCCAGAACCAAGGCAACCAAATAGGTGGTGCTGCAGGTAGAGGAAGAGGTGGTGGTCGAAAGCCTGACAAAAGCCACATTCAGTGTTATAATTGTCACCAGTATGGTCACTATTCGACAAAATGTCCTGAAAGAAAGAATCAAGAAGATGATGCAAAGCTGGCGAAGCATGAAGAAGAAGAAGGTATGATGCTGATGGTTACAACCAGAGATAATGAGAGTTTCAAGGACCAGTGGTACTTGGACTCAGGATGCTCATCACACATGACTGGAAGGAAAGATTGGTTTGTCAACATGAAGCCCTCAATGAAGAACACAGTGAAATTTGCAAATGACAATACTCTAGCAGCTGAAGGTATTGGTGATGTTCTGATTAAGAGGAAGGATGGCAAGAGGTCAGTAATTTCCAATGTTTTGTACATACCAGGCATGAAGAGCAATTTGCTCAGCATAGGACAGTTGGTCGAAAAGAACTACAAGGTGTTGGTCGAAGACAAGGTGATGAGAGTTGTCGACGCAAGTGGTAGGTTGATCTTGAAGGCTCCAATGTCTCAGAATAGAACCTTCAAGATTGAACTAAATGTGATGGAGCACAAGTGTCTTGCAACTGCAGCTAGCAGAGATGAGTGGATATGGCATTATAGGCTTGGGCATCTCAACTTCAAAGACATCAGAGATCTGAAGAGAAAGAACATGGTTTCAGGTTTGCCAGAAATTAACATTCCAGATGAAGTTTGTGAGGAATGTGTGCAGGCAAAGCAACACAAGAATTGCTTCAGTAAGGATGCAGGAAGCAGGTCGAAGGGAATTCTTGATGTTGTGTACTCTGATGTATGTGGTCCAATCCAAGTCGATTCTATGGGAGGTAACAAATACTTTGTCACATTCATAGATGATTTCAGTCGAAAACTGTGGACTTACCTGATCAAGAAGAAAAGTGAAGTGATTGAGGTATTTGCCAAGTTCAAATCTATGGTCGAAAGACAAAGTGGTCGGAAGCTCAAGGTTTTGAGAACTGATGGTGGTGGAGAATATGTGTCGAAAGATTTCGACAGACTATGTGAGAAAGAAGGGATTGTGCGGGAGGTGGTGCCACCCTACACTCCACAGCAGAATGGAATTGCAGAAAGGAAGAATCGAACCATCATGAACATGGTTCGAAGTATGTTGAAGGGCAAACATCTTCCTAAAGAATTATGGGGAGAAGCTGTTTCGACATCGACATATCTTCTGAACAGGTGTCCGACGAAGAAGCTAAAGGGGATTACACCAGAAGAATGTTGGTCTGGTGTAAAGCCAAGCTTAAGTCATCTTAAGGTCTTTGGATCGATTGCACATAGGCATGTGCCAGATCAGTTGAGACGAAAGTTAGATGACAAGTCAAGTCAAATGATCCTGGTGGGATATCATTCGACAGGTGGATACAAGTTGTTCGACCCAGTGAACAAGCAGATTATGATCAGCAGAGACGTGATCATTGATGAGCTTAAGGAGTGGGACTGGACAGAAAATGTCAACAAAGATTAAGTAAGAATCAGTTGTGAAGAACCAGCTAGAGAAGCTGAGAGAGAAGTTCGACAAGAAAGTGTCGAAGACCAAGCAGGACCAAGTAGACCTCGTCGAACAAGACAAATGCCAGCAAGGTTGCAGGAATGTGTGATTACATCAGATGATGTTGTCGATGAAGAAGGTGAACTGGTACACTATGCTTTCTATGCAGATGTCGAACCTGTCAATGCAGCTGAGGCATTGAAAGATTCGAAGTGGGTGAAAGCAATGAATGAGGAAATAGAATCCATAGAAGTCAACAACACCTGGTCACTTGTCGAATTGCCTGAAGGCAAGAAGGCAATTGATGTGAAGTGGGTTTACAAAGTAAAGTTGAATCCAAAAGGTGAAGTAGTTCGACACAAAGCAAGACTCGTAGCGAAAGGATTTCTTCAGAAGGAAGGAATTGATTATGACGAAGTCTTTGCACCAGTTGCTAGGATTGAAACAATCAGGTTGGTTGTTGGTCTAGCAAATATGAATAATTGGCACACATGTCAGATGGACGTGAAGTGTGCATTCCTGAATGGCCCCTTAGACGAAGAAGTTTATGTTGCACAACCAGTTGGGTTTGTGAAACAAGGCAAAGAGAGAAAAGTGTACAGGCTGCACAAAGCCCTGTATGGACTCAAGCAAGCTCCAAGAGCTTGGAACAAGAAGATGATGGTTTTCTAAGGGAGAAGGAATTTGTGAAGTGCACAACTGAGCATGGAGTATATGTAAGAAGAAGCAATGGCGAATTGCTTATACTATGTCTCTATGTCGATGATCTGTTGATAACAGGAAGTTGCAAGAAGGAGATCGAAGATTTCAAACGTAACCTGAGTGAAGAGTTTGAAATGTCAGACTTGGAAAATCTCTCATATTTCCTTGGCATCGAATTCTACAAGAGTAGTAGAGGTTTGATGATGCATCAAAGAAGATATGCAGGTGAAATATTGAAGAGATTTGAGATGCAAGATTGCAACCCAACTTCGACTCCAGCTGAGCCCAGACAGCAACTGTCAAAAAATTCAGATGAAGATGATGTCGACCCAACCCAATACAGAAGACTTATCGGGTCACTTCGATACCTTTGTCACACAAGGCCTGACTTAGCATACAGTGTTGGTATGGTAAGTAGATTCATGCAGAAGCCAAAGGTATCACACCTAGCAGCGGTGAAGAGGATACTAAGGTATCTGAAAGGAACTCTCGACTATGGCATTTTGTTTCCAGCAGCTGATGAAAGAAAAGAATGCAAGTTAGTGGGATACACTGATTCAAGTTGTTGTAGTGATGCTGAGGATCGAAAATCCACAGCTGGATATGTGTTTATGCTAGGTGGTGCACCAGTAGCTTGGAGTTCGAGAAAGGAACCAGTAGTGGCACTATCATCATGTGAAGCAGAGTATATAGCTGCTTCTCTTTGTGCATGTCAAGCAACATAGATGGTGAATTTGGTCGAAGAAATTACATCAATGAGTCATGGAGCAATTACCATGAAGATCGACAGCATGTCAGCTATCAACTTGGCGAAGAATCCAATAGCTCATGGTCGAAGCAAGCACATCGAGATGAGGTTCCATTATCTTCGAGAGCAGGTAGCAGAAGGGAAGATGAATATGGAACACTGCAGAACTGAGAATCAGATTGCAGATATCATGACGAAGGGAGTGCAAGTCGAAGGATTCAGAAGGCTAAGGTCTATGATGAACATATATAGTTTAGACACAATGTATTAGGTGGTGTGTTGAATGTAATCCATTGTTGTCGAAGACAACAGGTTATTGTCTAGTGTCGAAGTCGAAGTCGAAATAGGATGCTGTCGAAAATATTTGTTACACAGATTTGTTTAGATTTAGTTAGATTTGTTTAGATCTAAATAGATTTGATTTGGGCTTTTATAGTTTGGGCTTTGTCTTGAGATGCAAGCAAACCTAATTCTATAAATAGGGAGTTTCCCTCATTATTTTGTATAAAAAATTACAACACTTTGTAATTTCTCACAGAATTCTGCAGTTGCAGAGTGAGTAATAAGAAGAGAGAAAGTCTCACAATTTGTGGGCAGCAAGAACACTATTCATCCTCTTCTTCCCTATTTTCTTTCTACTTTTCTGTATAATTGCTGCGTGATAGAAGGAATTTCCATAGCTTTTGGGTTAATTCCAACAAAGAGAACTTAATAGAAAGATATACCTAACCTATTCTTTATAAAATTACATTTAATTTTAATAAGGATTGAGTCAAAAATCACTTTAGAATTGGTGTTGAGACCTATATTTGCAAAAAAAGTCTGCGCACGAGTTTTCTTTCCTATCTATATATATATATATATATATGCGTAAAGATAAAGTTAGAGATGTTAGAGGGGTGCGTGTCGACAATCCACTTATTTTTTAAAGTCGGAAGAACCAAATTACGGTTGGAGAATGCTTTGACAGCCATGATGGAATCAGTTTTGATCCAAAGCTTGTTACAACCATGATCTTTAGCCAATTCAATAGCCGAGATAGAAAAGGGATTAACAGATTTGTTCCCAACCATTTTTATCTATTTCATAACCTCAAAGATAGAATTCTTATAGTTATGCTTCAGTTTTCATGCCTAAGCTTGTTTCTCGAGTACCCTATATATATAGCAAAGAATGAAAATGATAGCCGATTTTAAGATGAGGCCAGATTGGTTCGACTTACTTGAGTTGCAAACTTTAAACTAATCAGTTGTAGAACTATGAATATTATGAGTTCCAATCTTTATGCTGAGCCATTTCTAAAGCGTCCTAGCAAAACTGCATTGAAAAAATAAATGCGAAGCAGTCTCAGCAGCATAATTACATAAGCAGCAAGCTAACGCCAACAAGAAGCCTTTATTCATCACCATAGTTTGAGTTGGAATCTTGTCATGTAAAAGCCTCCAAACAAAATTGGATTTGCTAGGCAGAATATCACTGCTCCAGATGACTTTTGTCCAAGAATGAACAATGAGAGTACCTTCTTTAAAGAAATATGCATCCTTGAGAGAAAGATTGTCCGATACACTATGATTCCAAACAAGTTGATCCTGAAGAGAGGTATACAGGGAGGGGAGCCGAGGAAGCTTGTTTATCAAAAAAGGAAACAACAAATGCCAAAAATCCGGAAACTGCCACTTTCCCTCAAAAATGAATCCGACATAGACAAATTATTATTGATGCCTTTAGAAACAAGGAAGTCGAAGGATGTAAAATTCACAAGGGGGTCACCATACCATTAATCAGTCCAGAACATGATATTCTGACCCGAGCCAACCGACCAAGACGAGTTGTAAATAACAGGACGCTCTTAAATTTCATAATGGTCTCTTTTTGCTGTTTGTTTCATCAATGAGTTATTTTTTAAACTTTCTTTTTTTTTTTTTTTTTTTTTTTTTTTTTTTTAAATTTCGGAATTAAAGAGTAAGTTGTCTGATGTTTTATCTCAGATACATAAAAATAAGAAAAATACAACGGTAACACCATAATATCAAATAAAAACTAATAAAGATAAATAATTTTTTTCTTATAAAAAATAAAATGTTAAAAATTAAGTGCAAATAAAATAAGTAAAATAACGAAGTCCCTTGTTGATATATTAAAACATTTTGGACAACAGCCTCCAAAATTTGATGGTATTTCAATAAGTGTACCAAATGTGTCGTCAAGTAATAATATTTATAAAAACATGTCCAAGTTTATATACAACTACATAGTAAAAATTTGATTTCTTGTAATCGATAACAAGTTTATATACAACTACATAGTAAAAATTTGATTTCTTGTAATCGATAACAAGTTTATATACAACTACATAGTAACCACAAAGAACTTTGGACGAACTATGGGCAGTATCTTTGAAGCAAGTACTACAATAATGTTAGTGCATGAGACACTTTTAGTGAGGAGAGAAAAAGAAAGAATGAAGAATAAAGATTGTTAATATTGAATATGATTGAAACTGAATTACAATTATATATATATATATATATATATATATATATATATATATATATATATATATATATATATATATATATATATATATACACACACACAACTATGTTACTTGTATACTAAGTAACTAACATAACAAACCCTAACTCTAACTAACTTGGGCTACAAATTGAATTATATCACAACATACCCCTTTATAATCCAATTTGTCGAACACAACATAATCATAGTCAATCTGAACTATTCATAATTTCTTTTTTAAAGTTAGGAATCTGTCGATCTTCAGACCTTTGGTGAGAATGCCAGTCAATTGTGCTTCACTCGAGCAATGTCTCACTTCAAGTTCAACCTAGTTGTAAGTCTTGTGGTTTTTGGATTGGTTGCATTTTGGTAAAACAATATGCTGTTAGCAAGATGTTGAACCAGATGTTCTGCCATGTAAGTCAAACATCATGTTCTACATGATGTTGGGACATGTTCTAGGACATGTTATACCAGATAGTTAGGGAATGACTATTTTGGTAATTTTCGTGTGAATTTTGAGTGTGTTCTGATGCACACGTGAGCGACTATTATGGGAGAATATTGTGGGGATTTCTGTTATTATAGATTCTGTTACTTTTCGCAAAAAGGATCCTTGAGCGTTTTTAGGAAAGTTTGTATTTTCCTTCTATTTTGATGCAAGTTGATTGGCAGTCAGTTTATATTGATTGCTGCTATTTGTGCACCTCAAGAAGCCCACGTCCAGTAGGTCTGAAGGCTATTTAAAGAGAAGAAAAACCCTATTGTAACAAGAGAGCATATCGTGAGAATTTAGAGAATAAGGATTAGCCGTTGTTTTGGTTGGTCCCTAGGGTTTTCGTTTGTTAATTATATGTCACTCATGTATCTTCTGATGCATTGAGTTTGACTGATTGTTCATTATTCACTCTAAGCTTTTAAGCAAAGAGTGTATTGTTCTTGATTGAAACTTTTAAGCAAAACCGAGTATTGTTTTAGAAGTGTGATCTTCTATTGTTTGTTTTGTATACAATCACTGGGATTTGGATTGTTTGATATCATTGAGGTGATTTAGGAAGTGAGAGGGGTTTCTCATATCTAGATGGTGATTTCTAGGTAGAAGTTGCACTGGGTAAGGATTAAGTGAGGAGTTGTAAACTGTGATTGTTTAGCCTCGAATCAATAGTACTAATAGTAAATTTCCTTCCTGGCTTGGTAGCCCCCAGATGTAGGTGAGTTGCACCGAACTAAGTTAACAACTTTGATGTTATTTATTTTCTGCAATTTACAGTTTTTGATTGTTGTGTGTTCAAGCTGTGTTTTGATCCCAGTGTTGTGACATCTGTCTCGACATGTGGTATCTGCGTGCCAGAATTTCAATTGGCATTAGAGCAGGTCACCCTGTTCTATTTTTGGGTGAGCTCTAGGGAGTTTTTATTCTGGTATCATGGACAAGGAAGAAGGATACAACAACAGGCCACCTCTTTTGAATAAATACAATTATGACTGGTGGAAGGAGCGTATGATAGTCTTTCTAAAATATATGGACAACAGATCTTGGAAAGCAGTCTTGGAAGGTTAGGATCACCCCATTGTGAAGGACAAGGATGGAAATGAGCCCTTGAATCCAGAAGAAGATTGGTCAGAAGAGGAAGATGAATTAGCTCTTAGAAACTCCAAAGCCTTGAATGCCCTATTCAATGGAGTAGACAAGAACACCTTCAAGTTTATCAGTACCTGTATTATGGCTAAAAGGGTATGGCAAAACCTCAGGACAACTCATGAAGGCACAACTATAGAAAAAATGTCTGATGAAAAGATTAAAGAAACCTTCAGAGGCCTGCCTCAGAGACCTGATACGAAGGTGACAACTATGGAAGATATAGAGACTCAGTATGATCTGGACACCAAGGAAGGAATGTAAAATACTATTAGCAATCATGTACTTGAGGAGATGAGTAGAAGAACGAGACTAGATGTCGAGAACATTTCGCTTGACATAAACAAGAACTGTGGTTCTCAAGAAAAAAAGCAAAAGTGTTCAGGGGATTGGACAACTTAGTGTTGAATGCTCTATGTATCTCGAGAAACAACAACTGAAATTCTGGTATCAGACGTGTGATGTTAAGGTGTGATGTCACAACAATACACTCTGTACAATTGACAGCAATAACAGTAAAATAACACCAAGAATTGTTGACCCAGTTCGGTTACAACCAACCTACTTTGGGGGCTACCAAGCCAGGGATGGAATTCACTACTTGTAGATATAATTTACAGACTCAACAACCCGTTGACAATCTCCTAAACTTATACTCTACTAATGACTTCCTACCTAAGAAACCACTTAGGTATGAGAACACCACTCAATCCCTTACAAACACTCAAAGAGACCACTTTGAGTACCCTTGATCTTACTTCACAGTTTCGATCAAATCACACAACTCTCTTTGCTTCACAGCTTTAGAGAGGACAGAAACTCAACACCTATTCAAACCCTAGAATAGTGTAAATACAAGCACTTTAAACAAACTCTAGACACTAAGCCTTCTGCTCTTGATCTTCTGATTGTTTTCTGTACTTTTTCCTTTGGTCTTGTGCGCTTTATATAGCTCCTGAATTGGGCTTGGACTTGTCACAATATTTGATCAGATTTGTTAATTAAAACTGAATCTTCAAAACAGATTTTATCCCCAAAATCTTTTTAAATCTTCAACCTTTTAATTCTCTAACAGATCTGCAATCAAATCTCCCATGTAACAGAAAATATCTATCCCAAGATATTCTCATCCAATGAGTCAACCACTCTCCACAATTCCAGCTAACACGCGTACCCTAATAACAACTCCTGCTGTTATTAATTCTGCAGGTCTGATGTTACAACATCACCTGTGTGACATCAGACATCCAGCTTCAGCAAAAACAAACTTAACACAGCCCAGTGTTAAGCACAATGTTGTGACATCAAGCCCACGACATCAAACATTGTAAACCTTCACTACTTAGTACAGCCCAGTACTAAGACTCAATGTTGCAACATCAACACCATGACTTCAACATTGAACACCTTGTTGTTTTATCAAAATTCCAGCCAATCCAGGAACTTACAATCTCCCCCTTTGCCTAATTTTGGCTAAAACACCCTCTGAACCCACAGAGTCTTCAGCAGCGGAAAATCTTCAGTAGGTTTAAATTCTTCATCAGCAGCAGTTTGACAGTCTTTATAGTCTTCATCACTTGATCTGCTGCAGCACCATCTTCATTATTGACAACAGCCAATTGGTGCTCCCCCTCGAAAATATGAACCAGCATCACAGCTGTTCAGTAGCTCATCATGTGCAGCTTTTCCCCCTAGATATCTGCTAGGCTGCACTCTTCAAATCTCCAAAGCTCCCCCTCAATAACTGCATCCGCACTTTTCAACTAAACACCTTTTAGCAACATCACAACTATCTCCCCCAAAAACTCTGCATCACATTAGCAGCATATGGCAATAATCCTCTTGGCTATCTTGGCTATTTCCCCCCCCCTTTTTAGCCACAATTAGGCAAACTTCAATTAAAAACCCTATTAACTAAAGTCAGTGTACCCTAGCTCTCATTGTTAGCCTCTCAGGTAGTAAACAGGCACAACAAATCATAGAAGGAAACTAAAAGACATAAACAGTGCATAAACAGCACAATATCCATATTACAAAGCCAAGCACTTTAAGTGCTAAAACAGAAAATAAAAGCTAACACTATTAAAATGGAAGGCAATCATTAAAAGCTTGAATCTTCTGAGCTGAGATCATCATTATCGTCTTCATCAATAGCATCCTTCCTTGTGTTGACAGCTTCACTTTCCTTTGTTGCAAATCTCAGAGCCATGACAAGTCTTTCAAATTTTTGTTTCCTTTCAGTGCTAACTCTTATGACTTCATCTAACTCCTTGCAAGCCTCCTCTAGTTCTGTAATCAACCCAGTCTTGGCTGATGACTGTTGTGATGTTGAGGCAGATGTCTTGACACTGTAAGGTACATGTTTCACCTTGTGATGGAGTGACAAGACATGATTCCTTTTACACGCAACATCTGAATCCTGTAGATTTCTAGGATGTTGAGACAAGACAATCCCACAAATGAGAGAGGGAAAGGCAATGGGCATCTTTACAGTATTTCTAGCAGCATGCTTAATAGTATGATCATAGATGTAGGAGCCAAAGTTAATTCTTTGCTTTGTCCCAACTGCATAAATTATCTTCCCCAATTCAACAGAAACTGTGGTCTTGCGACTAGTAGGAACCCAGTTTGCAATACCTATTCTGTGCAAATAAGCATATTTGACACTCAACAAACTGGCTACCAGCTTTCCTTCTACCGGCCAAACATCTTCCTGCTCATCAGTGATTTCTTTGCATATATCGTTGTTAGAGGCTTCTAATTCCCCATAATCTTCCTCATTTCTTCCTAAATAGGCATTGATCATCTCAGGAGAAAACCAGACACACTTACCCCTGATGGTAACTCTTCTGAAGGTACGGCTCTTGCTGTCATTTATTGATTCAGGTATATTAACAACGAATTCCCTGACCAGTCTATCATAGCAGTTAGTCAACCCTGACACAGTCCTTGTGAGACCAACAAGCTTAATTAGGTCTATGACTTTAGTAGACTCTAAGTCTTTTGCTACTACCTCTCTTTCCAGAGCTATCCTTCTTAGGCTCACCCAGCTACACACTGATGCACTTCTGTCACTGTGAGATGAGATGTTGTCAGGCACTTGATTTGTAGCAGGGTTGATGTCTTGAGTATCACTCTCAGAATCTGCCTCTTCCCTGATTCTTCTCTTCTTGCCATACCTGGCACCCTTGTTCCATGACATGGGACAGTCTGTAGATGAAGTCCTTTTCTTATCCTTCCCTCTTCCAATTCTATCATCATCAGATGAGTCCTCAATTTCTATAACCTCAACCTGCTCCTTCCCTTTACCCCAGTGGCTTTCACTCCTAGGGAATGATGTTCTGACATCAGGACCGACATTAGTGTCATCAGCATCTTCACCTCCAGCTTCTTGACTCAGGGTCTGACTTTGAAGATTTTTGTCCTCTCCTTGAGAGTCGACTTGTTCAGCAGGCATTTGCCTTAGAGGCACGGAAATCCCTTTCACCCGTATCCCTTTCTCAAGGATTTTGGTGGCTAGCTGTTCCAACTGCTCGTCTACATCAAACTTCTCCTCAACAGCTTGAGAGGACGATGACCAAGCTTCAGGTTTGTTTACCGTGGTTGAGGGTTTAGGGTTACTTGACTCGGAAATGAGTTCTTCGGAAGCAAACCTGGATTGTACCTGCTCAGATTTCTTGGAAGGGACAGAAATCGTTCCTTTGTGACAGACTAGGTTTGAAGGAGAACTCTCTATTCTGCAGAGATTTAGGGAGATGAAGCGTTGCGATGGGATTGCTTTGGGAAGCCTTGATGTAGGCTCAATATAGTAAGGCGCCTGATTTTGAAAACTCTTTAAAGACCAATTAATTTTCTCCCTCCATAAGGACTTTCCTTTTAAAACATTCACATCAGTACTTGTTAACTTTGAGTGACCTTTCAGAATCCTGATGTCATAGTATGATGTTATAACATTAACCTGAGCATCAATAGATGAGTTTCCTATAAGAGAAATCCACCGATAGCAGTTATCCTTGGTTCTGGCACCCTTCATAACGATCTGTTTATGCTCATCTGAAACCACACACTCTTCCTTAGTGTAGTTTACCAGGTACCCTTCATCACACAACTGGCTTATGCTGATCAAATTTGCACTTAAGCCACTGACGAACATAACATTGTCCAGTTCAGGTCTACCATCACCTTGGACTTTCCCAACTCCTGCAACAATACCTTTTCCTCCATTGCCAAATATGACCTCATGAGAGGGGCAAGGTCTAAGATCATCAAACATGGATCTACATCCAGACATGTGCTTGGAGCACCCACTGTCAAAGTACCATGTTCCTTCTTCATCACCCATATGCGCCAATAGACACTTCACCTTCTCCTTAGGTACCCATTGTTTGACAACTTTGGGCCTGTGCTCTCTCCATCTGTTTTGAGGTTGAGGGTATCCATGCAGCTTGTAGCACGAGTACTGCATATGTCCAAACCTCCCATAGTAATAACATCTCACCCTTTCATCTCTGAATCTTCTGCCATGATGAGATTGCTTAGGCTGTCATCCATAATGTGGTCTCCTCCTATCATAACTGCCCTGACATCTATTATGTTGATATCTTCTCCCATAAGACGGATGAGAATGCTGTTTTCTGGATTGTCTCCCATGATGGTGTGGTTTTCTTTTACCATAGTTATGAGGCACAACACTGTTGAATCCAAACCCTTGACCATACCCGTTATCCTGATGTTGAGACATCTGATGTGACATGCCCTGTTTGAACCTAGCAGTTTGCACGCTCTTATGGTATTGTGGGGGCATATACTGACTAGCTCTTTGTGGCTGCTTTCTCTTCTGATAAGGACCAGTCTTCTTTTCAATCCTCTTGGGTTGTGAAACATCAGCTTTCTTGGGAGTAGGATCCTGCACCTTTGGCTGATGTTGAGACAATGGTTGAGACATCTCCTCTTTGGTTCCTGAAGTGCTTGCTTCAGTAGCTACTTTTCCTTCAACCACAAATCCTAATCCAGTCCTGTCTCCAGCTACCATTTCCGTCTGAAGAATCTTTTCAAGAGTGTCTGTACCACTGTTCAGCATCCTAACAGACTTGGTCATTTGATCAAGATGAGCTCTTACTAGTACCACTTCATTTTCCAGACCAGTCTTTTCATTTTCAAGCTGAGCAATTAGTTGCTTGTGACACTTGTTTTCTTGACAAATCTCAGCACTTTTCAAACATAGCTCCTGATAAGTAGATGCTAACTCCTCATAGGTTACTTCCCCATCGCTAGAATCATCATCAGATTCAACAATTCCTGTCAAAGCTGTAACATGCTTTGCTGACTCACTTTCACTTTCACTATCAGAGTCAGACCAGGAGACTGTCATGCCCTTCTTCTGCTTTTTCAAGAAGGTGGGACATTCTTTCTTGACATGTCCATACCCTTCACACTCAAAGCACTGTACTCCTTTATCTTGGGTAGTTTTCTCTTCATCCTTCTTGCTGGTGTCAGAAGTCATGTTCTTGACATTAGGCCTGGAGTTATTCATTCTCTTGAATACTTTGGTGAACTGTCTTCCAAACATCATTATGGCCTGAGATAGTTCCTCCTGCGATTCAGAACTCTTTCCTTTTTCCTCTGCCTCATTTGACACCAAGGCTATACTCTTTGGTTTCTTTTCTGGCTCTTCCTCATTCAACCCCAGCTCAAATGTTTGAAGAGACCCAATGAGCTCATCTACCCTCATCTTGCTAATGTCTTGTGATTCTTCGATGGTAGTAACCTTCATCTTATACTTCTTAGGTAGGGACCTAAGTATCTTCCTCACAAGCTTTTCATCAGACATCTTTTCTCCAAGAGC
The DNA here is from genome assembly GCA_022829125.1 of Lathyrus tuberosus. Taxonomy (NCBI): domain Eukaryota; kingdom Viridiplantae; phylum Streptophyta; class Magnoliopsida; order Fabales; family Fabaceae; genus Lathyrus; species Lathyrus tuberosus. Next base: position 1,688,818 of record JALAZF010000737.1, on the reverse strand, counting down.
ACTAGATGCATTGGCCAGCTCAAGAACACTCATGTGGAAATCATGAATAGTTTCATCTTCCTTCATCTTCAGGCTTTCAAATTTTGATGTTAAAATCTGAAGTCTTGACATCTTGACTCTAGATGTTCCTTTATGAGTAGCCTGCAAGATGTCCCATGCTTGCTTAGCAACTTCACAGGTATTAATTAACCTGAAGATGTTCTTATCCACTCCATTGAAGATAACATTCAGAGCTTTGGAATTTCCAAGGGCAAGCTCATCTTCCTCCTTGGTCCACTCTTCTTCAGGCTTTAGCTTAGAGGTGCCTTCTTTATCTTTACCAGCATCATCCTTCTCACACATGACAGGTGCTTTCCACTCTTTAATAACACCTTCAAGTTGATCAGTACCTGTATTATGGCTAAAAGGGTTTGGCAAAACCTCAGGACAACTCATGAAGGCACAACTATAGAAAAAATGTCTGATGAAAAGATTAAAGAAACCTTCAGAGGCCTGCCTCAGAGACCTGATACGAAGGTGACAACTATGGAAGATATAGAGACTCAGTATGATCTGGACACCAAGGAAGGAATGTAAAATATTATTAGCAATCATGTACTTGAGGAGATGAGTAGAAGAACGAGACTAGATGTCGAGAACATTTCGCTTGACATAAACAAGAACTGTGGTTCTCAAGAAAAAAAGCAAAAGTGTTCAGGGGATTGGACAACTTAGTGTTGAATGCTCTATGTATCTCGAGAAACAACAACTGAAATTCTGGTATCAGACGTGTGATGTTAAGGTGTGATGTCACAACAACACACTCTGTACAATGGACAACAATAACAGTAAAATAACACCAAGAATTGTTGACCCAGTTCGGTTACAACCAACCTACTTTGGGGGCTACCAAGCCAGGGATGGAATTCACTACTTGTAGATATAATTTACAGACTCAACAACCCGTTGACAATCTCCTAAACTTATACTCTACTAATGACTTCCTACCTAAGAAACCACTTAGGTATGAGAACACCACTCAATCCCTTACAAACACTCAAAGAGACCACTTTGAGTACCCTTGATCTTACTTCACAGTTTCGATCAAATCACACAACTCTCTTTGCTTCACAGCTTTAGAGAGGACAGAAACTCAACACCTATTCAAACCCTAGAATAGTGTAAATACAAGCACTTTAAACAAACTCTAGACACTAAGCCTTCTGCTCTTGATCTTCTGATTGTTTTCTGTACTTTTTCCTTTGGTCTTGTGCGCTTTATATAGCTCCTGAATTGGGCTTGGACTTATCACAATATTTGATCAGATTTGTTAATTAAAACTGAATCTTCAAAACAAATTTTATCCCCAAAATCTTTTTAAATCTTCAACCTTTTAATTCTCCAACAGATCTGCAATCAAATCTCCCATGTAACAGAAAATATCTATCCCAAGATATTCTCATCCAATGAGTCAACCACTTTCCACAATTCCAGCTAACACGCGTACCCTAATAACAACTCCTGCTGTTATTAATTCTACAGGTCTGATGTTACAACATCACCTGTGTGACATCAGACATCCAGCTTCAGCAAAAACAAACTTAACACAGCCCAGTGTTAAGCACAATGTTGTGACATCAAGCCCACGACATCAAACATTGTAAACCTTCACTACTTAGTACAGCCCAGTACTAAGACTCAATGTTGCAACATCAACACCATGACTTCAACATTGAACACCTTGTTGTTTTACCAAAATTCCAGCCAATCCAGGAACTTAAAACAACAAGGAACGACGATCTCTTGGAATAAGGATGACTGTGGATGAAGAAAGGAAAATAAAGATAGCAAGCTTGTTAAAGCCTTCTCTGGGAAGTGTGACTCTGTAGGAGGAAATAAGATGTCATATGAAGACCTAGCTGAAGCTTACAAAAACTTATGTGTCAAAGTTAAAGAGGAATGCAAGGAGGGTGAAAAACACAAGCTTATCTCAAAACAACTGCAGGATGAGAAGAAGGAATCGCTTACTAAAGTGTCTGATTTTCAGAGTGAAATATCCTGAGTAACCTTTAAGCTGTATCACTTGACTAAACATTTTAGAGTGATAAATAGTGGAACATATGTGTTGAAAAACATTCTCAAATTTGGAAGTCTAGCAGGAAATGATTATAACAAAAATCAAAAATATGTATCTAGACATATCTTTCCTGAAAAGATAAAAAAAACACTCTTATCACAAAGAGAAAGTTCCAACATCTTCTTCAACGTCTAAGATCCTTCATCAAATCTAAAGGGCACCATAACTCATGGAATAATCTTGAAAGGATTTGGATAACCTCTATAAGAAAAGCCTGTGATGAGTGTCAGGGTGAGAAGAAAATCTCAGAAATATCAAATGTCACACAAAATGTTATGACATTACACTATGATCACGTGAAAGGTCTCAAGGAGGTGAAGGCCTTCACTTCTTATGGACTTAAGAAATGGAATGACTTTTGTCCTCTTCTTAATTAGAATAAAGCTGAGGTCATTAAAAGTGTAGTAAACAGGGTCAATTTCAATAAATGTCAAATTGAGAAGCTGAAGAGTGCTGTTGGAATTTGTAGGGCAAAGAACCTGAAATTAGTAATGTGCAGACATGCAACGAATAGTTTTTTTTTCTTTATTTAGAACTTCTCACATACTACACAAAACTTTTCACCTATTGCACTATTCATTCGTCTTGTTTGGTTAAACCTCAGTCTCAACAGTGGTTAAATCTATTCTTTCACAACGAACTTGCTCAGAACATCATTCTTGATGTCTTGTCCTCAGGATTTCAAAAACAAAATATGTCTAACAAAGAAGACATGTCCGATTCCACTCCCTACTCTCCTAAGATTTTTGAAGAAATGCCTAATGTGATAACGGACGATGTTCCTCTCACTATCATTCTGAGTGAAACTCCTAAGAAGCACAGAACAAAGATCTAGGCAGGAAAAGGTCTTCACCCATCTGGGGTAAGTACTTCTTATCAAAGGATCTCTAAGGAAACCCTATCTGTGGATGTGCATAGTGGATCAGCTAAACCTAATGTCACTAACATAGTTAAGGAGTCTGGAAAACCTAGCATTAAAAACGCTCCTGGAAGATTCAACCAAGAAGACATTAATGTTGACCGAAGCATACGAAAGTTATTGTCTGACATTCAAAGAGGAAAGGTCACTCCGATGATGCACCTGATGTTGGGACATTAAAGACAAAGTCCTCTGATGTTGCAACCAATGAAAATCCAAAGGTCTGTGAAACCGAGCACGAGGCTGCTACAGAAGATGACATTGAAGAGATTGCTAAAAAGAATGAAGTAGTCAATGTTGGCAATCTTACTTCTGATGATGAACCCATCAGTAAGAGATTACCTCTTGGCATTGCTAAGAGATTGAGAAGCAGAAAAGAAAAGACTAATGATACGTCTAAAGGTGCTCCTTCAAAGAAAAGTGAGAGTGTGGGTCCAGCGAAGGGATGTAGCAAAGTTTTGACTCCTGCTTCTGAGAAAAAGAACTTGAAGAGGAAGGATGTTTCCTCTAGTGCCTCAGAGTTTGAAGTTGAAACAGATGTCGGGGACATCGTCCTTAAGGACAAAAGGAAGTCGGTAGCTAAAAGAAGCTCTGTTGAGATTCCTAATATCCCCTTGGATATTGTATCCTTCCACTTATTTGAAAATGTTGAGAAGTGGAAATATGTTTACCAACGCCGCATTGATCTTGAAAGAGAACTGGGAAATGAAGCTTTAGAATACAAGGAGATTGTTTATCTCATTGATCAAGCTGACCTGATGAAGACAATTTCCAAATTAGGAAGGTGTTATGAGAAGATGGTAAAAGAATTTGTCGTGAACATCTCTCCAGGATGTGATGATTATCGGAGCAAGGACTACATGAAGGTTTATGTAAGAGGAAAGTGTGTAGAATTTTCCCCTTGATAATAAACAGGTACTTAGGGAGATGTGACTCAAAACGGCCAGAAGTTGAGGTATCTGATAATCTCATCTCTAGAATAATCGATGGGAATCAAGTGAAGCAATGGCCTAGGAAAGACAAGCTGTCTGCAAGTTATTTAACAGTGAAGTACTCAATCTTTCACAAAATTGGAGCTGTCAACTGGGTGCCCACTAATCATACTTTCACAATAGCTACAGGATTGGCAAAGTTTATCTACATAGTTGGCTCCAAAATAGACTATGATTTTGGTACTTATATTTTAGAACAAACCTTGAGACATGCTACATCATCTACAGTAAATCTTCCCATTACATTTCCAACCTTAATTTGTGGCATGATTCTGAATCAATACCCAGGAATTATGGCTGAGTCATAGGTTTTGCTAAGAGGGAATGTCCGCTTATTTTTCACCACAAACTCTTTGAAGGGACACATGTTGCAGACATTGTTACAACCTCAAGGAAAGAAAAGGTATCCACCACCTCCAAAGTTGGTATTATAGCTGAACTAAGGTCCACATGTAAAGACTTGGATGAGACTATCAAAGTCTGTACTACTAGAAAGAACAAACAGGAAGGACTCATTAAAAGTCTGGTTGAGGAAGGCACAAATGACAACCTGGCTGATGCGAAAGAGGAAAACAATGATGATCAAGACCCCAACAGTGAAGATGAGAGCTCTGATAATTAGAGCTAGTTGAAGTTTTCTTGTACTGTTTGGGAATATACTCCTTTGTGATTGTGTTTTGTTTCTGTTTGCACTTTTGTGCTTTTTAGGTGTATTACTGGACAAAGCCTTGAACTGTTTTTATTTCCATCTGGCTGTTTTGTGTTTCCATATGAACTTGTGCTGTATGCATTTTTTGTTACTTTGTGCTTCCATGTTTTAGCTTCCATCGTGTGTATGTTTACATTTACTCTATTTTTGGCTAAAAAGGGGGAGTAAAGTGTTTTTTTTCTGATGTTAGATCAAATGTCATGACTTTATGTCATCTGTGCGCTACTGCTTAGGAAAAGTAGTTATGTTTTTGTTGCTGAATTTAGATAGGCTGAATTTTGGTAAAACAACATGCTATTAGCAAGATGTTGAACCAGATGTTCTGCCATGTCAGTCAGACATCATGTTCTACATGATGTTGGGACATGTTCCAGGACATGTTATACCAGATAGTTAGGGCATGACTATTTTGGTAATTTAAGTGTGAATTTTGAATGTGTTCTGATGCACACGTGGGAGACTGTTTTAGGAGAATATTGTGGGAATTTATGTTATTATAGATTCTGTTACTTTTCGCAAAAAGGATCCTCAAGCCTTTTTAGGAAAGTTTGTATTTTCCTTCTATTTTGATGCAAGTTGATTTGCAGCTAGTTTATACTGATTGCTGCTATTTTTGCACCTCAAGAAGCCCAAGTTCAGTAGGTCTGAAGGCTATTTAAAGAGAAGAAAAACCCTATTGTAACAGGAGAGCATATCGTGAGAATTTAGAGAATAAGGATTAGTCGTTGTTTTGGTTGGTCCCTAGGGTTTTCGTTTGTTAATTGTATGTCACTCATGTATCTTCTGATGCATTGAGTTTGACTGATTGTTCATTGTTCACTCTAAGCTTTTAAGCAAAGAGTGTATTGTTCTTCATTGAAGATTTTAAGCAAAACCGAGTATTGTTTTGGAAGTGTGATATTCTATTGTTTGTTTTGTATACAGTCACTGGGATTGGGACTGTTTGATATCACTAAGGTGATTTAGGAAGTAGGAGGGGTTTCTCATATCTAGATGGTGATTTCTAGGTAGAAGTTGCATTGGGTAGGCTTTAAGTGAGGAGTTGTAAACTGGGATTGTTTATCTTCGAATTAATACTACTAATAGTGGATTTCCTTCCTGGCTTGGTAGACCCCATATGTAGGTGAGTTGCACTGAACTGGGTTAACAACTTTGGTGTTATTTATTTTCTGCAATTTACAGTTTTTGATTGTTGTGTGTTCAAGCTGTGTTTTGATCCCAGTGTTGTGACATCTGCCTCAACATCTAGTATCCGCGTGCTTGAATTTCACTAGTTTACCTTCTCCCTTAGGAAATGAAACCTAGTCTCAATGTGTTTACTTCTCCCATGCAGAACTAGATTCTTTGCAAGATTAATGACTGACTTGTTGTCGATTTGCAGAACTAAAGGTTTCTTCACTTTGACCTCTATCTCTTCTGAAACAGATCTGATCCAAATTTCTTCACATGCAGCATAAGATCCCATTATATATTTAGCCTCACATGATGATAATGCCACACATGTTGCTTTATCGAGCAGCATGAGATTAAGGCACCAAATACTTGAAATAAATAATCATTTGTGCTTCTTCGATTTTCCTTATCTCCACACTAATTAGCATTTGAATAACAAGTAATCTCAGCTTCTTTTCTTTCATAATCTCGTGGAAATAGAATTCCATAGTTTGTTGATCCTTTTAAGCATCTCAGGATTCTTCTTGCAGTCTTCATGTGTGACACCCTTGGTTCACTCATGTATCTAATCATTAATCCATATATCAGGTCTATTATTGCATACATATCTCAAAGATCTGATAATTTGTTTGAAAAAAATGACATCGACTTTGTCTTCCTATCCATGCTTATCCAGCTTCAAATTTAGTTTGACAGGTGAGAATGCAGGATTCGAGTCTTCCTCTTTAGTATCTCTTTGACATACTTTCTTTGATGTAGCACCATACCTTGCTTCGGCATTTGAAATTCCATGCCTAGGAAGTACGACAACTTTCCCATATCCGACATTTCAAATTCCTTCTTCATCAACTCTTTGAACTTTGACAAGTTCTCCAAGCTATTTCCTGTTACTAACAAGTCATCAACATATAAGCAGATGATTGTTATATCTTATGCCACAACCTGAACATAGGCACCATAATCATACTTGCATTTGATGAATCCCAATTCGACCAAGTATGAGTCGATCTTCTTGTTTCATTCCTTAGGTGCCTGCTTGAGACCATATAGCGCTTTGTGAAGCCTGTATACTTTCTTTGCTTCCTCCTGTATCACAAACCGAAGAGGTTGTGTAACATACACGACTTCATCTAGGGGACCATTCAAAAATTTTGATTTCACATCTAAGTGAAATGTCAACCAGCCTTGCTTGCATGCCAAGGCTACCACCAATCGAACAATCTCCAATCTTGTTACTAGTGCATATAATTCAGAGTAGTCGAGTCCGTCTCTGTGAAGAAACCCTCAAGCTACTAATCTTGCCTTATGTCTTGCTATCAAACCATCCGAATTATGCTTCTGTTTGAACACCCACTTCACTTTGAGAGCTTTTGTGTGAGTTGATAATTTTACTAGCTCCCATGTATTGTTTTTTTATCGCTTGTAGCTCTTCAACCATAGCTTCCTAATATTGTTTATCTTTGAATGCCTCACTATAGTTGGTTGGTTCAGCACTTGAAAGTAAAGTAAAATAAACAAAATCTCCATCTGGTGTGACTTCATCATCACTAACCACTTCACAGTCTTGAAGCCTTGTTGGGAGTACTCTAGTTCTTTGAGGTCTTTGGCTTGTGCTAGCCACACCCTCTCGATTGTCCTCTTCGACTACGACAGTGATTGGAAAAGTATCGACTAGAATTCTTTGTGCTCATTACTTTCTTCATCAACTTCATAGCCCATGAATGGCTTGTTAGTCACATCGCGCCTGAATTCCAATCCCAAGAAGAATTCTCATCAATCACAATGTCTCGACTCATTACGATCTTATCATTGATTGGATTGAATAGCCTGTATACTTCAGTCTTATGATATCCTACCAAAATCATAGGTTCACTCTTATCATCAAGCTTCCTTTTCCAAGCATCAGGAATATGCTTGAAATAAATGGAGCCAAATACCTTTAGATGGCTCACTAATAATCAGTTGTCACTCCACACTTCTTCAGGAAACTTGTTCTTCAGCTTCTTGGTAGGGCACATGTTCAGAATATAAAGAGTTGCGTTGATAGCTTCACCCCATAAGGACTTTAGCAAGTTCTTCTGCTTCAGCATGCATATCGCCATATCCAATATGGTACCCATTTCTTCTTTCTTCTATTCCATTATGTTGAGGCATGTAAGGAGCAGTTACCTTGTGATCAATACCATGTTCTGCACAAAACTCCTCAAAAATCTTAGATGTGTATTCTCCACCTCCATCTATTCACAGAACCTTGATCTTCTTTTCACTATGGTTTTCAACAAGCATCTTGAATCTCTTAAAATTTTCAAATACTTTGTCCTTTTACTTGATCACATAGATCCAAAGCTTTCTATTATACTCATCGATAAATGAGACGAAATACATGTTTCCACCAATGGTATGATCCTCGAACGGGCCACATATATCTGAATTTACTACTTCTAGTATGCAAAAGGACCTCATTGGCATAGTCGAAACCAAATACTTTCAATATTTCTTCCCTACTAAGAAACCTTCACAGAGTTTGTCGGGCATCTCAAGACTTGGTATACGAGTTACCATATCTTGAGTAATCAGTTGATTGAGTGACCTAAAACTGAGATGTTCAAATCTTAAATGCCACAACCAACTGTTCTTATGGTCGATAACTATTTTTATGAATTGTGCCTCAGTCAAATTGATCATGGTCTTAAATGTCCTATTCTTTGACGCAGGAGATTTTAAGACTAGATTATTCTGAGTGTCGAATAGTTCCAAGGCTCCATCTTTCATACAAACTAAGAAACCTTTTTCAACCAATTATCCAACACTTAGCATATTACACTTCATTCTAGGTACATAGAGTGCATCTTTGATCATATCTTTTGCTCCATTGCTTATTTGAATAACTATGTCGCCAATACCTTCTACTTGCAAAACTGAGGTGAAAAATGGCATTTGACCCTTCGGTTTTATAAAAGAACTGAGGTAATACATTACTTGCAAAAAATTGGTGAATAGTAAAAAATTAAAAAGTAACATGTATTGTTTCCTTTTTTAATTTTTTTACCATTCACCACTTTTTTGTGTGTTGGGATATTCAAACAAGGACTTTTACTTTGAAACAACAACGTTGCTTGCAATTTACAATATGTTTAGGAATAAATTTCTCAATGCTGTCAACCTAGGAAAATAATAAATTATGAATTGTCTTCTTTGGTTGACAACATTGAAAGGTTATTCCAAAATATAACAACAGACATGCAAGAGGTGGAAATAACAACAACACCATTATGTGAGATGAATTGCAAGAGTTGAAAAATGTTTTGTTCAATGTTGGTGTTAGAAGAACATCATACAACACAAAACTTTGAAGATTTTTTTTGTCTTGCAATCCATCTCAGAGAATGATGTGTATGAGTTTGAAGCGGCTATATATAAGTTAGGTTTAAGGTAAAAATTAATGAACGATTATTTTTATAGGAAAATATGATTATCTAACCACTCAGTTATATAAGAAATCGAAGGAATATATAATTTAATTTACAAATAAAAAATAAAATAAAAAGAAAGACACCACTTATAAAGAAATAAAAACTTAAAGTCTATATGTTGGGATTCGAAGCATGTCTTGAATTATTTTTCCCTGCCGATTATATTCTTAAATCGAGGGAATATATGATATTAAAAAAACAAAACATGGCGTGTTCTGAGATTATACCTCAGTTTCTTGTTCGATGAGGTGAACGTTTTGTCATGAAATATATTATTTGTAGTAGTGCCATTGTCAGTTTTAGGTGGATGTATAGCTCTAATTTCTGCAATAGTGTCTTGATCAAATAAGCTGTTGAGTAACCTTAGGTTCCAGTCTTCCTCCTTATCAACCAGATCTGCTACCACATCCACCTGATACATACTTCTGCCATCTGTCATATTCTGCCAAATTACGCCTAATCGAATCCAACAATCGTTCCAAACCTTGTCTGTCTTGCCATTACCAATGTCCTAATATATTGAATATTTCATTGCCGACCATCTTTTCACAATATTCTTCCAAAGGTGTAAATCGTCTTGTTTGGCAGTTACGACCTCTTAGTTATGTTCCCTCTATCGTATTTTCCTCTAAGAATTTGACACCATATGTTGTTCTCACATGCCATCAGCTTCCATCCTTGCTTAAGAATAAATGTTTTGTTCATGTCCACCAAGTTTCTAAAACCCAAACCTCTAATTCTTTTAGGATGCATTAGAGTGCTCCATTTGACTCTGAATATGATTCTGATAATTAGAAGCACCTCATATAAAGTCTTTTCGCAACTTCTGAATATCCTTAATGCAGTATTTTGGTAACGAACATGTCATCATGGATTATGTTGGAATTGCTTCAATGACCGCCTTAGCCAAGGTTTCTCGACCTGCAAAAGACAAATGTTGAGCGTTCTAGCTCGTTAGTTTCGACTTAATATCCTCTAAGGTTTGGGTGAAGTCTTTCTTCTTAGGGGTCTTTCTTGTAAGAGGAAACCCCTAGGTAAGTTCCCAAATCCTTCGTATCCTTATAGCCAAACATACATATACACTATCTTCTCACATGAATCGGAGTTTTACGTGATAAAAAGACTCAAGTCTTATCATTACTCACTCTTTGTCCAAGTATGCTACAAAACTTGTCTATAACTTCTTTAACACAACTCATCTGCTTGGTGGTAGCCTTTCCAAAGAACAATAGATCATTGACAAACATCAGATGGGATATGATTGGACATCTCCTACCTGCTTTGTTTCCTACCAATTTCCACTCTCAACCGAATCCATGATCATATGAGATAATTTCACCATACAAAGTACAAAAAGATAAAGGGACATTGGGTCACCCTGATGAAGACCTTTCGCAGAATTAAAGTAATTAGTATCCTTACCATTCCATTCAATGCTCATAGAAACTGAAGATATAGCAGCCATGACCATTTTATTTAATTCTTAAGGGAAGCCAACTTCAACCAGCACTCTATGCACGTATCTCCAACTTAAATTGTTGTATGCCTTAGCCAAGTCAACTTTCACCACAAAGTATCCAATTTTACTCTGTCTTCTATTCATGCTATGAACCATTTCCTGAGCAAGCACGATATTTTCATGAATACTTCTTCTTGGTGTAAAGCCAGTTTGAAATGGCCCCAAAATCTTATCAATGCAACTCATAAGTCTGTTCACAACTATTTTGCTTAGACATTTATAAAGAGTATTGCATAACAATATAGGTATGAGCTGATGAACCTGAGTGGGGTTGGCTACCTTTAGAATCAAGAAAATTTTAGTTTGATTCACTTCTTGGATCTGAATAGGTGTGCTCCATAACTCTTTAATGTATATGCAAATGCTTGAACCAATAATGAACCATGATTTTTGATAGAACCCTGCAGGAAAACTTTCTAGACAAGGGGCCTTCCCATGGGGCCATATCAAAAATTTCTTTATTGACTTCTTCACCACTCACTTCTTTACTCATATTTATGACATCCTCTGGGCTTAAATTAGGAAAGGTAACCTTTAAATTTTGCCACAAGCCTGTTCCGGTGTTATTGGTGAACAAGTTTCGGTAGAAAGCTTTGAAAAGGTTATTAACTTGAAACAGATTCTCAACCTAATCACCATTATCATTCTTGATCACTGTAATTTTATTCCCCCTTTTTCTTTGGAGAACTTTCACATGGTAATACCTGTTATTTTTGTCGCCATCAGTTATCCATTGAGCCACCGTCCTTTGAAGCCACTTGAGCTCTTCTTGATGAAGGGTCCTGGATAACTCCATTTTTAATTTAATTTCAAGTTTGTACAAACCTTCATGTCCCCTCCCTTCTTGCAGAGCTTTTAGGATCACACTTATCCTTCCTAACAAATGCTTCTTTTGACTTTCCACTATGTTAATTGTGAGTTTCTTCCAACATGATTTTTCCTTCTAAACATCTCTAAGTTTTCAAGAACCTGTTGCTCTTCCCTCTACACCTCATGCATCAGGTCTTTATACTTGTCCTCCAAAAGCCATGAGCTTTCGAACCTAAATCTTAGACTTCCTCCCTCATACCTATCTCCTGGAAGTTGACAATGATTGAGTGGTGGTCTGAGAACTCCACACGAGGAAGAACTTTGACATAAGCATTTGGGAATTACAACCTCCACATATCGTTACACAAGGCTCTATCTAGGCGCTCATAGATTCTCTTACCCCCATGGAAAACCAGTCCTCTCCAAGTAAATCTATGGCCACCAAAACCTAAGTCCATCAACTTACACAAATCAATTAGATCCCTGAAGATACCATATTTCCTTTTAGATGCAAGGACTCCCCCTTTCTTCTATGAGGCTTGCATGATGTCGTTAAAATCACCCGCAAGTAACCATCTTTGTTGAGTTTGTTTTGATAAATTATATAGTTCTTCACAAAGCTCCTTACGACCTTCATCTCTTGGGCTAGCATAAACCGGTGTGAATAGACAATCATCTTCTCCTTAAAACTTAATTCTCGTATGCAAGAATTGAAAATGAGAGTGCAAAATATCAATATTCACTCTATTGGATTTCCAAGCCATCGAAGTTCCTTCTGTGTAACCTCTCACTTTAGATCCTACCATACTATCAAAACCCAAATGCTTGAAGGTTTTATCCAGTTTGAGAGGACCCATTCTAGTTTCCAAAATCACTACAATATCTAGGTGAACGTCATTCAAATATTTCTTGCAGACTATTAGAAAGGCTTTGCTTGCTACTCCTCAATAGTTCCAAAGCACTATTCTATTAATAATCGACCTAACCATAATTATTGGATGTATCCGAGCCCTTGACATTGGCCCGAAGTTTCTTCAAGGACGTCTAAGTCTGAGTCGCCTTATTCAACTCGCACAAACTTCCTCGTGAATTTGCACAAACTCTTCGCCGCATTCTTGTTCTCCATCATCCGGTGGTTTATCGGAGATTCGATTCTTTCCTTCTGTAGAAGAGATGTTAAGATTCTCTTCATTTGACCCCTGTGCCCTAAGTTCCTTTGGGCCTAGGTTGTCAAGAAGATGGGATGAACCCATATGTGGCTCAATGACTTTGAATTGAAGGGAGCCCAAAGTTTGCACTTCATCTGCCAATCTCATCCATGTCATCACCTCATTTAAGCCTTCATGCCCAAACATATTCTCATACGCTCCTTTGTTTTTCCCAAAAGGATCATTTTCTTTTTCTCTTTAATGACTCCACATGTTGCAACTTTGACTACCTTTTGCATTACTTTTATTATTATTATTATTATTATTATTATTATTATTATTATTATTATTATTATTATTTTGTATTTCCCTATCTGTTCTCCCACCATGGTGCTTCATGTTTGAATTTGGCGTCTCTTCCTCTAATACTCCATTATTATAAATCATAACTTCCTTATTAACTCTAATAATAATTGGCAGTAATTGCTCTCCAATTTCCACATTTGTAACTTCCTCATCAAGTTCAATAAAACGAGAACCTTGGCTTGTCTCCCATCTTTTATTTGCACTTATTTCTATTAGGCATGGCAACAAAACCCATATCCGTGGGTACCCACCGGAACCCGCCCCGAAGTTGACGGAGAAAACCCACTTTGACTGGGTTTGAGTTTGGGTTTGGGTTTTCCCCGATTAAAAAATATGGGGATAGGTCGGGTAATGGGGACACTAGTACCCACCCCGAACCCGTCCCCGAACCCGTCCCGTTTATTTTATTATCTATATTATTATTTACTTTTGTTAATTTGGAATATTAAGTATGTGGTCAATGTTTTAATATTTTGATTTGTATTATTTATTTAAAATATTTCAAATGTATGTAAGAATTTTTTATTTATTATTTGTAATGTAATTTGATTTTGGAAAAAAATAAATATTTCTATTCAAAAAATTGATTTTACTAAATGGATGGTGGCGGGGCGGGGAAACCCGAACCCAACCCAAACCCGTTTGGGACGGGTTTGGGTTTTAATTCTCCATCCCCGTTTGAGTTTGGGGCGGAGAACAGGGATTGTTTGGGGATTCGGGTTTGGGTTTGAGGGAGGTAAAAACCGTCTCCGACCCGCCCCGTTGCCATGTCTAATTTCTACCAGAGCTCCACCGAGAGGAACTATTATTTTCATATTCCCCATGATCATAGTCTCTGGTTCCTTTCCTTTCTTCTATTTCTGAACCACCACCAATGGAAATCCTCTTTTAACTACATTTCTCTTCCCAGAAATTCCATTATTATTAGTCTTTCCCTTTGCGCTTTTTATCCCAGTCTCCTTTATTCCCCTGAAATCATGCACCTGTCCTTGTAATGACCAAAGCGCCTGCAAATCCAAAACAGTAAATGGAGGCCTTCATACTCTATTTTGTAATGCCTTCCTGTAATAGCAAACATGACCTACAAATTTTTCGTTAGATTCTCTCTCTCTCTCTCTCTCTCTCTCTCTCTCTCTCTCTCTCTCTCTCTCTCTCTCCCTTAATGTATTCATATCCACTTTCATAGTAAAATCTATAATATTGCCAATGAAGTATAAAACTCTATCATCATAATACTAAATGGGTGGCATCACTTGCTGGACAGAAATTTAGACTCCACCCTCTAACAGACAAGTAATGGTCATATATCAATCATGGACCACCCATCAATGCCGCATACTAATCTTCGTCACTGGTAAAGGAGACCATGTAATATTCATGGCCTAAGTCGACAATTCACGGGATTCCATTTTTTGCCCACATTAGATTTAGCTGGTTATCCAGTGCTTTATACCCCATGCGCTTCTCTAACATTTTTACAATAACTCCTTTTCTCCATGGAATAGCAATACACTTCGCTTCTTGGTAGGAGAGGATGAATTAAGGGCATTTTAATCCCCAAATTTATGCTCTTCTATCCTCATATCTCCAAACGCTTCTGAGAGCATATCTCTTTCTTCAAGCCTTCACATACTTCTTTCATTCCCCTTAATAGTCTTCGTTTTTGTAACCATAACCTTGTAGGAAATATTTGCCATCCTGTACTTCAATCTTCTAGAGATCCTTGTAGGTTAATCACCTTCTCCTGAATCTATTATTCTTTTCCTCCCTTTATTCTTTTCGTTCTTCTATTTTTTTGATTGTCCTCGTCAGTGGTTGCTGGAGCATCGTCACTTATTTGCCCTAGCAGAGTCATTTCCCTTTTCAAGACCGATTCTCAATATTTTATTGGTATATTTAAATTATTATATCAGTATAAATATGATGTGAACATAATCATATTGCAAATATGCAAAAGGGGTGTACTTATTGATCTTAAACTTTTGCCCGGGTGTCACGCGAGAGAATGAGACATTTGCGACATATTAGATCGTGTTTATTTGTGACATTTATGGCATTTTCTGTTTGAATGAAATAAACAACAAGCGCCTAAATTTATAGAAGTGGTAGACAAATTTGGACCTAAAAATTCCTATCAAGTATCAGCCCTGATTTCAGAGATGCATCTCCAATACCACCCTATTATCTTATTACGAAGATACATCTTCAGCGCCTCTCTTTAACCAGGCAGAAAACAGAACCTTTGTGTTTTGTTTGGCAAATGAACAATTTTTTTGAAAACATCGAAATGTATTAAAATATTTGAAATTGTATATATTACAGTTCATTAATATTAATACACAAATACATACACTTAATTGATGACGAAAAACTAATAACGAATCGAAATATTTGTCGCCGACTAAATCTATAAGTATGAGTGGTGCCCCCTTTGACTTTTGTGCATTTGATTCTCTTTCAGTGTCGCTCAATTTGGTGAACTCTGCATCCTTTCTACAAATTGGTCCGACCAAGTCTCGGCTTTTGTTGTTGAGTGAGTCGTCCACTCCACTTATGTAAGTGGTATAGGGCATCCCAGTTTCAAATAAATTTAAACAGAGTGTCGTGACTTTGAAAGCCATCCAATACACATAATACGATCATTTGAATTTTGAGGTGGGCGGTGCGCAATGGGTATTTTTTTTCTTCCAAAAAACCGTATCTTTTAAGATCAATACACACTCTATTATACGCACTTGCTATGAGATAACGTATTTCAGGGAAGCACATCCATTTTTCCTCCGGCGTCGGTCCACTAGTGCAAGGAACAAAAGACTCATGAATTGCATCAAAATTTTCTCTCTTTCCATAAAGCCGCGTGTATGATTCTTTATGGGTCCTCAACTCGTGGATAAGTTGATAGCGGATAAGTGTGTGATTATCTCGTCGTTTACCGAGTATTGTGTACTTACTTGATATTTGAGAAATTTTCGGATCTTTTACGTTTCAAAGTTGCAAGTATGTTTTTCGGTTGAACCAAATTCAATGTCATGTCTGCAACGCATTTCTTCACTTCCGGCATGACGCGACACACAATTGGATGACCGACTCATTTTTCACAGAAGTCATGGTTATGTAAGCCACATATGACATTAAATCTTCATTTCTTATTTGCCAACATATAACCACAAAACTTAATGAGACACTCACATTTTCTTGTACTAGTGTCATCTCGTTTAAAATTCCGGAGAGGAGGTATATATTTCCCACTTCTTTTGTATGTCATTGTCACAAATGCACCTCTTCTATCTGAACCATTATCGGACATTCCGATTACCACACCAAATCCTATTTTGGAGGCCTCCATACAAATCCATTGAAGAATGTGATCACGAAATTCAAACTCTTGCTCATTTTTAAATTGATTTTCAACATCTACCTCCTTCACAACAACACTTTTGGCATCCAGAGACACAACATGTTTGGGGAAAATATCTGGGTGCATCATATCTAATAGAAACATTTACAATAAAACACTTAATAAGTGCTAATACTGTAAACAGAGCTGAAAAAGGAGAATAGATAGAAACCGGAGATGCATTTTTGGATGAGTTCATACAGACTCCGGAGATGTATCTCCGACTTAAACGCACGTTTTTCAGACTAAAATAAGATTAATATGAGCAATGGGGCTTGAAATAAATGATCTTTACCTGGATTTCTATCTGCTTTTACTCCCTTTGATGTGGTAAAATACAAGAATGAAGATTTGGAGTGAAAATGTGATTGAGAATGGAAACGTTTTTTTGTAGGGGTTTGGAGTAGAAAACAAGTATGTGATCATGCACGTGAGTGTTTTATCGAATTATTTCGGAAATGCATCTCTGGAAATTTCTGACATTCAAAGGTGACAGAAATTTCAAAATTATACCCCAAACCTTCGTACATGCATCTTCAAAAAATCTATTAGCTGTTCAAATATCAATATATTTGTTGAATATATCAAGAGATGCATCTCTGGTATAAAATTTTATTTTACTCTAGGGTGACACTCAGTTAATACGTAATAAGATATTGTAAAAATGCGTTCAAAAATGTATCTCCAAAATTTAAAGAACATTTTGAATTTTACATAAAGTATTTTTTCACCCAAAAGAATGAGATAAAAAATTCCCTAATTTTAAGAGACTCACTATCTTTTGAGAAGGTTTGGTTTGGTCTCCTTTTTCTTTAAGTACATTCCCCTCCTTTTACTTTAATATATTGGGTCTAGCGGTTCTTGCTAGTCTTTTTGTTTTAAAATTTCTTTTGCTGGTTCTAACATGTTATATTTACTCAATTAATTAAAAGATATATTTAATCAAATGCAATGATTTATTAATTGTCTTTAAATTCATGTCATTTTGATCACTTTATTTGAAAAACCTTTGTTTGCTTTATATATGCATTTCTTTGTATGTTGAGTGCCACTTTCTTACAAAATATAAGAGATTCAATAAATTTTTCAAAGTTCTTCAATGAATGATCAACGAAATCGAATTGTATCATGGATTATAATAAGATTTCTATTAATATTTGGATTTGTTTCCACAGTGCTCCCATGGATGGTTGGAAAGTTTGTTATTGGTTCACCCTTTGTGGTTACCATCTTGATATTTAAATGGAGAAAAAAACATATATCCATATATGACACGGTTGAAGATTTTATCCAAAGTCACAACAATTTCATGCCGATCCGGTATTCTTATTCTCAAATTAAATCCATGACTAAACATTTCAAACATGAGTTGGGTAAAGGGGCTTATGGTTCTGTCTATGAAGGAGAGCTTCGCAGCAAACGCAAAGTAGCTGTTAAGGTATTGACTAAACCCCATACCAATGGACAAGACTTTATCAATGAAGTTGCAACCATTGGAAGAGTTCGTCATGTCAATGTGGTTGAGCTTATTGGATATTGTGTTGAAAGAACAAAGCAAGCTCTGGTTTATGAGTTTATGCCTAATGGTTCTCTTGATAAACACACATTTTCACAAGAGCAAGGATACTCATCTTCATTAAGCTACCAGAAAATATACGACATTTCTCTTGGAATTGCTCGTGGAATCCAATATTTACACAAAGGTTGTGACATGCAAATCATACACTTTGATATTAAACCACACAACATTCTTCTTGATGAGAATTTCAACCCCAAGATATCCGACTTTGGTTTGGCAAAATTGTATCGAACAAATCAAAGCACATTAACTTTAACAGGAGCAAGAGGAACAATGGGTTACATGGCTCCTGAGTTGTTGTACAAGAACATCGGAAGCATATCTCACAAAGCTGACGTTTTTAGTTTTGGAATGATGCTAATGGAAGTGGCAGGTAGAAAAAAGAACAAGAATTATATAGAGAATTGTTGGCAAGACTACTTTGCTAAATGGATTTATGATCAATTTGAGGAAACAATAGATTCAAACAATGGAACAGAAGAGGAAAAGAATATTGCAATGAAGATGATTGTGATTGCCTTGAAATGCATACAAATGAAACCAGACGATCGTCCATCAATGAATGAAGTGATAGAAATGCTTGAAGGAGATGAAGTGCCTCAACACCTTCCACCTGATTCCCAATCTCTGTTAACCTGGCAGACAATGTCAACAGATGCAAGTGAATTTGATGACAGCTAACATTCATCATAAGCTACATGTGGAGTGTGGAAGTGCAATAAGGAGGAGAATGAAACTAATGTCATTGGTTCCAATTATCATGCAGACTTGAAGGCTGCTAGTAGATAAGTACTGTATTATTTTTCATGCATTTTTGTTTGTTTACTTTTATTAGCATAAGTTACTTTAGAAACTATGATTTTTACATACTCAGTCATCAAACATATGCATATAAAATGTAAACTATAATAGCAGACATCATTAGCAATCTTAAAGATTTTCTATAGACGTCCCCTCTCTTCATGCAACTGATCTCTTCATATTCTAATTACAACAACGAAGCAAGTTGCACAATTTGAGAACGGCCATATCTAGGTGCTGGGGCGCTTCTCAAAGCATTTTGTCATATGCTCTTCTTTGATCCTATGGCTATGCTCCTAATTCTGTATGTTCCATATGCCAAGTAGTTTCTATATTGTTTGAGAACTCATTTGTAGTATATGTGAGATGTGAAGATAATTCAAGCGAGATGTGGAGATAGTCCGAAGAGAAAAAAAAAGTTAATTTCAAAGTAAGAATAAAATAAAAACAAGTTCAAAAGACAACAAGTCGAAATACAATTCATATTTCAACTGTAACAATGAGTCAAAATACATCTGTGACAATAGTAACAATATGCAAATTCACACGAAAAAATATGGAACTAATTGTATTTCACTAATTGAGTAATACAAAATACAATTGGTGTTTGTAGTCCAACATTTTAATATGACAATGTCACTTAGCAACTAAATATAGTAAAAGAAGGATAAAGTGCAGTCCTCTGATAGAGGAAGGTACATGCCTAGAGAATTATAAGGGTGAAGAGAATACGAGATCACTCAAAATCATGCACACCCTCATTGACTCATCAAGTCACACTTTATACACAATCAGGAGGAATTTTTTGTGTTGACTTGATCCTTCTCTCCCTCATGTTTCTTCTTACCACCACAGTATTCAGATCAATTGCCACCTATCTGATCAACTTTGGTTGTAACAGTGTGGATATTTTGTCTAGCTGTCTTATTTTTAGTCATGACAACTCTTCCCCAATTGAAAACAACCTTGTACTCAAGGTTGAGGTTAGGATAATTCAGCTTAAAGTCAGAACAATGCTCCCATGTAGCTTCAATTTTGGGCAATTACAATTGTTGATTTGAATGGTATCCTTTACATGGTTTCAATTGTGAAACATGAACACATGTTGAATTTTGGCAGAAGGAGGTGTAATAAAGTCGATAAGCCACAATGCCAATCTTTTTCGGTAATAGGAAATAGACCAAAATAGCGCAAACCCAACTTTTGATTTCTACGTAATGTGAGGGAATGTTGTCTATAAGGCTGATGTGTCACTAGAACCATGTCACCAATGGATAATTATGTATCAACAAACTTTTAACATCAGCAAACTTTTTTATAACCTGTTGTGCGCTTCTTAGATGGGACTTCAGATTAGCAAAAATGGAGTCTCATAGACAATGTGGTACTGCTCAGTTTAAAGAGTTGGCGCCAAAATCTGCTGGTGAAAACCTTATCCCTATTCGACACAATTGACGTAGGAAAACCATGCAACTTAGCAACAAAATTCATGAATACTTCGGCTATCTTTAAGCTAATAAAATCCGATTTTAAAGGAGCAAAATGGCTATATTTTTACAGCCGGGTCAACAACCACAAAACTAACTGCATAGGAATTCTAAATATGGACAAACCGGTAGTGAAGTCCATGGAGACATCTTCCCAAATCTTGGAAGGTATAGGTTATTAGAAATATTAATTTATTATATTATTTACAGCATTGCTACCTTGACACCCCTTTTGACACTACACCGTATGTCCGTACGACACGGGCGGCACTGCTCACCATTCGTACTGTACGGACATGTAATGTTCATGTACGGAAATGCGACACTGTTCATGTACGGACGGGTACCATGTATTGTCCGTACGGTACGGACGGCACTGTCCACCGTTCGTACATACGGTGTAGGGTGTAAAAATGGGTGTCAAAATATCATTTTTGTATTATTTATGTTTGTAACTGATTTGTTTTAAGTTTGTCCTAGTCTTTAGGGATATTTGATTGAGTTAGTAGTGGGTGCTGAATTTTAGGAACACATTGTTAGTGGTTCTCAGTTCTATTTAACAGTTGCAATCCTTGTTATTTTTTATCGCTTCAATCAATAAAACAACAGTTTTCATTGCCTCTGTCCTCTAAGTTAACAGTGGTATCAAGAGCAAGTTAATTTAGAGAAAAATTTGAGTGAAACACAGTGAGATTTGAGCGAAAACATCAATTGATCGATGGCATCTTCCAATGAGAATTTTGTGCAGGCTGCAATTCCTCGTTTTGATGGTCATTATGACCATTGGAGCATGTTAATGAAAAATTTCTTGAGATCCAAAGAATATTGGCAAGTTGTTGACTCCAGATTTACAGAGCCTGCGAAGGGAGCAGTGCAAACAGATACGCAGAAGGCAGAATTGGAGGCATTGAGACGCAAGGATCTTAAAGCCAAGAACTACTTGCTTCAGGCCATAGATCGAGCAACTTTGGAGATGATTCTCAGCAAAGAAACCTCCAAACAGATTTGGGACTCAATGAAGAAGAAATTTCAAGGGAACGCTAGGGCAAGACGAGTGCAGCTTCAAGCCCTACGAAGTGAATTTGAGACGTTAGGCATGAAGTCGGATGAGTCTGTCACAGATTTCTTTGGAAGAACAATGATCATCGTCAATAAAATGAGAATTCATGGAGACAAGATGGAGGATTTGACCGTTATTGAGAAGATTCTTAGATCAATGACAACAAAGTTCAATTTTGTTGTTTGCTCCATTGAAGAATCCAAAGATATTGATTCACTCACGATTAATGAATTATAAAGCTCCTTGTTGGTTCATGAGAATAAAATCAGCAAACAAGACAAAGAGGAGCAAGCACTTAAAGCCTCGACTAATTCAAATATCTCTAATTTTAGAGAAGGTCGAGGCAGGGGCAGAGAAAGAGGTTGAGGTGGTTACGGTAGAGGCGATAATGGTCGTAGCAGCAACCATAGTAACAATCCTGCCAACCACCAGAATTTAGACAATTCAGGAAGAGGAAGAGGTCGAGGTGGCTATCGTGGAGGTAATCATTCAAACAATTATCGTCCAAAATCTAATGTTGAGTGCTATCGCTGTCACAAATATGGTCATTATCAGAATGAATGTAGAACCAACTTGAATGGCCAAAATGGAGAAAAGACCAACTTTGCAGAAAGAGAAGAAGAGGAATCTCTCTTGATGGTGTGCAATGTGACTGAGGAAATTCCAGATAATCTGTGGTATTTGGATACGGGCTGCAGCAATCACATGTGCGGTGATAAGATGATA
Source organism: Lathyrus tuberosus (assembly GCA_022829125.1). NCBI lineage: Eukaryota > Viridiplantae > Streptophyta > Magnoliopsida > Fabales > Fabaceae > Lathyrus > Lathyrus tuberosus. The sequence goes on along the minus strand of JALAZF010000737.1, from coordinate 1,666,543 downwards.
TTTTCAGATTTGGATGAGTCTTTTCTGAGTACCGTCAAGTTCGGCGACAACTCCAAAATAAATGTTGCTGGAAAGGGCAATATTATTTTCAAGGCCAAGGGAAATAAAAGTCACAAGATCTTTGATGTCTTCTTTGTCCCAGAATTGAAGACCAACTTGATTAGCCTAGGACAACTTCAAGAAAAAGGGTACGAGATTCTGATCAAGAATGATGTTTGTCGGGTTCAAGACGAAAAATTAGGGTTGATTGCTCAAGTTAAAATGACAGATAATCGGTTGTTTCCGTTAAATCTGCACATATCCACAGGTTCTTGTTTCTCAGCAAAGATTCAAGACTCAACATGGTTATGGCATTTTCGCTATGGTCATCTAAATTTTGGAGGATTGAAAACGCTGCAGCAGAAAAATATGGTGATAGGCCTTCCGGAAATCGCACCTCCAACTCATATTTGTGAATATTGTGCTGTCAGCAAGCAGCACCGAGACTCTTTTCCATCTGGAAAATCCATCAGAGCCAAGAAAGTGCTAGAGGTGGTTCATTCGGACATCTGTGGCCCTCTAAATCCAATCTCGAATGGAGGTAAACGGTACTTCATTACCTTCATTGACGATTACAGTAGGAAGACATGGGTTTATTTTTTGAAAGAAAAATCTAAAGCATTTGATGTTTTCAAGACATTTAAAGTGTCCGTTGAAAAGGAAAGTGGCTGCGTGATTATAGTTCTGCGTACAGATCGTGGTGGAGAGTATACGTCGCATGAATTCGCAAAGTTTTACGAGAATCATGGAATTCAAAGGCAGCTTACAACAGCATATTCACCTCAACAAAATGGTGTTTGCGAGCGGAAAACTCACACTATTATGAACATGGTCCGAAGTTTGCTAAACAGAAGTGGAATCTCTAAAACTTTTTGGCCCGAAGTAGTGAATTGGAGCGTCCACATTTTGAATAGAAGTCCGACTTTTTTTGTTCAAAACATGACTCCTGAGGAGGCATGGAGTGGAAACAAACCAGTTGTCAATCACTTCAGAATTTTTGGGTGTATTGCCTATGCTCATGTACCAGATCAGAGAAGAAAAAAACTTGAAGACAAGGGGGTGAAGTGTATTTTTCTTGGTGTTAGTGATCAGTCAAAAGCATATAAGCTTTATAATCCTATCACTAAGAAGATTATAATTAGTCGTGATGTGATATTTGATGAACAAAATTTTTGGGCAGAGAATAAAAGTGTTGTTGTGCATCAAGAGAAACTGATGGATTTTGATGAAATTCAAGATGAGCAGCCTGAAACTTCAAGTGTGCAGCACCAGTCCATAGTGCAACAGCAGCCCGCAGAACCAGCAGCTGATATTTCTGTGCAGATTCTTGGCTCACCAACAGCATCAACTTCAGAAACTCGTCCTCGGTGTGATAAAAGAAGGCCTGGTTGGATGATTGATTATGAGGTGACTGGAATAAATCAATCAGAAGGTCAACTCACACACTTTGCATTTTTTTCGGATTATGATCCCATGGTCTTTGAAGAAGCTATTAAGGAACCAAAGTGGAAAAAAGCAATGGATGAAGAAATTGCTTCTATTGAGAAGAACAACACTTGGGAGTTGGTTGATCTTCCACAAGGGCAAAAGACAATTGGTGTGAAATGGGTGTATAAGACAAAATTCAAGGAAGATGGAGAAGTTGACAAGTACAAGGCACGACTTATCGCTAAAGGTTACAAGCAAAAGTTTGGGGTGGATTATACTGAAGTATTTGCTCCAGTTGCAAGACATGATACAATTAGAATGGTGGTTGCTTTAGCTGCACAAAACTCATGGCCCATCTTCCAATTGGATGTAAAATCAGCATTTTTACATGGTGATCTGAAAGAGCAGGTGTTCATTGATCAACCTCCTGGATACATGAAGTTTGGATGTGAGGCCAAAGTCTATAGACTAAATAAAGCTTTGTATGGATTAAAACAAGCGCCACGTGCTTGGTATAGCAGAATTGAAGCTTATTTCCTGAAGGAAGGCTTTCAGAAATGTCCTGTTGAACACACACTTTTTGTGAAAAGTGGGGAAGAAAGAAAATTATTGATTGTGTGCTTGTATGTGGATGATTTGATATATACTGGAAATGATCTCAGCATGTTTGAAAGGTTCAAGCAATGTATGATGTTGGAATTCGACATGTCTGATCTTGGAAAAATGCAATATTTTTTGGGCATTGAAGTGGTGCAGTCTGCAACTGGCATTTTTATCTCACAAAAGAAATATGTGAAAGAAATTTTAGACAGATTCCAGATGTCAAAATGCAATCCTGCTGCTACACCTACTGAAGTAGGGATGAAGCTTGTTCGAAATCCGGATGAAAGGAACGTTGACAGCCATCTTTACAAGCAAATTGTGGGGAGCTTGATGTATCTAACAGGAACAAGGCCTGATATTATGTATGCTGTAAGTTTGATCAGCAGGTATATGGAAAATCCTAAGGAGGTCATCTTTTGGCTGCAAAGAGAATTCTTAGGTATTTGCGAGGTACTGCTAGTTTTGGAATTTTTTTCAAAAAGGGAGAAAAAACAGATTTGATTGGCTATACAAATAGTGATTATGCTGGAGATATTGATGATAGAAAAGTACTTCTGGCTATGCCTTTATGCTGGGTTCTGGAGCCATCTCATGGTCTTCAAAGAAATAAGAGATAGTCACTATATCAACTACCGAAGCAGAATATATTGCTGCAATAGCATGTGCTTGCCAAGCAATTTGGCTTAGGAGGATTCTTGAAGAGCTGAATTTTGTGCAGGAAAGGGAAGTTGACGCTACTGCAATTTACTGCGACAACAGTTCAGCTATCAAACTGTCCAAAAATCCTGTTTTACATGGAAGAAGCAAACACATAGACGTGAAATTTCATTTTATCTGGAATCTCACAAAGGATGGAGTAATTGAACTTCACTACTGCAGAAGTGAAGATCAAATTGCTGATATAATGACAAAGCCATTGTGGGTGGTTACATTTCAGAAACTCAGGGCATTGTTGGGCGTGTGTGATAAACTGAATGTTTGAAAACTTTCAGTTTAAGGGAGAATATTAGAAATATTAATTTATTATATTATTTATGTTTGTAATTGATTTGTTTTAAGTTTGTCCTAGTCTTTAGGGATATTTGATTGAGTTAGTAGTGGGTGCTGAATTTTAGGAACACATTCTTAGTGGTTCTCAGTTCTATTTAACAGTTGCAATCCTTGTTATTTTTTTATCGCTTCAATCAATAAAACAACAGTTTTCATTGCCTCTGTCCTCTAAGTTAACATAGGTAAGGGTTGGAGTTACCCCAGAATGATGGTCAAAGCCTTAACTTACTGACAAGTTAAACATCGAGATACAAACAACCCGATGTTTTTGTGCAAACCAGCTATAAAAATGTTTAGCAATGTGAGCCTTAGTGCGGTTGAATGTAGGTGAAAAGTGGTAATCTTGTAGAATAAGTTGGACCAATTCAGACTTGGATGAAATCATCAATCTGGACTTCCAGCATAAGATATCATGAAGGCTGCTGGAAGTCTAATACCAGAGCCGAGTAATGGCATGCTTGAGGTTAGAGAAAGTAGTATGGAAGCTTCAGTATTTCAAAAATATGCATCCTTTTGTAGAAGTGTAGTCAAAGGTGCAACAATGAATGCATAACTTTTTATAAACCTCCTATAATATGTAGAGAGATGCAAAATTCCTTGCAATTGTTTAATAGTTACGGGTACAGGCCACTCCAACACTACCTGTATTTTGGATCCATCCATAACAACCCCTTGGCTCAAAATCGTGTGACCCAAGTAATCCACTTGAGTAATACCAAAAGAACATTTGGACAAATTGGCAAACAAAAGTGTTTTCTTAATAGTTGCAATACCTCCTCAAGATTGTATGAATGTGCAGCCCAAGAAGGACTATAAATAAGGATATCATCAAAGAAGACGAGGATGATATTCCAAAGGAGCATGCTCCTTGAAAACATGCTTCATGAAGCTCTGTAACGAAGCTGGAGCATTTGAGAGATCATACGGCATGACGAGCCACTCATATAGACCTTGATGAGTACAAAACTCAGTCTTGTGGCCATTCTCAGTTTTGACTAGAATCTGATGGTACTCAAACGGTAAATCCAATTTAGGAAAATAGGTAGCACCAAAAAGTTCATCTAGGAGCTCATCCACGGTGGGAATCAAAAAGTTGTCCTTCACGGTGATGGCGTTAAATACTTTGTAATTAGTGCAAAAACACCAAGACTCGTCCTTCTTTTTAACAAGCAGCATCAGGGTCGCAAAAGGACTAGTGCTCAGCTGAATAACTTCTAGCTTTAACATCTCATGCACCATCATTCCATTTGGAACTTTTGGCTATAGAAATAGTTATTGAAAGTATAATTCTTTATGTTTAAGCAGTATTTTTGACATAATGTATTATTGTCGAAATGCTATATGTGTCGATCTATATTAGTTGTCGAAATGTCGAAAGAAGTGTGTCTTCGACATAGACTTTGAACTTAGTTTTTTTTTCTGAGTTAGTTAGGTTAGTTGGAGATTACTTGGTGTGCAAGCAATCTCAACCTATAAATAAGGAGGTACCTTATCATTGTATAAACATGCAGTTATATACATTGAATAAAACTTCAGTTTAAAATACAGAGAGAAACTTTGTAGAACTTCTTCTTCTTTTTCTTCTTCTCTTTTTCACTCAAACCCTAATCTTTTTCTTCCTCAATTCTTATTTTCTTTCTTCTTTCATTGTCAATTGTGCAGCAGAAACATCTTGCAACCAAGGTTGGTTGATTCACTCGAGATAAAGAGTGGAGAACAAGAGAAGGAATCAATCAATTGATTCCTGTTCATCAAGATTGATTCGGAATTCTCCATAGGTTTGGTGAAATTCCAAATCAGGAATTTGGAAAATTCCAACATTTGGTATCTAGAGCATTGGTTGTGTGATTCTTGGAAAGCATAGCATAATGAATCATCCGAATGGACATTTTTCAGCGACTTTCTCAATTCTGAAGCATAGCGCAAATGAATATTGTTTTCTGCTATCAAGATCTTTGGGATCTTGTGAAAGAGAGAGTAACGCCTATTGCACAAAACGCGATGGGTGAAGAAAAGACAACAGTCAAAGAATTGAAGAAAAAAGATTGTAAAGCTCTCTTCATAATTCATCAATGCGTTGATCCATATAATTTTGAAAAAGTCAGTGATGCAGAATCGGTGAAAGAAGCATGAGAGATCTTGCAGAAATCATTTGGAGGTACTGAAAAGGTTAGAGAGGTGAGGTTACAATCTCACAAAAGAACGTATAAATTGCTTTAAATGGAAGAAAGTGAAAGCATAATTGATTTTTTCACTAGGGTTATGAAACTAGTAAATCAAATCAAGGTATGTGGATAAACGTTGACATCATGATCTGATGTTGCAAAGATCTTGAGGTCATTGGCTCCAAAGTTAGACCATGTGGTAGTAGCCATAGACGAGTCGAATGATTTGTCAACATTGACAAAGGACGAGCTTCAAGGGATACTTGAATCTCATGAACAAATAATGGTTGAAAGAGCTGCAAGCAAGTCGAAAAGTGATGTGGCTTTGCATGCGCAATTGACAAGAGAAAAGAAAGGCAAAGGGAAGTGTAGCGAGTGATTTTTTGGATGTGGTTGCGAAGCACAATCGCTCTTGAAAACTACAGGTCGATTCATTTTTTATCCTATTGTGAGCTGAATAAGGAAGGTAAATAGATGTCTCCAATTAACCCTACTTGCACACTGAGTTTGAACAGCGGTCTGTTCGGTTACGGATGCTACAAAGATTCGGGGAGTCTTGTACTGGTTATTTGTATTTTCGCCAATACTGCTTTGGTTTAGGGCAGAAGGTTTCTGGCAGGGAACTTGGATTAAGATGTTTAGGACTGATGTTGTGAATTACTGCTTTTGATATGGGATTTGGGTTTTTTTGTTGATTGCGCTCGCTAAGATCTTTTCTTTCGATCTTATGCCTACGTATTCCCGTTTACTGAAACAGGGAAATCAGAGCGTTCGTAGTTCCTCCTAATCTATGGGAGGAAATTGGGGTTTTTGGTGTCTTGTTCAAGGCCCAAGACGTGAAGCGTAAGGTGTTTGTATCTTGTTCAAAGCCCAAGATGTGAAGCTGAAGAGTTTATTTGTATCTTGTTCAAAGCCCAAGATATGAAGCTGAAAAGTCTATTTGTGTCTTGTTCAAAGCCCAAGACGTGAAGCTGAAGGATTTGTTTGTGTCTTGTTCAAAGCCCAAGACATGAAGCTGAAGGACCTCGACTTTAGAGAGAATTTGTCATCTCTAAAGGAGGGTTTGTCTGTCACAACTGTTGGGTGACTGGTTACAAAGGAGAATTACTTTAACCGGGATACGCTGATCCTAGCAATGGCATAATTTCCTTTATAGGGTAGTTTTGACCTGAAGGAGAAGACTTTAACTCAGTGTAGAGCAATGCTATCTTTCCTTAGGAATTTCTCATGCTAAAAGATGGACAGTGGCATGGATATAGATGATCTAGAGGCTTGCCGCTTACAGCGATTAGATGAAGGGGAAGGAGTTGTGTACTGTGAACGAGGCACAACTTTGATGTTAAGAGGTTGATTGGACTCAACCGGAGATTTCTTATACAAAGCCTAAGAGGAGGCTAAAAGGTGTCTCGTACAAAGCCCGAGAGAGAGGCTAAAAGGGATTGATCCTACAAGAGGATCTTTTATACTCAACAAGAGAGTGTTTTTGTATCTCGTACGAAGCCCGAGATGGAGGCGAAAATGTTTTTAACCCGACGACGGAGTCTTTTGGTATCTCGTATAAAGCCCGAGATGGAGGCTATTGTTTGTTTGGTTCAATTAGAACCTTTTTGTATCTCGTACAAAGCCCGAGATGGAGGCGAAAGGGGGTTGACTCAACGAGGGAGTCTTTTATGTGTCTTATACAAAGCCCGAGAGAGAGGCTAAACGTTGTTTGACTCCACTGGGGAATCTTTCGGTATCTCGTATAAAGCCCGAGATGGAGGCGAAAATTGTTAGCTCCGCTGGGGAGAATCATTGTATAAAGCCCAAGAGGAGGCTGACTTCATTGAAGAAGGATCATTATACAAAGCCTAAGAGGAGGCTAATATCTGCTGGAGAAGGATCATTATACAAAGCCTAAGAGGAGGCTATGGTTACTGTCTCAGTTAAGTGACAGGTCCAGTATACTGATTTTGAAAGAGAAAATCAGTTCTTATATGAGCAACACTGTACTCATAGGTTTAATTCCAAGGGTTCGGGTTATTCCTGTTCTTTAAGGAAGCGGGAAATCCGAAAGGTATCGAGACTGTCAGAGTCTGCAGGTTTCCTTCCTATTTAACGAAGGGGGTCGCTTGAGAATGCCTTTGAGACTCAAGGAAATTGGACTGTCCAAGTCTAGAGTTTCATCTTTTGTACTATGTTTTTGAGAAACAGTAATAGACTCTATGAAAGGACTGCTCTATGAGGATGTCTAAGTTCTGTTCCTATACCTCTAAGAGGTCGTCGGGACAAGTTGTACGAAGCCCCAGAGGAGGCGGGAAACTTTTAAGAAGCCGACGGGTCCTTGTACTAAGCCCAAGAGGAGGCTATCATTCCCGGAGGAAGAGATCATTATACGAAGCCTAAGAGGAGGCTGTGAATACTTCTAAGAAGCCGTAGGGTCCTTGTACTAAGCCCAAGAGGAGGCGGGGTTGCTTTTAGGAAGCCTGAGGGTCCTTGTATGATGCCCAAGAGGAGGCCGATGCTTTTAAGAAGCCCGTGGGTCCCCAAACCCCGAGACATTCAAGGCAAGCTATTCACAAGGAATAGATCAAGTCAGGAAAGTTCGAGAATTTGGAAGAAACTCAAAGATTCTATTCACGGAGAATACATTCATCTTGGGGAGTAGAGTTTCTTGACGATTCCTAAGGAGGACAGCCGAAGAGAAGACTGTATCTGGTGCTCCTATTGGGGATCTAGCTGTCTATTTATACGAATAAACGAAACGGCTTTACCTAGTTCTAGACGTAGTTGCCGGGGAAACTTGAAATATCTATACTATTATTACACAGTAGATATGAGTTTATGAAAGGAGACTTACAGTGAGCAGCCCCACAATACAGTTATATGTATATGAAAGCAGTAAATGAAAGCGATAACCACTTACTCGGTTGTAGAGCTTCCATGCTGTTTGGTTAGTTGTTCAACAAAGAAAGATTAAAACAACAGTATATTCAAAATAAAAGGAGAAAGTGCTTTGAAAAAGAATGATGTGGGGCTTACAGCTCAAGGAGAGGCCCAGGGTTTTATCAGTGAGCGCACTGTTTGAATTTGTACAGAGGGACTTATACAAGTGACTGGGGCCCAAAAATTATTTTCTGTACAAAGGGATGGGTCTTACACTCTCTCAAGAGGCCCAAAAAGTTTAAAGAAAAAGAGTGGGGCTTATAACACGAGGGTAGGCCCGTATGACTTTTCGTTTAAAAATGGCGATCGCGCCGAGGTTTTCTTTTAACGCAGAGGGACTTATACGATAAGTGAGGCCCAAAATGTTTTGGTTAAAAGGGGGTTGGGTCTTACACTCTATTAGAAGCCCAAAGTGTTTTGAATGGGTCTTATAGCTCAAGGAGAGGCCCAGATGATTTTGTTTGAAAACGGCGATCGCACCGAGGTTTTTGAAAACACCGTGGGTCTTATACAATGACTGAGGCCCAAAATTTTGGTATTTACAAAAAGGCTTGGGTCTTACACTCTATTAGAGGCCCAAAGTGTTTTGAAAATGATTTATGAGGGTTGAAATAATCCAAAACCCTAATTTGTTTTCAAAAATGTATTTAATTGAATAAAAATTCAATTAAAATGATCAAAAATTGTTTTAACATATGAAAAACAAATTGTGATCTTGGATTAATGCTTCAAAAATTAAGTATTGACCTACAAAATAATTAGAAAGCATTAGAAGTTGCAAAATCAAGATGGAAAAAATATTTCAAGTGTTAAAAACAATTAAAATATCAATTCTTTGCAAAAATATCAATTATACAAAATAAATAATATTTTTGGGATTTTTTGGGAAAATCAAATATTTCAACATTTTTGTGAATTATTGCAAAAGGAATCAGTCAAAAATAATTAAAATTGAGTGAATTATTAATTTTTCAAATCATTAAAAATAATAATATGAAAAATAACAAAAAAACAAGTGATAAAAAGAAGTCTGGGGCGAGGGGGATTCGAACCCCAGACCTCTCGCTCTCTAATACTCACAAAACCAGCTGATGAACCGCTGGGGCGCAATGCCAATTCATTAAGTATATGGCAAGGGAAAAATATATAGAGAACTTGGTTGGTTTTTGAAACATGGCGCCATGGCCATCTTCTTCCTCCAGCCCAGATGCATGAAGCCCTCTATCTCTCTCGTTTCTCAACCATTTGACATGATTCAAACACCAATCTTATGCGTTTTTTCACAAGGAACAAGATGGCAATACCCAATTTTATTGATTTTAAGTGTGGAGTGAAATATATCATGATGAACACATATGAACCCTAATTTGCAAAAGCAATCGTGCAGTCATGGTTATGAGGTCTATGATCAAACTTTTTGAGGGAAAACAATCAACACATAATGACAATCAAATGGCAAAAGTATCATGCGAGGAAATATGCATGGATCATGTAGTTTGAGTTTTGAGGCTCACCTTGATGCAAGCTGAAATGGAACTTTGCCCAGATGGTGTTCCAGTCGTGAATTGATGATCCCTACAGCTTCAATGGATGGTATGGAGTGTGTTGCAAGCCTTGGAACACTTTGAAATTCTCTGGATCAAGCTGGAGACCTCAACCTGCAAAATAGAAGCATAATGGCTTGGTTGAAGAGTGATTTTGAGCTGGGAGTGTTACAGATGGTGTTTAAGCATTTGGACACCTCAAATACATCATATGTGATGTGTTTGAGCAATTGGAATTGATTGCTTATGGCTGCAACTCAAAACCCGATAGTGGTTACTCAAAAACAAGAAAACTTGAAGTTCAAGAAAGAATGAGAGAAAGCAGTGCTGTAACTGGCTTTGGTGTGAGTTGAATGATCATTTGGAACCTCTATTTATAGGTGATCAACTCTTGTCTTGGAGGAATAGTGAATGGCTGCTGGATCAGATCACATTTCCATGGATTAGCTTGGCATAATTGCCTCTTGCACTAGGCATAACAGCTGCCCCAAATAGATCAGCTATGCCTTAACTGAAATCACATTCTTCAGTCATTTTTATTGTTGTTTAATGTGAGAACTTGACTGAGGAGAGTAAGAATCTTGACAATGCACTATTCCACATTAATGCCCTTTGAATTCAAGGCAAAATGGGATAAAATGCATGAATTTCAAGTTGGAAGATTCCTTGGCTTTGTGACTCAGCCTTATCAGTTGGTTCAGTTGTTTCATGATAAGATTGAATGCATGTGGCATAATGATCATTACTTTTGACTCAAAAATCGTGGATGGCAAAAAACTCCCAAACTGATTTTTCATGGCAGCCTTGACATGGCATGTTGTGGCAGCCATAATTCTTGGCACAAGTGGAATGATTTCATGCTATTGAGTTGCTTGGATTCTTGGCAAAATTTGCAACAACATTGATGTTTAACTTTGGACTTGATTCAGCTTGGAACTGTGTGAAAAAATCCCACAAGTTTTGGTGTTTCAAAACAAAATCTGTCTTGGACAGAATTTTTCTAAGTGTTGGAAAATGGTATACTTTCACATTTTCAGCCACTTTGGCTCACTCATAGCTCAAAATCCATAATGAATTGGAGTTTGGCCTAGTTGAAGTTTTTGTAGAGGGCAGTGAGATCTACAAATCAAGCTTTGGATGGAAAAAATTGGCCTTGTGGTTTAGGAGTTATGACCCTCCAAAGTTGGTACCTTAGCCATTTGAATTTTAACTTAGAAAAATTTCTAAGTTTTTTATGGTTACCCCTTTTACAAGTTATCTAACTTTTCTTGATTTTTCTTGATGAATGATGATTCAAATCATGCATAAACATCATTTTAGGGTTAAAAATCCATTTTAGTGAAAAATCTCAAAAAGTTAAAGTTTGACTTTTGTGCACAATTGACTTTTTATCAGATGAATTCCAAACTGTGCAATTCCTCAGGAAATCATGTCCTTGACCTAAATCAAACTTGGTGGACATGTTCCATGAGTGTCATAGGGTATATTGAGGCATGTCTTAGGGCTTGGGAGCATGTTCTGGTCAAAAGTCAAAGTTACAGTTGACTTTTTCCTTAAAACCCTAACTGTGGTGCAGATGAAACTGAGACTTGTTGCTCAAGCTTCTTGTATAATCCATTGTTCCAAATGGATCAATATAGGTCATTAGAGACCCTCAAACCCTCTCTTGAGGTCTTGGTTCAAGATTTGTCCCAAAAGTCAACTTAGGGGTGAATTAGGTCAAGAAACCCTAATTCCTGATTTTTGATGTATGCATCCCCTGAGGCAAAATTGACTTGGTGATTGGGTCCATGAGGTTCCATGGAGTATATTAGGTTATGTTTTGGATCATTGGCCCATGCCCAAATGAAATGTTTCATCTGGAGGCCCTAGTCGACCAAAACCCTAACTTGGTGATACTGGCGATCTTGAGACTTGATCCATCTAGAAGGGAGCAGCTTTGTGCTTAATCCTTGAAGTGGGAGTCCTTTTTGATCCATTGTGAATGTTTGAGAGGTTAGACAAGTTGAAGATCATGTCATTCCTTGATTGATCCTTTGTCTAAGAACTCAAAGAGGGCTTGAAACCCTAATTTTGATTGTAGTGAGTGCTCACCCATCTTTGGGGAGACTGATGATTTGCCCAATGATGGGAAATCTAAGTGGTCAAAAGTTGGGGTATGACAGATGCCCCTATTTAATCATCTTGGACCCGAAGGTGTGAATGACGAAGGTATTCGAGCATTCAGGGTGCAAGAGGATTAAATATCAGAATACCCAAAATTTTGATGGCGGTTATGAACGGTAGCTTACGCATTCATCATCTTTTGCTAAGCAATGATGCTTAGAAAAGGTAAACTTCCCCTCGATCCTGGTCTTCAGCCAAGGAACTGGTCTAAGTTTTCTTTTGTAAACTTCCCCTCGATCCTGGTTTCCTACCAGGGAACTGGTCTAAGTTTCTGATGTAAACTTCCCCTCGATCCTGGTTTCCTACCAAGGAACTGGTCTTAGTTTCTGATTTAAACTTCCCCTCGATCCTGGTTTCCTACCAAGGAACTGGTCTTAGTTTCTGAAGTAAACTTCCCCTCGATCCTGGTTTCCTACCAAGGAACTGGTCTTAGTTTCTTTTGTCAATAAACTTAACTGACAAGGGACGCTATTTGTAGCAGTTTTCCCCAAACTTCTCGCCGAATTTTCCTGGAGAGGTGCCATTTGGCGGAAAAACTTTTGATGTCAGACTTGCTGGAGAACCCAGTCGTCTGAGTTGTAGAGTTGCACAAACTTCTCTGTTGGAGACGCCATTTGTTTCCACTGGGGGGAAAGCAGGTCTCTTGAGAGACTGCTGTCGCTTGGGATCTTACATCATACTTTTCTCGGGATCTTCCCGAAGAAATGCCATATGATGGGTTCCAATTTTGAGGTGCCGATGACCTTTTCATCAGCAGTTTTTTTTGGAGAATGGCAGTTGTACGGCCAAATCTCTGCTTAGGAGGCTTTCTCTGTGGATTTTCCTTAATCCGGGAAAGCAAGGGTATCATCTTCAATGGCGAAGAGTGACATCTGTTGAAAGCTTTTCTGGCTTTTCAGAGGTTCAAATTATCAAAGTGGTCAATTGCCGACTCTGATCTGAAGATACACTGGAGACGAGTTTGATCAGCCATAATACTTCCCGACGAGGCAAGAACTGGCGAACTCGATTGAGAGGATGGTTATCACGACAGGATAAGACCAACTCATGTGATAGTGATGCAATTGAAATGTGAATACAAATCGATAATGCATGATGTATGTATGTTTATGCTGACAAAACTGACGCGACATACAAACTAAAAGATGAACATGACTGGATACTCGACCACTGCGGGGCGAAGAAGTACCACTGGTTCAAGAAAGCAATTCCACCTTGCTTAGGAGAGATAGTCCCTGCGGGGAGCTATGTTGGTCGGACTTAGGAGATGAGAACTCGGCCAAGGTGTGTCAAATGAAACAAGGTCTCTGACACAGTTGATCCTTTCATTAAGGCGTACTGGGCCTAGAAGGAGTACTTTGATTCTGCACTTTGAAGTTCACCCACTTCTGGAGAAGCGGTTGATGCTCTTTTGATGTTCAACAGTCAAAAGAAATTGCCATCTTTATTTTAACAGCAGAAAAAGTTTTAACAAGTAAATTCATTTTTGTTTTATTTCAAGAATCGTTAGTTATGTTAACAACGTCGTTCTGTAAAGCTAAAACAAATAAGAATTATAAACAAAAGCATAAGGGCTCAAATTTTATTGATAAAATGGAGATCAGCCAAACGCGTGATTCCAAAGAGTATATACAAAGTTTGAAAATGGTAATTTACAGGGAAAAGGGCTACGTTGAAACATAACAACCACTATCCTTCTACCAACTTTGAATTCGGGACATCCTGAGCTTCTGTCGAAGATGACCTTGACTGGAGTTTTCCTCCGATGGATGATGTAACTGCTGCTGCTGCTGAGGGAGTTGCCTCTGTTGAACATAGTTACTTGCCATTATCCCTAATTTTTGCCTGGATTGTACTTTGATGTTTCCAATCCACCGGGATGATGGTTTTTTTTTCATGTCTCTAACTTTTGCTTGGACCGCCCTTTCGGGTTTTCAATCCACCGAGACTCTTTTTTTTTAGTTTAGGCGAAGTATTTCTTGACTACATCAACATTTGTGGGGTAGGAAAATTCCTCTCCGTCCATGGTTGCAAGTCTCAAGGCGCCGCCTGAGAAAGCTTTCGTGACCACGTAGGGGCCATCATAATTCGGAGTCCACTTGCCCCGAGAGTCAGTGAGAAATGATTGTATCTTCTTGAGCACGAGGTCTCCTTTTCTGAAGACACGAGGTCGGACCTTTTTGTCGAACGCCCTATTCATTCTCTGTTGATACAACTGACCGTGGCATAGTGCCGTGATTCGCTTTTCCTCGATCAGGTTCAATTCGTCGTGTCGACTTTGACACCATTCAGCTTCGGTGAGCTTGGCTTCCATCAGTACGCGGATTGATGGGATCTCTACTTCTATGGGGAGCACTGCTTCCATGCCATAGACTAGAGAGAAAGGGGTAGCCCCTGTTGAAGTGCGGACAGCTGTGCGATAACCGTGAAGAGCAAATGGCAGCATCTCGTGCCAGTCTTTGTAGGTTACAACCATCTTTTGAACAATCTTCTTGATGTTCTTATTGGCCGCTTCTACCGCTCCGTTCATCTTGGGTCGGTAGGGAGATGAGTTATGGTGTTCGATCTTGAACTCTGCACACAACTCTTTCATCATCTTATTGTTCAAGTTAGATCCATTATCAGTAATGATCTCGCTCGAAACACCATAACGGCAGATGATATTGTTTTTGATAAATCGGACCACCACTTGTCGGGTTACATTGGCGAATGACGCCGCTTCGACCAACTTGGTGAAGTAGTCAATGGCTACTAGAATGAACCGATGTCCGTTTGAAGCCTTAGGCTCAATCATGCCAATCATGTCGATTCCCCATATGGAAAAAGGCCATGGGGAAGAAAGAACTTTGAGATGTGATGGCGGTACATGAATTTTGTCGGAGTATATCTGACACTTGTGACACCTCCTCATGTACTTGTAGCAGTCGGATTCCATGGTTAACCAGTAGTACCCTGCTCTTAGAATTTTTCTCGCCATTGCGTGTCCATTGGCATGAGTGCCAAAGGATCCTTCATGAATTTCTTTCATAAGCATGTCTGCTTCTGGTCTGTCGACACATCGGAGCAAGACCATGTCAAAATTTCTCTTATAAATAGTGTCACCGCTCAGGAAGAATTTTCCAGCCAATCTTCTGAGGGTCTTTCTGTCTTTTCTGAGTGCCCCAGATGGGTACTCCAGTTTCTGAAGGAAGCATTTGATATCGTGATACCAAGGTCTGTCATCTATGACTGCTTCAATCGTGAAGACGTAAGCGGGCCTTTCAAGGCGCATTATGTCAATCTTAGGTATGTCATTCCATTGACCTACGCTAATCATGGAAGAGATAGTGGCTAATGCATCAGCCATGTGATTCTCATCACGAGGGATGTGATGAAACTCAACTCTGTTGAAGAAAGGTAGCAACCTTCTCGCATAGTCTTTGTAGGGAATCAATCCTGATTGGTATGTGTTCCAATCTCCTTTTATCTGATTGATAACCAAGGCTGAGTCGCCGTATACGTCCAAGTTCTTGATCCTTAAATCAACTGCTTCCTCGAGACCCATAATACAAGCTTCGTATTCGGCCTCGTTGTTCGTACACTTGAACGTAAGTAGAGCAGTGAAAGGAATGTGGGTACCCTGAGGGGTAACAATGATTGCCCCAATTCTGTTCCCGTAATGATTAACTGCTCCGTCAAAGATTAGTCCCCATTGGGAACCTGGTTCTGGCCCTTCACTGGGTAGCGGTTCATCGCAATCTTTCATTTTTAGATACATGACATCTTCGTTTGGGAAATCAAACCCAATTGATTCTTGATCGTCAATCGGTTGATGAGCCAAATGATCGGCTAAAATACTCCCCTTAACGGCTTTTTGAGCGTGGTACTCTATGTCATATTCTGATAACAACATCTGCCAACGGGCAATTCTTCCCGTGAGAGCAGGTTTTTCGAAAACGTACTTGATTGGATCCATTTCGGAGACCAACCAAGTAGTATGACGAATCATGTACTGGCGAAAACGTTTGGCTACCCAAGCCAAAGCGCAGCAAGTTTTCTCGAGCATCGTGTACCGAGTTTCACAGTCGGTGAACTTCTTGCTCAGATAGTAAATGACAGACTCTTTCCTTTTGGTTTCGTCTTGTTGGCCAAGTACACATCCCATCGAGTCCTCTAGGACTGTGAGGTAAATGATCAGTGGTCTTCCTTCCACTGGAGGTGATAGAATCGGAGGATTCAACAGGTATTCCTTAATACTGTCGAAGGCGGTTTGGCAATCTTCTGACTAAACGCAATCCTGGTTCTTTTTCAGTAATTTGAAGATCGGCGCACACGTGGCGGTCATAAGGAATATGAATCTGGAGATGTAGTTCAAACGTCCCAGGAATCCTCTGACTTGTTTTTCAGTTTTCGGAGAAGGCATTTCTTGAATGGCCTTGACCTTGTCAGGATCAACTTCAATTCCTTTCTGGCTGATGATGAACCCTAGTAGTTTCCCTGAGCGGACACCGAAGGTGCACTTGTTGGGATTCAAGCAGAGCTTGAACTTTCTTAGACGTTCGAACAATTTTGACAGAAGTTCAACGTGCTCACTCTCTGTTTTTGATTTTGCAATCATATCATCGACATACACTTCGATTTCTTTGTGTATCATGTCATGAAACAGAGTAGTCATGGCCCTTTGATAGGTTGCCCCGGCATTCTTCAAACCGAACGGCATAACCTTGTAACAAAAGGTACCCCATGGGGTGATGAACGAAGTTTTCTCCATGTCTTTCGGCACCATTTTGATCTGGTTATAGCCCGAGAATCCATCCATGAAGGAGAAAACTTTGAACTTTGCTGTGCTGTCTACCAGCATGTCAATGTGTGGTAAAGGAAAGTCGTCCTTTGGACTAGCCTTGTTCAGATCCCTGTAATCAACACACATTCTGACCTTTCCGTCCTTTTTGGGAACAGGTACGATGTTGGCTAACCATTGAGGATATTCAGATGTAGCGAGGAAACCTGCGTCAATCTGTTTTTGCACCTCCTCTTTGATTTTGATGGCCATGTCCGGGTGAGTGCGTCTCAACCTTTGCTTTACTGGCGGACATTCCGATCTCAGCGGTAAGTGATGTTCCACGATGCTGGTATCCAACCCTGGCATATCCTGATAGGACCAAGCGAATACATCGGGGAATTCTTTGAGAAGCTTTGTCAGATTCTCTTTAGCAGTTGGACTGAGCAGTGCCCCAATCCTGATTTCTTTTCTTTCTCTTTCCGAACCCAAGTTTACCGTTTCCAACGGCTCTTTGTGAGGTTCAATGGACCTTTCCTCTTGTCTGAGTAGTCGGGAGATCTCTTCTGAAATTTCGTTGTCATCTTCTTCTTCAGCCTCGAATACCGGGAACTCAAAGTTGGGAGAAGGCATCGGATCGTATGTTTTAACGGGGTATGAAACAAGCAATCTGCATGACGTGACGATTCGTGTTTAGAAGAGATAGAGAGAATGCAAGTGTGTGCAGTGTTTTTTTTTATTTTACTACTTGTTTTATGATTGAATGTTTTTTAGGATTACCATTTTCTGAAAAACGAAAAGAGAAAACAGCAATTAATGCGGAAATTACAGAACGACGTTATTTTATTAATGAACAAGTCGAATCTTGAAACTACAGCCCTATAAAACAAAACTCTGTCGCTTTGGGCGAAGCGAAGAGGGAAAATTTACAGAAAGCGAGCCCTATCAAAACATCCGTTTCACCTGGGCAGGGTGAAAGGTTAAAGATGGCAATTACTTTGACTGATGAACGACCTTTGGAACCTCGACGGCAACCCATTGACGGCGAACTCCTCGGTGAATCACAAAGTCTGGCACCTTCCTTGATTTGTCTTCAGAAATAACGCTGATTTCTGGTAGAGTAGGATCATTGGACTCTGTCTCCCAGGCAGAGTTGTCGTAGGAGGATTCCTCTGTTGCATTCTACAGAGTATTTGTGCTCTCAGCTGTATCTCCCCATCCAGTTGGCTGGATATCTTCGAGCCTGATACGAGAGCTTTCGGGAGCGGTGTACTTGACCATGAAGTTGAATTTTCCACTCGGTTGTCCCAGGGTGTCCCACACTTCTTTCAAACTGGAGGAGTCATCCTTCTCGATGACGTTGACCTCAGGAAAATCATAGTTGATGAACTCAAGTCCTGCGAACGTTGCGAATTCATCTTCATGTTGAGTAGTTTCCGAATGACCTGAATGTTGATCCCATGACATGGTGGGGACACAGGTATTCTGTTCCATGACGGTCAGCTGAGTTTCATTGTTCGGCTGACTTTCTTGCCCCAAGTTTCCTGGGTAAGGTTGCCACATTGGCAGACCATCCATTGGGCCATAGTAGTTGTAGTCAAAATCGTCTTTCATCGGAGTGTCTTCCTCTAACGAATTTGGTAGAGCACGACATCCTTCTGGATCACAATCTCCATATACCATTTCGACGTCTGACCTTGGTATAAATCTCGGACTTTCTGTAGGAAAGCAAAAAGGCATAGGCACCTCTTCCTGAGACATATAACCGTCCTTGTTAAGATAGGACTTCCATTCTTTATCCGTGTCAGAGGGATCTTCCTCATTGATAGCATGTACTGCTTGAGACACCGGGTGAAGGAAACCTCCACTGTGGAAGAAGTTTTGAAGGGGATGAATACTTTCATCGTTGGCAACTGTCTGGGTACAGGTTGTAGAAAAACCAAGACCCTTCTTTGTTTTATTGTCAATAGGAATGACAAGCTGTCCCCATCCGTTTGTATCGGTACTCTCGACCGCTTTGATAGCATCTTTGTATGAGGAAATCAAGGTTCCTCCTTTGAACTGATTGTCTTTGCTCACCGACAGTGCTTGGAACTGCGTTCCAATAACCTCCTCGGGTTTTATATCAGTAGACGATGATAAGCTGCTTACAAGCAAGGCTTATTCCCCACAAACTGTGACAAGTTGATCGTTCTTGACGAACTTTAGCTTTTGGTGGAGGGTTGAGGTAACCGCTCCAGCCTGGTGTATCCAAGGTCTTCCTAATAAACAACTGTACGTTGCCCGGATATCCATGACCTGGAAAGTGACTTGGAAAGTGTAAGGACCAATAGTTATGGGAAGATCAACTTCGCCGATAACCGCTTTTCTGGATCTGTCGAATGCTTTGACGACGACCTCGCTGGTTCTCATCGGAGGGCCTTTGAATGATAATTGCATCAAAGTGGACTTCGGCATAACATTCAGGGATGACCCTGTGTCTACCAGTACGCTGGCTAAAGCATCGTCCTGGCAGTTAACTGTGATATTGAGCGCCATGTTATGACAGCGACCCTCTTCGGGTAATTCCTCATCACTGAATCCCAAATGATTGCAGGAAGTGATGTTAGAAACAATGCTATCGAACTGTCTGATTGTTACATCCTGTTCCACAAAGGCTTGCTCTAAGACTTTCTGTAGAGCCTCTCTGTGTGCTTCTGAACTGAGTAACAGTGATAACACCGAGATCTTGGAAGGAGTCTGCAACAATTGATCGACAATGTTGTATTCACTCCGTTGGATGACCTTCAGCATCTCGTCATTATTTTTGGAAAGGTCGGAATTACTGGATTGACCGACTGGTGGATCGGGAGCTTCTGTCTGAAGTTCCTTTTCCTTGTTAGGTTCTCCAACCCCTCGGTTGAAGATTCTACCACTCCGTGTTACTCGACTGAGGTCTGCAATATTCACGACGGAGGGTAATGGAATTTCCTTTCCATTTTCAATGGTTGTTGCACCGTATTTGTAAGGGATAACCTTAGTTGATTCATATGGTAATGGTCCCGGTAGATAGATGACTACGGGAGCCTTCTGATTTTTCTGACCATCGTAAGTAATCTCAATCCGTTCCCGGTTGGGAACTTTAGATTCGTCAAGTAGAGGGATGATGGCAAAAACATCCCTGGTATGGTGATGACCAGAAATGGTGATAACATCCTCAACTTGATCAGCAAGGTAATCTGGCGTCCAGTTGATAGGCCCAGAACCTGGATATGGACGAATTTCTCCACGATCCACCTGACCCTGAAGGGCTGCTCTTACAAGGTAACACCCTTGGTTATTCTCCGAACAGACGATACAATGGTCGTAATTGTGTGGTGGTACCTGGCCACTCCCACTTTGAATGCAATGTAACCTCACTAGGTTAGCTTCCACAGATCGGACATCCTGACTCTGACGTCGAGTAGGATTCCCATTATTGATACTAATCTACTGAGTATCTTCGTCCATATAGATTGGCATCCACCAGTGATCTAACAAGTGCTGAAGAGCCTCCTGGACAAGGATACAACCTCGATCACTTTCACAACCCGCTTTACAACTTTGATAGTCATGTGATATTAAGAATCTGAGGCGGACCTGCTCAGCATGTAACTCTACCAGGTTGGTATTCAACAAGCGAATGTCAAAGATCTGGATCCTGTTGGTTCGATAGAGGATTCTATCATGGTAGTCTTGAATTCATCCAAGATCCATTTGACGTTGGAGGGCCTATTGTATGAAAGAGCATCCCTGATTGTTTATTGAGCAGATCGGATAGGCCTGATAATCATGCCGTGGCAGATCGTAGTGTAGACTTTGTCGTGAGTGCATCGCGACCAAGTTGACATTCATTGCTAGAATGTTATGATTCTGAACAATATTGGAATTCGTGTAGACCATGTTAACTTCACGAACTCGGTGCTCTTGGATCCATCAGAGATCCATTTGTTCCTGCAGAGCTGCTTGCACCACAGATCCTTGGTTGTTTTTAGAGCAGATATCACACTGGTGATAATTATGAGGTGGCATATGGCCATATCCACTCTGTCTATAATGCATCTTAACCAGATTGGTTTTTAACAAGAGTACATTGTGAATCTGATAGACATTATTAGTCTTTTTCTCAATCAGATGGACTGCAGCTTTCTCATGTTGAGGCAGCGGGTTCGTGAGAACATTAGGATTCGTATCCTTGAAGGATAAGAGCCCGCTCCTAACAAGCTTTTGCACGTCGGACTTGAAATTGAGACAAGTCTCTATGTTATGCCCTGGACCTCCTTGATGATAAGGGCATGTCTGATCCACCTTAAACCAGAAAGGCGGATTTTCCGGTACTGTAAGAGGAGACTTAGTCTGAATGTGCCCTTTAGCCAGTAGTAATGGAAATAGTTCTGCGTACAACATGGGTATAGGATCAAACCCCGATGATCGTGTTGTACGGTTGTTGTTGTATGGAGGATGAGCCTGCTGAAGAGGCTGTTGTGTCCTTTGCTGGTCAGGTTGGCTCTTCGCAACCTAAGGTTGACACGTAGGAACAGGCGCGGGACCGATAGCAGGAGTTACAGCTGCTACTGGTTGATAACGACGCCTTTGCTTTCCGAGAGAGATATTCCCAATATCTTGCTCTTTTTTCTTAGGGAGAGCACTACCGTATTTTTTAGTACCGCTCGTCGATCCAGTGTCTTTTGCCAGACGTCCTTCTCGGACGGCTTCCTCAAGACGTACACCCATGCCGACCATCTCGGTGAAATCACTGGGCGCACTGGCAACCATTCGGTCATAGTAAAATGAGCTTAAGGTCTTTAAGAAGATCTTTGTCATCTCTTTTTCCTCAAGAGGTGGACAAATTTGAGCGGCAATTTCACGCCACCTTTGAGCATACTCCTTAAAGGTTTCCTTGTCCTTTTGCGACATTGATCTGAGTTGATCTCTGTCGGGTGCCATGTCCAAATTGTATTTGTATTGTTGGACGAAGGTAGTGCCAAGATCTCTGAATGTGCTAATCGTAGCACGGTTTAAACCCATGTACCATTTTAATGCGGCACCGGTTAAACTATCTTGGAAGTAGTGAATCAGCAAGTCCTGATTCTCCGTCTGAGCTGACATCCGCCGAGCGTACATCACCAGATGGCTTTGAGGGCAAGAGTTACCCTTGTACTTTTCAAAGTCGGGCACTTGGAATTTGTGCGGGACTTTCACATTGGGGACTAAGCAGAGATCTGCGACGTCCTTTCCAAACAAATCCTGACCGCGAATGGCTTGCAGTTCCTTCTGCATTTCCAAGAACTGTTCCTGGAATTCATCCATTCGGTCAAACATAGTTTCCTTCTTGCCAGAAGGTGTTGGTGGAATCTGTCCTTCCGGGACAGTGTGCACCACAGGGGGTGGTACCGTAACTACGGTGTTGAATCTTGGCGTACCCCGAAGTTTGTAACCTTCAGGAGTCTTTAGTATGCCCTCGGCATCTTCGCTTTCCCGAAGTTTGTAACCTTCAGGACCAGCGGCTGCTGTTGTGATTCCTTGATCTTCAGTGATCGGCGGAACACATCCTTCCGGGATATAGTTAACAGGCATGCCCTAAGGACGATCTTTCGGCATCTGATACCTAGGATTAGACCTTTCCACTATGGGCGTTGAGGTGATCTCTGAGATCACAGTTTTTTGTAGCTGAGCTTTTGCCATGGCTTGCATGTCGTTACGAAGCTTTCTCATATCCTCTCTTAGAGCGTCGATCTCTTCTTTCAACTCTCTGTTTTCTTCCTCAAGATCATCCATCTTTTTCTGACGATTGGCTCGAGTATTATACGAATGAGACAGTTTAACTCTAGAATCGAGACACAAATGTAAGATTCGTAGGTAAGAAGAATACGTGATGTGAGAATGATGAATGCAATGATTATATTAATTATTTATTGGTTTAATCAAAATAAACTTCGACAATTAGATTGCAAATATCAAACGGTGGGGAAACCCCTTTTTATTGAATTCAAAGGATTACAGAAATGGAAATACAGTAGATTACAAGGTGCAGAAACATAAACCTAAGCTAATAGGTCCCGAGTCCTCTCCGAAGAGAAATCGGGTGCTGATTCTGGTATCTTCCTTTTCTTTGACCGGGGCTCTTGAGCCGTTATCGGGTTGTCATTCCTTTGCCAGGTGAAAGGAGCGAGCAAATTCCTTTGATCCTCCTGATTCTATACAGCATGTTGCTCCAAAATTTCAATCAGAGCATCATTTTCTTTCAGTAATTGCTGTATTTTGCTGCACTCTACATCGAGGGTGCGGTACTTGTTCTTCCAAGACCTCTTCTCCTTTTGAACTCTGTTGAGAGTAACCTGAAGCTTTTCATTTTCCGTCATGAAGTACATGACAGATTCCCTCGGTGGAAGAATTCCGTAACGAGGATAAGGCATCTTTAGCTTGAGAGCTCTAGTTTGTACCCAATGGAGATAAGGCTCCACCGAGACACAATCTGGTTTTCCTAGAGACTATCGTCCTTTCTTATGAACGTGTTTCCAAGCTTGCACTATTTCCAATTTTAGTGCTCTGTCGTTTTATCCTTCTTTGAAGAAAAGACCTTCCAGATGAGCGTTCTGCGGAACAAGCCTCATCGGGTATCCAAATTGACGGCGAACCAATACCGGATGGTAGTTGATTCCTCCCTTAGTTCCTATAAGGGGTATGTTGGGGAAGTTTCCACAACGGTCAATGATTCTGATTCCATCATGAATCTTGTTGCACCAATCTATATCAGAGTTGGTAAGAGACATGATCTTTTACGACCAACGTAAGGCATTCTTGCAATCCCAAAAAGCAGCAGACTTGGGCAAGTGAGAGATAAACCATTTGTAGAGCAGAGGTACACAACATGTGATCTCCCCTCCACTATACAAATTACCCAAGTGTACAGAATGATACGCATCTGTGAGCAAAGTCGGCACAGGGTTTCTAATGAGAAAAACCTTAATAGCGTTGATATCGACGAAGTTATTGATGTTGGGAAACAAAAATAAACCGTAGGTGAGCAAGACAAAGATGCTTTCAAAAGCAGTCACGTTTCCTATACTGGCAAAGTACAGGGCCTTTTTTGTCAAGAACTGGGCTGGCAAACCTTGGATGCCACCCTTAGTGGTTAGGTGAGTCCTGACTTCAGACTCGTCCAAATGAATTGCTCTTGCAATGGTCTGATTCTTTGGAATTTCTTCCAGTCCAGAAAATGGAGCTCGATCTGTGATATGTAGATCAATCAGATGAGCATACTCCTTTAGTGTTGGCGCGAGCTGGTAATCCGGGAATGTGAAACAGTGATAAACTGGATCGTAGAACTGAATGAGCGCATCCATGATTCCCTCAATCACATGGACTCTTAACAGTGGTAGCAGATCTCCGTGCTTGGCTCTGAAAGCCTCAGGGTTAGTGATCATCCTTGCCAACCTTCTCAAATCCTCAAGTTTTGGAACCTTGAAGGTGTACGCATGAGTTCTCCTTCTACCGAAGTCCATTAGCGTAATCCTCTTCTCTGATATTTGCAATCATAGTCTTAGTTTAATTTGAAAAACAGAGAGACTAGAAGAGAAGTTTTTTGAATGTTTTAATGTTTTAGATGAATGCATGAATGCAGCACACAAAAACATAGAAAAAACATGGGGTCAGAGGGTCGTTGTCATGAAGTCAAGGCTCTACCCATCCCCAAAGGTTTATACTAGGCTGATTTTTTGTACCTGTCACTCAAAATCATTGATTCCTGAGAACACCAGCAGGTCGGGATCCGTGCTAGGTGGTATGCATTCAACGAAATCTCAGAAGAGGGTAGTTTATCGCATAACGGCCATTCCCGATAGCCACCGCACTACAAAAAAAGGTGATTTTTCCTAGGTGTATACTCAATCTTTCTACATGCGGCATCACACGTATTCCCATTAGCAGAAAAATAAACACGTATAGCAAGTAGGAAAAGCAGTATATATATTTGTCCTAATCATCCTAGACCTTTAAAGCTATGAATCTTAGGTTCCTGACAGAAATGGGTTTCCCGGCGGAAGCCCCAATCTGTGGTTCCCTGCCTAAGAGATGGACCAGTATAGGTCAATCTTTCTCCTCAGCAGAGTTCCCATTTTCCGTGGAAAACGGGGATGATGCCCTAAGGCAGAAAATGAGACTCCCCAGCAGAGTCGCCATTTTTCTGTAGCGAGTGATTTTTTGGATGTGGTTGCGAAGCACAATCGCTCTTGAAAACTACAGGTCGATTCATTTTTTGTCCTATTGTGAGCTGAATAAGGAAGGGAAATAGATGTCTCCAATTAACCCTGCTTGCATACTGAGTTTGAACAGCGGTCTGTTCGGTTACGGATGCTACAAAGATTCGGGGAGTCTTGTACTGGTTATTTGTATTTTCGCCAATACTGCTTTGGTTTAGGGCAGAAGGTTTCTGGAAGGGAACTAGGATTAAGATGTTTAGGACTGATGTTGTGAATTACTGCTTTTGATATGGGATTTGGGTTTTTTGTTGATTGCACTCGCTAAGATCTTTTCTTTCGATCTTATGCCTATGTATTCCCGTTTACCGAAACAGGGAAATCAGAGCGTTCGTAGTTCCTCCTAATCTATGGGAGGAAATTTGGGTTTTTGGTGTCTTGTTCAAGGCCCAAGACGTGAAGCGTAAGGTGTTTGTATCTTGTTCAAAGCCCAAGATGTGAAGCTGAAGAGTTTATTTGTATCTTGTTCAAAGCCCAAGATATGAAGCTGAAAAGTCTATTTGTGTCTTGTTCAAAGCCCAAGACGTGAAGCTGAAGGATTTGTTTGTGTCTTGTTCAAAGCCCAAGACATGAAGCTGAAGGACCTCGACTTTAGAGAGAATTTGTCATCTCTAAAGGAGGGTTTGTCTGTCACAACTGTTGGGTGACTGGTTACAAAGGAGAATTACTTTAACCGGGATACGCTGATCCTAGAAATGCCATAATTTCCTTTATAGGGTAGTTTTGACCTGAAGGAGAAGACTTTAACTCAGTGTAGAGCAATGATATCTTTCCTTAGGAATTTCTCATGCTAAAAGATGGACAGTGGCATGGATATAGATGATCCAGAGGCTTGCCGCTTACAGCGATTAGATGAAGGGGAAGGAGTTGTGTACTGTGAACGAGGCACAACTTTGATGTTAAGAGGTTGATTGGACTCAACCGGAGATTTCTTATACAAAGCCTAAGAGGAGGCTAAAAGGTGTCTCGTACAAAGCCCGAGAGAGAGGCTAAAAGGGATTGATCCTACAAGAGGATCTTTTATACTCAATAAGAGAGTGTTTTTGTATCTCGTACGAAGCCCGAGATGGAGGCGAAAAGGTTTTTGACCCGACGATGGAGTCTTTTGGTATCTCGTATAAAGCCCGAGATGGAGGCTATTGTTTGTTTGGTTCAATTAGAACCTTTTTGTATCTCGTACAAAGCCCGAGATGGAGGCGAAAGGGGGTTGACTCAACGAGGGAGTCTTTTATGTGTCTCATACAAAGCCCGAGAGAGAGGCTAAACGTTGTTTGAATCCACTGGGGAATCTTTCAGTATCTCGTATAAAGCCCGAGATGGAGGCAAAAATTGTTAGCTCCGCTGGGGAGAATCATTGTATAAAGCCCAAGAGGAGGCTGACTTTATTGAAGAAGGATCATTATACAAAGCCTAAGAGGAGGCTAATTTCTGCTGGAGAAGGATCATTATACAAAGCCTAAGAGGAGGCTATGGTTACTGTCTCAGTTAAGTGACAGGTCCAGTATACTGATTTTGAAAGAGAAAATCAGTTCTTATATAAGCAACACTGTACTCATAGGTTTGATCCCAAGGGTTAGGGTTATTCATGTTCTTTAAGGAAGCGGGAAATCCGAAAGGTATCGAGACTGTCCGAGTCTGCAGGTTTCCTTCCTATTTAACGAAGGGGGTCGCTTGAGAATGCCTTCGAGACTCAAGGAAATTGGACTGTCCAAGTCTAGAGTTTCATCTTTTGTACTATGTTTTTGAGAAACAGTAATAGACTCTATGAAAGGACTGCTCTATGAGGATGTCTAAGTTCTGTTCCTATACCTCTAGGAGGTCGTCGGGACAAGTTGTACGAAGCCCTAGAGGAGGCGGGAAACTTTTAAGAAGCCGACGGGTCCTTGTACTAAGCCCAAGAGGAGGCTATCATTCCCGGAGGAAGAGATCATTATACGAAGCCTAAGAGGAGGCTGTGAATACTTCTAAGAAGCCGTAGGGTCCTTGTACTAAGCCCAAGAGGAGGCGGGGTTGCTTTTAGGAAGCCTGAGGGTCCTTGTATGATGCCCAAGAGGAGGCCGATGCTTTTAAGAAGCCCGTGGGTCCCCAAACCCCGAGACATTCAAGGCAAGCTATTCACAAGGAATAGATCAAGTCAGGAAAGTTCGAGAATTTGGAAGAAACTCAAAGATGCTATTCATGGAGAATACATTCATCTTGGGGAGTAGAGTTTCTTGACGATTCCTAAGGAGGACAGCCGAAGAGAAGACTGTATCTGGTGCTCCTATTGGGGATCTAGCTGTCTATTTCTATGAATAAACGAAACGACTTTACCTAGTTCTAGACGTAGTTGCCGGGGAAACTCGAAATATCTATACTATTATTACACAGTAGATATGAGTTTATGAAAGGAGACTTACAGTGAGCAGCCCCACAATACAGTTATATGTATATGAAAGCAGTAAATGAAAGCGATAACCACTTACTCGGTTGTAGAGCTTCCATGCTGTTTGGTTAGTTATTCAACAAAGAAAGATTAAAACAACAGTATATTCAAAATAAAAGGAGAAAGTGCTTTGAAAAAGAATGATGTGGGGCTTACAGCTCAAGGAGAGGCCCAGGGTTTTATCAGTGAGCGCACTGTTTGAATTTGTACAGAGGGACTTATACAAGTGACTGGGGCCCAAAAATTGTTTTTTGTACAAAGGGATGGGTCTTACACTCTCTCAAGAGGCCCAAAAAGTTTAAAGAAAAAGAGTGGGGCTTATAACACGAGGGTAGGCCCATATGACTTTTCGTTTAAAAATGGCGATCGCGCCGAGGTTTTCTTTTAACGCAGAGGGACTTATACGATAAGTGAGGCCCAAAATGTTTTGGTTAAAAGGGGGTTGGGTCTTACACTCTATTAGAGGCCCAAAGTGTTTTGAATGGGTCTTATAGCTCAAGGAGAGGCCCAGATGATTTTGTTTGAAAACGGCGATCGCGCCGAGGTTTTTGAAAACACCGTGGGTCTTATACAATGACTGAGGCCCAAAATTTTGGTATTTACAAAAAGGCTTGGGTCTTACACTCTATTAGAGGCCCAAAGTGTTTTGAAAATGATTTATGAGGGTTGAAATAATCCAAAACCCTAATTTGTTTTCAAAAATATATTTAATTGAATAAAAATTCAATTAAAATGATCAAAAATTGTTTTAACATATGAAAAACAAATTGTGATCTTGGATTAATGCTTCAAAAATTAAGTATTGACCTACAAAATAATTAGAAAGCATTAGAAGTTTCAAAATCAAGATGGAAAAAATATTTCAAGTGTTAAAAATAATTAAAATATCAATTCTTTGCAAAAATATAAATTATACAAAATAAATAATATTTTTGGGATTTTTTGGGAAAATCAAATATTTCAACATTTTTGTGAATTATTGCAAAAGGAATCAGTCAAAAATAATTAAAATTGAGTGAATTATTAATTTTTCAAATCATTAAAAATAATAATATGAAAAATAACAAAAACACAAGTGATAAAAAGAAGTCTGGGGCGAGGGGGATTCGAACCCCAGACCTCTCGCTCTCTAATACTCACAAAACCAGCTGATGAACCGCTGGGGCGCAATGCCAATTCATTAAGTATATGGCAAGGGAAAAATATATAGAGAACTTGGTTGGTTTTTGAAACATGGCGCCATGGCCATCTTCTTCCTCCAGCCCAGATGCATGAAGCCCTCTATCTCTCTCGTTTCTCAACCATTTGACATGATTCAAACACCAATCTTATGCGTTTTTTCACAAGGAACAAGATGGCAATACCCAATTTTATTGATTTTAAGTGTGGAGTGAAATATATCATAATGAACACATATGAACCCTAATTTGCAAAAGCAATCGTGCAGTCATGGTTATGAGGTCTATGATCAAAATTTTTGAGGGAAAACAATCAACACATAATGACAATCAAATGGCAAAAGTATCATGCGAGGAAATATGCATGGATCATGTAGTTTGAGTTTTGAGGCTCACCTTGATGCAAGCTGAAATGGAACTATGCCCAGATGGTGTTCCAGTCGTGAATTAATGATCCCTACAGCTTCAATGGATGGTATGGAGTGTGTTACAAGCCTTGGAACACTTTGAAATTCTCTGGATCAAGCTGGAGACCTCAACCTGCAAAATAGAAGCATAATGGCTTGGTTGAAGAGTGATTTTGAGCTGGGAGTGTTACAGATGGTGTTTAAGCATTTGAACACCTCAAATACATCATATGTGATGTGTTTGAGCAATTGGAATTGATTGCTTATGGCTGCAACTCAAAACCCGATAATGGTTACTCAAAAACAAGAAAACTTGAAGTTCAAGAAAGAATGAGAGAAAGCAGTGCTGTAACTGGCTTTGGTGTGAGTTGAATGATCATTTGGAACCTCTATTTATAGGTGATCAACTCTTGTCTTGGAGGAATAGTGAATGGCTGCTGGATCAGATCACATTTCCATGGATTAGCTTGGCATAATTGCCTCTTACACTAGGCATAACAGCTGCCCCAAATAGATCAGCCATGCCTTGACTGAAATCACATTCTTCAGTCATTTTTATTGTTGTTTAATGTGAGAACTTGACTGAGGAGAGTAAGAATCTTGACAATGCACTATTCCACATTAATGCCCTTTGAATTCAAGGCAAAATGGGATAAAATGCATGAATTTCAAGTTGGAAGATTCCTTGGCTTTGTGACTCAGCCTTATCAGTTGGTTCAGTTGTTTCATGATCAGATTGAATGCATGTGGCATAATGATCATTACTTTTGACTCAAAAATCGTGGATGGCAAAAAACTCCCAAACTGATTTTTCATGGCAGCCTTGACATGGCATGTTGTGGCAGCCATAATTCTTGGCACAAGTGGAATGATTTCATGCTATTGAGTTGCTTGGATTCTTGGCAACATTTGCAACAACATTGATGTTTAACTTTGGACTTGATTCAGCTTGGAACTGTGTGAAAAAATCCCACAAGTTTTGGTGTTTCAAAACAAAATCTGTCTTGGACAGAATTTTTCTAAGTGTTGGAAAATGGTATACTTTCACATTTTCAGCCACTTTGGCTCACTCATAGCTCAAAATCCATAATGAATTGGAGTTTGGCCTAGTTGAAGTTTTTGTAGAGGGCAGTGAGATCTAAAAATCAAGCTTTGGATGGAAAAAATTGGCCTTGTGGTTTAGGAGTTATGACCCTCCAAAGTTGGTACCTTAGCCATTTGAATTTTAACTTAGAAAAATTTCTAAGTTTTTTATGGTTACCCCTTTTACAAGTTATCTAACTTTTCTTGATTTTTCTTGATGAATGATGATTCAAATCATGCATAAACATCATTTTAGGGTTAAAAATCCATTTTAGTGAAAAATCTCAAAAAGTCAAAGTTTGACTTTTGTGCACAGTTGACTTTTTATCAGATGAATTCCAAACTGTGCAATTCCTCAGGAAATCATGTCCTTGACCTAATCAAACTTGATGTACATGTTCCATGGGTGTCATAGGGTATATTGAGGCATGTCTTAGGGCTTGGGAGCATGTCCTGGTCAAAAGTCAAAGTTACAGTTGACTTTTTCCTTAAAACCCTAACTGTGGTGCAGATGAAACTGAGACTTATTGCTCAAGCTTCTTGTATTAATCCATTGTTCCAAATGGATCAATATAGGTCATTAGAGACCCTTAAACCCTCTCTTGAGGTCTTGGTTCAAGATTTGTCCCAAAAGTCAACTTAGGGGTGAATTAGGTCAAGAAACCCTAATTCCTGATTTTTGATGTATGCATCCCCTGAGGCAAAATTGACTTGGTGGTTGGGTCCATGAGGTTCCATGGAGTATATTAGGTTATGTTTTGGATCATTGGCTCATGCCCAGATGAAATTTTTCATCTGGAGGCCCTAGTCGACCAAAACCCTAACTTGGTGATACTGGCGATCTTGAGACTTGATCCATCTAGAAGGGAGAAGCTTTGTGCTTAATCCTTGAAGTGGGAGTCCTTTTTGATCCATTGTGAATGTTTGAGAGGTTAGACAAGTTGAAGATCATGTCATTCCTTGATTGATCCTTTGTCTAAGAACTCAAAGAGGGTTTGAAACCCTAATTTTGATTGTAGTGAGTGCTCACCCATCTTTGGGGAGACTGATGATTTGCCCAATGATGGGAAATCTAAGTGGTCAAAATTTGGGGTATGACAGGAAGTGGTTCGACAACAAAAGTATAGGAGGCTACAACAATTAGACTGGTAGAGGAAACCAACAAGAAAGAAATACGTCGAACTAGAGAAAACCCTCATAC
This sequence comes from Lathyrus tuberosus, assembly GCA_022829125.1. Classification (NCBI taxonomy): domain Eukaryota; kingdom Viridiplantae; phylum Streptophyta; class Magnoliopsida; order Fabales; family Fabaceae; genus Lathyrus; species Lathyrus tuberosus. The sequence goes on along the minus strand of JALAZF010000737.1, from coordinate 1,635,294 downwards.
CAAAGCAACCACATATGTGGTTTCGGCGGTAGAGGAAGAGGTGGTGGTCGAAAACTTGACAAAAATCACATGTAGTGTTTTAATTGTCAGAAGTATGGTCATTACTATAGTGATTGTCCTGAAAAACAAAAGAATCAAGATAATGGTGCAAAGTTGGCAAAGCATGAAGAAGAAGAGATGTTGTTGATAGTTACTACAAGAGATGAAGAAAGATTCAAGGATCAATGGTACTTGGACTCAGGATGCTTATCACAAATGATTGGTAGGAATGGTTGGTTTGTCAACATAAAACCCTCAATTAAAAACATGGTGAAATTTGAAAATGAGACTACTTTAGTAGCTGAAGGTATTGGTGATATTCTGATTATAGGGAAAAATAGAAAAAAGGTTAGTAATTTGCAATATATTATACATACCAGGCATGAAGAGTAATTTGCTCAGCATATGGCAATTGGTTGAATAGAACTTCAAACTGTTGATCGAAGACAAGATGATGAGAGTTATTGACTCATGTGAAAGGTTAATCTTGAAGGTTCTCATGTCTCAGAATAGAACCTTCAAGATTGAATCATGTGTTGGAGAACAAGTGCCATGCAACTGCAACTAGTAAGGATGAATGAATATTGCACTACAGACTTGGACATCTAAACTTTAAAGACACCAGAGATCTCAAAAGAAGAAATATGGTTTTAGGGTTATCATAAATTGACATTCCAAATGAAGTGTGTGAGGAATGTGTGTAGGCAAAGCAACATAAGAACAACTTCAGCAAGGATGCAGGAAGCACATCGAAGGCAATTCTTGAAATCATATACTCTGATGTATGTGGTCCTATCCAGGTGGATTCTGATCAGTGCATTTTAATGCACATTCTCTTATGTTTGTACTTAGGCATTTCCTAGTTTCTTTTGTTTATTTTACTGTTTTATTATGTTTTTAGAATTAAGTCTTTGTTTTCCATTAATCTATTTTCGCAACTTATTTTTCAGCTTAAGCAGTTATTTGATACCTATCCACTATTCGAATCATAACTGGAGCTACGGGATGTCGTTTTGCGCGTTCTAATAGGCGTTGGAAAGCTAAGACAAAGAGATACAAGTTTCATGTTGAAGGAAGAAGCTGATTCGGAGGGTAGCAGACTCGAATAATTCGTTGAAGTCAGGACCTGAATTCTGCCTTAAGGAATATTTAGTTTTGGGCTTGGTTTTTTATGTTTTTCGACCCAGTTGGGTTAGAACCGGATTTTGTGATGCTTTCCTATACCTAGCAGCTCCGTACTGTTCATTTTACCATTCTTTACGCTATTCACGAAAAATACTTTTTACTTTTGTACGAAAACCTATGGAGAACTAATCCTTAAGGATGATCTACTGTAATCGTACCTCCATCATACTTTGAGATTCTTATGTTTCTCAATTAAATCTATTTTCCTTTCAATTCTTCTTTTTGATTTGTTGTTTGCTTAATTTGACTTTTCTTAGAGTTGTTTGATTTATTTCGATGATTGTGTGTTCCTATAATTTTTAATCGCCGTTTATATGGCTTTGTCGTTAAATCGCGTTTCTATATCGTGTTTGCTTAATTCACGATTGTGTTTATCCGTTTGCTTAATTCGGAAATTAGGAATATATATCTTGTAGTATCAATTACGCTTGTTGATTGATATTGTAATCGAAAAGGGAATAAAGTCCGCTTAGGGATTGAGAATTATTTGGATCAATGATAAGTTATGAGACTGATACGGTAGATCGGCTTATTTCATAATCACTTTTTTATAATTACTTATTTTCTCCTATTTTCTTAATCGAAATTTAAAAACCCCTCATTGCTCCGATTGTTGGCTAATAACATTACAAGAATCCTTGTGAGAACGATTCCAGTCATTGTCGCTAAACTAACATTTTTAAAACTACTCGTTTTGATCCGTGCGCGACAGCGGATCAAATTGACACCTTCCTGAGAGATTAAACCACTTCCTAATAATCTGAAATATGCTTATTAAAAGAGGGATGAAAAGATTTCGGTTATAATTTCTTCTAACCTTGATTTCTATCAAGAAAATAAGCTTTTGTTGGTTTTAAAGAAGCATAAGAAAGGAATTGGATCCTTTGATTAGTGAGGCATCCCCTTAATCCTCGATTGAAACCTCGATTGAAGATTGAAGAAAATTAGTGAGGCATCCCCTTAATCCTTTGATTCCTGATGTTGTGAAAAAAGAGATCACGTTCACTTGTCCATTCGACACTTTTACTTATCGAAGATTCTTCTTTGATCCTGGAATAAAAGGCGAAGGCAATAATAAATATTTCAAGGTCAATGGATGCTATCCAAAGTCATTTTATGACATCCCCACTTTGGAAGAGGAGCCTGTAGAAGATCTCTCTTTGGTAAGGTTGCTTATGTGATCACTTATCTGCCTTGACTCCTCGGGTGTGTTATTTCCTTTCTCTCACTCTTATTTTATATTTATGTTCTTTCATTGAGGACAATGTATGATTTAAGTGTGGGGGGGGGGGGGGGGGACCATTTCTTTATTTCGTTTTTTAATTTTGTTTTCAATTTTCTTTGTTTTGGTTTTGATCTGAAATAAAAAAATTGGAAAAAAATATTTTTTTGCATGTTTTTTCTTTTGTTTTTGACTTACAAGTATGCGTTTTTTCTTAGTTCTCTTGAATAGAACTTGTGATGTTGTTTGAAAAATTTGTTATGCATTCTTAATATTATAAGTAAGACCAAACTCTGAATTGTACATCATTAGTAGTAGATCATTAACCTTGTGTGTTTTGTGCCTTATATGGATAAAATACAAAAATCCATCTCTTTCTTACTTGTGCACACTATTTGATCAATGCAACTTATTTTTGTTTTAATTTTAACCACTTAGCCAAAAAAAAGCCAACCCTGGTCAATATCACCCCTTTGTTTGAAAACCACTTTGAGCCTTTTTATCTTTTTTTTTTTTGTGATTAACTCATTACAAGCCGAAAAATGAAAAACAAAATTATCACCCTAATCAAGGGTTGAAAGAGTCTTGTATGGAGTTGTGTGGGGTTGAACTTCATTTTTGTGATGTTGTTGTGATGTTCCAAATGTTGGCAGAAAAAGAAAAAAAAATAGAAAAAGAATAGAAAAAAATGAAAAATGAAAAAAATAGAGATGGATTTCATTACATAGTCCATTCGAAAAAAAGAAGAATAAAAAAAAGAGAAGTGAAATAAGTTGTGAGGTTGTTGTTTGAAAGCAATTGATGTATCATGTAGTTCAACTCCTGCAATTCTTTCAATTTTCTTTTAACTCTTTGATTTTTAGCCTAGCCCCCTCTTAGGATTTATCTCACCCTTACCTTAGCCAAGTTACAACCGAATAAAAGTCCTTTTGATCCTGTGTGCATGTATTTAAATTTCAGATGTTAGAGTCTTTTCAAACTTATGGTAGTACTAACTTTCATGTTGTGCTTTGAGTTGAAACAGTTAACCTAAACACTTGAGAGTTGAGTGAATTTTATCCTGCGAGGATCTTACTGTTTTTGATGTACTTCTTGGTAATTTGTTTTTCCTATTTGATCTGAATGTCACGAAAAGTTGCTCACTAACATCATATTCTTGAAGCTTAGACTTATAACTCTACTTGTACCTTGTATCTTGAATACTTTTGGAAATGCATGCTCTGTTTTGTTTTGTTTTAAATTTTTGAAGTTATCATTTTGCTCGTAGTGCAAAAGTTTAAGTGTGGTGGAATTTGATCAATGCATTTTGATAACACTAAATTACACTGTATATTTGGCTCCGATTTTACATGATTTTAGTTGTTTATCTTGTTATTTTCCTTTGCTATTATGGTATTTTGTACTTTCAGATACATTGCCTGATTTGAGCCTACAGTAAGAAAACAAAGCAAAACAGAGCAAAAGTGAGGATTTCTTGTGTAAACTGTACACTGGCCGTTTCACTCAGCGAACGCCAAGGAGGACGCCGTTGGCATAATGACTTCACTCACACGCCAACGGTCACAAAAGACGTTCACCTTCAAAACCACACTCGGCGGACGCGTAGCAGGCGTCGGCGGGCGCTGACAGTTATAAAAGGGAAACGGTTTGAAACGCTTAAGGCAGTTACACCTGAAGAATTTAGTTTCTAAAACGTTCTTCATAATGATTAGGAGCAGTTGCAGTTTCGAGTTTCCTATAAATAGGAGTTGTATTTTCACTTTTGAAATATCCAATCTTAGTTTCAACCTTAGGTATAGAGTTCACTGTGTAAAGCAATAATCCGTCACATCGAGGGGTTATTGCACTATAGTTGTTGGTTAGATTGGAGCATCGTAGTTAGAAGTTATTTACTTTCCCGCAATTTACTTTCCAGCCTTGTACCAGATTCAGTCTCCGTTTTGGAGCAGGTTTATTTTATAAATTGCATTTTATTATATTCCGCATCGCTTTTATATTAATTTATTTTCCTGCACTGCTTTATATTCGTTTATTTTCTGTCTCTGCCATTACCTTGTTATTTTATTTATCTGTGTGATCTGTTTGTATTTTAGAACTGAACTTAAGCGTGACACTTGTGTTCACCCTCTTAAAGTACATTATCACACTTTGCACATTTTTATATTATAAATGTTTTATTTTTCAAACCAATTTATTGTTATGTCTTTAATTACTATGTCTAGCTAAATCCCTTGTGCTGGGATGTGCGGATCGTCGTTCCGACGATACTCCACATGTCATCTCCTTAGAAATACTTTAGGGGCTGCTTTTGATTTTAATTAAACTCTTCTGAACTTCAATTGATCGGTCATTACGTAAATGAGACTGTGTTTTTGTTTGCGTAATGACTGTGACTAGATCGGGTAAGATCGAAAGCCGTCCGGCATTTTAGAAAAGAGTTTGTTAGTTGTTAATTGATAAATACAGCGGAAGCACTTTATTGACTAACTAGGAAAGTTTTATATTATTAGAAAGAGGTTTTAAAACTATTTTCGGACGCGTTTATAGATTTAGGATCCGGTTGGCCGAGCATATGCCAGAAACCCTTTGGTATAAAATATTTTCAATCGAAAGCACTTTTTAACTAAGTCTTAGAGGTAATTACATAAAAAAGGACTTTATCACTTTAACGCAAGGAGCGACCGGTGCAGCGTGAGCGGCTGGTATATATTAAAGGTTAGGTCTGGTTCCGATCACGCCAACCGGCGGATCCTTTTTAATTAACTCTTTTTCAAAGAAGAAAACATTGCCCCGTAAGTGTTACTATTTAGATGATAGGAGTATTGTTTGATTGATGTGAATTACATACCAGTATAGTATTTATCTGATTTATTTCTATTTTCGTTCAGTAAAAAACTTGTACTCAGATTTCCATTAGCCTTAGATAAACAACGTAACAATAGTAATCGATAGATTGACATTGGTCTCTGTGAGAACGATAAATCTTTTATATTACTCTGACGCAATCCATATACTTGCGGATAACACGCATCTAGTTTTTGGCGCCGTTGCCGGGGACCAATTACGTCAAAATTTCGTACCCTGTTGTTACACCGTCTAGACTAAGGCATCCTTTAGCCGGTAAATGCGAAGAACTCGCAGTACCGGAAACTTAGTTGATCCATTAGAAGAACCTGAACGTTACGCCCGAGCTCGTCTTCTACTTCAAAAACTTAAAAGAGCAATGGCAGAAGAAGAAAACGCTAAACCTCTTAAGGATTTCGCCCTACCCTCTAACGAAGAACCTCATTCTAGTATAGTTAATCCAGCTATACCAGCCAATAACTTCAAATTAAAACCATCTCTGTTACAATTAGTTCAACAGAACCAGTTCGCAGGTTTTCCTACAAAAAACCCGAACCAACATCTTAAAGTCTTTATTCAACTAGCCGATACCTTAAAAGCGAACGGAGCTCCTCCTGAGGCAATACGTCTAAGACTATTTCCATTTTCTCTCAGAGATAGAGCCCGATCGTGGTTAGATTCCCTTCCAGCCAACTCTATAATCACTTGGAATGACCTAAAGAAAGTATTCCTTGCTAGATACTTTCCACCGAGTAAAACTGCTGTCTTACGAAACCAAATAACCCGATTTACCCAAAGCGAGGGAGAATCACTTTTCGATGCTTGGGAAAGATATAAGGAGCTATTAAGAGCATGTCCACATCATGGCTTAGAACAATGGCTCATAATCCACACCTTTTACAATGGACTCATGTACAACACCAAGATGACTATAGACGCTGCCGCTGGTGGCGCTCTAATGAACAAACCCTACGCCGAAGCTAGCACTCTCATTGAGGATATGGAACAAAACCATTACCAATGGGGGACCGAACGAGCACAAGTAGAGAAGAAAGAGACCAAAGGAGGTGTGTATGAAGTTAGTTGTTTTGACCATATGAACGCAAAAATGGACGCTATAGCCCAAAAAGTAGAAAACCTAACTATCAACCCCACAACAACTATAGCAGCAATACAACTCGGATGTGAAATCTGTGGAACCCTAGGACATACCATGGCTGAATGCAACCTGCTAGCCGAAAACCCCACAGATCAGGTAAATTATGCCCAAGGAAACCCATATTCAAACAGATATAACCCTGGATGGAGGAATCACCCAAATCTTTCCTATAAGAATAATAACCCCACTCAAAATTCAACACCTCAAAGACCACCCGGTTTCCAAACTCAAAGACCCAACCAATCTGCAACCTATGCTCCTCAGAAGTCAAATCTTGAGAAAAAGATGGACGAATTCATCTCAGCTCAATTACAACAGAACAAGGAGTTCATGAACCAAAACATTCACATAAATGGACTAATTACTCAGTTGGGTACTAAACTCGATTCTGTAATTACCCATAACAAAATGCTTGAAACCCAAATCTCTCAAGTAGCACAACAACAATCTACTCATACTACCCCAGGAGGACAATTTCCTGGACAACCTCAACCAAACCCTAAAGGGCATGCTAATGCTATAGCCCTAAGGAGCGGGACCACTTACGATGGGCCTATAAACCCTAGGTTGAATAATCCAGAACCTCCTAGGAAAGAGGTTGTGACCACTCCTGAGAAAGAAGTTGAGAAATCGGTGGAACTTGAGAAATCTAAAGATACGGAAGTTAAGGAGAAGGAAAAAGAAGAGAATGAAAAAGTTTATGTACCACCCCCTCCTTACAAACCTCCGATTCCATACCCACAAAGACTTAAACAAACCAAATTGGATAACCAATATAAGAAATTCATAAAAGTGATTGAGAAACTCCATGTAGAGATTCCATTCACCGAAGCCATTACCCAAATACCATCCTATTCCAAATTCCTTAAAGACATTCTAACCAATAAACGAAGATTAGAAGATCCTAAACCTATAGAATGTAATTCAATCGCTGAAAATAAGCTTGCTAAGAAAGAGAGAGACCCAGGAAGTTTTTCTATACCTTGTGTTTTAGGAAACCAAGTTATAGATAAGGCACTTCTGGACTTAGGAGCAAGTGTAAGCCTAATGCCTTTAGCCGTTTGTAAAAGGTTAAACCTAGGAGAAATACAACCAACTAGGATGTCTCTCCAATTAGCTGACATATCAGTTAAATATCCAATTGGCATTTTGGAAGACGTCCCAGTTAGACTTGGTCAACTTTATATTCCAACCAATTTCGTAGTAATGGACATTAAAGAAGACGATGAGATCCCAATCCTTTTAGGTAGACCCTTGTTATCAACAGTCGGAGCTATAATAGATGTCAAGAAAGGGAAAATGACATTCGAGGTAGGTAATGAAAAAGTAGAATTTATACTATCCCAATTCTTAAATGCACCAGCCATAGATGACTCATGTTACGTCATTGATATAATTGATGAATGCATAAGAGAATTAGATAAAGAAGATCCAGTAGAAACCATCAAACTACCTTCGATCCCCATAATGGAGGACGATGGATTCGAACATTTACCTAAACCTTATATAGATAACAGTCTTTATGAATGCTTGGCACTTACCCCAAACATATGCCATGTCCGAAAAAACCATCAATAAAGCTTAAGGAGCTACCTAAGAATTTAAGATACGAGTTCTTAGATGAAGAATTAAATCGCCCAGTCATAGTCAGTGCCACGTTAGATGGTCCTGAAACCAATCAACTCTTAGATGTTTTAAGAAGATATCCCTCAGCTCTGGGTTATAAAAATTTTTATCTCAAAGGAATAAGTCCTTCTGTGTGTATGCACCGAATTATGCTGGAGGAAGACACTAAACCCTCCAGGGAACATCAACGAAGGATAAATCCTATAATGAGTGACGTAGTAAAAAGGGAAGTGTTAAAGTTGTTAGAGGCTGGAATAATATACCAAATATATGATAGTAAATGGGTAAGCCCCGTACATGTGGTACCTAAGAAATGAGGTGTCACCGTTGTACAAAATGAAAAAGGAGAACAAATAGCCAAACGTGTAGAAAATGGTTGGCGGATGTGTATCGATTACAGAAAACTCAATAAGGTAACTAGGAAAGATCACTTCCCGCTTCCATTCATTGACCAAATGCTCGAACGTTTAGCTAGGCATTATTACTTTTGTTATTTAGACGGATACTCAGGATTTTTCCAAATACCCATTCACCCTGATGATCAGGAGAAAATAACCTTTACATGCCCCTATGGAACATTTGCTTACAGACAAATGCCATTTGGACTATGCAATGCCCCAGCTACCTTCCAACGCTGTATGATGTCAATCTTCGCAGATTTCCTTGATGAGATCATGGAAGTATTTATGGACGATTTCTCGGTATGTGGATCCAGTTTTAAAAACTGTTTAACAAACCTCGAGAAAATCCTGGAAAGATGCGTAGAAGTCAACCTTGTTCTAAACTGGAAAAAATGCCATTTCATGGTGACTGAAGACATAGTACTGGGACACATAGTGTCCGAAAGAGGCATTGAGGTTGATAGAGCTAAAATAGAAGTAATAGAAAACCTTCAACCACCCAAAACCATTAGAGAAATCTGAAGTTTTCTTGGACACACCGGTTTCTACCGACGCTTCATTAAAGACTTCTCCAAAATAACTAAACCATTAACCAATTTACTTATGAAAGACGCCGAATTCAAATTCGATGATAAATGTCTTGAAGCCTTTAAATACCTAAAACAAACACTGATTTCCGCACCTATAATTCAACCACCTGATTAGAATCAACCTTTTGAAATCATGTGCGATGCTAGCGATTACGCTATAGGTGCTATTTTAGGACAAAAGAAGGATAAGAAACTCCATGTAATTTACTACGCCAGTAGAACTTTGGATGCGGCTCAGCTGAATTATGCCACAACCGAGAAGGAACTCCTGGCAGTAGTCTTTGCAATCGACAAATTCCGATCCTATTTAGTAGGAGCAAAAATCATAGTCTACAATGATCACGCTGCGATAAGATATCTATTAAGCAAAAAGGACGCTAAGCCTAGATTACTACGCTGGATCCTTTTACTTCAAGAATTCGATTTGGAAATCCGTGATAAGAAAGGCACTGAAAATGTGGTCGCTGACCACCTCTCAAGGATTGAATATCTAAAACCAGATCTTGTTCTTATCAACGATGATTTCGCATACGATAGATTAATAGGGGTAGTTAGAACCATCCACGATGATGATCCTAACCCTTATTTAGAAGTAGCAATTGAAAAAACATTCGCAATGACAACCGTACCTTGGTACGCAGATTTTGTTAATTATCTAGCAACCGATATCATACCTCCTGATCTAAATTACCAACAGAAGAAGAAGTTCTTTCATGACGTAAAACACTTCTATTGGGACGAACCCCTTCTATTCAAGAGAGGCGCAGATGGCATTTTCCATCGCTGTGTCCCTGAAGAAGAAGTCGAAAATATAATTAAACATTGTCACTCTTCACCATATGGTGGACATCTAGGCTCGTCCAAAACATGCGCTAAAATTCTTCAAGCAGGTCTTTTCTGGACAACGCTATGGCGCGATGTTCATACCTACATTGTAAGATGTGACAGATGCCAACGCACTGGGAACGTCTCAAGAAGGGACGAAATACCTTTGAAAAATATCCAGGAAGTAGAACTCTTCGATGTTTGGGGTATAGATTTTATGGGACCTTTTCCATCTTCGATGGGAAACAAGTATATCTTAGTAGCCGTTGATTATGTATCCAAATGGATTGAGGCCATAGCTGCACCCACCAACGACACTCGTGTAGTCATTAAACTATTTAAAAATTATATTTTCCCTAGGTTTGGAGTACCTCGATTGGTTATAAGCGATGGAGGATCACATTTCATATCTAGGATATTTGAGAACCTATTAAAGAAATACGGAGTGAAACACCGAGTAGCCACACCTTACCATCCACAGACTAGTGGACAAGTTGAAGTCTCCAATAGGGAAATAAAACAAATCTTAGAGAAAACCGTATCAATCTCTAGAAAAGACTGGTCCTTAAAACTACAAGAAGCCTTGTGGGCTTATAGGACTGCTTTCAAAACCCCTATAGGAACAACCCCATATCAATTAGTCTACGGAAAATCTTGCCATTTACTCTTCGAGCTTGAACATAAGGCCTACTGGGCCATAAAAGCCCTTAATATAGATTACTTAACAGCCGGAGATAAACGAATTCTAGATATTCATAAATTAGAAGAGTTACGCCGAGATGCTTATGAAAATGCCGTAATATATAAAGAGAGAACCAAAGCATGGCATGACAAAAAGATTATCAAAAAAGAGTTCAACGTAGGCGATCTTGTACTTCTTTTCAATTCTAGGTTACGATTGTTTCTAGGTAAGTTACGCTCAAGATGGACTGGACCCTATGAGGTCACCAAAGTCCTGAAATCTGGAGCATTTGAAATTGCAAATCATTCATGTAGTCCCTTTCTAGTGAATGGACAAAGATTGAAACCCTACTATGGAGGGGACATCCCTACTTACTACTCTGGCCACACTCTGATAGACCCACCTATAGCAACATCCACAACGTAAGTTTTTCAGTCGTCAAGCTAACGACGTTAAACAAGCGCTGCGTGGGAGGCAACCCACAATTTTCTTTTCGTTATCTTTCTTATTTATGCATAGAATTTATTTCGAAAAAAAAAAGAAAAAAATTTATTAATTATATTATATTATTTTCTAAAGTGATTGACTTATGCAGTGTCTATGTTTACAGGTTACAGAGCACATCATCTCAGACATTCCACACTAACTTTCTTTGCAGGATGCAGAGCTATGATGACATGCACATTGTGTTTAGAGATGACGAACAGAGGAAGAAATACGTAGTCCTTTCTGAGAGACCAATCCTACCCACTAGGTACCCTGACCCAAACTGTCTAACAGCTTTAGGTATTGAGGCTAGTGTGAGGTACCTTTGTCACCAGCTCCAGTGGGATGAGTATTCTGAAGCTATGAATGTAACCTATAAGCATCTAACCTTAGAGTTCCTCAGTTCACTCATTTATAACCCTTATAATGGAAGAGGTTACAACAGTGGAAGCATAAGATTCAGACTGTTTGGAAATGAGTATGCCCTGAACCACAGAGATTTTGCTAGAATACTTGGTTTTCAATGTGGCTTGGATGCAATCCATTTTATGCATGAAACCAATGTTATGCAAGATGAGCTTGACCTATTCTGGAGTAAAATCACCGGTGGAAGAGGACCTGATCCTTCCACCCAATTAGCAAACAAAATCCACAACCCAGCTTTCCGTTATTTCCAAATGATCCTAGCTGAGACTTTCTTTGGTAGAAGTGAAACCGAGAACCAAGTTACTGCAGAAGAGATTCTGATGCTCTTTTGCACTGCTGAGTCACGACCATTAGCCAGTGGTAATTTTCTGATGTATAACCTAAATTTGATTGCTGCATCTTCCAAAGGACCCATCCATGTAGGCGGTACTATTACACACATAGCTTATGCTCTAGGTCTAGCCAACAAGCTAACTCATCTTACATCCCATTGTGGCCACACCTTGATTGACATTCATCATTGCCTTGAACGTGGTCTTATTAGGAGAGCATTCTTTAGTGCAGATAACTTTAAGCTCCTAATAGACAACGAAGTCATTCACCACTTTGGTTTGCCAAACCATACCCGAACAAGTGTCCTTGATAGAGCTAACTGGTCATACGCTTTGGAAGGCCAGGATGAGACACCCGTCAAACCAAGGAACCACCCTGAGCCTGAGCACTACCCTACACCCTATCCTGAAAGGACTACCTTTTATTCCTCTAACGTTAATTTGCAACGCAGGAACATATATTCTGAATTTGACGCTATGCGCAAGGAGATCATTTCTCTTCACGAAGAATGCGCCGAGCTTACCTTACAGATAGAGATATCAGACGCAACAAACGCTTCATCATATGACCATATGGAGCAGTCCCCCATTCATGTATCACCTGCACACACCCCACCTGTTACTAATCATAGTGCAGGTACCTCTTCCGGATTTTACATCACTCAAGAAATGTGGGAAGCACAGCAAGCCAGAGAAGAAGAGCGTGATGGCCTATTCTATGCCATGTACCAACAACAGCAGGAGATGATGGATTTTATGCGGGAGTCACCGAAATCCACTCTAGAGAGTTTCCAAGCACTTAGAGATCAAAATGCCTCTCTAATCGAGAGGATTGAGCAGATGGAGCTGTCACCTACTACCCATCATCGCAGTAGGAGCCGTCGTCCCAGACGTCCAGAGCATGGTGGAGATGGCCCCAGTGGCCGACATGATTGAGTACCAGGTTTCACCTATCCCTTTCTCACTTTTATCGAAACATTGAGGACAATGTTCGGTTTAAGTGTGGGAGGGGATATTTACTGTTTTTAGTTTTTATTTATTTACTGTTTTTAGTTTTTATTTATTTACTGTTTTCTAGTATAATTTAGTTTGTTTTAAAAATGTGATTGACGAGTCATTTTGTGTAGTTTATCTATTCTTCCAATTCTTAAGCCTTAACGAAAATTTTTTTTAACAAAGAAACAACATTAATTTTGATAATTTGGGCTATTAGGACAAGTAAGATCAATTGCAAAGGCTTGGGAAAACTATTTGAAAAATCGATATCATTTTTACATCGTAAGTTTCTTAACTACAGGAGCTTATCTAGATTTTTATTATACAGTGGCCTTAAAACCTCACCCTTCATCATTAACCCTTAAGTAGTTTATTTTTGCAGTCAGCACCATCTTAACCACCGCTAAGTGACAAACTGATGCAAATAGGTAAGATCCTCCCAAAGAAAAAGAAAAAGAAAACAAAAAAATAATTTCAAGAAGATGTTCAAGTATCTTCAGAAAAAATTTTGCAAGAAAAAGTACATAAAAAGAATTGGCAAAAAGTATCAAATCATTGATAAAAAAGATCAGGATTACCACAGGTTATGTTCACCATACGAGTGAAAGACAACGGGCTTAATGTGACTGCGCTTGAATGAAAAGGGGTAAGAAAGGAATGAGTAAGATAGGCCTAAGTATAATATCATAGTTTGGATTGGTTTGTATAGGAGAGAAACTTATGCCCGCAAATCGCGGAAAGTGTCATTACGATACCCTTGGTTTATGATTTAGTACCTACTGATGTATTATTGATCAAACTTAAGTTCTTAGCCCAGATCGGATACGTGCGTGTTTGCTGTTTTTCTTTTGTTTACTTATCAGAGTTTGCTTGAGGACAAGCAAAGGTTTAAGTGTGGGAGAATTTGATAACACTAAATTACACTGTATATTTGGCTCCGATTTAACATGATTTTAGTTGTTTATCTTGTTATTTTCCTTTGCTATTATGGTATTTTGTTTTACTTTCAGATACATTGCCTGATTTGAGCCTACAGTAAGAAAACAAAGCAAAACAGAGCAAAAATGAGGATTTCTTGTGTAAACTGTACACTGGTCGTTTCACTCAGCGAACGCCAAGGAGGACGCCGTTGGCATAATGACTTCACTCACACGCCAACGGTCACAAAAGACGTTCACCTTCAAAACCACACTCGGCGGACGCGTAGCAGGGGTCGGCGGGCGCCGACAGTTATAAAAGGGAACCGGTTTGAAATGCTTAAGGCAGTTACAACTGAAGAATTTAGTTTCTAAAATGTTCTTCATAATGATTAGGAGCAGTTGCAGTTTCGAGTTTCCTATAAATAGGACTTGTATTTTCACTTTTGAAATATCCAATCTTAGTTTCAACCTTAGGCATAGAGTTCACTGTGTAAAGCAATAATCCATCACATCGAGAGGTTATTGCACTATAGTTGTTGGTTAGATTGGAGCATCGTAGTTAGAAGTTATTTACTTTCCCGCAATTTACTTTCCAGCCTTGTACCAGATTCAGTCTCCGTTTTGGAGCAGGTTTATTTTATAAATTGCATTTTATTATATTCCGCATCGCTTTTATATTAATTTATTTTCCTGCACTACTTTATATTCGCTTATTTTCTGTCTCTGCCATTACCTTGTTATTTTATTTATCTGTGTGATCTGTTTGTATTTTAGAACTGAACTTAAGTGTGACACTTGTGTTCACCCTCTTAAAGTACATTATCACACTTTGCACATTTTTATATTATAAATGTTTTATTTTGCAAACCAATTTATTGTTATGTCTTTAATTACTATGTCTAGCTAAATCCCTTGTGCTGGGATGTGAGGATCGTCGTTCCGACGATACTCCACATGTCATCTCCTTAGAAATACTTTAGGGGTTGTTTTTTATTTTAATTAAACTCTTCTGAACTTCAATTGATCGGTCTTTACGTAAATGAGACCGTGTTTTTGTTTGCGTAATGACTGTGACTAGATCGGGTAAGATCGAAAGCCGTCCGACATTTTAGAAAAGAGTTTGTTAGTTGTTAATTGATAAATACAGCGGAAGCACTTTATTGACTAACTAGGAAAGTTTTATATTATTAGAAAGAGGTTTTAAAACTATTTTTGGACGCGTTTATAGATTTAGGATCCGGTTGGCCGAGGATATGCCGGAAACTCTTTGGTATAAAATATTTTCAATCGAAAGCACTTTTTAACTAAGTCTTAGAGGTAATTACATAAAAAAAAGACTTTATCACTTTAACGCAAGGAGCGACCGGTGCAGCGTGAGCGGCTGGTATAGATTAAAGGTTAGGTCTGGTTCCGATCACGCTAACGCGGCAGATCCTTTTTAATTAACTCTTTTTCAAAGAAGAAAACATTGCCCCGTAAATGTTACTATTTAGATGATAGGAGTATTGTTTGATTGATGTGAATTACATTCCAGTATAGTATTTATCTGATTTATTTCTATTTTCGTTCAGTAAAAAACTTGTACCCAGATTTCCATTAGCCTTAGATAAACAACGTAACAATAGTAATCGATAGATTGACATTGGTCTCTGTGGGAACGATAAATCTTTTATATTACTTTGACGCAATCCATATAGTTGCGGATAACACGCATCACATTTTAATGCACATTCTCTTATGTTTGTACTTAGGCATTTCCCTAGTCTGTTTTGTTTATTTTACTGTTTTATTTTGTTTTTTGAATTAAGTCTTTGTTTGCTTTTAATCTATTTTCGCAGCTTATTTTCAGCTTTAGTGGTTATTTGATACTTGTCCACTGTTTGGATCATAACTGAAGCTACGGGATGCCATTTTGCGTGTTCTAATAGGCGTTGGAATGCTAAGACAAAGAGATACAAGTTTCATGTTGAAGTAAGAAGCTGATTCAGAGTGTAGAAGGCTCCAATAATTCGTTGAAGTTAGGACCCAAATTCTGCCTTAAGGAATATTTAGTTTTGGGCCGGGTTTTTATGTTTTTCGACCCAGTTGGGTTAGAACCGAATTTTGTGATGCTTTCTTATACCTAGCAGACGGGCAGTGTTCATCTTTACCATTCTTTACGCTATTCACGAAAATATTTTTTGCTTTTGTAGGAAAACCTATGGAAAACTAATCCATAAGGATGATCTACTGTAATCGCGCCTCCATCATACTTTGAGGTTCTTATGTTTCTCAATTAAATCTATTTTCCTTTCAATTATTCTCTTTGATTTATTGTTGGCTTAAGTCGACTTTTCTTAGAGTTGTTTGATTTATTTCGATGATTGTATGTTCCCATAACTTTTAATCGTCGTTTACGTCGCTTTGTCGTTAAATCACGTTTCTATATCGTGTTTGATTAATTCGCGATTGTGTTTATCCATTTGCTTAATTCGGAAATTAGGAATATATATCTTGTAGTATCAATTACGCTTGTTGATTGATATTGTAATCGAAAATGGAATAGAGTCCGCTTAGGGATTGAGAATTATTTGGATCAATGATAACTTAGGAGACCCATACGGTAGATCAGCTTATTTCATAATCACTTATTTATAATTACTTATTTTCTCCTATTTTCTTAATTGAAACTTAAAAACCCCTCATTATTCCGATTGTTGGTTAATAACATTACAAGAATCCTTGTGAGAACGATTCGAGTCATTGTTTCTAAACTGCCTTTTTAAAACTACTCGTTTTGATTTGTGCGCGACAGCGGATAAAATTGGCTCCTTCCTTAGAGATTAAACCACTTCCTTATAATCTGAAATATGCTTATGTAGAGAGGGATGAAAAGGTTCCGGTTATAATTTCTTCTAACGTTGATTTCGATCAAGAAAATAAGCTTTTGCATGTTTTGAAGAAACATAAGAAGGGAATTGGATGGACCTCGATTGAAGATGGAAGAAAATTAGTGAGGCATCCCCTTAATTCTTTGATTCTTGATGTTGTGAAAAAAGAGATCACGTTCACTTGCTCATTCGACACTTTTACTTATCGAAGATTCTTCTTTGATCCTGGAATAAAAGGCGAAGGCACTAATAAATATTTCAAGGTCAATGGATGCTATCCAAAGTCACTTTATGACATCCCCACTTTGGAAGAGGAGACTGTAGAAGATCTCTCTTTGGTAAAGGCTGCTTATGTGATCACCTATCCACCTTAACTCCTCGGGTGTGTTCTTTCCTTTCTCTCACTCTTATTTTATATTTATGTTCTTTCATTTAGGACAATGTATGCTTTAAGTGTGGGGGAGGGAACCATTTCTTTATTTCATTTTTTTAATTTTGTTTTCAATTTTCTCTGTTTTGGTTTTGATCTTAAATAAAAATTTGAAAAAAAATTTTTTTTTGCATGTTTTTTCTTTGGTTTTTGAGTTACAAGTATGAATTTTGTTATTAGTTCTCTTGAATAGAACTTGTGATGTGATGTGAAAAATTTGTTGTGCATTCTTAGTATGATAAGTAAGACTAAACTCTGAACTGTACATCATTAGTAGTAGATCATTAACTTTGTGAGTTTTGAGCCTTATATGGATAACATACAAAAATCCACCTCTTTCTTTCTTGTGTGATTCACTCATGTCTGTTAGTCTCTAGAACTTGAATTGACTCTTGTTGATGCTTTTTGTTTACTTGTGCATACTATATGATCAAGGCAACTTGTTTTTGTTTTAAATTTAGCCACTTAACAAAAAAAAAGCCAACCCTGGTCAATATCACCCCTTTGTTTGAAAACCCCTTTGAGCCTATTTATTATTATTTTTTTTGTGATTAACTCATTACAAGCCGAAAAGTGAAAAACAAAATTATCACCGTAATCAAGGGTTGAAAGAGTCTTGTATGGAGTTGTGTGTGGTTGAACTTCATTTTTATGATGTTGTTGTGATGTTCCAAATGTTGGCAAAAAAGGGGAAAAAAATAGAAAAAGAAAAGAAAAAAGTCAAAAATGAAAAAAATAGAGAATAATTTCATTACATAGTCCTTTCGGAAAAATAAGAATAAAAAAAAGAGAAGAGAAATAAGTTGTGAGGTTGTTGTTTGAAAGCAATTGATGTATCATGTAGTTCAACTCCCACAGTTCTTTCAATTTTCTTTTAACTTTTTGATTTTTAGCCTAGCCCTCTCTTAGGATTTATCTCACCATTACCTTCGCCAAGTTACAATCGAATTAAAGTCCTTTTGATCTATGTGTGCATGTATTTATATTTCAGATGTTAGAGCCTTTCCAAGCTTATGGTAGTACTAACTTTCATGTTGTGCTTTGAGTATAAACGGTTAAACTAAACACTTGAGAGTTGTGTGACTTTTATCCTGTAAGGATCTTACTGTTTTTGATGTATTTTTTGGTAATCTATTTTTCCTATTTGCTCTGAATGTGACGAAAAGTTGCACACTAACATCATATTCTTGAAGCTTAGACTTAGAACTCTACTTGTACCTTGTATCTGGAATAATTTTGGAAATGCGTGCTCTGTTTTGTTTTGTTTTGAATTTTTGAAGTTATCATTTTGCTCAGAGTGCAAAAGTTCAAGTGTGGGGGAATTTGATCAGTGCGTTTTATTGCATATTCTCTTATGTTTGTACTTAGGCATTTCCCTAGTTTGTTTTGTTTATTTTTCTGTTTTATTATGTTTTTAGATTTAAGTCTTTGTTTGCTTTTAATCTATTTTCGCAGCTTATTTTCAACTTTAGCGGTTATTTGATACATGTCCACTGTTCGAATCATAACTAGAGCTACAAGATGTCGTTTTGTGTGTTCTAATAGGCGTTGGAAAGCTATGACAAAGAGATACAAGTTTGATGTTGAAGGAAGAAGCTGATTCAGAGTGTAGAAGGCTTGAATAATTCGTTGAAGTTAGGACCCGAATTCTGCCTTAAGAAATATTTAGTTTTGGGCCGGGTTTTTAATGTTTTTCGACCCAGTTGGGTTAGAACCGAATTTTGTGATGCTTTCCTGTACCTAGCAGCCACACACTGTTCATCTTTACCATTATGTACGCTATTCACAAAAATACTTTTTGCTTTTGTACAAAAACCTATGGAGAACTAATCCTTAAGGTTGATTTACTGTAATCGTGCCTCCATCATACTTTGAGATTCTTATGTTTCTCAATTAAATCTATTTTTCTTTAAATTCTTCTCTTTGATTTTTTGTTTGCTTAATTCGACTTTTCTTAGAGTTGTTTGATTTATTTCGATGATTGTATGTTCCTATAACTATTAATCGTCGTTTCGTCGCTTTGTCGTTAAATCGCGTTTCAATATCATGTTTGCTTAATTCGCGATTGTGTTTATCCGTTTGCTTAATTCGGAAATTTGGAATATATATCTTGTAGTATTAATTACGCTTGTTGATTGATATTGTAATAAAAAAGGGAATAAAGTCCGCTTAGGGATTGAGAATTATTTGGATCAATGATAAGTTAGGAGACCGATACGGTAGATCAACTTATTTCATAATCACTTTTTTATAATTACTTATTTTCTCCTATTTTCTTAATCGAAACTTAAAAACCCCTAATTGTTCCGATTGTTGGTTAATAACATTACAAGAATCCTTGTGAGAACAATTCGAGTCATTGTCGCTAAACTGCTATTTTCCAAACTACTCGTTTTGATTTGTGCGTGACAGCAGATCAAATTGGCGCCTTCCTTAGAGATTAAACCACTTCCTGATAATCTGAAATATGCTTATTTAGAGAGGGATGGAAAGCTTTCGATTATAATTTCTTCTAACCTTGATTTCGATCAAGAAAATAAGCTTTTGCAGGTTTTGAAGAAACATAAGAAGGGAATTGGATGGACCTCGATTGAAGATGGAAGAAAATTAGTGAGATAGCCCCTTAATCCTTTGATTCTTGATGTTGTGAAAAAAGAGATCACGTTCACGTGCCCATTCAACACTTTTACTTATCAAAGATTCTTCTTTGATCCTGGAATAAAAGGCGAATGCACTAATAAATATTTCAAGGTCAATGGATGCTACCCAAAGTCACTTTATGACATCCCTACTTTGGAAAAGGAGCCTATAGAAGATCTTTCTTTGGTAAAGGCTGCTTATGTGATCACATATCCGCCTTGACTCCTCGGGTGTATTCTTTCCTTTCTTTCGCTCTTATTTTATATTTATGTTCTTTCATTGAGGACAGTGTATGCTTTAAGTGTGGGGGAGGGAACCATTTCTTTATTTCATTTTCTTAATTTTGTTTTCAATTTTCTTTGTTTTAGTTTTGTTCTTAAATAAAAAATTGAAAAAATATATATATTTTTTGCATGTTTTTTCTTTGGTTTTTGAGCTACAAGTATGATTTTTGTTCTTAGTTCTCTTGAATAGAACTTGTGATGTGATGTGAAAAATTTGTTATGCATTCTTAGTATGATAAGTTAGACTAAACTCTGTGATGAGTCCAAGCTTTTGAGGTTGACATCAATTTTGGTAAAACTAACTTGACAACATGATGTTGGACAAGATGTCCTAACATGAAGAACTAACTGAAATCAAGATGTTGGACAAGATGCCATATCATGATGATTCGACATCTTTGTCTGTTACTTTTCAGTTTTTAATACTGCTATTTTATTTCCAGATTTCAGATTATTCTGGGGATGTTTTTTTTCCTAGGTGGCGTCCAAGATTGAGAAATTAGAGATTCTGATTATAATTTGAAGGCGCTGTTTCTAAGAATGGATACACTTTTGGAAACTTAGGATTGAAGAAACTATTCTAGAGGAGAATTAGTTGTAGATTCTGTGTAATAGAATTGCTGTGTTTTTTTGAAGCCCAAATCCAGTAATGTTTATGGTTATAAATAGGATTGATTTAACCTAAGAAGGCTGTAGAAAAATAAATTGTTGCTTTAGGGTTTATATTTGTGAGCCTCTCTTGTGTCGTGTTGATACTAGAGATGGACTGTTTACATTGAGTTGTAATTTCTGTCATGTTGTGATTAAAAAGGGAATTGAGAAGGGTCTCATACCTAGGAAGTGTTTTAGGTAGAAATTAAGCACGGGTAGTGATTAAGTGATAAGTTGTAAATCGGAGGTTGTTTAGCTTAGAATTAATACTATCTAGTGGATTTCATTCCTGGTTTGGTAGCCCTCAGACATAGGTGTTGTTGTTCATCGAACTGGGTTAACAATTACTGTGTGTTTGTTTACTTTCTGTAATTTGTATTCTGCTCCTTATTGTCATTGTGTTTGAAGCAGAGATCAAGTGTCTCGACATCTCTCAGGACATCTGAGATCTACTACTAGAATTTCAATTAGTATTAGAGCAGGCATCCTACTCTGCTTCTGGGTGAGATTCAGGGAAGTTACTTTCTAGTGCAATGGACAAAGAAGGAGGAATACTGAGCAGACCACTCATTCTTGATGGATCCAATTATGAATATTGGAAAGTGCGCATGGTGGCCTTCATTAAGTCTATGGATGGTAAAGCTTGGAAGTCTGTGTTCAAAGGATGGGATCCACCAAAGGCTAAAGATCAGGAAGGAAAGATTACTAATGTGTTAAAGCCTGAGGAAGACTGGGATGATGAAGATGACAAGCTTACTCAAGGTAACTCCAAAGCATTGAATGCCTTGTTCAATGATGTAGACAAGAACATCTTCAGGTTGATCAAGAATTATACTGTTGCCAAGGATGCTTGGGAGATTTTGAAGACTGCTCATGAAGGAACTTCTAGGGTGAAATCTTCAAGATTCAACTTCTCACCACCAAGTTTGAGAACCTGAAGATGAAGAAGGATGAAAGTATTCAAGACTTTCATATGAACATTGTTGATATTGCCAATACTTCAAGTGATCTAGGAGAAAAGATTCCAATACCAAGTGAAAATGTGAGAAAAACAAAAGAAAGGGGGTTTGAATTGGGTTTTCAAAATAAAAGCTTTTTGTGAAACTCAAACAAAGATCACAAATAGACTAACAATAGAGAAAGACACACGATATATCCTGGTTCACTTGAAAACTATCAAGTTAATCCAGTCCACCTGCCAAGGTGATTTCGCCTTATACACAAGGACTTAATCCACTATAACCAAATTGATTACAACTGCACTAACAACTGCTGGTGACTAACATACACAGACTAACTGTCTCTTCTTAAGGATTCTAACCCAAGTGGTCCCTTAAGGAATTCAAACAACTGTTTGATCAAATAAAATGTTTACAATGAAATGCTTCTACATAAGCTGATATAAACACAATTTCTAGCTCAAACTAACTTAGAGAAAATCTATACAGTAAGAACTATTTTCTTCTTTGTATTATAGTGCT
Source organism: Lathyrus tuberosus (assembly GCA_022829125.1). Lineage (NCBI taxonomy): Eukaryota > Viridiplantae > Streptophyta > Magnoliopsida > Fabales > Fabaceae > Lathyrus > Lathyrus tuberosus. The sequence continues at coordinate 1,613,205 of JALAZF010000737.1, read as the reverse complement.
TTATAGTTCACTCATGGATTTCTCTATGTGTATTTCTATGTTTCTTTCTCGCATGAATCTGTGTCTTTTATGTATATCTTTTTCGCACTCAGTGTCACATGATTCTTTGAATGGTCAAGTCTTTATATAGCCAGAAAAAGATTCGTTAAAGGGCAGATCAGGAATATCAGTAAAATTACTGGCGGCTTGAAATAATGTCGTTATGCTGGGATGAAAATCATACACTGAAATTTTCCTTTGTACCTCCAAATCAGGGTAGTGGAATGGTAGTGGAAAGGAACGTGTTTGATATGTACTATGTATTATTTTCCATCGCAAACGTTTCATCTTCTTCTATTCATCAGAGGCTTCTGAATTGATATGGTTGAAGCATGATCAGAATAATGGATCACTGGGTCTTCAGAGTCTTGAGTCTTCAGAGTCTTCAGAACTTGTTCAGCAAAACCTTGTCTTCAGAGTCTTCAGCAATACTTCTTCAGAACCCTTGGTTTTCAGAAACATAAGTCTTTAGAGTCTTCAGAACTTGTTCAACAGAACCTTGTCTTTAGAATCTTCAGAACTTGGTCTTCAGAAACTTAAGTCTTCAGAACGTTGTTCATCAGAACCTTGTCTTTAGAGTCGTTAGCACTTAGTCTTCAGAAGATAAATATTAGAGTTATATTCAGAGCTAAAATCAAAGAGAACATTGCAACAACAACATATTGTCTTCTTAGAGTCTTTCTAAAGCACAGTAGATCAGAAGCAATCTTGCTTCTTTAACGTAGAAGCGACTTTTGATAATTTGAGAGTGACGTTTCACATGATCTCTATCTGTGTCAGAGCTATCTTTATCAGAGTCAAAATTATCTTTATCAGAGTCAGAACATGTTTGTCAATACTTTAGAAAACAAACGTTAGAGTACCAAAATTGTTCTCACACAAATACAACTTTGTAATGATCAAAACATAGAGATATCTTCACTACTATGAAAAACCCATTTAACAACGGTTGGGAATGACATATAATGACGCGGGCGAAGGCGTTGTTATGTAGATTGTTGTTGTATCTTCGATGTTTCTACAACGGTCTAAAAACCGTTGTTGTATTCTGGAAAACACGCTATATATTGCAACGGTTAGTTGTATCAACCGTTGTGAAACATATTATTAATCACAACGGATATTAGTTTCAACCGTTGTGAAATATATTATCAATCACAACGGATATTAGTTTCAACCGTTGTTACATGTACCCTTAGTTTATTATATACAAATGTATATTGCTTGTTTTACCATACACCTAGTTAAAGAATTACAACCATTAAATTGGTAAGGAAATATATAATCTGAAAATTAAAATATTCTTGAAAACCAACTTAAACACACCACTGTTTTTCGAATTGCATCCATTTCATTCAGAACATTGAATGTTCCTTAACACATAATATACGATTCAATGGTCTGATTCACTCTACTCATCGATATTCTTAATTATATAGTTTACCTCTCCATCGCCCAAAATCATCGCGATTTTATCATCATAACAATCATGATCATAAAAACCACGATGATTTTTGGCGATGAAAAGGTAAACTATATAATATAAAAGATATCGATGTGTAGAAGGAATCAGACCGTTGAATCGTATATTATACGTTAAGGAACATTCAATGTGCTGAATGAAATGGATGCTATTCCAAAAACATTGACATGATAATGGTTGGTTTTCAAATACATCTTAATTTTCAGATTATAAGTTTCGATACCAATTTAACAGATTGCATTTTCATTAAAAGGATAGTAAAACAAACAATATACATAGTATATAATAAACTAAATTTCATATGTACAATATCAGAATAATAAACTAAATTTCATATGTACAATATCAGAATAATAAACTAAATTTCATATGTACAATATCACAATGAATTCATATATATATATGTACCTTATTAGAATGAATTCATATATATATGTACCACCATCATCATCACCATGTGAAACAAACCTAAGAAGTGGGAAAGCAATGAAGAAAATTAGTTATTATTCAAAACAAAACAAGCAAAATTAGAAACAAACCCTAAGAAGTGGGAAGCAATGAAGAAAATTAGTTAGTATTCAAAACAAAACAAGCAAAAGTTGAAAGAAAACGCTAAGAAGTGGGACTGTACCATAACAATGAAGTTCACCTTGCTTGTGAAGCATTGAAGTCGAATCTGCGAAAAAAGAGAACAATCAACAAAAACATCATGAAGCAAACGAGATAATGAGTACTATCTAACAAAAATATTGAAGTGGAAGAATACCTTATTTTCCATAAACAATATGTACATTACGCTTGCTACGCCAGCATCATCACCATGTTCATCTAGTTTTAGACTCTGCAAGAAGGAATTCAAGGAGGAAAAAGCTTAAATCAAAAGCTTCATACTTCTTGAATTTCTTTTCGCAGATTCTAAAAAAAGATGAAGTTTGGGTGCTAGGGTTTCGCTATGAAGGAAACGGCGCGACTGTCAAAAAGGGAAAGTTAATTCCCTTATATAGGTAAATGTTTCACAACGGTTTTCTTAAATAACCATTATGATAGATTATATATTAATTTAATAATATCACAACGGTTAGTTATAATAACCGTAGCGACACCCTTTATACGTGGTACAAGGTTCGACACCAGGCAACAACATTTTCCTAAAGTTACGTTTGGATTATAAGTGATATCGCTACGGTCATTACTTATAACCGTCGTGATATTATTAACCGTTGCACTTCCCAACATATGAACGGTTTACAAGAAAATATAGTTCCAGAATATGAACGATTTACAAGTTATCATCATTACAAGCATTAAACTATTAGTCTTTTCATCTTCAACCTCATCTATAAATAGACAATTTTACATATCTAAATAATATATTCTTCGTAACAATGAGTTCAACAAATGAGAATCCTAGAAACCTCAATGAGGAACGTCAGGCGCCAATCCAGGAGGTCGTCTAACCAGCAACTGCCAACTTCAGGGATTCCTTAAGGGTAAGGAATGATAAGAAGAAGAAGAAGAAGAAGCCGAAGAAGAAGAAGATAAAGAAGAAAAGGAGGCCTGTATATTATGATTCCGATGAGGGGAGTGAGGAGAGATATCTAGATTATGAAGATGCATTTTATGCTATGGGCTCTGACAATGATCTTGATATGTAATATGTTTATCAATGTACTCTCAATGGAATATTAAAATAAAATTATGTCTATATATGTTCATCCCTTACAGTTTTATTTTTAAAGTTATATATATACTCTATTGCACTTAAAAATACTAAAGAATACATTGCTGTGAATCGAAGCGTGATACATGTAGTACAACGGTCTTCTAATACAAGTGTGTTAAAATGTAAAAATATGGAGAAAAAAAATATAGAGCTGGGAATCGAAGCTTGTTACACAGCTTGTATTACAACGGTTATGTAATACAACCATCGTTAAATATGGCGTTATAAATTTTTAATCCTGTTACAACGGTGGGATACGAAACCGTGGTAAAGCTGCCGTCGTTAAATGAGGTTTTCGTAGTAGTGCTTGCAGAACCAAATCTTGTTCTAACAATCTCCCCCTTTTTGATAATGACAAAACAATGTATTTTGATAACACAATTTTATACAAAGATAATAAGAATTGACTCAGATACGTTTAAAGTAAACTTCCCTTTATCAAGCTCCCCCTGAATCTAAGACTTAAATAAAATCTTATAAGATTTGGGATACAGAGCCTGATTGCAAAGATCTAGACAGATCCAAAATATCAGAGCTTGATTATAGTGGTAATGCATTCTGATAACATGGCTTGATTATGTAAATCAGAGCCTCATTAATATCCGAGTCATTTTGCCAATATAAATATTTTTCCTGAAAAACATTCTAAGAAAATATGCAATTAAATTGTTAGAATGTTAGAGCTATGATTAGAGACAAGATATTTATCAAAATAACTTTCCATATTAATACTCCCCCTTTTTGTCATAATAAAAAAGGGTTATCAAAATGATAATCCAAAAATACATCATATCAGAAACAAACAGTCAAAGACAAACTACTGGGTAGCCTAAAAAAGGTGCCTAAGGTTGAGAAGGAGGAGAGAGCCTCTAAAGAATATGAGCAAGAGCATTCTGAAAGTTGACAGTGACTTCATCTTGCTTGTCCATTCTTGCTCTGAACAACTCATGTTGCTTCTGAAGGGTAGCCATAGTTTTCAACACTGGATCAGAAGAGAAGTTTTCAGCAGCTTCTCTTTCAGCTTGATCTTTAGCTTCCTTAGCTAACCTTTGAGCCTCTCTATCTTGAGCTTCTTTGGCTAACCTTTCTGCCAGTTCCTTTTCTGCAGCTAGCTTAGCTTCAGCTTCCTTCTTCTCTTGCAACCTTTTTTCAGCTTGTTGAACAAAGTAATCCCATGGAGCACCCAAATCAGAAGGGTCTTCACTAGAATTTGATTCATCAGAGAGTATCTTGAATATCATAACCATATTCTCCTTAAAAACAGATATTGCTTCATCTAGGTTAGGAGGAAGGTCAGAGGGTTGATTCTTAGGTAAAGGCTGATTTTCTTCAAAAGAGTCACCAAGAATGGTGGTATCATTGTTTAAAGAAGGGTCGGGATTATCTATTATGGATTCTGGAATTGGTTGTGGAGCAGTTAATGGAGTTGGTGATGAAGAGATGGATGTTTGAGGATGTTTGATGAGAATTTCTTCAATGAATTGAGTGGTTAATGGTAAGGAATTGGTTAGAGATGGTTGAACCGATGTGACAAGAGTTGGTTGGATAAAAATGGTGGAAGTTGGTTGAGTTGAGATAAGTTTAAGTGTGTGTGGTGAAAATGGTGTACAAATTGGAATTACTTCAGTAGGTGATTCAGAAATGGGTGTTAGGGAGGTGGTGACAACAGTAGAAAAAATTGGTGGAGGAGTGAAGAATAATGGTTGAGTTGTAGGTGGTGGTGATGATATGGGAATAGATGAAGACAAATTTCTGTCAATAGAAACAGGTGCAGTTACAGAGGGAGATTCAAAAGACTTACTTTGTTGTTCTGGATATGATTTCAGAGAGATGCTCCTTATGCTGGCTTCACCAGGATATTTCTTCTGCCTTTTTGCAGATTTCATTTGAGAAGCTGTGTTGGAGTAGAGTCTTTTCTTCTTCATTATATCAGGTGGTTGATCCATCAGATCGTCAATGCTGAAGTTAGATAAATCATACCCTTCTTCCTCTCGAAGCTGTATATATGTTTCTATAACCTCTGGATTATCATGTTTGGTGAATAGAGGATATCCATCTAACATCAGTCTATTTGACTTCAGACTCTCACTATATGTTGCCATACTTGGTTCAACTCTGATTTCATCAATAATCTGCATTCTCTTAAGATTTTTTCTATTCAGAGGAGTTCCAGTTATGATATCCAATTCATCTGTAACTGGCATTTTTGACAAATGATCAATTATTCCACTCTCTACCAAAATATTTGAGATCAATCTACCAAAAGGAATGTAGTTATTAGATTTCTTTGATTGATATCTTTTTTCTCTTACTGAGTCTCTGAGATATCTGAATAGAACTGAGGGAAGGCAGATTTTCTCTCCTTTCATCAGATAGTAAAGCATAAATTACTGATCAGTGTTAAGAAAATCAGAAGAACTTGAATTTGGTCTATGATAGATGCATCCCAGAATAATTTTCAGCCAGACACGAAGTTCCTTTGATAAGTCTAGAGTTTTGAAGGGTGGTTTTCCACTGGAAGATTGAGTGAAAATTGCTGGGTTGACCACATCAGAGAGAAACTTTAATTTATGGTTCATCTTGTAAATTCTCTTTCCGCCAGAATTTTCCATTCTAAGTAGCGTGGCTATGGATTTCTCAGTAATGATGAACTTGTTTCCCATAACATATGACACAATGAAGTGTTCATCAGCGTCAACATATCTCCAGATTTCCTTGACGAGATTTGAGTAAATGGGACCGTAGAGACGATCAAAATAGGTTTTCCATCCTTGACCATTTAGATTCTCGGACAAGTCTATTCCATTTTCCTTTAGGTTATCAAAGTCTACCAGCCGTTCACTTAGAACTTCAAGTTCTGAGAAGGGAGTAGCTAGATGAATATGAGCAGGACGATCCGCTATGTGAACTACAGTTGGTTTCTGAAAAGTGGAAAGTGATTGTTGGAGAGAAGTTGTTTCTGTTTAAGTTGTTGATGAGGCCATTGTGGTCGATTCTACTTGTTGAGAAAATTCAAAAACGCTTTGTTGTTGAGAATCCATTGTAAGAAGATGATGAAGTTTCAGAGCACCAAAAGAGTTTTAGGGTTTCTAAGAAAAAAGTGTGGTAAATGAGAGTAGCGTAGTGTGTGAAAGTGAGAGAGTGCGTATTTATAACAAAAATAATGATTATGACAAGGTGCGAGTAATAGGAAATAATTACTTGAAACCTAGTCTCACGAAATCACAACGCTCGAGGTGTCTCTTCAACATTAGGTATGATTTGATTTTGGACACGTGTCACAAATAATCATAACCGTATGTTTTCAAGAGAGCATGTTTGATATTCTCAACGTCAAGAATACCAAGAGGTATCTGACTGGACTTTTTTCTGATCAGGACATCTTCTAACTTGTAGAAGTATCATGAATTAGAAGGTCAATAAAAATAAATAACACACTTTGCTTAACATCAGAATCTTGTATCAGAAGTTCTGGTGGCTTGACACATTAAAATATCATCTTCTCATTCTGGACAAGGTTTAATAAATAGGTTTTCTAGAATGAATATGAATCTATCTTCAGCAAGGGCTTTTGTGAAAATATCAGCCCACTGGTGATCTGTATCCACAATTTTTAACTGAAAAGTACCCTTTTGAACATAGTCACGTAAAAAGTGATGTTTTATTTCAATATATTTTACCCTAGAATGTAGAATAGGATTCTTAGATAAACAAATGGCAGAAGTATTATCACAGAAGATAGGAATGTTACACTCGTGTATCTGATAATCTTCAAGTTGATTCTTCATCCAGAGTATCTGAGTACTGCAGAGAGATGCTAAGATGTATTATGCTTCTGCAGTTGAGAGAGCAATTTTTTATTGTCTTTTGCTTGCCTAGGAGACGAGGTTACTTCCCAGAAACTGACAGTTTCCAAAAGTGCTTTTCCTTTCTATTCTGTCTCCAACATAATCGGCATCACAGTAACCAGAATGCTTGTACTCTGATGTTTTCTTATACATCAAGCCATGGATAGTTGTTCCTTTTAGATACCTTAGGATTCTCTTAACAGTAGTTAAGTGAGTTTCCCTTGGATCTGATTGGAAACGAGCACAAAGACATACGTTGAACAGAATATCTGGACGAGAAGCTGTCAAATACAGAAGAGAGCCTATCATACCATGATAGAGCTTTTAACAAACCTTTTTACTTATTTCTTCTTTCTCCAGAATGCATGTCGGATGCATAGGAGTCTTAGCAGGTTTACTTTCTGACATATTGAATTTCTTCAGAAGTTCTTTTGCATACTTGCTCTGATGAATGTACGTTCCTTCTGAACGTTGATCAATTTGAATTCCCAGAAAGAATCTGAGTTCTCCCATTAGATTCATTTCAAATTCAGCCTGCATTAACATGGAAAATTCCTTGCACAAGGAAATATTAGCAGAACCAAATATAATATCATCAACGTAGATTTGGACAATCAGAATGTCATTTTTAAAGGTTTTACAAAAGAGTGTTGTATCCACTTTTCTTGTGGTAAAGTCATTTTCCAAAAGAAAGTTACTTAGCCTTTCATACCAAGCCCTGGGAGCCTGTTTCAGACCATATAACAATTTTTTAAGTTTGAAAACAAAATCTAGGTTTTCAGAACTTTCAAAACCAGGAGGTTGGTGCACATACACTTCTTCAGAAATATACCCATTTAAAAATGCACTCTTTACATCCATCTGATATAAAGTAATGTCATGATTCACAACAAATGAGATTAAAATTCGAATAGATTCTAACCTGGAAACTGGTGCAAAGGTTTTTGTATAGTGTATCCCTTCTTGTTGACTATAACCCTATGCAACCAGTTGTGCTTTGTTCCTTACGACCTCACCTTTCTCATCTAACTTGTTTCTGAATACCCATTTTGTTCCAATGACGTGAACACCTTTGGGTTTCTGAACAAGATCCCAGACATCATTTCTGGTGAATTGATTCAGTTCTTCTTGCATGGCCAGAATCCACTCATTTTCCTTAAGAGCTTCATAAACTGATGTGGCTCTATCAAAGGCACTAAACCCAGAAGGGTTTCTTTAGAAGGTCTGAAAGATGAACGAGTTCTGACTAGATCAGCTTTATCTCCCAGAATCAATTCTTCAGAATGAGAAGTCTTTAATCTATTCTTCTTCTGATGAGATGTATTATTTTTAGTTTCTAGTAAGGTTGTATCTGAATCTAGAGAGTCTGCATCTTTGTCTACTTCTCTTGAATCTTCTTCTTCTTTAGATTCTGATAAGGTGATCTTCAGATCTGTAAACTTTTCAACTAGCTTTGACTTTTCAGGGTCAAGCTTATCATTGAATCTGACATGAATTAATTCCTCAATAATTCATGCTTCAGTGTTATAGATTCTGTAGCCTTTAGAGCGTTCAGAGTATCCTAACAGTAAACACTTTTGAGATTTGGAGTCAAACTTGCCAATATTCTCTTTAGTGTTCAACGTAAAACAAATACAGCCAAAGGGATGAAAATATGAAATGTTGGGTTTTCTATTCTTCCACAATTCATAAGGAGTCTTACCCAGAATAGGTCTTATTGAAACCCTGTTCTGAATGTAACATGATGTATTTACTGCCTCTGCCCAGAAGTGCTTAGCCATGTTAGTTTCTTGGATCATGGTACGAGCCATTTCTTGCAAAGTCATATTCTTCCTTTCCACCACTCCATTTTGTTGTGGAGTTCTAGCACAGGAGAAATTATGGGAAATTCCATAGGAATTAAAAAGTTTCTCAAAGTATCTGTTCTCAAATTCTCCGCTATGATCACTTCTGACTCTGACTATTTTGTAATCCTTCTCTGTTTGCACTTGAGAGCAAAAGGTAGAGAACACAGAATGAGACTCATCCTTGTGTTTCAAGAATTTTACCCATGTCCAACGACTATAATCATCGACGATTACTAATCCATACTTCTTTCCACTGATTGAAGCAGATTTCACTAGTCTAAACAAATCAATGTGTTGAAGTTCTAACGGTCTAGAGGTGGACACAACATTCTTTGCTTTAAAGGAAGTTTTAGAAAACTTTCCTTTCTGACATGCTTCACAAAGAGCCTCTGAAGAATACTTCAGATTTGGCAAGCCTCTGACAAGTTCAAGCTTATTTAGCTGACAAATCCTCCTCATGCTAATATGGCCTAAACGTCTATGTCATACCCATTGCTCTTCATTAACAGACATTAAGCATTTGACATTCTATTCACAAAGATCAGAAAGTCTAATTTTATAAATGTTGTTTTTCCTCTTTCTGACAAATAGGATTGAACCATCTTTCTGACTTACAACATTACAGGACTTTTGATTAAAGATGATATCATAACCATTGTCACTAAGTTGACTAATTGACAACATGTTATGCATCAAACCATCGACCAAAAGAACATCAGTAATAGAAGGAAGGTTACCATTACCAACGGTTCCAGAGTCAATGATTTTTCCTTTCTGGTTTCCTCCGAAACCAACGAGCCTCCAGGCTTAAGTTCCAGACTTTGGCACATATGCCTTCTTCCCGTCATGTGTCGCGAGCAACCACTGTCCAGGTACCATAATTGGTGTTTCAACTGAGCTGCTAAGGATATCTGCAACATAGATTATCTTGTCCTTAGGTACCCACTTTCTGGGTCCTCTCTTGTTAGTTTTCCCAGAGTGTTTAATAACTTTGGGCTTTTGTGCAACAGGATAATCAAGTGGAATTTGTGCATGATATTTAACTTTAGAAACAGATTTCTGTGTCGGTGGGGGTTCTTGTGCAAGCTCAGAGCAAACAATCTCAGTGCTAGAAGGCACAAAATGGTCATAGAGAGGTTTTGGTTTAACAGGTTGACTTTCATCAATTTTAGATGATTTTGTACATCCCAAACCTTTCTTACCATTTCTGCTAACTCCATATATCATGGAAGCTATTCTGCTTCTATCTATGCTTTTAGCTAGAAAATACTGGAATGCTCTATCATACTTGTTGATACAGCTTGTGTCAGAGACATTGGAGATTAATTCTTCTTCTAATTTAGCAATTTTGCTTTTCAGGGCACAATTACTATTTTTTAAGTGTAGCGAGCGATTTTCGTTGGTGACGCGACCACCTTATCGTTGGGCTTTCCTCACCGCAATGGTAGGAGGGGGTGCTACTTTCTGATTTCTTATTTATCCCATGAAGCTGGAAGGGAAAGGGAAGCTATCTAAAACTAACCTTGCACGCGATTGTTTAAGTGAACAAATGCTAAAAGAGATTGGGGGGTCCGGGGTCAGGTTATACAATGGGGAGTTGTCAATTACCCATCCTATATGTGGTTATCCATAGTATATTAGCATTAGGTTTCGCTTTGTACTTGATGGTGTTGATCTGGTAATGGGTTGGGGAAAGTTTTTTGGGAAAGTATGACAGGGAGAGTGAGTTTTATTTTCTGTGGAAAATGATGATGATGGCTAAGGCATGAAACCTAAAGTTTTGATTGATATGAAGGCATATGACCTAGAGTTTTTGATTAGTATGCTCGCTAAGATTTCGCAATCTTATGCCTACGTATTCCCGTTTAAATGAAACAGGGAAATCAGAGCAATCGTAGTTCCTCCTATTCTAAGGGAGGAAAGAGATATTTTGGTGTCTTGTTCAAAGCCCAAGATTGAAGCTAAAAGGTTTATTTGTGTCTTGTTCAAAGCCCAAGATTGAAGCTAAAAGGTTTGTTCGAGAGAGAATTTGTCATCTCTAAAGGGAGATGTTGATTTTTGTGTGCCTTGATCAAAGCCCAAGGTTGAAGCTAAGAGCTTGATTGACTCCCCTGGGGAAGTCCTTATACAAAGCCTAAGAGGATGCTGGGAATGACCGACTCAACAAGAGAGTGTTTATATCCGTGTCTTGTACAAAGCCCAAGATTGAGGCTAAAAAGAGACTGACTCTTTGGCGAAAGAAATCTTTATCTATCTTGTACAAAGCCCAAGATTGAGGCTGAAAGAGACTTTACTGACTCGACCGAGGATATTTTATGTGTCTTGTACAAAGCCCAAGATGTAGGCTAAAAGGTTTTGACTCTGCTGGAGAGTATTATCTGTCTTGTACAAAGCCCAAGATGGAGGCGGAAAAAAGTTTGACTCTGCTTAGGAATTTATTTCTCAAAGCCTAAATGAAGGCTCAGAGGAATTGACTCCACTGGGGGAGATATTTGTCCTAAGCTTAAGAGAAGGTTATGGAGATTTATGTCTCGTACAAAGCCCGAGATGGAGACTAAAAGGGTTTGACTCAACAAGAGAGTGCTTTTTATCTGTCCTGTACAAAGCCCAGGATTGTGGTTGAACAAGATGGAGAAATTATTACACACAGCTTGAGAGAAGGCTATCTCCTGCTAGGGAAATCATTATACAAAGCCTAAGAAGAGGCTGATAGGATTGACTCAACAAGAGAGTGCTTTTATCTGTCACATACAAAGCCCGAGATTGAGGCTAAAAGGGTCGACTCAACAAGAGAGTACTGAAAGGTGATTGACTCAACAAGAGAGTCTGTAAGAGTGATTGACTCAACAAGAGAGTCTGAAAATTGATTGACTCAATAAGAGAGTCTGAAAAGGTTAGCTCCGCAGGGGAGAATCATTGTACAAAGCCCAAGAGGAGGCTAAAATGCGGAGGAAAAGATCATTATACAAAGCCTAAGATGAGGCTATCTTCTGCAGGGGATCATTGAGATCCCAAGGCAGGTCCAAATGGGGGAATCAACTCTTGCTGAGGGTTACAAAAGAGTTGATAGATCAGATGCCTTGAGGTTCTGATTTGAGTTAGTGTTATACTAGTGATAAACTGACCCTGGTTGGGGGATTTTTTAGGAGAGAGACGGGGTTTTAGAACCCACAAGTTTTAACTCTTGCAGGAGATTAATCCAGAATCCGGGGTTTCTCCTATGTTTTGTAGGGAACTTGAGAATGTCTTTTAGACTCAAGGGTATTTAGACTGTCCAAGTTTACTGGTATGGAAGAGTTTTATCTTTTGTATGATGCCCAAGAGGAGGCCGACTCTTTTAAGGGATGAGTATCAACCCCAAAATTAGTCTGAGGGTTTTGACTCTTTTTAGAAAGACAGCTCTAACGAAGGATGACTAAGTTCTATCTTATACCTTTAAGAGGTCTTCAGGGTCCTTGTATTAAGCCCAAGAGAAGGTATGAGAACTTCTAAGAACCCAGAGGGTCCTTGTACAAAGCCCAAGAGGAGCCGGGGATGCTTTTAGGAAGCCTGTGGGACTCAAACCAAGAAAAGTTCAAGAAATTCTATTCACCGAGAATAGATCATTTAGTGAAAGTTCTAAGGTTTGAATAAATTCAAGAGATGCTATTCACCTAGAATAGATCAACTCTGGGGAGTAGAATTTCTTTGACAATTTCTAATGTGACATTCTGAGAAAAGGTTCACCGAGAATACTGCCTTTCTCTTTGTTCCATATTGTTTAAGCCCAAGAGAAGACAAGAGTGTATCTGGTAATCCTATGGGGATCTAGTTTAGACCGTATTAAAGAGCGACCAACTGGCTTTACTTAGTTCTAGACCTAGTTTCCGGGGAAAACTCTAAATAACTATACTAGTATATATACAGTTGATATATGACAAGTATGTAAAAGGATATGAAAGAAGACTTACAGTGCGCAGCTTCCCACAATACAATTATATATATTTAACATGTATTTAAAAGAATGAAAGAAGACTCACAGTGTGCAGCTTCCCACAATACAGATATATATATATATTAAAGCAAGTAAATGAAAGTGGATAAAACTTACAGGTGAGAAAGCTTCCATGCTGTATTGTTAGTTGTTCAAAGAAATTAAAGAAAGTTTTGATAACAACTGTATATTTGAACCTAAATCAAAAGGGAAGTTGTTTTGATAAGATCGTATTGGGACTTATACAACGATTGAGGCCTAAAAGGTTTTCTGTACAAAGGTATGGGTCTTGCAACTCAAGGAGAGGCCCAAAGATTATTTAAAGAAAAGAAATGGGACTTACAATACGAGGGTAGGCCTAGTTGAAAATAGTTTGAAAACGACGATCTCGTCGAAATTTCTGAAACTGTACCGAGACTTATACAATACATTGAGGCCCAAATTATTTTATTTACAAAGAGTTGAGACTTACACTCTATCAAGAGGCCCAAAGTGTGTTTTCAAGAAAAGGAATGGGACTTATAGCTCAAGGAGAGGCCCAGTGATTTGATTTTTGAACTGGCGATCGTGTTGGGGATTTTGAAAATGTGTTTGGACTTATACAATGTCTGAGGCCCAAAATTGTTTTGGTTGAAAGGGGATTGGGTCTTACACTCTATTAGAGGCCCAAATGTTATTTTGAAAAAGAAAGATGGGACTTACAACACGTGGGGAGGCCCTGATGGTTTGTTTGAAAAGGGCAATTGTGCCGAGGTTTTTGAAAACACAGTGGGTCTTATACAAAGACTGAGGCCCAACAAGGTTTCTTATTTACAAGTAATGGGTCTTACACTCTATTAGAGGCCCAAAGAATGTTTTGAAAAAGATTAATGAGGGTGAAATCAATCAAAACCCTAATTTTGTTAAAAATGGAATTAATTTTGATTAAAAATTAATAAAATCATTGAAAACATGTGAGAAATGAGTTGTGATTTTGGGTCAATGTTTCAAAAGTCATGTTTTTATCCAATAAATGATTAAAAACCATTCATGTTTGGAAAATCAAGAGAAAGAAAATTTTTAAAATGTTAAAAAACAAATAAAAATTAATTCTTTGTAAAAATATCAAATATATGAAATAAATAATATTTTTGGGAAATTTTTGTAAAATAAAATATTTTAACGATTTTGTGAATTTTGAAAAAAAGAATCAACTTAAAATCATTAACATTAAGAGAGAAATTAATTTTTGAATCAATTAAATAAAATAATAAAAATTCAAAAATTCAAAAGTTTGAAAAAGGGCGCCAAGAACACCTTGTTCTTGCCCGCGTGCCCTGTTTTGGTCTGATTTGCATTTTATCATCAATCTCACTGAATACTTGATGAAATCACACAATCCACATATCAATCTGCTCGTTTTCAACTCACGATCATGTCTATGGTCTTTAATTTCATTTATTTTAAGCATGGAATGAGAAATTAAAGAGAAACCTCAAGAACCCTAATTTCTGCATGAAGGCTGAGAAATTTCATACACGATTCATACAAAGCAATCAATTGAGGGGAAACACTTCATACATGATTATGAACATATGGCAAAATTATTATGCGAGGAAATATGCATGAATCATGAGATGACCAAGTTGAGGCTTACCTCTTGCAGTTGGTGATCGAGTTCTAGGTTGGAGGTGTTACAGCTTGGTTCCAATGATGTGGACAGCTTCCTTAGGTGCTATGGAGTGTGTCTGAATGCTTGGAGTGGATTGAATTGAGTTGGAACTTGATTTGGCACCTCGACTGCAAATCTGTCAAAGGCTTGTGCAGATGGCTGGTGATTTTGTGATTCTGATGTTCCAGATGTTATGTAAGAGTTAGGACCACTTCTATATGTTATATGTGAGGTGTGTGAACCATTGGTTTGGTTGGAATTGCTCTCAAACTCAAAACCCGATGGTGACTTGAGTTAGAAGGCAAATTTGGAGTGAAAGAGGTAATTTTGAGAAAAGCATCAGTTTGAGTGCTTTGGTGTACTCAAACTGATCACAAATGAGCTCTATTTATAGTAGAGTAAGTTTGTTTTACAAGTAATAGGGAATGGAAACTGGTACAGGTCTGTGACCAATTGTGATCAAATGGAATCTCAAGTCTCCTCTAGCCATTGACTTGAGGTTAGAGCATAAGCCTATGGTTCTTTGATTCAAGGATAAGGCTTGACTGAAGTGTTCATCTTTGCTCTGATATATGCCACCTCTAAGCATCCATTGAATGTTCCAAAACAAAATTGGAGTCTTGAAGAATTTTAAGCTTTTAGGGGTAGCATACCTACTTGTAGTTCCAAAGACTTGGGAGGCTTATGGATCAGTGTTTGTTCCTCCTTGGTCTCCCCCTGAGGTATACAGATGGATAAAGTTGTTTGTCATTTGCACAAATTGATCAAATCGAGCCCTTATGCACAAATCTTCCTTGCCAAGACAGTTTGCAGCAAGGCATGTTGCAGCTATCATAACCTCTAGCTCAAGTGGAGTTTGATGGAGTTCTTGGGCATTTTGGAAAGCTGACATATCCTATTTCAACATGATATCCAACTTTGGTTTTGATCCAACTTGAATTACAATGAAAAATGCCTCTACATTTTAGAAAAAATAAGGCAGATTCTGACTTAGTGAAAATTTCACTAAGTGTTGGAAAAATGTCATTTTCATGTTTTCAGCCACTTTGATCACTCCATAACTAAAAATCCATGAGGAATTGGAATGAGGCCTGGTTGACACTTTTAAAGTATGCCTACAAATCCAGCTTTGGACCATCCAAAATGGTTACTTGGATCTCAAGTTATGATCCTTGGAAGTTGGTACCCTAGCCACTTTGTTCCATAACTTAGAAAAATTCTAAGTTTTTTATGGTTACCCCTTTTACAAGTTAACTCACTTTTTTTGATTTTTCTTGATGAATGATGATTCAAATCACATATTAACATTGTTTTAGGGTTAAGGAACCTTGGTTGACAAAAAAATGAAAAATTCAAACTTTGACTTTTTGTACAGTTGACTTTTTTCATCAGATGAAATTTAGACTGTGCGATCCTCTATGAAATCAAGTCCTTGACCTAAATCAAACTTAGTGGATGGACTCTATTGCGGTGAGAATCAGATAACAAGCTATTAATTAACTTGCATCACATTTCTTTGAATTCACAAGATCGAGAAAAACCTAAAGGGGGGAGATCTAAGGTTCGGGGGTTGGTTACGCTTAGGGAAGGTATTAGCATCCTAAACGTCTGTAGTACTCTGCGGGAACCTCTTGCTTTAACTTGTTACATCTTACTCGCTTGCTAAGGGTGCAATGCTAAAGGTTGAAAGCCCTAGGGGTTTGTTTCTAAGTATACTCGACAAAGCATCGCACTTTGCGCCTACGTATCCTTACGGGAGTGGAATCAGAGTATCCGTAGTTCACCGATCTAAGGGTGAAGGATAGGAACCATTGACTATGGCCAAAGTTCCAAGGGGAAATGAGTATAAGCTCATTTTAGAGTTCACGATAACTCTCTAAATCTAAGTTGTAGGGGAAAATGAGTTCTCATGATGATGAGAATCACATGGAGTTTAAGAACTCCAACCTACTTCTAAGTTAAGATTTCATTGGCTCTCATGAGGCCAAGAAATAAGGGTGAACCTAGAAGGATAAGGTAAAGGTGGTTGTTTAGTGACTTCAAGAGTCAATTTTAAGAAGGTCTCCCTTTGGAATGGGGGGAAAGATAATAGTTATAAAATTACTAAAAGATAAAGAGCTAATAATTCAAATATGATGATGCAAAAACAGACATGAACCAGATAATGGGATGAAATAAAGATTAAAATGTTAATGCAAAGTTAGAAATACACGTGTTGGACAAAGATCAAGCATGATAAACAAAGATAACATGGTAAGATGCATAAAGAAGTGCAACAAAGACCTTAAAAAGATACTTCCAATTTATCATGAATAAAGGTCTCAATATTAAATAATTCTAATCAATTTTCTTTTTATACTCAAAAAGTAAATTTAATTAGAAGAATATAGCAAAAAGAAGGGAAGAAAAAGGATGAAAAATAAGCAAGTTATGGCATTTTGAAAATTAAGCATAAATCATAAAATAAACAAAATAACCAAGTATTAAAAAAAGGAAAGGGTGCTCCTAGGGCTTGAACCCAGGACCTCTCGCTCACATGCTAAAACCATGGCCAACTGAGTTGGACGCGCGCTCTGAACATATGATGGATACACGCATATATATTAAAGGGAAGCGAAATGCGTGAAAAAAAACTAAAGGACTGGGGCGAGGGAGATTCGAACCCCAGTCCCAGAGGTAGGCAAGGCGTGTGTTTGTGTGTGCTTGCCACTGGGGTGGCTGTTACATCCAGTATTATGTTTACTTCAATAAATATATAACACAAATATGCACATATATTTCAAACACACTATGCAAACCGCCCTACACATAAAAAATTGCTCACCACTTGCAAACTTCCCTACCATGTTATCCAACACCAGTCATATTAAGATAAGAATAGAGAGATGATCATTCACTGAAAATCAAGAAATACCACTCATATCAAATGCCAAGCAAGTTCAAACATACGAATTGGTCATACAAGGGCAACAATCACTTGAATACATAAAGCAATAAAGACTATTGCAGCCATAGTAGCAGCAAGTTAAAGTAGATTCAATGCAAAATCTTGGAAAGCAAACAAGCATGCAATTCACAGTTACGAATGGCAGTGGAATTCAGCTCATATATGTCAAAATAAACTTAAGACTTAACACACTTAATTCAAGCAAGGACATGTTTTAAATATAATAAACATACAAACCAAGAGATCCAAAACAGTATGGCATGGTTCTTAAACATAAACTGAATATTTGACAACCAAATTAACACAAAAAGCAAAGTGAACTAGCAGCAAGCATCAATCAAATTCAAAAGAGGTTTAAATGAGGTGAAAACAATTTGGAATATAATTAATAGGCAAACACATAGATGTAGCTCAACATAACAAGTTCAGTTCTCACATCAAAATAATCTCAAGACTTAAGCATGCTTTGAAGGAGAGAAAGGTAGCAGATCTGTGCTAGCCTTTAGGTCATATGATTGACAAAATTACAAGTTGAAAAAGCAAGAGAAAGAGATATGCTAGGTCATAGTAATAAGTCAGTTTCGATGATGCTTCTCAAGATTCCAAAAACAGTTCAAGCATGTTGATCTATTCGCAAAAACAAAGTTAGGGGATACCCTAACATGGATCCAATATTAATGATTAGTTTAGAAAACATGCTAGATGGGGGATCATGAAATCATAGGGCAGAGCATCAACAGGCAATAACCTCAATGCTAATAGGTCAATCATAGTACATAGGGCAAAGATGATAAATACCAATGCTAACATACAAAGCAAAAAAACATCCAGAGCTTACATATTTTCCATGCATATTTAGGTCAAATAATAAGAATGCCAAACAGTCATAATGTGAAGACAGAGAAAGCATAGTGTTGAGTTATGAAAACAAAGCTAGATTTAAAGATTGACCAAACACATATGAAATCAAGACAGGCAATGTAGGTTCAGAGCATTCAGTTAATCATAAAGCATATATCAACATGAAAACGACATTCCAACCCAAAAATATCTAGCAAACTGAATTACAAGCGGAAAGTCATACATTCACCCAAACAAGTTACAAAATAGTATAACAATCTAACTCAAACAAGTGGTAACATTTAGAGATAGGCAGTAGTAAAAGATTTAATGAAAACCAATCTGGGTAATAATCCAACAAATATCTCCATCTAACATATATGTATGAAGTAAAGACATCACAAAGGCATGGCTTATGCGATTAACAACTTTGATAGAATGGTTTTTGTACACACAAAATGAAATGTCAAGCACAAACAAAATGAAATGGCAAGTTGTAGGCTGATGAGGCACATGACAGGAACAATATCAAGGCAAGACATATAAATTCACCATTCAATCTTTAAACATATGTTGCCACAAAAATCATTCCAACAGGGGACAATACAAGTCAACGGCTAACAGTTCATACAATCCAACCTTAAACATATGATCAAACATCCATAAAGACAGTAATGCATACAGTTGTGAACAACACTATCAATCCCACAACATCCACAAAGATAAGGTTAAAACCATAACTGAGTACACAAACATGCTCTTATATTAGTGGTGGCAGAAAAAAGACATTCATGCTATTTAACAAGAACCATTCGACAACATCAACAAATCATTACATCAACAATAAAGATTGCTAAACTCAAATATTCCACAACCTAAAAACACATCAGAAATTCAAAGAGGGACAAAGGTTCACGAGTTTCTTATCTCAAAGTGTCATACATATAACATCCAAGCAGTTCAAACATCCAATATTGACAGAGTTGTACCCCAATGAGAACTTATAAATGCCGTCATTCAGTCAACAAGATTAGAGACATTACAATTTATCACAAAAGCAAACATGTATATTGTGCCAATGAATAACAACATCTATTTTAGGGAATCAAACCACAAACATAAAAGCTACATCTTGAAGCATATATTGGCAAGATACATGTGAAGAATAATAGCAAGATGGATATGACATAGGAGCATGTTTAAACAAGAGGGATAGAAAACGATACCAAGTGGAGTAATGTCCACTGTCTTCCAAGGTGCTGATTGCTTCCTTTCCCAAGCCCTCCAAGAACACCCTTCAACTTGCTTGCTCAACACTTTTGGAGCTTCAGAAGATTTTGAGTATTTGGTGAAAAATTGTTGTTGAAAAATTGTGTAGAAGCGAGCCCCTTTTATAGGCTGAAACAAAGAGTTTGGGTGAGTCCAAATATCAAACATGTGGAGTGCTGAGTAGGGTTTTGGAGCCAACGTCTCTTTTGAATTCAAACGATCCACTCCTTAGAGACAAATCCGCTGCTAATGCTGTGCAATATCTCAGAATTACAGGGCCAATTCACAACTTCACGTATGGCTTCAGAGCACCTTACTTGATGTCATATGGAGAAGTACCAAATGAGGCAAAGGTTGGGGATAGCGTGGAGAAATCGCAAGCAAGGACAGTTGAATGCTTAAACTGGTAAATCTTCAGAACCAACTTTTACGAACCAAAAAGTTGAGAGCTCAAAATGGAATTGCTTCTTGGAGAATTCAAACTAAACAAATTACGCGCCAAGGATTGAATTGAAGTGGGTTCTTGAACGAATTGATGAGCTTGCACTTTGAATTTCTCCTTTTCCATTCTGAATTCGAAAGTATGAACGAGGAAGAAGGAACAATTTGGTTGTTTTTGGTTCTTTGTGCGCCAAATGTCATTTCCTCATTGGTTGGAAAATGAGTTGAAAAGTCAACACAACAATACTCATTTCCTATTGGTTCTTAGTTAAGAAATCAATTCCAAAATAGTTTGCAATACATACTTTGCACGTTGGGCCAACCAGATTGGGCTTATGAATAAAATGAGAAATGGTTTTCTATCCTTGTTATAGAAAGGAAATGAAATATTAGGAAAATAATAATGGTAGATTAATTAATTAGGGTTTTAGATATGGTTTAGGAGAAATAAAATGATGACAAATTGGATAAAATTGGTTGAATGAAGGGCTATTGAAATAGGTTTGGGAATTGAAGGTGATAATTGAGGGTAGATAAAGTGGGTAGAAATTTGGTCATGGAGGGGTTAGGGTTATGGAGACATCTCCTTGAAATGAGAGACTTTCTTGGTTCAATGCTCCATCCAAAAACTTGATCAATCCCTCCTTGAATCTCTTTAAGATAATACCTGAAAAAAACAAACACAAACAAAACCTGATAAAAAGGGTTAGCTATGCAGCATGCTTGACCTAAAATGACATGCAAGAGATCAATGGATCTAAGGGTAAAATTTGGGGTACAACAGTTGCCCCTATTTAAATATCTTCGCCGGATGGCACGAGGAACAAAGATCCTCGGGACATCAAGGTGAAAGGTATTTAAATATAGCAAACCGAAAATTTTGTCCTTAGATACAAAGACATGAAATGCTACTAATATGATGATATGATGCCAAGAAAGATGCAAACATGCAAATAAAACAGGACACCAATGAAAGAAGAGCTGCCAACACATAGGGAAGCTTCACTGGGGAAGCAAGAAGAAGGTTAGTATCCACAAGGAAGAAACTCCTTGGGGATGCAGGCTAACCAACAAAAGAGACTCACTGGGGAGACTCCGAGGAAACACTGGGGATAGAAAACAAAAGGGATTCTCCACTGGGGACAAATCCAGGGAGATGGACGACAGGTTCAAACATGACCGGACGACACTGGGGAAAAACACAATCTTACTGGGCATGAAAACAAATAGAAAACGTGATCTCCACCGGGGATCAGTTTGAAATAAAGGATAGACACCCGAACAAAAGATTTTCTGGGGATTTCTTATGCTGAAGAGTTCAAACGGGATCTTCAAGAAAAGCTAGAAAAGACAGAGATGAATTCTATGCGCCGGATAAAAACCCCTGGAGTTTAAAAGAGAGCAAGGTTAATGAGCCAATAATAGACTCTGGTACTCATAAGAGTTGGTTGAGATAACAAGTAATTGTCTTGTGGAGAAAAACAATGTGAACCGGATTTATAATTTGGTTTAGGTTCATATTTGACCTGAGTGTGAGCAATACAGGCTCATGATAACCTGATATAAGCAAACGGTTCACAATAACCGAACATAAACAACTGGTTCACGATAACCAGAGACTGAGGTTCACAATAACCTGAGATAAAATGGTTCACGATAACCAGAAATAAAAGGAATGGTTCACGATAACCAGAAATACAGGTCCACGATAACCTGATATAAAAAGCAAATGGTTCACGATAACCAAAAATACAGGTTCACGATAACCTAAGATAAAAGGAATGGTCACGATAACCAAAAATACAGGTTCACGATAACCTGATATACAGATTCACGATAATCTGATTTCAAACAAATGTTTCATGATAACCGAAGATAAACAACTGGTTCACGATAACCAGAGATACAGATTCACGATAATCTGATACAAAAAAGCTGGTACAGGTTTACGATAACCTGAAATACAGGTTCACGATAACCTGATATAAATAACTGGCTCACGATAACCAGAGGTTTATACTGCTAATGGTTACTGAAACGTTAGGTATCCAAATGAGATGATATAGGTGATAAAAGGTTACAGGTTAAACTTCCTGGGGAATACTGCACAAATGGTCAAGATCTGGCACACAGAGGTGAAAGACTGGACACAAGCAGAGCAAAGACAAAGACCCAAAGACCCACCAAAGGGGAAAGGGAAAGAAAAACAAAACCACCCAAACAAACACCCAAAATGCAAAGATGCTCAATGCTATGGTATGATGCGAATGTTTAATGACAGACCGGGGACAAACAAAAGGAAAAAAACATCGTGTCCACCGCAAGGAGTCACACTGCAATCTGAGCAGATAGTCAGTCTCAAAAGTCAATCATGGGAACATCCCTAATTTACTAGGGCAACAACTTCTCATCAAACATCTTGCATAGATACCGGTGAGACGCCCTTAGTATTTAGCCATTGTTAACGCATTTAAATCAGGGAGATATTACCAATCTTCTTTTAGAGCTCAAAGTTTTCAAAACATTCTGCTTTTAAAACCATTATTAATAAATAAGTGAAGTTTTGCATAACAATGAAAATATCAGAGTAATGATAAATATCAAACAAAGGATGGCTCAAAAAAATCTGATTTCATTATAATGGTAACTTGCCAATAGCGAAGCTCCATGGATCATTACAATTGAAAAATGGAAACAAAAAGGATTACATCATATTCAATGTCCTACTCCCTAATGACTAAAATTCTAGAATTCTTTTCAAGCATAATATTTCTGTACAGAGTCAGCGTTCACAGGATGTGTGAGCTGTTCACCGTCCATCATCGTGAGGAATAAAGAACCTCCTAAGAATACAGTCCTTACCACAAACGGACCCTCATAATTAGGCGTCCACTTTCCACGAGCATCCCTTTGAGATGGCAGAATCTTCTTGAGTACAAGCTCTCCTTCTCGAAATTCCTGAACACAGACCTTCTTGTCAAATGCCCTCTTCACTTTTTTGTGATACAGATGACCATGACTCATAGCAATCAGTCGCTTCTCGTCAATGAGGTTTAGTTGGTCATATCTCTCTCTAACCCATTCAGCTTCGTCAGGCTTAGTTTCCATCAGGATTCTCAGAGATGGTATTTCTACTTCAATGGGGAGTACTGCATCCATTCCATATACAAGGGAAAAAGGGGTTGCCTCTGTCGAGGTTCGAACCGAAGTTCTGTATCCGTGCAGAGAAAATGGTAACATCTCGTGCCAATCCTTATATGTCTTGACCATTTTCTGCAGGATCTTCTTGATGTTTTTATCAGCAGCCTCGACAGCTCCATTCATCTTGGGACTGTAAGGCGAGGAATTGTGATGCTCAATCTTGAAATTATCACATAACTCTTTCGTCGTCTTATTGTTCAGATTTTTTCCATTGTCAGTGATGATCTTGTTGGGAATTCCATAACGACAAATGATATTATTCTTGATGAAACGAGCAACTACCTGCCTGGTCGCATTGGTAAAAGAAGCAGCTTCAACCCATTTGGTGAAATAATCAATGGCCACTAAGATGAAACGATGGCCATTAGAAGCTTTCGGCTCAATAACTCCAATCATATCAATGCCCCACATAGAGAAGGGCCAAGGGGATGACAACATATTCAGCAAGGTAGGAGGAACGTGCATTTTGTCAGCATAGATCTGGCACTTATGACATTTCCTGGCGTATTGGATGCAATCAGCTTCCATAGTTAACCAATAATATCCAGCCCTCAAGATTTTCTTAACCACGGCATGTCCGTTGGCGTGAGTGCCAAAGGCCCCTTCGTGAATGTCGTGAATCAATAGGTCCGCTTCTCGTCTATCAACACATCTTAGCAGGACAATATCATGATTCCTCTTGTAAAGCACGTTGTTACTGAGAAAGAACTTGGATGACAATCTTCGCAAAGTTTTCTTATCAAGATTGGAAGCATTGACAGGATATTCCCGAGTTTTCAGATAATTCATGATGTCATGAAACCAAGGTTTCCCATCTGTCTCTTCTTCAACTGCCTGGCAATAAGCGGGCCCGGTCTTGCGCTCGATACTGATGAGAGATGCTTCATTGTGAAATCTGACTTGCCACATTGAAGCTAACATAGCTAGGGAATCAGCTATGTGATTTTCAGTACAGGGGACATGACGGAAAGTGATTTCATCAAAACACGTAATCAATTCCATAATGTAAGCTCGGTATGGAATGAGCTTTTCATCTTTGGTTTCCCATTCACCATTGACTTGATAAATGACCAAAGCGGAATCACCCATAACTTCAAGAACATTGATTCCAAGATCAATTACAGCTTCTAGACCCAAAATACACACTTCGTATTCGGCAATATTGTTGGTGCATCCAAAGTCCAACCTTGCTATAAAAGGAGTATAACCACCATTGGGGTTTATCAAAACGACACCCACACCATGTCCTTTGAAATTGGAAGAACCACCAAACATCATCTTCCATCTATAACTAGTCTCAAAATTCTCATTAGGACCAGACCCTTCACAATCTTTCACTACCATAATGTCTTCGTCCGGGAAGTCAAACTTGAGCAGTTCGTAATCTTCAACAGGCTGTTCTGCGAGTATTCTGATAATACACTCCCTTTAATAGCCTTCTGAGGTACATACTGGATATCATATTTTGACAATAACATATGCCAACGGGCAAGTCTTCATGTTTGAGCAGGTTTCTCGAAGATATACTTTATTGGGTCCATTTTCGAGATCAACAAAGTAGTGTGACATATCAAGTACTGCCTCAAACGTTTAGCGGCCCATGCTAAGGCACAACAGGTTTTCTCAAGCAGTGAATAATGGCTTTCACTACCAACGAACTTCTTACTCAGGTAATAAATGGCATGCTCTTTGCGACCAGTTTCATCACGTTGGCCCAATACATAACCCATGGATCCCTCTAGAACAGTCATATACATAATGAGAGGTCTTCCAGGAACAGGAGGAATCAGAATAGGTGGTTCTTGCAAATAGCTCTTGAGCTTTTCAAAGGCTTGTTGATAATCAGCATTCCATTCTACAGTCTGGTCTTTGCGGAGCAGTTTGAAGATCGGTTCACAAATTGGAGTCATGTTGGAAATAAATATGGATATATAGTTCAAACGACCCAGAAATCCTCTCACTTGTGATTCAGTTTATGGAGCTGGCATTTCTTGAATGGCTCGCACCTTGTCGGGATCTACTTCAATTCCTTTCTGGCTGACGATAAAACCGAGCAACTTCCCTGACCTGACACCAAACGTACATTTGGATGGATTCAACTTTAACTGATACTTCCGGAGTCTCTTAAACAACTTTAAAAGATGATCCAAATGTTCCTCCTTGCTTCAGGATTTAGCAATCATGTCATCCACATATACTTCAATTTCCTTGTGGATCATATCATGGAACAAGGTTACCATAGCTCTCTGGTAAGTTGCCCCTGCGTTCTTCAAACCAAAGGGCATAACCTTGTAGCAGTAGGTTCCCCACGGGGTGATAAATGTAGTCTTATCCATGTCAGCTGGGTCCATTCTAATCTGATTGTAACCTGAAAAACCGTCCATGAAGGAGAAAACTGCAAACTTAGCTGTGTTATCCACAAGAGTGTCAATGTGTGGTAGTGGGAAATCATCCTTGGGACTAGCTTTGTTGAGATCCCTGTAATCTACACACATTCGCACTTTACCATTTTTCTTCATAACTGGCACGATGTTGGCTACCCATTCTGGGTATTTTGAAACTGCCAATAATCCTTCATCCAATTGCTTCTTAACCTCATCTCTGATTTGGAGAGCCATATCTGGTCTACTTCTACGGAGTTTCTGCTTCACGGGTGGACATTCAAGCTTGAGCGGTAGTTTATGAACTACTATATCTGTATCCAATCCAGGCATGTCTTGATAAGACCAAGCAAACACATCTACATATTCTTCCAGAAGCAGGACTAGCTGTTGTCTGATCTCTGCCCCAAGCGTTGCCCCAATCTTGACCTCTTTCCTCTTTTCTTCAGTGCCAAGGTCGATGACGTCAACTTTTTCTTCGTGTGGCTGAAGATCCGTGTACTGATACTCACACATTTCTGCCAAATTATCGGGGACCTCATAATCCTCTTCTTCCTCAGCTTGATAAATGGGTGAATCAAAGTCGATAGTGAGAGTAGGGTCATTGAATACAACGGGTTTGGGAATCATTCTGCACGATGGATGGATTCATCTTATTAAAAATGCACAAACATGAACGCAAGAAGGAGAAAAATGAAGTTTTGAAAAGATTGCCATTTTTCTTAAAATGAGAGCAAGAATAAAGACAAGGAATTTAACAAAAACAAACACTTTCATTGATTAATAAGATTTAAAAGCGGTGGCCCATAAAAAATAATCCGAAAGCCTCGGGCAAGGCTGCGGAATTGAAAACATCAAAGTTAACAAACAAATTACTCTGTCAACGGGTACAAAGTAGGTATCTCAATGGCTTCCCAGTTACTTAAAGCAGCGTCACACCGAAACACCAAGTGACTGATATCTTCGTCTTCAGCATCTTCAATAATTGCATGGACTTGTTGTCCCCCACTAACGAACACCTCTTGAATGGTCCTTAGTCTTCCTTTTGTTGAAGCAGCTCTTCCCTCAAAGGTTGGTTTGTAACCCAAACCTTGGAATTTCTCTCTTTTGGGGACTTCGACGATCTTGCCCCAACCTTAAGGTATTCCTCCTCGTAAAGCAGATTGAATTCTTTTGAAAGAAGCAAAAGATGGAAAATCAGAGGCCACTGGTTCCTTGCTGTCAAGCATAAAGGCATTAGCTATTTCAAGAGCTTGGAAAGAAGTTTCCAAAGCATCTTCATCTGCTTCGATGTAACGAAACGAGGACAAGTTACTGACCATCAGGTCCTCTTCACCATGTATGATAACTAACTTCTCGCGGCCACGAACTTGATCTTCTGATGTAAGGTAGAGGTTACAGCACCAGCCTCGTGGATCCAAGGTCTACCTAACAAACAGCTGTAGGCAGGATTGATATCTAAGATCTGAAAAAGGATGTTGAATGTTTGAGGGCCAATTAAAACATGTAGCTCAATTTCTCCCATCACCGATCTTCTTGAACCATCGAAAGCTTTGACTATAAGAGAAGTGGGTTTCATTATAGCTCCTTGATAAGACAATTTATCAAGAGTTCTTTTTGGCAAAACATTCAAGGATGAACCGGTGTCCACGAGGACTCTGGCCATTGTATCCTCCTGGCATTTTACTGATATATGTAAAGCAATATTATGATTCCTTCCAGCTCGGGGTAACTCCTCGTCACTAAAGCTAAGAGTGTTACAAGCTGTAATGTTGGCGACGACATGGTCGAATTGTCCAACTGTTATGTCTTGAGCTACGTGAGCCTGATCTAACACCTTCTGCAAAGCGGATCTATGAACTGGTGAATTAACTAACAGCGACAAGATCGAAATCTTAGACGGTGTTTGATGGAGATGATCTATCACTTTGTAGTCACTCCTTTTGATAATTCTCAGGAACTCTTCATCTGCTTCTTTAGAAATTACCTCCTTTCCCTTGTCTCTAGATAGTGTGGGGATAACTGTTTCCCTGGGCGTGGTTTCCTTGAAAGAATGAGTGTATACTCTTCCACTTCGGGTCATCTTCCCAGTTCCAACTATATTGGTTACTTCTTCAACAGCAGTTCCCACCTCTTTTCGTGGAACTACGCCTTCAACAGTGATTCCCACCTCTTTCCTTGGAATCACGTCTTCTCATCTTCTGCTACCTATAACATTCTCATAGACCCACGGCACGACCTTGGTCCCTCGGAACCTAAATGGAACAGGTTGTCGGATGTCACATTGCTTGGAATGACTAATGGTGGAAGCTTTAATCGCTTCAGGAGTGCTGAAATTGGTATTGGTTTATTGAATACAGGAACCACAGACCCAGATTTGGGTGCGTTGGACTTGGATACCTGCCCTTTTGGCTTTGGCAGGTTAAATACAGGCTCAATTGTTGCAACTTTGTTTTCCCTTTCTTTGCTGAACACCTGTAGGAACCCCTCATTGATCAAATACTGAACATCATCTTGGACCATACGGCAGCCCTTGGTACTGACATTACATTCTTCACAGTCATCATGGGAAACTTCAACTAAACCTGCCTTAAACAACTTAGCATGAAAAGTCTTGATAGGGGTCTTGATCTTCGTCACATCCAAAACTAACACTTCATTCTTCTCATCTTCTATGGCATTAGTGGTCCCATGGGTGGGTAAGGGATTGTTCTTCACATTCGGTTGATTATCAACAAATGAAAGAATATTCTTCTCCATCAAAACCTTCACTACATTCTTCAACGCTAAACAGCCCTCTAAGTCATGACCAGCGCCTCCTTGATGAAAAGCACAAGTTGTATTTGGGTTGAAGAAATGCATAGATTTCTCTGTCGGTGGTCCCAAAGGTCTAGTAACAATCAACCCTTGCTCCACTAAGGAAGGGTAAAGCTCTGTATATGACATTGGTATAGGTGGAAATGCTGGTTTTCCTCCTTGCTTCTTGTGGGGAGAATTCTGTTGTGGAACCTGTGGTCTTGGTTGCTGATAATTCTGGTTTTTAGGCCATTGCTGATGAGCTGTTTGTTGATAAGTTGGCACCTGCTGTGCTACTTGGTGGTTAAAAGTAGGTGTAACAGCAGCCACGTAGGGTTGCTGAGCATACTGCATCTGGTAGACTGGATGCTGCAAGAAGTTTGGTCTCTGCTATTGCTGGTACATTGGTTGCTTCCATCGAGGGCTCTGGTTCTTTCCTGCCATAATGGCATTAGTTTCTCCTTCCTTCTTCTTATGAGAATGACCAGGAGACTTCTTAGTACTGACGCCAGTTGAACTACTAGGAGAACTGATTACCTTTCCACTTTTTAATCATGCCTCTACCTTCACACCAATGGCAACAATATCGGCGAAGTTCGCACTGACACTGATGATCATTCTCTCATAAAATTCAGGCTTTACTGTGTCTACAAACCTATCAGCCAACTCCTTCTCCGTCAACGGTGGTTCGACCTGAGAAGCAGTCTCTCTCCAACGTTGTGCGTATTCTTTGAAAGTCTCAGTACCTTTCTGGGCCATACTCAACAACTGCCTATGGTCAGGGGCTAGATCCATATTGTACTTGTAGTGTTTCACAAAAGCATCAGTCACATCCCAGAAATAATGGATCTGGGACTGGTCCAGACTTAAATACCACTTAGCAGTAGCCCCCTTCAAACTGTCCTGAAAATAATGGATCATCAGCTTGTCATTGCGTACGTACGTGGCCATTCTTCGGTAGTACATAATCAAGTGAGATTTGGGACATGTGGCCCCTGAGTACAACTCAAAACTAGGTAAATTGAACTTGGGTGGAATAACCAAATCTGAAACCAAACACATGTCTTTAATGTCAGTACTGAATGCATTACTCAACTCCATCGCCTTCATTTTCCTCTGCATTGTTTCAACACTTTCTCTCAACTTCTCGTGTCTATCATTTCCTTCTTCCGACACATCAATGTAGTCGTAGGGCTGGTGGTTTTGGAAAACCGGATGTACTTGCCTTTGCACTGCTGGCGGAGCATAGGTAGGAATAGCTTGAAGAGTCTCATTGACCAAAGGAACTGCTTGCTGTGTTGTCAAAGGAACTGTAGTACAGATAAAATCTTATGGCATGCCCAAAGTAGGGATGACAGGGACGATATGAGGTTCTACCATTGTGGTGACGATTTCAGAGACCACAGTGGTCTGGGTGTCCATCTTTGCTTTCATAACATTAATTGCCTCGAGGATTTGTCCCATTCCTCCTCTTATCTCATTCAATTCATTGTTGACTCTGTCCATTTCTCCGTAAGCTTCTGACATCCTGAATCAAGCTTGGGCCCGAGTGTTGTAGTCGTGTCTGGGATTCAATGTGACGATTCTGAAGAGAACACGGCGACATAAGACAAAGACAAGGAAAGAAATGCACTTGAAGATGCAAATGAGGATGCACATGCAAATGCAAGCTAAACTATCAAGAAACCAAAGAAATTTTGCAAATAATATAGATAATAGATTCCTTGATAAAAACAAACTTCTGCATTCAAGAGTCTGGTGAACATTACATCAGGAGCAGTGTATCCTTATACTCCAAGTACATAAGTAGAAATACATCAAAATGAAAAGGAACAATGATAATAGAAATGACAACAGTAACACTAGAGATTGAATCCGCCGGTTGATGATCCATCTCCTCCATTGATTACTCTCATTATTTTGATGATACGCTCCTTTGTTTCCTCCTTCGCGAGAACCAATTCTCCTAACTCTTCAACCATCTTCTGCTTTGTCTTGGTAGGTGATTCATGGTGGGGATGTGGCTTCATCATTACACGAGCTATGTCACGAGACCATTGCAAGTGAGCCTCTGTGACTGGGCATTCAACTTTCCATAATTGTCTGTTAATCTGACGCCAAGCGCGCTCCAATCGCATCTTCATTTCAAAACCTCCTCTTTCATCATAAAACATCATCTGCATATCTTCGTCATCTGGAATTCCTTCTTTCAGATGACCCAACTGACGTCGTGCAAGGACAGGGTTGTAATTGATACAACTGTTTCTTCCCATGAGAGGTACATTGGGGCAATCCCCACAGCTATGAATTATGATAATTCCTTCTTCAGTTGAATCATACCATTCGATGTCGGTATGCTTCAATTCCATCAGCTTTTTGGACCAAATCTTATAGTCTTCGACCTCCTAGAAAGTCGAAGTCTTTGGCAGATAAGAAACGAACCACCTGTAAAAGAGGGCTACGTAGCAAATAATTGGCCCACAGCCTCTTGTGTATCTGGTCTGTATGGAATGGTAAACATCAGCTAGCAGTGTCGGGATCGGATTGTTGACTGTAAAATGCTGAATGGCTTGGGTATCCATGAAGTTCTTGGCATTTGGGAACAGAAACAATCCATATATCATCAGAGCTAGGGTTGATTCAAACAAAGCCTCACTTCCTCTGTTTTTGATGTATAGACCCTTTTCCATCAAGAACTGAGCAGGCAGTCCACGCTTTCCTCCTTTGTTAGTCAGGTTGGCTTGGATGTCAGATAATCTGATTCTGGTTACTCTGGCGATGTCTCTGGCGGAAGGCATTTCTTCAATCCCAGAAAAGATGGGAGCATCTCTGACTAGAATTCCTATCATGGCTGAGAACTCCTATAAGGTCGGCACCAACAGGAATTCAGGGAATACGAAACAGCGGTACACGGGATGATACAACTGGACCGAAACTTCAAGGGGCCCTACAGTCACTGGTGTTTTCATCAGTGGAATGACACACCCATATCTATCAGCGAAGGCTGACTGGTCTTCAATCATTTCTCCTAACCATAACAAGCGCTCCACCTCTGGCAGTTCAAAGAAATAAGGCCAAACTCTTTTCCCTGTAGCATCCATTTCTACAAAATCTGCAAAACAAAATTAGTATCTTGATAGTTTAGCAGGAATGCAAGATGTAATGCAAGGTTTCATGGAATTCAGACACTCGCAAAATATCAAGAGATATCAAAAGACCTCATTTTCATTAAATAAAAGGTGAATTACAATAGTTGATACACTTTCAAAAGCCCTAAACATAAAGCTAAATAAAAGCTTGAAAATCCTAAGGAAATTCTCCTAAGAGCCTTGTGTTGAGTCTTCTGATTTCTTTCTCCATCTGATCCCTTTCTGCGACGAGGTTGTCAAGAATAGATTTCCATGCAGGAGGCTGACTGTTAGAGGAACTTGGATCTTCTAGGGCCTTTCTCTTCTTGCATGAGAGTAACTCTTCATTCTTGGTCTGTAGCTGCTTCTGGAGTTCTAGGTTTTCTTCAACAACCACTTGATACTTGAGCTTCCAGGCTTCTTCTGACCTTTGGGTTTGTCTTAAAGAAATTTCCAGCCCTTCTTCTCTTGACAAGAAGTATAAAACAGGCTCATTCTTCAAAGTAATTGGTTCTTGCCTTTTGTAGGGCATCTTTAACTCTATAGCTCTTCTTATGACCCATTGTAGATAGGGTTCCAATGACACACAGTTAGGCCTCCCCAAAGAACTTCTTCCTCTTTTGCGCTTGCTACCCCAAGCGTCCAAAATCAACTTCTTCTGTTCTTCGTTCTTGTCATATGTTTCAAAGTAAATACTTTCCACATGAACACTGAGAGGTTTGTCTTCCAAAGGATACCCTAATTGGCATCGTGCTAATACAGGGTTGTAGCTGATTCCACCTTTAATGCCAAGAAAAGGCACATTGCCATAATTTCCACAGCTATCTATAATCAGGATTCCATCATACACCCTATTATACCAGTCAATGTCTGCATAGGAGAATGCCATAACCTTCTGAGACCACCATCCTTTTTTGGAATCCCAGAATGTGCCTGCCTTCGGTAGATGTG
The DNA here is from genome assembly GCA_022829125.1 of Lathyrus tuberosus. Taxonomy (NCBI): domain Eukaryota; kingdom Viridiplantae; phylum Streptophyta; class Magnoliopsida; order Fabales; family Fabaceae; genus Lathyrus; species Lathyrus tuberosus. Next base: position 1,580,687 of record JALAZF010000737.1, on the reverse strand, counting down.
AAATAAACCATCTATACAATATGAGGACACAACAGGTAATCTGTCCATTTCCATGAGCATTTCTTGTATGGACTGAGTGATAGGCTTCAGCAAGCAGGGTAGGTACCGGATTCTTCTTCAAGAAGATTTTGATTGCATTCAGATCCACAAAGTTGTCGATGTTTGGGAACAAGAAAAGTCCATAGATGAGCAATGCGAAAACAGCTTCAAAGGCATCCTTGTTGGAGTTTTTAGCAAAATAACGAGCCTTTTCAAACAAGAACTTAGCAGTTAACCCAAAAATTCCTCCCTTAGAGATTAAATTACTTTTGATGTCAACTAACTCCAGATGGGTTTCCTTGGCTATTTCCTCCTCTTTAGGATCCTTCTCGAAGATAGGAAATGGAGATCATCCTTGATAGGCAAACCAATTATCTGAGAGTATTCCTCAAGGGTGGGTAAGAGCTGATAGTCAGGGAACGTGAAGCAGTGATACTTTGGATCATAAAACTGCAGCAAGGTTGAGAGGAGTCCTTCATCAATGGTCTTCTTCAACAACACCCATAACTTCCCATATCTGTTTATGATTCCTTCAGGGTCTGTTAGCAAATCTCCCAATTTACTTAGGTCATCCAATTTGGGACTCTTGAAAGTGTATTTGATGGTGTTTCATCTTGAACTATCCATGATATCCCTCTGATATAAGAAAAGAAATCTGAGTTCCATGAAACAGATGCAACATGAATGCTTATGATGTATGAATGCAAGGCACACAAAGACACACAGGGCACAAACAAAAAGGGGAATAGGTTGAGCATGGAGCTAGGGTTCACCCTTCCCAATGGTACGTTCTATTGGTTTTCACCTGCTGAATAGGGTTCTAAGAAGTTCCCAGAGTCGGCAACCCATCTTTCGGATTTTATCGACTTCCCAGATGACTTGGTAATCAATAAAATTCTCAAGAGGATCTCGTCTGAGTGTAGTATCGCGTGACAACCAATTCAGAAATAGACTCCATCATGGTCACCGCACTACATCCTAAAAGGCCAAGTGGGGTTTGGTGACTACGGTTCTCAATATCATGGGCTCCTAGGTTGAGAGTAGCACGTTTTCACGAACGAATTTGTTCAACACAACTAGACTCTCAAGAGGGCCTCAACTGAGTGATGGTGTTCTCAATTCAACTTTTCAGGATTCGACTCCCTCAAAGCCTCCTTGAATACCATCGACCTATCCTAATTGCACTTAAATCCGGGTATAGGATTTATCTCACCACTCAAGAACTAAGCCAACCAACAGATAATCAAGCAAAGCATATATATACAGGCAATCAAACAGATATACATAAATATAACAGGCAAGCATAAATAAAACAAACAAAACAAGGTGGGCTTAACCCTCAATATAGGAAATCCCCAGGGAAGTTGCCATTTCTGTTGCGGTGAGAATCGGATAAAAAGCTATTAATTAACTTGCATCACATTTCTTTGAATTCATAACCGACTTTGATTTATCCAAAGGAAAGGTTCAAGATCGAGAAAAACCTAAAGGAGGGAGATCTAAGGTTCGGGGGTTAATTACGCCTAGGGAAGGTATTAACATCCTAAACGTCCGTAGTACTCTGCGGGAACCTCTTGTTTTAACTTGTTACATCTTACTCGCTTGCTAAGGGTGCTATGCTAAAGGTTGAAAGCCCTAGGGGTTTATTTCTAAGTATACTCGACAAAGCATCACACTTTGCGCCTACGTATCCTTACGGGAGTGGAATCAGAGTATCCGTAGTTCACCGATCTAAGGGTGAAGGATAGGAACCATTGACTATGGCCAAAGTTCCAAGGGGAAATGAGTATAAGCTCATTTTAGAGTTCACGATAACTATATAAATCTAAGTTGTAGGGGAAAATGAGTTCTCATGATGATGAGAATCACATGGAGTTTAAGAACTCCAACCTACTTCTAAGTTAAGATTTCATTGGCTCTCATGAGGCCAAGAAATAAGGGTGAACCTAGAAGGATAAGGTAAAGGTGGTTGTTTAGTGACTTCAAGAGTCAATTTTAAGAAGGTCTCCCTTTGGAATGGGGGGAAAGATAATAGTTATAAAATTACTAAAAGATAAAGAGCTAATAATTCAAATATGATGATGCAAAAATAAACATGAACTAGATAATGGGATGAAATGAAGATTAAAATGTTAATGCAAAGTTAGAAATACACGTGTTGGACAAAGATCAAGCATGATAAACAAAGATAACATGGTAAGATGCATAAAGAAGTGCAACAAAGGCCTTAAAAAGATACTTCCAATTTATCATGAATAAAGGACTCAATATTAAATAATTCTAAGCAATTTTCTTTTTATACTCAAAAAGTAAATTTAACTAGAAAAATATAGCAAAAAGAAGGGAAGAAAAAGGATGAAAAATAAGCAAGTTATGGCATTTTGAAAATTAAGCATAAATCATAAAATAAACAAAATAACCAAGTATTAAAAAAAGGAAATGGTGCTCCTAGGGCTTGAACCCAAGACCTCTCGCTCACATGCTAAAACCATGGCCAACTGAGCTGGACGCGCGCTCTGAACATATGATGGATACACGCATATATATTAAAGAGAAGCGAAATGCGTGAAAAAAAAACTAAAGGACTGGGGCGAGGGGGATTCGAACCCCAGTCCCAGAGGTAGGCAAGGCGTGTGTTTGTGTGTGCTTGCCACTGGGGTGGCTGTTACATCCAGTATTATGTTTACTTCAATAAAAATATAACACAAATATGCACATATATTTCAAACAAACTATGCAAACCGCCCCACACATAAAAAATTGCTCACCACTTAAAAACTTCCCTACCATGTTATCCAACACCAGTCATATTAAGATAAGAACAGAGAGATGATCATTCACTCAAAATCAAGAAATACCACTCATATCAAATGCCAAGCAAGTTCAAACATACGAATTGGTCATCCAAGGGCAACAATCACTTGAATACATAAAGCAATAAAGACTATTGCAGCCATAGTAGCAGCAAGTTAAAGTAGATTCAATGCAAAATCTTGGAAAGCAAACAAGCATGCAATTCATAGTTACGAATGGCAGTGGAATTCAGCTCATATATGTCAAAATAAACTTAAGACTTAACACACGTAATTCAAGCAAGGACATGTTTTAAATATAATAAACATACAAACCAAGAGATCCAAAACAATATGGCATGGTTCTTAAACATAAACTGAATATTTGACAACCAAATTAACACAAAAAGCAAAGTGAACTAGCAGCAAGCATCAATCAAATTCAAAAGAGGTTTAAATGAGGTGAAAACAATTTGGAATATAATTTAATAGACAAACACATAGATGTAGCTCAACATAACAAGTTCTGTTCTCACATCAAAATAATCTCAAGACTTAAGCATGCTTTGAAGGAGAGAAAGGTAGCAGATCTGTGCTAGCCTTTAGGTCATATGATTGACAAAATCACAAGTTGAAAAACCAAGAGAAAGAGATATGTCAGGTCATAGTAATAAGTCAGTTTCAATGATGCTTCTCAAGATTCCAAAAACAGTTCAAGCATGTTGATCTATTTACAAAAACAAAGTTAGGGGATACCCTAACATGGATCCAATATTAATGATTAGTTTAGAAAACATGCTAGATGGGGGATCATGATATCATAGGGCAGAACATCAATAGGCAATAACCTCAATGCTAATAGGTCAGTCATAGTACATAGGGCAAAGATGATAAATACCAATGCTAACATACAAAGCAAAAAATCATCCAGAGCTTACATATTTTCCATGCATATTTAGGTCAAATTATAAGAATGCCAAACAGTCATAATGTGAAGACAGAGAAAGCATAGTGTTGAGTTATGAAAACAAAGTTAGATTTAAAGGTTGACCAAACACATATGAAATCAAGACAGGCTATGTAGGTTCAGAGCATTCAGTACATCATAAAGCATATATCAACATGAAAACGACATTCCAACCCAAAAATAGCTAGCAAACTGAATTACAAGCAGAAAGTCATACATTCACCCAAGTGGTACAAGCATAGTGACATGTATACAAACATCATGAAGGTTGAGAGCAATTACACATATGCAAGGATAGGACAAGCTACAAAATAGTATAACAATCTAACTCAAACAAGTGGTAACATTTAGAGATAGGCAGTAGTAAAAGATTTAATGAAAACCAATCTGGGTAATAATCAAACAAATATCTCCATGTAACATATATGTATGAAGTAAAGGCATCACAAAGGCATGGCTTCTGAGATTAACAGCTTTGATAGAATGGTTTTTGTACACACAAAATGAAATGTCAAGCACAAACAAAATGAAATGGCAAGTTGTAGGCTGATGAGGCACATGACAGGAACAATATCAAGGCAAGACATATAAATTCATCATTCAATCTTTAAACATATGTTGCCACAAAAATCATTCCAACAGGGGACAATTCAAGTCAACGACTAATAGTTCATACAATCCAACCTTAAACATATGATCAAACATCCATAAAGACAGTAATGCATACAGTTGTGAACAACACTATCAATCCCACAACATCCACAAAGATAAGGTTAAAACCATAATTGAGTACACAAACATGCTCTTATATTAGTGGTGGCAGATAAAAGACATTCATGCTATTTAACAAGAACCATTCGACAACATCAACAAATCATTACATCAACAATAAAGATTGCTAAACTCAAATATTCCACAACCTAAAAACACATCAGAAATTCAAAGAGGGACAAAGGTTCATGAGTTTCTTATCTCAAAGTCTCATACATATAACATCCAAGCAGTTCAAACATCCAATATTGACAGAGTTGTACCCCAGTGAGAACTTATAAATGCGGCCATTCAGTCAACAAGATCAGAGACATTACAATTTATCACAAAAGCAAACATGTATATTGTGCCAATGAATAACAACATCTATTTTAGGGAATCAAACCACAAACATAAAAGCTACATCTTGAAGCATATATTGGCAAGATACATGTGAAGAATAATAGCAAGATGGATATGACATAGGAGCATGTTTAAACAAGAGGGATAGAAAACGATACCAAGTGGAGTAATGTCCACTGTCTTCCAAGGTGCTAATTGCTTCCTTTCCCAAGCCCTCCAAGAACACCCTTCAACTTGCTTGCTCAACACTTTTGGAGCTTCAGAAGATTTTGAGTATTTGGTGAAAAATTGTTGTTGAAAAATTGTGTGGAAGCGAGCCCCTTTTATAGGCTGAAACAAAGAGTTTGGGTGAGTACAAATATCAAACATGTGGAGTGCTGAGTAGGGTTTTGGAGCCAACGTCTCTTATGAATTCAAATGGTTCACTCCTTGGAGACAAATCCACTGCTAATGTTGTGCAACATCTCAGAATTACAGGGCCAATTCACAACTTCACGTATGGCTTCAGAGCACCTTACTTAATGTCATATGGAGAAGTAACAAATGAGTCAAAGGTTGGGGATAAGGTGGAGAAATCGCAGGCGAGGACAGTTGAATGCTTAAACTGGTAAATCTTCAGAACCAACTTTTACGAACCAAACAGTTGAGAGCTCAAAACGGAATTGCTTCTTGGAGAATTCAAACTAAACAAATTGCGCACCAAGGATTGAATTAAAGTGGGTTCTTGAACGAATTGACGAGCTTGCACTTTGAATTTCTCCTTTTCCATTCTGAATTTGCAAGTATGAACGAGGAAGAAGGAACAATTTGGTTATTTTTGGTTCTTTGTGCGCCACATGTCATTTCCTCATTGGTTGGCAAATGAGTTGAAAATTCAACACAACCATACTCATTTCCTATTGGTTCTTAGTTAAGAAATCAATTCCAAAATAGTTTGCAATACATACTTTGCACGTTGGGCCAACCAGATTGGGCTTATGAATAAAATGAGAAATGGTTTTCTATCCTTGTTATAGAAGGGAAATGAAATATTAGGAAAATAATAATGGTAGATTAATTAATTAGGGTTTTAGATATGGTTTAGGAGAAATAAAATGATGACAAATTGGATAAAATTGGTTGAATGAAGGGCTATTGAAATAGGTTTGGGAATTGAAGGTGATAATTAAGGGTAGATAAAGTGGGTAGAAATTTGGTCATGGAGGGGTTAGGGTTATGGAGACATCTCCTTGAAATGAGAGACTTGCTTGGTTCAATGCTCCATCCAAAAACGTGATCAATCCCTCCTTGAATCTCTTTAAGATAATACCTGAAAAAACAAACACAAACAAAACCTGATAAAAAGAGTTAGCTATGCAGCATGCTTGACCTAAAATGACATGCAAGAGATCAATGGATCTAAGGGTAAAATTTGGGGTACAACAGACTCCATAGGTGTTATAGGATGTATTGACTTATGTCCCAAGGTTGGGGAGCATGTCTTGGTCAAAAGTCAAAGGTACAGTTGACTTTTTTCTGTAAAACCCTAACTGTGGTCCTGATGAAATTGAAACTTGTAGACCAAGCTTCTAGGATCAATCCATTGTTGCAAATGGATCAATGTAGTGTATTAGAGACCCTCAAACCATGTCTTGGGGTCTTGGCTCATGTTTTGTCCCAAAAGTCAACTTATGGGTGAATTAGGTCAAGAAACCCTAATTCCTGATTTTTGGTAAATGCATTCCCTGAGGCTAAATTGACTTGATGATTGTGTCCATGAGGTCTCTTAGAGTATCTTGGGTTATGCTTTGAAGCATTGGCTCATGCCCAGAGGAAAAATTCCACCTGGAGGCCCTGGCCGACCAAAACCCTAATTTGGTGACACTGGCGATCTTGAGGCTTGATCCACTTGGAATGTTGAAACCTTGTGCTTAATTCTTGATGTGGGAGTCCTTTTGATCCTTTATGGGTGTTTGAGAGGCTAGACAAGTTGAAGATCATGCCATTCCTTGATTGATCCTTTGTTTAAGTGCTCTGAGAAGGTTCAAAACCCTAATTCTTGATTGTAGTGAATGCTCAACAATCCTTGAGGAGATTGATGAGGCATAAAAGTACATCGATATAGTGATGGTGATTTGCACAATGATGGGAAATCTTGGTGGCCAAAATTTCAGGTATGACAGATGCCCCTATTTAATCTTCTTGGACCCGAAGGTGTGAATGGTGAAGGTGTTCGGGCATTCGGGGTACAAGAGGATTAAATATCGGAATACCCAAAATTTTGATGGTGGTTATGAATGGAAGTGTGCTCATCCATTTTCTTTTGCTAAGCAATGATGCTTAGAAAAGGTAAAACTTCCCCTCGATCCTGGTTTCCTACTGAGGAACTGGTCTCAGTTTCTTTTGTAAACTTCCCCTCGATCCTGGTTTCCTACCGAGGAACTGATCTCAGTTTCTGATGTGAACTTCCCCTCGATCCTGGTTTCCTACCGAGGATCTGGTCTCAGTTTCTAATGTAAACTTCCCCTCGATCCTGATTTCCTACCGAGGAACTGGTCTCAGTTTATGATGTAAACTTCCCCTCGATCCTGGTTTCCTATCGAGGAACTGGTTTCAGTTTCTTTTGTCAATAAACTTTCTTGACAAGGGACACTATTCGTAGCGGTTTTTCCTCAAACTTCTCGTCGAATTTTCTTGGGGAGATGCCATTTGACAGAAAAAGTTTTTTTTTGATGTCAGACTTGCTGGAGAAACCCGTCTGTCTGAGCTATAGAGTTGTACAAACTTCTCTATTTGAGACGCCATTTATTGACTCTACTAAGGAAAACGAGCCTCTTGAGAGGTTGCTTCCTGCTTCGGGGTATTACATCATACTTTTCCCTGAGATCGTCTCAGAGAAATTCCATGTGATGTAACCCAATTTTCAGGTGCTGATGACCTTTTCGTCAACGAATTTTTCGGAGAAAAATTGCTGTATTGCCGAATCTTTTGATTAAGAGGCTTTCTCTGGGGATTTTCCTTAATCTGGGAAAGCGAAAATATCATTTTCAATGGCGAAGAGTGACGTTTGTCGAAGGTCTTCTTGCTTTTCTGAGGTTCAAGTTATCAAAGTGGTCGAGGGACCGACTTCAATCCAGAAATAAACTAGAGGAGAGATTGTTCAGACGCAACATTTCCTGACAAGGAAAGAACTGACAACTCGATTGATAGGACTTTTATCACCAGGAGATAAGACCGACTAAAGTGATAGTGATGCAATATGAATATGAATATGAATCAATAATGCATGATGTATGTATGTATATGCTGATAAAAATGACGCGACATACAGACTAGTGGATGAACACAAATGGATACTCGGCCACTGCTGGGGACGAAGAAATACCATTTTTTCAAGATAGCAATTCTGCCTTGCTTAGGAGAGATGATCCTTGTAGGGAACAACGTTGGTCGGACTTAGGAGATAAGAACTCTGCTGGGGATGTCAGACGGAATACTCGCATCTGACATAGCTGATCCTTCATCCAGGCGCACTGGTTTAGAAGGAGTACTTTGATTCTGCACTTTGAAGCTTAATCGCCTTTGGAGTAGCGATCGATGTTCTTTTGATGTTTAACAGTCAAAAGAAATTGCCATCTTTATTTTAAAAGCAGAAAAATGTTGACAGGTAAATTCATTTTTGTTTTATTTCAAGAATCATTGATCATGTTAAAAATGTCATTCTGTAAAGCTAAAACAAAAAAGAATTGCAAACAAAAGCACAAGGGCTCAAATTTTATTGATAGGATGGAAATCAGCCAAACGCGTGATTCCATGAAGTATTTGCAAAGTTTAGAAAATGGTAATTCAAGGGAAAAGGGCTACATTAAAACATAACGACTGTTATCCTTCTACCAACTTTGAATTCTGGACATCCTGAACTTCTGTCGAAGATGACCTTAACTGGAGTTTTCTTGATGGATGGCATGACTGCTGTGGAGTTGAACTGATCAGACGTAGTTACTTGCCATTAATTCCTAACTTTTACCTGGATTGTACTTTGAGATTTCCAATCCATTGGGATGATTTTTTTTTGTCTCTAATTTTTGCCTGGACCGCCCTTTCGGGTTTTCAATCACCGAGACGTTTTTTTTGTTATTTAGGTGAAGTATTTCTTGACTACATCAACATTTGTGGGGTAGGCAAACTCTTCTCCATCCATGGTTGCAAGTCTGAAGGCGCCGCCTGAGAAGGCTTTCTTGACCACATAGGGGCCGTCATAATTCGGAGTCCATTTGCCCTGGGAATCAGTGAGGAATGATTGTATCTTCTTGAGCACGGGGTCGAACCTTTTTGTCAAACATTTTCTTCAGTCTTTACTGATACAACTGTCCGTGGCATAGTGCCGTTATTCGCTTTTCTTCTATCAAATTTAGTTCATCATGTCAACTTTGACACCATTCAGCCTCTGTTAGCTTAGGTTCCATCAATACCCGGATTGATGGGATTTCTACTTCTATGGGAAGGACTGCTTCCATGCCATATACTGAGAGAAAGGGGTTGCCCCTGTTGAAGTGCAGACAGATGTACAATAACTGTGAAGAGCAAAGGGTAGCATCTTGTGTCAGTCTTTGTAGGTTACAACCATCTTTTGAATGATCTTCTTGATGTTCTTATTAGCCGCTTCTACTGCTTCGTTCATCTTAGGCCGGTAGGGAGATGAGTTATGTGTTCGATCTTGAACTCAGCGCACAACTCTTTCATCATCTTATTGTTCAAGTTAGATCCATTGTCAGTAATGATCTGGTTTAGAACACCATAACGGCAGATGAGATTGTTTTTGATAAAGCGGACCACTACTTGTCGGGTTACATTAGCGTACGACGCTGCTTCGACCCCCTTGGTGAAGTAGTCAATGGCTACCAGAATGAACCGATGTCCATTTGAAGCCTTGGGTTCGATCATGCCAATCATGTCGATTTCCCATATGGAAAAAGGCCATGGGGAAGAGAGAACTTTGAGATGCATTGGCGGTACATGGATTTTGTCAGCGTATATTTGACACTTGTGACATCTCCTCATGTACTTGTAGCAATCGAATTCCATTGTCAACCAATAGTACCCGACTCTCAGAATTTTTCTCGCCATTGTGTGTCCGTTGGCATGAGTGCCAAAGGATCCTTCATGAATCTCTTTCATTAACATGTTTGCTTCTGGTCTGTCTATGCATCGGAGCAAGACCGTGTCAAAGTTTCTCTTATAGAGTGTGTCACCGCTCAGGAAAAAGCTGCCTGCTAACCTTCTGAGGGTCTTTCTGTCTTTTCTGGATGCCCCAGGTGGGTATTCTTGTTTCTGAAGGAAGCATTTGATATCGTGATACCGGGTTTGTCGTCTATGACTGCTTCAATCGTGAAAATGTAGGCGGGCCATTCAAGGCGCATTATGTCAATCTTCGGTATGTCATTCCATTGACCTACACTAATCATGGAAGAGAGGGTGGCTAATGCATCAGCCATGTGATTCTCTTCACGAGGGATATGGTGGAACTCGATTCTATTAAAGAATGGTAACAACCTTCTCGCATAGTCTTTGTAAGGAATCAAACCTGATTGGTATATGTTCTAATCTCCTTTGATCTGATTGATAACCAGGGATGAGTCGCCATATACATCCAAGTTCATGATCCTTAAGTCGATCACTTCTTCGAGACCCATGATACAAGCTTCGTATTCGGCCTTGTTGTTTGTACCCTTGAGTGTCAGTCGGGCGGTGAAAGGAATGTGGGTACCCTGAGGTGTAATGATGATTGCCCCAATTCCATTTCCATAATTGTTGACAGCTCCGTCAAAGATTAGTCCCCATTGGGAACCTGGTTCTGGCCCTTCATTGGGTAATGGTTCATCGCAATCTTTCATTTTCAAGTACATGACATCTTCGTCTGGGTAGTCAAACCCGACTGATTCCTGATCGTCAATCAATTGATAAGCCAAATGATCGGCTATAATACTTCCCTTGATGACTTTTTGAGCATGGTACTCAATATCGTATTCTGATAACAACATCTGCCAACGGGCAATCCTTCCCGTGAGAGCAGGTTTTTCAAAGACATACTTGATCGGATCCATTTCTGAGATTAACTAAGTAGTTTGACGGATCATATACTGGCGAATACATTTGGCTACCCAAGCCAGAACGCATTAAGTTTTTTCAAGCATAGTGTACCGAGTTTCACAGTCTGTAAATTTTGTTGCTTAAATAGTAAATGGCAGACTCTTTCCTTTTGGTTTCGTCTTGTTGGCCAAGTACACAACCCATGGAGTCTTCCAAGACTGTTAGGTAGATGATCAACGGTCTTCCCTCTACTGGAGGTGATAGAATCGGTGGGTTCAACAGGTATTTCTTGATACGGTCGATGGCAGTTTGGCAGTCTTCTGTTCAAACGCAGTCCTGATTCTTTTTGAGTAATTTGAAAATTGGCGCACATGTTGCGGTCATGAGGAATATAAAATCTGGAAATGTAATTCAAACGTCCCAGGAATCCCCTGACTTGTTTTTCAGTCTTTGGAGAAGGCATTTCTTGAATGGCCTTGACCTTGTCAGGATCAACCTCAATTCCTTTCCGGCTGACAATGAACCCTAAAAGTTTCCCTGAACGAACACCGAATGTGCATTTGTTGGGATTCAAGTGGAGTTTGTACTTTCTCAGGCGCTCGAATAGTTTTGACAGGTGGGTCACATGCTCCTCTTCTGTTTTAGATTTGGCAATCATATCATTGACATACACCTCTATTTCTTTGTGTATCATGTCATGAAACAGAGTAGTCATGGCCCTTTTATAGGTTGCCCCGACGTTCTTCAAACCGAACGGCATTACCTTGTAACAAAAGGTACCCCATGGGGTGATGAATGAAGTTTTCTCCATGTCTTTCAGCGCCATTTTTATCTGATTATAGCCCGAGAATCCATCCATGAAGGAGAATACTTTGAACTTTGTTGTACTGTCCACCAGCATGTCTATGTGTGGTAAGGGGAAGTCATCCTTTGGACTTGCCTTGTTCAGATCCCTGTAATCTACACACATTCTGACTTTTCCATCCTTTTTCGGAACTGGTACTATGTTGGCTAACCATTGAGGATATTCTGAGGTGGCGAGGAAACCCGCGCCAATCTGTTTCTGTACTTCCTCTTTGATTTTGATGGCCATGTCTGGATGAGTCTGTCTTAGTCTTTGTTTTACCGGTGGACATTCTGATCTCAACGGTAGATGATGTTCCACGATGCTAGTGTCCAACCCCGACATGTCCTGATAGGACCAAGCAAATACATCGGGAAACTCTTTGAGAAACTTTATCAAACTTTCTTTGACAATCGGACTGAGCAATGCCCCAATCTTGACTTCTTTTCTCTCTTCTTCTGAACCTAAGTTGACCGTCTCCAATGGCTCTTTGTGAGGTTCAATGGACCTTTCCTCTTGTTTTAGTAATTGGGAGATCTCTTCTGGAATTTCTTCGTCATTTTCTTCTTATTCAAAGTTGGGAGAAGGCATTGGATCGTATGTTTCAATAGGGTTTAAAATAAGCAATCTGCATGACGTGGTGATTGATTTTAGAAGAGATAGAGAGAATGCAAGAGTGTGTGTAGTGTATTTTCTTTAGAAAACTGCTTGTTTATTGTTATTTGAGTTGTTTTTAGGATTACCATTTTCTGAAAAAGCGAAAAGAGAAAACAACAATAAATGCGGAAATTACAGAACGACGTTATTTTGTTTATGATTTGTCGATTCTTAAAACTACAGCCCTATAAAACAAAACTCTGTCACTTTGGGCAAAGCGAAGAGGTACATTTACAGAAAGTAAGCCCTATCAAAACATTCGTTTCACCTAGGCAGGGTGAAAGGTTAAAACAAAGACGGCAATTACTTAGACTTATGAACGACTTTCAAAACGTTGACATCAACCCATTGGCGGCGAACTCCTCGGTGAATCACAAAGTCTGGTACCTTCTTTCTTGACTTGTCTTCAAAAATGACGATGATTTCTGGTAGAGCAGGATCGTTGAAATCCGTCTCCCAGGCAGAGTTGTCGTAGGAGGATTCTTCTGCTGTATCTTGCACAGTGTTTGCACTTTCAGGTGGATCTCCCCATCCAGTTAGCTAGATGTCTTCGAGCCTGATACGAGAGCTTTAAGGAGCGGTGTACTTGACCAGGTAGTCGTACTTTCCACTTGGTTGTCCTAAGGTGTCCCACACTTCTTTGGAACTAGAGGAGTCATCCCTCTCGATGACGTTGACCTCAGGAAAAGCATAGTTGATGAATTCTAGTCCTGCAAGCTTTGTAAATTCGTCATCGTGCTGGGTATTTCTGAATGCCCTGAGTGTTGATCCCATGACATGGTGGGGACACATGTCTTCTTTTCAATGATGCTCAGCTGATATGCATCGTTTGGCTGATTCTTTTGCCCCGAGTCTCCTGGGTACGACTGCCAAATAGGCAGGCCATCCATTGGGCCATAATAGTCGTGGTCAAAGTTATCTTTCATTAGAGTGTTCTCCTCTAATGAGTTTGGTGGAGCACGGCATCCTTCTGGATCACAATCTCCGTATATCATTTTGACGTTTGATCTTGGTATATATCTCAGACTTTGCGTGGGAAAGCAAAATGGCGTAGGCATTTCTTCCTGAGACATATAACCGTTCTCGTTGAGATAGGACTTCCATTCTTCATCTGTATCGGAGGAGTCACCCTCGTTGATGGTATGTACTTCTTGAGGCACTGGGTGAAGGAAACCTCCACTGTGGAAGAAGTCCTGAATGGGATGAAGACTCTCATCGTTAGTAGCAGTCTGGGCATAGTTTAAAGAAAAACTAAGACCTTTCTTTGTCTTGTTATCAGTAAGAATGACAAGCTGTCCCCATCCTTTTGCATTGTTACTTTTGATTACTTCGAGAGCATCTTTGTATGAGGAAATTGACGTTCCTTTTTCTGACTGGTTGTCATTGCTTACCGAAAGTGCTTGGAACTGGGTTCCAACAACCTCCTCTGGTTCTACACAAGTGGACGATGATAAGTTACTCACTTGCTCTCCACAGACTGTGACTAGTTGGTCGTTCTTAACAAACTTCAGCTTGAGGTGAAGTGTCGAAGTGACTGCCCCAGCCTTGTGTATCCAAGGTCTCCCTAACAAACAGTTGTATGCTGCCCAGATGTCCATGACCTGGAAAGTGACTTGGAAAGTGTGAGGACCGATAGTTATGGGAAGGTCAACTTCGCCGATAACTGTTTTTCGGGATCCGTCAAATGCTTTGACGATGACCTCACTGTCTCTCATCAGAGATCCTTTAAATGATAGTCGCATTAGAGTGGACTTTGGCATAACGTTCAGAGCTGATCTGGTGTCTACCAGTACGCTGGCTAAAGCATCGTCCTGGCAGTTGACTGTAATATTCAACGCCATGTTGTGACTTTTGCCTTCTTCCGACAGTTCCTTATCACTGAACCCTAAGTTGTTGCAGGAAGTGATGTTGGAGATGATGCTGTCAAATTATCTTATTGTTACATCCTGTTCCATAAAGGCCTGCTCTAAGACTTTCTGCAGAGCTTCTCTGTGAGCTTCGGAACTGAGTAAAAGAGATAACACAGAGATTTTTGAAGGAGTTTGCAACAACTGATCAATGATGTTGTACTCACTTTTGTGGATGAGCTTCAACATCTCATCATTGTTCCTTGAAAGGTTGGGATTACTGGTTTGCCCGATTGGTTGAATGGGAACTTCTGTTTGAGGTTCCTTCTCTCTAGTAGGTTCTCTAACTCCTCGGTTGAAGATTCGATCGCTCCGTGTTACTCGACCGATATCTGTGATATTCACGACAGAGGGTAATGGAATTCCTTTCCATTCTCAACTGTTGTTGCACCGTACTTGTAAGGGATCGCCTTATCGGATTTGTACGGTACTAGTCCTGTCAGATAGATAACTATATGAGCCTTTTGATTTTTCTGACCATTCGTAGCCGACCTCAATTGGTTCGAGGTTGAGAATCCTTCCACTATCAAGAGGAACTCTTGATTCATGAAGCAGAGGGATTATGGCATAAACGTCCTTGGTTACTTCTTGTTTAGGGATTAGGAAAACATCTTTGTCCTGATTGCGAAGATAGTCTGACATTAAACCAGAGCTTGACCATGGTTGAATCTCCTTATGGTCCAACTGACTTTGAAGTGCTGCTCGCACGAGGTAGCATCCTTGATTATCTTCAGAGCAAATTCTACAGCGCTCATAGTTGTGTGGTGGCACCTGGCCACGTCCTCTTTGTAAACAATGTAACCTCACTAAATCTGTTTCCATCGATCGAACATCCTGACTTTGATGTCTAGTATGGTTCCCATTAATCATGCTGACTTGTTGTGTGTCTTCATCTAGATAGATTGGAAGCCACCAGTGGTTCAACAAGTGTTGTAACATTCTTTGACCGAGTGCACATCCTTGGTCGCTCTCCCGACACACTCCACAGTTTCGATACTCGTGTGAAGTCAGAAAATCGAGCTGGACCTGCTTAGCGTGTAACTCCACCAAGCTGGTATTCATCAAGCGAATATCAAAGATTTGAATCATGTTAACTTGATAAGGATTCCTATCATGGTATTCCTGGATCCACCCAAGATCCATCTGACGCTGGAGGGCCCCTTGTACAACAGAGCATCCCTGATTATTTACCGAGCAAGTCAGACAGGAATTGTAATCGTGATGTGGCAGATTATGATGTTGGATTTGCCTTGAGTGCATTGCCACCAAGTTGACATTCATCATACGGATGCCATGGTTTTGAATGATGTTGGAATTTGTATAAGTCATGTTGACCCCATGAATTCGGTGATCTTGGATCCCTCCGAGATCCAACTGTTCCTGTAGAGCTGATTGCACCACAGAACATCCTTGATTGTCTTAAGACAAGATATCACACTGGTGATAATTATGAGATGGTATATGCCCGTATCCGCTCTGTCTGCAATGCATCTTGACCAGGTTGGTCCCCAATAAGAGTACATCGTGAATTTAATAGCTGTGCTTAAACTCTCCTTCTATAAAATTTACCGCAGCTTTCTCGTGTTGAGGCAACAGGTTCGTCTGAACATTTGGATTTGTATCCTTGAAGGATAAGACCCCGCTCCTGACAAGCTTTTGCACATCGAATTTGAACCTGAGACAGTTTACTATGTTATTCCCTGGTCCTCCTTGATGGTAAGGGCAAGTTTGATCCGCTTTGAACCAAAAAGGCAGATTTTCCGGTACTGTAAGAGGAGACCTGGTTTGGACGTGCCCCTTGACCAGTAATAGTGGAAACAGTTCTGCGTACAACATTGGTATAGGGTCGAACCCTGGTGGTCGCGTTGTACGGTTGTTGTTGTACTGAGGACGAGCCTGCTGAAAAGGTTGTTGTTGATTCGGTTGGCTTTGAGCAACCTGAGGTTGGTATATTGGAACAGGCACAGGGTTGATAGCAGGAGTTACTGCTGCTACTGGTTGGTACCGTCGCCTTTGCTTTTCGAGAGAGATATTACCAATATCTTGCTCTTTTTTCTTAGGGAGAGCATTACCATATCTTTTGGTACTGCTTGATGGTTTAGTGTCTTTGACCAGACGTCCTTCTCAGACTGCTTCCTTAAGACGGACTCCCATGCCCACCATCTCAGTGAAGTCACTAGGCGCACTGGTGACCATTCGGTCATAGTAAAATGAGCTCAAGGTTTTCAAGAAAATCTTTGTCATCTCTTTTTCCTCGAGAGGTGGACCAATCTGGGCGGCAATTTCATGCCATCTTTAAGCATATTCCATAAAGGTTTCCTTGTCCTTCTGTGACATGGCTCTGAGTTGATCTATGTCCGGTGCCATGTCCAGGTTATACTTATACTGCTGAACAAAGGCATCACCAAGATCTCTGAAAGTGATGATCTTGGTGCGGTTTAAACCCATGTACCATTTGAGTGCGGCACCGGTTAAACTATCTTGGAAATAATGGATCACTAGCTGTTAGTTCTCTGTCTGAGTTGACATCCTCCGAGCGTACATCACCAAATGACTTTGAGGGCAAGAGTTACCCTTGTACTTTTCAAATTCGGGCACCTTGAATTTGTGCAGAATTTTCACATTGGGGACCAGACAAAGGTCTGCGGCGTCTTTTCCAAATAAGTCCTAACCGCGAATAGCATGCAGTTCCTTCCGCATCTCCAGGAATTGTTCCTGGAACTCATTCATTCTGTCGTACATAATTTCATTTCCACCAGAAGGTATCTGTGGAATCTGTCATTCCGAGACAGTGTGTACCACGGGTGGTGGTATAGTCATTACGACAGTGACTATTGGTCCTTCCCTCTTCCGAAGTTTGTAACCTTCAGGAGCTGCTGTCATGCCCCTTGCATCTTTACTTTCCCGAATTTTGTAACCTTCAGGCCCAGCGGCTCCTGCTGCAGTTTCTGGATCTTCCGTGATCGGCGGAATATATCCTTCCGGGATATAGTTAAGTGGCATGCCCCAGGGACGATCTTTAGGCATGTTGTACCGAGGATCATACTTTTCCACTATGGGTGTAGATGTGATCTCTGAGATCACAGTCCTTTGTATCTGAGCTGCTGCTAGAGCTTCATGTCATTGTGAAGTTTCCTCAGATCTTCTTTCAGAGCGTCGAGTTCTTCTCTCAACTCTCGGTTCTCTTCCTCGAGATTATCCATTTTCTTCTGTTGACTGGCCCGAGTATTGTATGAATAAGACAGTTTGACTCTAGAATCGAGACACAAATGTGAGATTCGTAGGGAAGAAGAATGCGTTATGTGAGAAAGATGAATAATATGCAATGATTATATTACATTTTTTTTTGTTTAATCAAAAGAAACTTCAACAACTGGAACAATGGGGAAACCCCATTTTATTGAATTCAAAGATTACGGAAATGGAAATACAGTAATTTACAAACTGCTGTAAAAGGAAATGTCTAAACTTATGGATCCTGAGTCCTCTCTGAGGAGAGCTCAGGTGCTAGTTCTGGTATTTTCCTTTTCTTTGACCGGGGCTCTTGAGCCGTTGTCGGGTTGTCAGTCCTTTGCCAAGTGAAAGGAGCGAGCAAATTCCTTTGGTCTTCTTGGTTCTCTACAACGTGTTGCTCTAAAATCTTGATCAGAGCGTCTTTTTCTTTTAACAGTTGCTGTATTTTGCTACACTTCACATTGAGAATGCGGTACTTGTTCTTCCAAGACTTCCTTTCCTTTTGAACTTTGTTGAGAGTAACCTGGAGTTTTTCCGTATCAGATATAAAATAAAGGATAGATTCCTTTAACGGAAGAACTTCGTGACAAGGGTAAGGCATCCACAGCTTGAGAGCTCTAGTTTGTACCCAGTGGAGATAAGGTTCCACAGAGACACAGTCTGGTTTTCCTAGAGACTCTCTTCCTTTTCTGTGAACATGTTTCCAAGCATGCACTATTTCTGTCTTTAGTGCTCTGTCGTTTTCTCCTTCCTTGAAGAAAAGACCTTTCAGATGAGCATTACGCGGAACATGCCTCATCGGGTATTCGAATTGACGATGAACTAAAACTGGATGATAATTGATTCCTCTTTTAGTTCCTATGAGGGGTATATTAGGGAAATTTCCACAATGGTCAATGATTCTTATCCCGTCGTTGATCTGATTGTACCAATCGATGTCAGAGTTGGTAAGAGACATGATTCTCTGCGATCAACGTAAAGTACTCTTATGATCCCAAAATGCAGCAGACTTTGGCAAATGGGAAGTGAACCATTTGTACAGCAGGGGTACACAACATGTGATCATTCCTCCGCCATACAAATTCCTTAAGTGTACAGAATGATAAGCATCTGCGAGCAAGGTCGGTACAAGGTTTCCAATCAAAAATATCTTAATGGCATTGATATCAATGAAGTTATCAATGTTGGGAAACAGAAATAACCCGTAGGTGAGCAAAACAAAAATGCTTTCGAATGCAGTCACGTTCCCTATACTAGCAAATTACAGAGCTTTCTTTACCAAAAATTGGGCTGGAAAACCTTGGATTCCACCCTTAATGGTCATGTGAGTCCTGACTTCTGACTCGTTTAAATTGATTGCTCTTGCAATGGTTTGATCCTTTGGAATTTCTTCCAGCCCAGAAAAGGGAGCTTGGTCAGTGATAGGTAAATCAGTCAGGTGAGAGTATTCCTCCAATGTTGGTGCTAGCTGATAATCCGGGAATGTGAAACAGTGATAAACCGGATCGTAGAACTGGATGAGCGTGGACATGATTCCTTCAATTACATAGACCCTTAACAGAGACAACAATCCTCCGTACTTAGCTCTGAAAGCATCAGGGTTGGTGATCATCCTTGCCAACCCTCTTAAATCATCTAATTTTGGAACCTTGAATGTGTACTTGTGAGACCTCCTTCTATCGAAATCCATAATGCAATCTTTTTCTCTGACTTTTGCAATCATTGTCTTAGTTTAATTTGAAAAAGAGAGAGACTAGAAGAGAAAATTTTTTTTGTTTAAAGTTTTTTTAATGAAATGAATGAAGCACACAAAAATATATAAAAAACATGGGGTCAAAGGTTCGGTGTCATGAAGTCAAGGCTCTACCCATCCCCAAAGGTTGTACTGGTGAATTTTTGTTCCTGTCCTCAAAATCATTGACCCCTCTTGGGATAACAACAGCAGGCTGGTTTACCCGAGCGAACTGCAGTATCTTAGAGTAATCTTAAATGAGGGTAGTATCGCGTGATAACTATTTCCGATAGCTTCCGCACTACAAAATAGTAACATGGTCTTAGTCTACTAAAATCCTCAGTTTCTCAGATACCACAATCGAACAATCTTCTTTCAACAACCGAAGTCGTATAGGCATTAAATCCACAAAGGGTATCTCCACTGATTCGATGGTCTACCAGGATCTCTTATTTGGGAGTCACTCCCTGTAAGATTACCCGTCTCATGCCATCACTTATCTTAGGTGGCACTCTAACTTTCCAGATGTGGCATCACCCGCAATCCCATTAGCAGAAAAATAAACACGGATATCAAGTAGGAAAAATGATATATATATTTATTCCTAAAACTAACATCCTAGACCTCTTAAAAGCTATAAACCTATAATCCTATACAGTCAATGACTCCCAAACAGAGTTGCAATTTTTCTGTGGAAAATGTGGACGATGATGACTAGCTCTAACTTTGTTTCCCCAGTAGAGTCGCCATTTTTCTGTAGCGAGCGATTTTCGTCGGTGACACGACCACCTTATCACTGGGTTTTCCTCACCGCAATGGTAGAAGGGGGTGCTACTTTCTGATTTCTTATTTATCCCATGAAGCTAGAAGGGAAAGGGAAGCTATCTAAAACTAACCTTACACGCGATTATTTAACTGAACAAACGCTAAAAGAGATTGGGGGGTCCGGGGTCAGGTTATACAGTGGGGAGTTGTCAATTACCCATCCTATATGTGGTTATCCACAGGATATTAGCATTAGGTTTCGCTTTGTACTTGATGGTGTTTATCTGGTAATGGGTTAGGAAAAGTTTCTTGGCAAAGTATGACAGGGAGAGCGAGTTTTGTTTTCTGTGGAAAATGATGATGATGGCTAAAGGTATGAAACCTAAAGTTTTGATTGATATGAAGGCACAAGACCTAGAGTTTTTGATTAGTATGCTCGCTAAGATTTTGCAATCTTATGCCTACGTATTCCCATTTAAATGAAACAGGGAAATCAGAGCAATCGTAGTTCCTCCTATTCTAAGGGAGGAAAGAGATGTTTTGGTGTCTTATTCAAAGCCCAAGATTGAAGCTAAAAGGTTTATTTGTGTCTTTTTCAAATCCCAAGATTGAAGCTAAAAGGTTTGTTCGAGGGAGAATTTGTCATCTCTAAAGGGAAATGTTGATTTTTGTGTGCCTTGATCAAAGCCCAAGGTTGAAGCTAAGAGGTTGATTGACTCCCATGGGGAAGTCCTTATACAAAGCCTAAGAGGAGGCTGGGAATGACCGACTCAACAAGAGTGTTTATATATGTGTCTTGTACAAAGCCCAAGATTGAGGCTAAAAAGAGACTGACTCTTTGGGGAAAGAAATCTTTATCTGTCTTGTACAAAGCCCAAGATTGAGGCTGAAAGAGACTTTACTAACTCGACCGAGGATATTTTATGTGTCTTGTACAAATCCCAAGACGGAGGCTAAAAGGTTTTGACTTTGCTGGAGAGTATTATCTGTCTTGTACAAAGCCCAAGATGGAGGCGGAAAAAAGTTTGACTCTGCTTAGGAATTTATTTCTCAAAGCCTAAATGAAGGCTCGGAGGAATTGACTCCACTGGGGGAGATATTTGTCCTAAGCTTAAGAGAAGGTTATGGAGATTTATGTCTCATACAAAGCTCGAGATAGAGGCTAAAAGGGTTTGACTCAACAAGAGAGTGCTTTTTATCTGTCTTATACAAAGCCTAGGATTGTGGCTGAACAAGCTGGAGAAATTATTACACACAGCTTGAGAGGAGGCTATCTCCTGCTAGGGAAATCATTATACAAAGCCTAAGAGAAGGATGATAGGATTGAATCAACAAGAGAGTGCTTTTATCTATCTCGTACAAAGCCCGAGATTGAGGCTAAAAGGGTCGACTCAACAAGAGAGTAATGAAAGCTGATTGACTGAACAAGAGAGTCTGTAAAAGTGATTGACTCAATAAGAGAGTCTGAAAATTGATTGACTCAATAAGAGAGTCTGAAAAGGTTAGCTCCGCAAGGGAGAATCATTGTACAAAGCCCAAGAGGAGGCTAAAATACTGAGAAAAGGATCATTATACAAAGACTAAGAGGAGGCTATCTTCTGCAGGGGATCATTTAGTTCCCGAGGCAGGTCCAAATGGGGGAATCAACTCTTGCTGAGGGTTACAGAAGAGTTGATAGATCAGATGCCCTGAGGTTTTGATTTGAGATAGTTTTATACTAGTGATAAACTGACCCTGGTTGGGGGATTTTTTAGGAGAGAGACGGGGTTTTAGAACCCACAAGTTTTAACTCTTGCTGGAGATTAATCCAGAATCCGGGGTTTCTCCTATGTTTTGTAGGGAACTTGAGAATTCTTTGAGACTCAAGGGTATTTAGACTGTCCAAGTTTACTGGTATGGAAGAGTTTTATCTTTTGTATGATGCCCAAGAGGAGGCCGACTCTTTTAAGGGATGAGTATCAACCCTAAAATTAGTCTGAGGGTTTTGACTCTTTTTAGAAAGACAGCTCTAACGAAGGATGACTAAGTTCTGTCCTATACCTGTAAGAGGTCTTCAAGGTCCTTGTATTAAGCCCAAGAGAAGACATGAGAACTTCTAAGAAGCCGGAGGGTCCTTGTACAAAGCCCAAGAGGAGGCAGGGATGCTTTTAGGAAGCCTGTGGGACTCAAACCAAGAAAAGTTCAAGAAATGCTATTTACTGAGAATAGATCATTTAGTGAAAGTTCTAAGGTTTGAAGAAATTCAAGAGATGCTATTCACCAAGAATAGATCAACTCTGGGGAGTAGAATTTCTTTGACAATTTCTAATGTGATAGTCGGAGAAAAGGTTCACCGAGAATACTGCCTTTCTCTTTGTTCCATATTGTTTAAGCCCAAGAGAAGGCAAGACTGTATCTGGTAATCCTATGGGGATCTAGTTTAGACCGTATTAAAGAGCGACCAACTGGCTTTACTTAGTTCTAGACCTAGTTGTCGGGGAAAACTCTAAATAACTATACTAGTATATATACAGTTGATATACGACAAGTATGTAAAAGGATATGAAAGAAGACTTACAGTGCGAAGTTTCCCACAATACAGTTATATATATTTGACATGTATTTAAAAGAATGAAAGAAGACTCACAGTGTGCAGCTTCCCTCAATACAGATATATATATATATTAAAGCAAGTAAATGAAAGCGGATAAAACTTACAGGTGAGAAAGCTTCCATGATGTATTGTTAGTTGTTTAAAGAAATTAAAGAAAGTTTTGATAACAACTGTATATTTGAACCTAAATCAAAAGGGAAGTTGTTTTGATAAGATCGTACTGGGACTTATACAATGACTGAGGCTCAAAAGGTTTTCTGTACAAAGGTATGGGTCTTACAACTCAAGGAGAGGCTCAAAGATTATTTAAAGAAAAGAAATGGGACTTACAATACGAGGGTAGGCCCAGTTGAAAATAGTTTGAAAACGACGATCTCGTCGAAATTTCTGAAACTGTACCGGGACTTATACAATACACTGAGGACCAAATTATTTTATTTAAAAATAGGTGGGACTTACACTCTATCAAGAGGCTCAAAGTGTGTTTTTAAGAAAAGTAATGGGACTTATAGCTCAAGGAGAGGCCAAGTGATTTGATTTTTGAACTGGCGATCGTGCCGAGGTTTTTGAAAATATGTTGGGACTTATACAATGTCTGAGGCCCAAAATTCTTTTGGTTGAAAGGGGGATTGGGTCTTACACTCTATTAGAGGCCCAAAAGTTATTTTGAAAAAGAAAGATGGGACTTACAACACGAGTAGAGGCCCAGATGGTTTGTTTGAAAACAAAAATTGTGCTGAGGTTTTTGAAAATACAGTGGGTCTTATACAAAGACTGAGGCCCAACAAGGTTTCTTATTTACAAGGAATGGGTCTTACACTCTATTAGAGGTCCAAAGAATGTTTTGAAAAAGATTGATGAGGCTGAAATCAATCAAAACCCTAATTTTGTTAAAAATGGAATTAATTTTGATTAAAAATTAATAAAATCATTGAAAACATGTGAGAAATGAGTTGTGATATTGGGTCAATGTTTCAAAAGTCATGTTTTTATCCACAAAATGATTAAAAACCATTCAAGTATGGAAAATCAAGAGAAAGTAAATTTTTAAAATGTTAAAAAACAAATAAAAATTAATTCTTTGCAAAAATATCAAATATATGAAATAAATAATATTTTTGGGAAATTTTTGTAAAATAATTTTTTTTAACATTTTTGTGAATTTTGAAAAAAAGAATCAACTTAAAATCATTAAAATTCATAGAGAAATTAATTTTTAAATCAATTAAATAAAATAATAAAAATTCAAAAATTCAAAAGTTTGAAAAAGGGCGCCAAGAACATGTTCTTGCTCGCGTGCCCTGTTTTGGTCTGATTTGCATTTTCTCATCAATCTCACTAAATACTTGATGAAACCACACAATCCACATATCAATCTGCTCGTTTTCAACTCACGATCATGTCTATGGTCTTTAATTTCATTTATTTTAAGTATGGAATGAGAAATTAAAGAGAAACCTCAAGAACCCTAATTTCTGTATGAAGGCTGAGAAATTTTATACACGATTCATACAAAGCAATCAATTGAGGGAAAACACTCCATACATGATTATGAACATATGGAAAAATTATTGTGCGAGGAAATATGCATGAATCATGAGATGACCAAGTTGAGGCTTACCTCTTGCAGCTGGTGATCGAGTTCTAGGTTGGAGGTGTTACAGCTTGGTTCCAATGATGTGGACAGCTTCCCTAGATGCTATGGAGTGTGTCTGAATGCTTGGAGTGGATTGAATTGAGCTAGAACTTGATTTGGCACCTCAACTACAAATCTATCAAGGGCTTCTGTAGATGGCTAGTGATTTTGTGATTCTGATGTTTCAGATGTTATGTAAGAGTTTGGATCACTTCTATATGTTATATGTGAGGTGTGTGAACCATTGGTTTGGTTGGAATTGCTCTCAAACTCAAAACCCGATGGTGACTTGAGTTAGAAGGAAAATTTGGAGTGAAATAAGTGATTTTAAGGAAAGCATCAGTTTGGGTGCTTTGGTGTACTCAAACTGATCACAAATGAGCTCTATTTATAGTAGAGCAAGTTTGTTTTGCAAGGAATAGGGAATGGCAACTGGTACAGGTCTGTGACCAATTGTGATCAAATGGAATCTCAAGTCTCCTCTAGCCATTGCCTTGAGGTTAGAGCACATGCCTATGGTTCTTTGATTCAAGGATAAGGCTTGACTGAAGTGTTCATCTTTGCTCTAATACATGCCACCTCTAAGCATCCATTGAATGTTCCAAAACAAAATTGGAGTCTTGAATAATCTTTAGCTTTTTAGGGGTGGCATACCTACTTGTAGTTCCAAAGACTTGGGAGGCTTATGGATCAGTGTTTGTTCCACCTTGGTCTCCCCCTGAGGTGTGCAGATGGATAAACTTGTTTTTCATTTGCACAAATTGATCAAATCGAGCCCTTATGCACAAATCTGCCTTGCCAAGACAGTTTGCAGCAAGGCATGTTGCAGCTGTCATAACCTCTAGCTCAGGTGGAGTTTGATGGAGTTCTTGGGCATTTTGGAAAGCTGATATATCCTATTTCAACATGATGTCCAACTTTAGTTTTGATCCAACTTGAATTACAATGAAAAATGCCTCTACATTTTGGAAAAAATAAGGCAGATTCTGACTTAGTGAAAATTTCACTAAGTGTTGGAAAAATGTCATTTTCATGTTTTCAGCCTCTTTAATCACTCCATAACTAAAAATCCATGAGGAATTGTGATGACTCGATTTCGTATCATTTATTTCGATTCAATTCGTGCATGTTTTATTGTATTTTTATCGAGTCGTTATCGTTTTATGCATCATTTACTTATGTTTTCTTTCATTTTCCATTTACAGGTCCCATATCAGCATTATAGCAGAAAAGAATAAGAATTGGGCTTAAAAGAGAAGAAAAGTGAAGAAATTGCAAGTTTCTGTCCCATCCAGCTGAATGGCACTCGCCATCTTCCCAATGCAAGATGAATGGCGCTCGCCACTGTCAAAAGGAGGGAAATTCAGACTTTGAGCAAATGACGTCCGCCATTATGCCTACGGCGACCGCCGTCTGTTCGCGGGAGCAGTTTCCAGACAGCAGTTTGACAGTTTTCAGCAGTTCTTTTCAAAATTCAAAAGGGTTCTTGGAGTCAAACTTTGCCTATAAATAGACCTTCAGTCTACTGCTTTAGATGTGAGAAGTACCCTTGCGGAAGCGCTGCCGAAATCTCTAGCCTAACTATATAATCACCGTCCATAGTAGCAATCTGCTCACATCGAGTAGTTGCTACACTTTTGTTTTTTTTCTTTTTACTTATTTGCTGATGTACTCTTGGATCCAGTTTCCTATTTAATACAAGTTTCATTTTTAGTTTATATTCTTCACATTACAGGTTATTTTCTTTTCTCTTTTACTGCATTTTATTTACTTGTAATCGTATGCAACACAACTTGAATTTCACACAAAAACATAAGTCTGAACTTTATTTAAATTAATCAACATGTTTACTTTAAAATTCAGCAAAGTCAACGCATTTATATTAGGATTAAATATGTCTGAGTAGATTTGCCTGAGTCCGTAGATTGAGGACCGTCGTTCTGACGGGACTCTGTAGAGTAGTAGGTGTTCAACTTATTGTTTCCATAATTCTGGTCTTGGTGTCTAAACTGAATTTAGACAACCTTGTCGTGAGAGCGAGGGGCTGTTTAATAGCGTTTCATCACGAGAGTGAGAAACGCACCAAGGCGCGTCCAATAGAGTGAGAGTTTGAGGTAATCGCCAGATAGTAGGCAACGGACATTGAGCCTAAATGTAGCGAGAGCGCTTTAGGGCCTCATTTAGGTTATGTTAGTTTTCAAAGCGCGCCTCTTAATTACCGAGCGAGTGAGAGCAAAATCTTGGGGTCATTAGGCGTGGCTTGGTTAACACCGTGAGAGCGTGAGATCGAGCCTTTAAACCGGTATTTCCTACAGATCAACTTTGGAACCTTTGTTAACACCCGAATTTTACGGAGTCCCCAAGGAGCACGAAAATCATTCTCCGGTCTCGTCTTTATTGTTATTTTTCAAATCCCGTTAAAAGCCAAATTTCTTTTACCGCCAAATCTAGCCTTAGATTTACACCACAATAATCGATCACTCTAGGTTGGTTATTAGTCCCTGTGGGTTCGACAATATTTTAAAACTACGCGATAAGCTGTATACTTGCAGCAGTAATCCGACCAACACGTATAGTCACGGTCAAGTTTTTGGCGGCGTTGTCAAGGACTATTTAGTCAATATTGTGATACTTTCATTGCACAGTATAGACTAAGGAAACTTTTTATTTTCCTTTTTGATTTGTCAATTGTATGCCAAACACTCGCTCGCAAGGCGAAGAGTTGGAGCAACCAATCAACGAAATCGAACATTACATACTTTTGAGACGCCGAATTAACGAATTCCTTCTTAGATATAACATCCCAGATCCTCTTATTCCCTACTCAGATTCGGAAATCGAATCAGAACCAGAACAAAACATTGCCGAAGGACCGAGAAACCGTCCTCTAAAGTATTATGCTGTTCCATCGCAAGAGAAACCACATAACAGCATTGCTGCCCCATCTATTAACCGTAATGATTTCGAGCTGAAACCTTCGCTAATTTCAGCAGTTCAACAAAACCAATTCTCAGGCAATTCTACGGATGACCCGAACCTTCACTTATCGATATTCGTGTAATACGTAGACACCGTAAAATCCAATGGAGTCAGTCAAGAAGCAATAAGACTAAGACTTTTTCCGTTCTCATTGAGGGATAGAGCTAGAGCTTGGCTCCAGTCTCTACCATCTCACTCAGTGATGACATGGAACGAGTTGAAGAAAGTCTTCTTAGCCAGATATTTCCCACCAAGAAAAATAGCTATGCTGAGAGCCCAAATTAACGGATTTAAGTAAAAAGATAACGAATCTTTATTCGATGCTTGGGAGAGATACAAGGACATGTTGAGGTTATGCCCACACCATGGACTTGAAGAATGGATGATAATACATACCTTTTACGGCGGGCTGTTGTACAATACCAAAATGAATATGTGCGCTGCCGCAGGCGGTGCTCTAATGGATAAACCGTATGCAGAAGCTTATGAACTCATAGAGACTATGGCTCAAAACCATTTTCAATGGGGAGGTGAACGCGCTAGTGTAGAGAAACCAACTCCGAAAGGAGTAATGCACGAAGTTAACGGTATAGACCGAGTCAATGCTAAAGTGGACGCGCTTGCTCAAAAGATCTCAAGTTTAGAAATAGCACCACCAGTAGCTACTGTAGCTGCGGTGACACCAAATTGTGAAATATGCGAAAACCCTGGGCATACAAACGCTGAATGTCAAGTGTTGGCTAGTACTCCTACCGACCAAGTAAATTACGCTCAAGGGAACCCGTATTCAAACACTTACAATCCTGGCTGGAGAAATCACCCGAAATCTTCATATAAGAATAACAATGCTTTGAATCCACCAAACCCAACACCTGCTATTCCACCTGGATTTCAGAAAGGAGCGCAACCCGCTCCACCTCTACCCAAAAAGTCAAATCTAGAAATCATGATGGAAGACTTTATGAATGCTCAAGCTCACTAAAATAGGGATTTCGCAAATCAAAATGCTCACACGAGTGAATTGATGAAGCAATTGTCAAGCAAGATTGATGCTATGGCTACTCAAAATAAAATGTTAGAAACCCAAATCACTCAAGTAGCCCAACAACAATCAAATAACGCAGCCCCCGCTGGAACATTTCCTGGCCAACCACAACCAAACCCAAAAGGTCATGCTAACGCTATTACTTTGCGAAGCAGAATAGAATATGATGGACCCATTAACTCGAGACTCCAAAATTCAGCCATGCACCAAAATTTACCAAATGGAACCGAGAAAATAAAAGAACCTAACACGGAGAAGGAAGATGAAAGCGGAAAGGCCGCAGAGAAAGAAACACCCTATGTGCCTCCGCCACCATATAAACCACCTGTGTCTTATCCCCAAAGACTAGCTAAATCCAAAAACGAAGGACCGTTTAAGAAATTCGTAGAGCTTCTAAAGCAACTGAATATAACGATACCTTTCACAGAAGCTATTACGCAAATGCACTCATATGCCAAATTCCTTAAAGAGATCCTATCAAACAAGAAAAAGTTAGAGGATAACGAAACTGTTATGCTCACTGCTGAGTGTAGCGCCATACTTTAAAATAACATGCCTCCTAAACTAAAAGATCCAAGTAGCTTTTCCATACCTTTTGTAATCGGAAAGACTGTCATCGACAAAGCGTTATGCGACTTAGGAGCCAGTGTCAGCCTAAGGCTCCTATCCACATGTAAGAAACTTGACTTAGAAGACCTGAGACCAACGAAGATGTCTCTATAACTAGCAGGCCGTTCTGTGAAGTATCCAGTAGGTATGCTAGAAAACGTGCCAGTTCGCATAGGTCAGTTTTATATTCCGACAGATTTCGTGATAATGGACATTAAGGAAGATTCTAATATACCAATCATCTTAGGTAGACCGTTCTTAGCAACAACTTGAGCTATAATAGATGTGAAGAAAGGAAAGTTAACCTTCGAAGTAGGGGAAGAAAAAGTTGAATTTATATTAGCACAATTCCTAAAGGCCCCTGCTTTAGACGATTCATGCTGTTTTTTGGACGTTATCGACGAATGCGTAAGAGAAATGGAGAAGGAACCGAAAAGTTACACGGAAGTACAAAAGATTCCAACCCCTCCAATATTCGAGGATGATAACTGGCGTGAGCCATATGAAGATGACAGTATAAGATAATGCCTAACACTTACACCCGATCCAATGCCTTGCCCAAAGAAACCATCTGTAGAACTCAAAACATTACCCAAAGATCTAAGATATGAATTCCTAGACACTGAACTTGAAAAACCCATAATAGTTAATGCTAATTTAGGACAAATAGAAACCGAGAAACTATTGGAAGTCTTGAGGAAATATCCCACAGCTCTTGGATATAACATCTCCGATCTAAAAGGGATAAGTCCCTCTATATGTATGCATCGTATCATGATGGAGGAAGACTGTAAGACATCCAGAGAACATCAAAGATGATTGAACCCTGTCCTGAGCGATGTAGTCAAGAGAGAAGTGCAAAAACTATTGGAAGCAGGAATCATATATCCGATATCTGACAGCAAACGGGTCAGCCCTGTGCATGTCATACCAAAGAAGGGTGGTGTTACGGTTGTAACTAACGAAAAAGGCGAGTGCGTAGCCAAACGAACTCAAACTGGATAGAGGATGTGCATAGACTATAGAAAGATGAAAAAGGCTACTAGAAAAGATCATTTTCCTTTACCCTTCATAGGCCAAATTCTTGAACGACTAGCCAAACATTCATATTTTTGTTACTTAGACGGATACTCAGGATTTTTCCAAATACCTATTCATCCTGATGACCAAGAGAAGACCACATTTACCTGCCCCTATGGCACATTTACTTATCGTCGAATGCCATTTGGACTGTGTAATGCTCCCGCAACATTTCAGAGATGCATGATGTCGATCTTTGTTGATTTCATAGATGACATAATGGAAGTCTTTATGGACGATTTCTCTGTAAGTGGTGGAAGTTTCGAACAATGTCTGTCAAACCTTGAGGTGGTACTTGAACGATGCGTCAAAGTGAACCTTGTGCTAAATTGGGAGAAGTGCCATTTCATGGTGCGACAAGGTATAGTTCTTGGGCATGTAGTATCCGATAGAGGTATTGAAGTAGACAAAGCAAAGATAGAAATCATAGAAAACCTTCAACCTCCAAAAACAGTTAGAGAATTACGAAGCTTTTTAGGACATGTCAGTTTTTACCGATGATTCATTAAAGACTTCTCTAAGATTACAAAACCTTTGACTTGACTACTGATGAAAGAAGCTGAATTTATATTCGATGAGGAATGCTTGAAAGCATTTAAGCATCTGAAGAATGCTCTTATTACCGCACCAATTATACAACCACCTGATTGGAGTTTACCATTTGAAATAATGTGTGATGCTAGCGACTATGTTGTGGTCGCTGTCTTAGGACAAAGAAAGGATAAAAGGCTTCATGCTATTTACTACGCAAGTAGGACCTTGGACAACGCACAGATGAACTATGCGACCATAGAAAAGGAACTCCTGCCTGTTGTATTCGCCTTAGATAAATGTCGTTCCTATCTGGTGGGAGCGAAAATCATTATCTATACCGATCACGCCGCGATTAGGTACTTATTGGCTAAAAAGGATGCCAAACCAAGACTCTTGAGATGGATCTTGCTTTTGCAAGAATTCGATTTAGAAATTAAGGATAAGAAAGGTACAGAAAATGTGGTAGCGGATCATCTCTCTAGGATTGAGGATCTAAAGCCCGAAAGAGTGCCTATAAACGATAATTTTCCTTACGACCGATTAGTAGCCCAGTTGGAAAGGGAGAGCAAAACTGTAAAATGTTCCTTGTTATTCAACGATGCAGAAACAAATGAAGTAGTAGATGCAATCTATACTAATACCACATTGCCATGGTATGCTGATTTTGTCAACTACCTAGCAGCCAAGGTGCTTCCACCAGATCTAACATACCAACAGAAGAAGAAATTTTTCCATGATCTTAAACAATACTAGAGGCGCCGATGGAATATTTCGTCGATGTGTCCCTAAATCGGAAATAGAGGATAACATATCCCAATGCCATGCCGCACCATATGGAGGACATGCCAGTACATCAAAAACATCCGCAAAGATATTACAATCTAGCCTCTTTTGGCCAAACCTTTGGAAGGACGTTCACATTGCCGTTATGAACTGTGACCGGTGCCAATGCACTGGAAACGTTTTTAGACGCGATGAGATGCCGCAAAAGGGAATTTTAGAAGTTGAAGTCTTTGATGTATGGGGCATTGATTTCATGGAACCTTTTCCATCTTCTTTTCGAAACAAATACATACTCGTCGCAGTTGATTACGTATCAAAATGGATTGAGGCGATAACTTCTCCTACAAATGACGCACGAGTGGTGGTAAAACTTTTCAAGAACATAATCTTTCCCAGATTCAGTGTACCAAGAATTGTCATTAGTGATGGAGGTTCCCATTTCATTTCGAATGTTTTCGGGAAATTATTGCTTAAATACGGAGTACGACACCGAGTAGCAACACCCTATCACCCTCAAACTAATGGACAAGTAGAGGTGTCAAATAGAGAGATCAAGCAAATTTTAGAGAAAATCGTTGCAACCTCTAGGAAGGATTGGTCTACTAAACTTCATGAAGCTCTGTGGGCTTACAGAACAGCCTACAAGACCCTTATAGGAACCACACCGTACAAACTAGTTTATCGAAAGTCATGCCATCGGCCTGTGGAACTTGAGCATAAAGCTTATTGGGCCATTAAGACCCTGAATATGAATTATAAGGCAGCTGGCGAGAAAAGGATTCTAGATATCCATGAATTAGAAGAACTAAGACTTGATGCCTATGAAAATGCCAGAATATACAAAGAGAGAACCAAGAAGTGGCATGATAAAAGGATAACAAAGAAGGAGTTTAACGAAGGAGATAGAGTTCTTCTATTCAACTCTAGGCTTAAACTCTTTCCCAAAATATTACGTTCTAATTGGTCTGGTCCTTTCGAAGTTACAAAAGTCCTACCAAGTGGAGCAGTTGAAATTAGAGGAAGTCGAATGAGACGTTTTTTGTGAACGGCCAGGGACTCAAGCACTGCCACTTAGTAGAAAACAAGGAATTCATTACTAATTACAAGTTGGAAGAGCTTCCTGCTCTTCCCGAAAAATAATGCCCTTTTCAGTTCTAATGTCGAGCTTCCGACATTAAACAAAGCGCTCCGTGGGAGCTGAACCACGATCCATAGTTTTTATTTTTTTATTTTTGTTAGTTTTAGGACACTGCTTGCATGTTTAGTATAAAGTCTATACCATATGCATTACTATTTGTTGCATCTCATTATTGTTGCTATCATTATCAGTATTATGATTATTATTACTATTTTTATCTTACTAACGCGTAGCTAATAGTATTATTTCCCTAATAGTATATTATTTTTAAAATTTTCAGGATACCATTCTCTAGGAAACCTTTGACCAGCAACCATGCAGACATTTGAGAACCGTGTCGTTGTTTTCAGGAACGATGTCCAGAGACGTCGGTTTGAGGCTTTGTCTCAAAGAGACCTTGGTCTGTCCATCTACCCTGACGACTCGGCTATGCAAACCCTTAGCATCTGAGACAGTGTTGTTTTCCTTTTAAGTCAAATAGGCTGGTCTCACTTTGCTTTAGAGAGGAGATTTAACACTTACCGTAGCCTGACCTTGGAGTTCCTTAGCTCCCTCTACTATGATGCCACCCGTGGTTTCGGATTTGGCCGTGGATTGGCTACCTTCAGGTTATTTGGAAACAAGTACAGATTCACCCGCCATGAATTCGCTGAATTATTGGGTTTTCCTAATGACCCTGATGCTGTGATCAAAACCCCTGTTGATGCCTTTACTAGCTTTGATCTTAAACATTTCTGGGGTACCATAGCCGGAAACGGTAATGCCAAACCCGATGTTATGTTTTCCGAAAGCATCCACAATCTTGGATAGAGATATTTCCATAAGGTTCTTGCTCACACTTTCTTTGGCAAAGAAGAGAACATTACATCTGTGTCGAGGGATGAGCTATATATCATGCTCTGCGCATCCCAAGGAAAACCTGTCAATGCTGCCCCGTTTTTGCTTGCTAATTTCAGTCGTATTACCCATGATTCCTTTGAGCCAATCTTAATAGGTGGGCTGGTGACTATGATTGCTAATGTAATTGGAATGAGGTACCATCTGAACCGTTCCTTTGCATTCGGTGGTTTTCGCCCGATGGACATTAGCTTTTGTTTCAACAGAGGCATAATTACTAATCTTGGCCCGATTGAATTCGAGTTGCTTATCGATAATGCTGTGGTCCATACTTTCACCTTACCCAACCATGAAAAGACCAGTGTGCACAATAAGGACAACTGGCTCTATGACTTGGAGGTCGTCAATGAGTTTCTGACTCCACCCGACTCTCCTCAGGCTTACGAGAACCGAGATACCATTATGTCTGCTACGACCACTCAAGGTTCCGAGATCGATCCTGGTATACCACCTTTGAATGTAGATGCTGCTATTAATGCCCTCCAGTCCGAAGTGGATTCCTTCCGAGATGAGATTTCCTCTCTCCGAGTCGACTTCATTGGACTTATGGATGTTGTACATGAGGAGTTGGACCATATGTTCCAAATTGTCTACTCCCTTAGACAACTTCATGGATGATCCATTAGCTGCACCTATTTCCCTGTTTTTCTTAGGATAGTTTATTTACATGTATAGTGTTTCCCTTTCTTGTATCGTTTGTACTGTTAATTTCCATTCCACTATGTACCGTTGGGATGCCGACGTATAAATGTAATGCACTACTGTTTTGTTTAATGCAAGTTTCCTTTCCTTTAAGTGTTTTTAATATTTAGCATATTGTGTTTTGTCAATAAAATAAGAAAAACTCAAAAATATGTCACAACACTGCTTTCTGTAAGAGTAAGGACACAAAATTCGTGTCTGAAGCAAACGGCGCTCGCCATTATGCATAAGGCGTTCGCCATTCCTTTAAACAGGCAGGACACGCTGTTTTGCTTCTAAGACATGTTTTTGCCTCCTCTTCTCCCCATTTAAAACATTCTTGCATGTTCCCTAGACTCCCTACGTACCTAGTAAAACTCTCATTATCCTACATTAAATTCCAACCATCCATATTCATCCATTTAATCCCTATTTAAACTCACTAATCCACACATTACCAATCATCTCTCTAAAAAACCCACTTTCCATTCTCTACCCATTTCAGAAAATATTCACAAACACCATCCTCCTAAGAAACAACTATGGAAGCTAACCAAGAGATATATTACATGGGCATTGAGTTCCCCGAAGGAACAATTGGAGCTACCATGCGTTCGACCTTTCACCGAGTATCCAAAAGGCCAGTCTATGCCACAAGATATCCAGAACCAAAAACTCTTCGCACCTTTGGTCTTTATGATAGCGTCTCTTGGATGCTCATGAACTTAGGTATGACTTGTTTCTGCTCCATGTTTAATCCCTCTTCCGTTAGACTTACTTATGAATTTCTCAGTTCAGTCCGCTATGTCCATGATATAAACTGTACCACCAGAACCATTTATTTCAGAATGTTTAACGTAGATTATTCGCTAACTCATGAGCAAATAGCTGAATATTTTGGTTTTCCTACCAGTGAGGGTCTTGCGACTCAAGCACACACCGCACCTTTTTTTGATTTTGCAAGTATTCGTTCATCGTTGGATGAAGTTCTGTCAGAACTTAGGCAGCAGAGAGAGAGAGAGGCCGTGCATGATGTGCAGATGCAGGATATGTAGAGGAGGCAGTACGAGTTTATGGAGAGAACCCAGATGGATTTGAGAGATGTTGTCTCAGAAATGGCGGGATTGCGCAACGAAGTGAACTGTATTGAAGACTGTGTCCAGCATGTGCCCCAGGACAACCCAGCCTTCAGGCAGGATAGACACCCTCGTGGAGGGCGTGCTCACTATCATTGATGTATCCAAGTTCTATTGCTCCTTTCTTTCACCTTAGGCTAAGACATTGAGGACAATGTCTAGTTTAAGTGTGGGGGAGGAGCCATTTATTGCTTTATTTATTTCTTGCTTTCTAGTTTAGTTTATTTTCATTATCGAGTCATATGCACGTTTGAGTCGTTTTCACTTTACGTTTTTCCTGTGTCTAATAACTCCCTTATTTGACCCCAATTTAA
Organism: Lathyrus tuberosus; assembly: GCA_022829125.1. Classification (NCBI taxonomy): domain Eukaryota; kingdom Viridiplantae; phylum Streptophyta; class Magnoliopsida; order Fabales; family Fabaceae; genus Lathyrus; species Lathyrus tuberosus. Next base: position 1,545,143 of record JALAZF010000737.1, on the reverse strand, counting down.
AAAAAATCATTTTTACTCAATGGCATGACACATATAGTATAGGTTGTTTCATTCCTTGATTTAGGCTATGTAGGCGGACTTGGGAAAGTTTTGAAAATATTGGTATCGTTCCTACACCTTAGATTCCCTAAGTATGTGATATTGATTTAAATAGACATTATGCCATGACTTTATGCCTAGTTTCTTAGAAGTGGCCTCTTTATTAGTTTATACTAGCAGTCAGCACCATCCGTGTGTACGAACTAAGTGAAGAACCGATGCAAATATGTGTGATCTCAAAATTTGAATGATGTGGTTTTTATAGAAAAAAAACGAACGAAAGACATGTTCCAGCTAAGTTAGGTGGTCCTTACCCGGCCATTTAGCCTAAAGGTTCGGACTCTTGAAATTCGTAAGCAAAAGAAAGCATAATGTGCGAAAAAGAAAAATTGTGTTGAATAGGAGATCATAAAACACTAACAGGTTCGCTTACCATGTAAGTACAAAGGATAACGAGCTTAATGTGATTGCGCTCGAATGAAAAAAAGGTGAAATAAGATGAAGGATATAGGTCTAGTTATAATGTCATGGTTTGAATTGGTATTTCATAGGAAGGGAGTATTCGTCCGCTTTTGTGGAATCGTGTCGTTACGGTATCCTTGTTTTCACTATCCAGTACCTATCCGTTTCACTTTAGCCTAGCAACCTTGTGCTTATATTGTTTTTTTTGTGCCTAAGAGTTAAACATCATGCATACTGTTTTATTACATTGGGAGTTTGCTTGAGGACAAGCAAAAGTCTTAGTATCGGGGAGTTTGATGACTCGATTTTGTATCGTTTATTTCGATTCCATTCGTGCATGTTTTATTGTATTTTTATCGAGTCGTTATTGTTTTATGCATCATTTACTTATGTTTTCTTTCATTTTCCATTTACAGGTCCCATATCAGCATTATAGCAGAAAAGAATAAGAATTGGGCTTAAAAGAGAAGAAAAGTGAAGAAATTGCAAGTTTCTGTCCCATCCAGCTGAATGGCGCTCGCCATATTCCCAGTGCAAGATGAATGGCGCTCGCCATTGTCAAAAGGAGGGAAATTCAGACTTTGAGCAAATGGCGTCCGCCATTATGCCTACGGCGACCGCCGTTGGTTCGCGGGAGCAGTTTCCAGACAGCAGTTTGACAGTTTTCAGCAGTTCTTTTCAAAATTCAAAAGGGTACTTGGAGCCAAACTTTGCCTATAAATAGACCTTCAGTCTACTGCTTTAGATGTGAGAAGTACCCCTGTGGAAGCACTACCGAAATCTCTAGCCTAACTACATAATCACCGTCCATAGTAGCAATCTGCTCACATCGAGTAGTTGCTACACTTTTATTTTTTTTTCTTTTTGCTTATTTGCTGATGTACTCTTGGATCCAGTTTCCTATTTAATACAAGTTTCATTTTCAGTTTATATTCTTCGCATTGCAGGTTATTTTCTTTTCGCTTTTACTGCATTTTATTTACTTGTAATCTTATGTAACACAACTTGAATTTCGCACAAAAACATAAGTCTAAACTTTATTTAAATTAATCAACATGTTTACTTTAAAATTCAGCAAAGTTAATGCATTTATAATAGGATTAAATATGTCTGAGTAGATTTGCCTGAGTCTGTAGATTGAGGACCATTGTTCCGACGGGACTCTGTAGAGTAGTAGGTGTTCAACTTATTGTTTCCAAAATTCTGGTCTTGGTGTCTAAACTGAATTTAGACAACCTTGTCGTGAGAGCGAGGGGCTGTTTAATAGTGTTTCATCACGAGAGTGAGAAACGCACCAAGGCGTGTCCAATAGAGCAAGAGTTTGAGGTAATTGCCAGATAGTAGGCAACAGACATTGAGCCTAAATGCAGGGAGAACGCTTTAGGGCCTCATTTAGGTTATGTTAGTTTTCAAAGTGCCCCTCTTAATTACCGAGCGAGCGAGAGCAAAATCTTGGGGTCATTAGGCGTGGCTTGGTTAACACAACGAGAGCGTGAGATCGAGCCTTTAAACCGGTATTTCCTACAGATCAACTTCGGAACCTTTGATAACACCCGGATTTTACGGAGTCCCCAAGAAGCACGGAAATCATTCTCCGGTCTCATCTTTATTGTTTTTTTCCAAATATCGTTAAAAGCCAAATTTCTTTTACCGCCAAATCTAGCCTTAGATTTACACCACAATAATCGATCACTCTAGGTTGGTTATTAGTCCCTGTGGGTTCGACAATCTTTTAAAACTACGCGATAAGCTGTATACTTGCAGCAGTAATCCGACCAACACGCATAGTCACGATCAAATTAGAATGAGGTCTAGTTGACACTTTTAAAGTATGCAATGACAGCTACAAATCCAGCTTTGAACCATCCAAAATGGTTGCTTGGATCTCATGTTATGATCCTTAGAAGTTGGTACCCTAGCCACTTTGTTCCATAACTTAGAAAAATTCTAAGTTTTTTATGGTTACCCCTTTTACAAGTTAACTCACTTTTTTTCTTCTTGATGAATGGTGATTTAAATCACATATTAACATTGTTTTAGGGTTAAGGAACTTTGGTTGACCAAAAAATAAAAAAGTCAAACTTTGACATTTTGTATAGTTGACTTTTTTCATCAGATGTAATTTAGACTGTGCGATCCTCTATGAAATCAAGTCCTTGACCTAAATCAAACTTATTGGATGGACTCCATAGGTGTTATAGGGTGTATTGACTTATGTCCCAAGGTTTGGGAGAATGTCTTGGTCAAAAGTCAAAGGTACAGTTGACTTTTTTCTATAAAACCCTAACTGTGGTCCTGATGAAATTGAAACTTGTAGATCAAGCTTCTAGGATCAATCCATTATTGCAAATGGATCAATGTAGGGTATTAGAGACCCTCAAACCATGTCTTGGGGTCTTGGCTCATGTTTTGTCCCAAAAGTCAACTTAGGGGTGAATTAGGTCAAGAAACCCTAATTTCTGATTTTTGGCAAATGCATTCCCTGTGGCTAAATTGACTTGATGATTGTGTCCATGAGGTCTCTTAGAGTATCTTGGGTTATGCTTTGAAGCATTGGCTCATGCCCAGAGGAAAAATTCCACCTCGAGGTCCTGGCCGACCAAAACCCTAATTTGGTGACACTAGCGATCTTGAGGCTGGATCCACTTGGAATGTTGCAACCTTGTGCTTAATTCTTGATGTGGGAGTCCTATTGATCCTTTATGGGTGTTTGAGAGGCTATACAAGATGAAGATCATGTCATTCCTTGATTGATCCTTTGTCTAAGTGCTCTGAGAGGGTTCAAAACCCTAATTCTTGATTGTAGTGAATGCTCAACAATCCTTGAGGAGATTGATGAGGCATGAAAGTACATCCATATTGTGATGATGATTTGCAAAATAATGGGAAACCTTGGTGGTCAAAATTTGGGGTATGACAGATGCCCCTATTTAATCTTCTTGGACCCGAAGATGTGAATGGCGAAGGTGTTCGAGCATTCGGGGTACAAGAGGATTAAATATCGGAATACCCGAAATTTTGATGGTGGTTATGAATGGAAGTGTGCTCATCCATCTTCTTTTGCTAAGCAATGATGCTTAGAAAAGGTAAAACTTCCCCTCAATCATGGTTTCCTACCGAGGAACTGGTCTCAGTTTCTTTTGTAAACTTCCCCTCGATCCTGGTTTCCTACCGAGGAACTGGTCTCAGTTTCTGATGTGAACTTCCCCTCGATCCTGGTTTCCTACCGAGGAACTGGTCTCAGTTTTTGATGTAAACTTCCCCTCGATCCTGGTTTCCTACCGAGGAACTGGTTTCAGTTTCTTTTGTCAATAAACTTTCTTGACAAGGGACGCTATTCGTAGCAGTTTTTCCTCAAACTTCTCGCTGAATTTTCCTGGGGAGATGCCATTTGACAGAAAAAGTTTTTTTTTGATGTCAGACTTGCTGGGGAAACCCGTCTGTCTGAGCTGTAGAGTTGTACAAACTTCTCTGTTGGAGACGCCATTTGTTGACTCTACTGGGGAAAACGAGCCTCTTGAGAGGCTGCTTCCTGCTTAGGGGTATTACATCATACTTTTCCCTGAGATCTTCTCATATAAATGTCGTCTTATGTAACCCAATTTTCAGGCGCTGATAACCTTTTCGTCAACGAATTTTTCAGAGAAAAACTGCTGTATTGCCGAATCTTTTGATTAAGAGGCTTTCTCTGTGGATTTTCCTTAATCCGGGAAAGCAAAAATATCATTTTCAATGGCGAAGAGTGACGTTTGTCAAAGGTCTTCTTGCTTTTCAGAGGTTCAAGTTATCAAAGTGGTCGAGGGACCGACTTTAATCCAGAAATAAACTGGAGGAGAGATTGTTCAGACGCAACATTTCCTGACAAGGAAAGAACTGACAACTCGATTGAGAGGACTTTTATCACCAGGGGATAAGACCAACTAAAGTGATAGTGATGCAATATGAATATGAGTATGAATCAATAATGCATGATGTATGTATGTATATGTTGACAAAACTGACGCGACATACAGACTAGTGGATGAACACGACTGAATGCTCAACAATCCTTGAGGAGATTGATGAGGCATGAAAGTACATCCATATTGTGATGATGATTTGCACAATGATGGGAAACCTTGGTGGTCAAAATTTGGGGTATGACATTAAGGAAAAAATGTTTTCATTTAGAGAAGAATTTTCTGCTCAAGCTTATCTTTTTTCCGTAGAAGCAATTACACGTGATCTTTTAAGATCTTTGTATGTACTCTGAAGAGTTTGATACTTTTCCAGCATTTCCAAAAGACATGACTCTAATTCACAACGAGAGAGTTTAGATAATACCTCTGAGTTAGAGTCAGAGTCTGATTGCGGTTCTGATGATATTTTGTCTTCTGGTTCTCCAGAAACTTCATCGTTAATTGTTGCTACTAGCGCAACATTTGCTTGTTCTTCATCAGAGTCTTCTTCTTCAAAATCAGAGTCGTCCCAAGTTACCATTAGTCATTTCTTCGCTTTGGAGAAGTTCTTCTTAGGCTTCTTGTCTTTCTTAAGCTTTGGACACTCGTTCTTGAAATTACCTGGCTCATTACACTCATAGCAGATGACTTCCTTTCCGGAGTTCTGTTTCTTCTGTCCAGATGATGACTCAGAGCGATCTTTGTTTCTTCTTGATCCTCTGAAGTTTCCTTGCCTATGCTTCCAGAGTTTGTTGATCCTTCTAGAGATTAGTGACAGGGCGTCTTCTGATTCTTCACCAGAATCTTCTGATTCTTCCTCAGCTTGATAAGCCTTTGCCTTTTCAGGTTTAGACTTAAGAGCAATAGATTTACTTTTCTTCTGAGGTTCATCTTTTTCCAACACTATCTCATGACTTCTTAAAGAACTAACAAGTTCTTCAATACTTATGCTGTTAAGATCCTTGGATAGCTTAAGAGCTGTTACCATAGGTCTCCATTTCTTGGGAAGACTTTTGATGATCTTTTTAACATGATCAGCAGTTGAGTAACCTTTGTCCAGAACTTTAAGTCATGCGATTAACATTTGAAACCTTGAAAACATAGTCTCAACTGTTTCATCATCCTCTATTCTGAATGCCTCATATTTTTGGATTAGGGCCAGCGCCTTTGTCTCCTTAACTTGAGCATTTCCTTCATGAGTCATTCTCAGAGAATTAAAAATGGATTTAGCAGTATCTCTATTTGTTATCTTCTCATAATCAGTATAAGAGATAGCATTTAGCAATATGGTTCTTGCCTTGTGATGATTCTTATAATCTTTCTTTTGTTGGTTGGTCATATCACTTCTAGATATTTTAGCACCTGTAGCATCAACTGGGTGAGTGTAGCCATCGTCTACAAGATCCCAAAGATCTACATCATAACCAAGAAATAAACTTTCTATTCTATCATTCCAGTAGTCAAACTTTTCACCATCAAAGACTGGTGGTTTGGAACTGTAATGATCTTTCTCTTCTATAACAGAATTAACATTAGCTGCTGCAGCCATGATATCTCACACAAATACTGGATCGGTACTAAACACGGTGAAGTGTTGATAAATTGTTTTATCACAATCAGAACCGGAGCTCTAATGCCAATTGAAGGTGTGAGAAAAACACAAGAAATGGGGGTTTGAATTGGGTTTTCATAATGAAAGCTTTTTGTGAAACTCAAACAAAGATCACAAATAGACTAACAATAGAGAAAGACGCACGATATATCCTGGTTCACTTGAAAACTATCAAGTTAATCCAGTCCACCCACCAAGGTGATTTTTCCTTATACACAAGGACTTAATCCACTATAACCAAGCTGATTACAACTGCACTAGCAACTGTTGGTGACTAACATACACAAACTAACTGTCTCTTCTTAAGGATTCTGACCCAAGTGGTCCCTTAAGGAATTCAAACAACTGTTTGATCAAATAAAATGTTCACAATGAAATACTTCTACATAAGCTGATATAAACACAATTTCTAGCTCAAACTAACTTAGAGAAAATCTATACAGTAAGAACTATTTTCTTCTTTGTATTGTAGTGCTTTAGTGTTCACTCATGGATTTTTCTATGTGTATTTCTATGTTTCTTTCTCGTATGAATCAGTGTCTTTTATACATATCTTTTTCACACTTAGTGTCACATGATTCTTTGAATGATCAACTCTTTGTATAGCTATAAAAAGATCCGTTGAAGGGAAGACCAGGAATATCAGTAAAATTACTGGTGATTTGAAATAATGACGTTATTCTGGGATGAAAATCGTACACTGAAATTGTCCTTTGTACCTCCAAATCAGGGTAGTGGAATGGTAGTGGAAAGGAACGTGTTTGATCTGTACTATGTACTATTTTCCCTCGCAAATGTTTCATCTTCTTCTATTCATCAGAGGCTTCTGAATTGATATGGTTGAAGCATGATCAGAAGAATGGATCACTGGGTCTTCAGAGTCTTGAGTCTTCAGAGTCTTCAGAACTTGTTCAGCAGAACCTTGTTCTCAGAGTCTTCAACGCTCCTTCTTCAGAACCTTTGGTTATCAAAAACATAAGTCTTCAGAGTCTTCAAAACTTGTTCAGCAGAACCTTGTCTTCAGAGTCTTCAAAACTTGGTCTTCAGAAACTTAAGTCTTCAGAGTCTTCAGAACGTTGTTCATCAGAACCTTGACTTCAGAGTCATTAGCACTTAGTCTTTAGAAGATAAATATTAGAGTTATATTCAGAGCCAAAGTCAAAGAGAACATTGCAACAGCAACATATTGTCTTCTTAGAGTCTTTCTAAAGAACAGTAGATCAGAAGCAATCTTGCTTCTTTGATGCAGAAGTGACTTTTGATAATTTGAGAGTGACGTTTCACATGATCTCTATCTGAGTCAGATTTATCTTTATTAGAGTCATAATTATCTTTATCAGAGTCAGAACCTGTTTGTCAATACTTTAGAAAACAAACGTTAGAGTACCAAAATTGTTCTCACACAAATACAACTTTGTTATTATCAAAACATAGAGATATCTTGCAGAACCAAATCTTGTTCTAACGCCAAGTTGGTTCAAAATATTATAAGATCTCTTCCAAGGAAATTTGATATGAAGGTGACTGCTATTGAAGAAGCCCAGGATATAAACACCATGAAGGTGGATGAGCTCATGGGATCTCTTCAGACTTTTGAACTGGCAATCAGTCAGAAATCTGAAAAGAAGAAAAGTATAGCCTTGGTGTCTAATCAATCTGAATGCGACCCTAATTCTAATGAGGAATTGTTAGAGGCTGTGGTGCTTCTTGAAAAATAGTATAACCAACTGTTTAAGAAACTGGACGAGAAGTCAAGATCTAATGTCAAGACTCAGTCATCCGACATTAACAGAAGGAAAGATTCTGGAAGAAGAACCAATAATGATAAGAAATCCAACAAGGGAAAGGGAATACAATGTTATGAGTGTGAAGGGTTTGGACACACAAGAGCTGAGTGTCATACTTTCTCAAGAAGGAGAAGAAAGGCTTGTCTACATCTTAGTCTGAATACGACTCCTCAAGCGAAGAAGAAACTGCTAAACATGTCTCCGCACTTACTGGAGTATATAATTTTGATAAAGAATCAGATGTTGAAGAACTCAATTCTGATGAACTGGCTGCCTCATATAAGGAGTTGTGCATCAGAAGTCCAGAAGTTTGTCAATTAGGGCAGGATCAACAGGATCTTATTGCCCAACTCTGTGACGAAAGATTGAAGCACTTAGCTACCATTTTCGATCTGGAGGATGAAGTTGTATTGCTCAATTCAAAACTTGACAATATGACTAAGTGTATAAGAATGCTCAATAGCAGTTCAGATGTGCTGGATGAAATTCTTTAGTCAGGAAGAAATGCTGGAAATGCTAAGGTATTTGGTTATAATGATAAAGAGAAAAGGCCTGGTGTGTATTCTGCCCAACAGAAAAGAAAGCAGGATCGAACAATGTCAAATAAGATGTCCCAACATCGACAAAGACCTCAGAAGAACTCCTCAGGAAGAAAGAATCAAGACTGAAAATGTCATCACCGTGGTAAGTATGGCCAGATAAAGCCTTGCTGCTAGAAGTTGCATGGTTATCCCAAATCAGCGACTCAGCCCAGAAGGAGAAAGGATGCTACTAAAGCAAAGAAGAAGTGGATTCCTAAGAATGAAACTGTTGCTCTCATAGCTCATACCTCCCTAAGAGCCTCTGCCAGAGAAGACTGGTATTTTGATAGTGGTTGTTCTAGACACATGACTAGTGTCAAGAAGTTTTTGGTTTATATTAAACCACATTCCACTAGCTATGTCACCTTTGGAGATGGGTCAAAAGGTGAAATAAAGGGTGTTGGGAAGCTGAATTATACTGGGCAACCTAGCTTGGATAAGGTGTTGTTTGTCAAAGGGTTGACTGCTAATCTGATAAGTATCAGTCAATTGTGTGACCAGGGTCTAAAGGTTAACTTTTCTAAATCTGAGTGTCTGGTAACATATGATAAAGAGGAAGTTATCATGAAGGGTGCCAGATCTAAGGATAATTGCTACTTTAGGACTCCTCTTGAAACAAAGTGTTCCTCCACCTATTTGATGTCAAAAGAAGATGGGGTCAAGATGTGGCATCAGAAACTTGGCCACTTATACTTGAAGGGAATGAAGGAAGTCTTGTCAAAGGAAGTTGTCAGAGGTATTCCTAATCTAAAAATTGATGAAGGAAGAGTATGTGGCGAATGTCAAATTGGAAAGAAGACAAGGATGTCACATAAGAAGCTTCAACATCTGACCACTTCAAAAACCCTAGAGCTACTTCATATGGACTTGATGGGACCTATGCAGGTTGAAAATCTTGGAGGAAAGAGGTATGCTTATGTTGTGGTGGATGACTTCTCTAGATACACTTGGGTGCATTTCATCAAAGAGAAGTCTGAAGTATTTGAAGTGTTCAAAGGACTGTGTCAAAAAACTTCAAAGAGAGAAGGATTGTGGCATAGTTAGAATCAGAAGTGACCATGGGAAGGAATTTGAAAACAACAAGTTTGATGATTTCTGTTTCTCTGAAGGAATTAGTCATGAGTTTTCTTCACCCATCACTCCTCAACAGAATGGTGTGGTTGAGAGAAAGAGTAGGACAACTCAAGAATGTGCAAGGGTTATGCTTCATGCCAAGAAACTTCCATATTATTTTTGGGATGAAGCCATGAATACTGCTTGTTATATTCTCAATAGAGTAACCATCAGATATGGCACATCAGCTACCTTATATGAGCTATGGAAAGGAAGGAAGTCAACTGTGAAATGCTTCAACTTTTTTGGAAGCAAATGGTACATTTTGGCTTACCGTGAGAAAAGGAGAAAGATGAATTCTAAACGTGATGAAGGAATCTTTCTTGGATACTCTACAAATAGCAGAGCCTACAGAGTTTTCAACTCAAGAACTAAGGTAGTGTTGGAATCCAAAAATGTTGTGGTTGATGACTCAACTACAGAAGATGGTGTCACAGATGATATTGGAGTATTCTTTCCCATGAGTGATGAAGATGTCACAGAAAATGTTGGAACATCACACGATGCTCCTGAAGATGTTGTAGACTCAAATAATGATAAGTCTGAATCTGCAGAGACTGAGAAAGTATACAAGGGACCCTCCACTAGAATTCAGAAAGATCATCCTAAGGAGCTTATAATATGAGATCCAAATCGTGGAAGAATGAGCAGATCAAGAGAAGTTGTTGCTGGTGCTTGCTTTGTCTCAAAGTTGGAACCCAAGAATGTCAAGGTGGCCTTGACTAATGAATTTTGGATCAATGCTATGTAAGAGGAACTGGGGCAGTTCAAAAGGCATGAGGTCTGGGATCTTGTACCAAGACTTGAAGGGTCAAATGTTATTGGTACAAGATGGGTGTTCAAAAACAAGTCTGATGAGCAAGGTGTGGTCACTAGAAACAAGGCTAGACTCATTGCTCAAGGGTACACTCAGATTGAAGGAGTGGACTTTGATGAAACTTTTGTTCCTGTTGCTAGATTGGAGTCTGTTAGATTATTACTTGGAGTGGCTTTCCTGTTGAAATTCAAGCTATTTCAAATGGAAGCTAAGAGAGCCTTTCTGAACGGATACTTGAATGAAGAAGTATATGTGGAACAACGAAAAAGATTTATTGATCCTGCATTTCCAGATCATGTGTTTGTCATACCCCAAATTTTGACCACTAAGATTTCCCATCATTGTACAAATCCTCATCACAATATGGGTGTACTTACATGCCTCATCAATCTCCTCAGGGATTGTTGAGCATCCACTCCAATCAAACTTAGGGTTTCAAGCCCTCTCAGAGCTCTTAGACAAAGGATCAATCAAGGAATGACATGATATTCAACTTGTCTAAACCTCTCATATATCCACAATGGATCAAAAGGACTCCCACCTCAAGAATAAAGCACAAGGCTGCAACATTCCAAGTGGATCAAGCCTCAAGATCACCAGTGTCACTAAATTAGGGTTTTGGTCGACCAAGGCCTCCAGATGAAAATTTTCTTCTGGGCATGAGCCAATACTTCAAAGCATAATCCAAGATGATCCAAGGGACATCATAAACCCAAGCATCAAGTCAATTCAGCCTCAAGGGATGCATACATAAAAAATCAAGAGTTAGGGTTTCTTGACCTAATTCACCCCTAAGTTGACTTTTGGGGCAAAACAGGAGCCAAGACTTCAAGACATGATTTGAGGGTCTCTAATACACCACATTGATGCATTTGCAACAATGGATTGATCCAAGAAGCTTGAGCAACAAGTTTCAATTTCACCTGAACCACAGTTAGGGTTTTGCGGGAAAAGTCAACTGTGCCTTTGACTTTTGACCAGGACATGCTCCCAAACCTTTGAACATGGTCCAATACACCCTATAACACCTATGAAATCAATCCATCAAGTTTAATTTAGGTCAAGGACTTGATTTCATAGAGGATCGCACAGTTTGGAATTCATCTGACAAAAAGTCAACTGTGCACAAAAGTCAACTTTGACTTTTTGAAGATTTTTCACAATTTTGGTCATTTGACCCTAAAATGATGTTAATGTGTGATTGAAATCATCATTCATCAATAAAAATCAAGAAAAGTTGGATAACTTGTAAAAGGGGTAACCATAAAAAACTTAGAAATTTTCTAAGTTATGGAACACTTTGAAGGATCATAACTCCTAAACCACAAGGCCATTTTTCCCCATCCAAAGCTGGATTTGTAGCCCTCATGGCCCTCTACAAAAGCTTCATCTACAACTCATTCCAATTCATTATGGATTATGAGTTATGGAATGATCAAAATGGCTGAAAACATGAAATGCCATTTTTTCCAACACTTAGTGAAATTTTCACTAAGTCAGAATCTGCCTTCATTTTTTTCCAAATGTAGGGGCATTTTTCACTTGGATCCAAAAAGTATCAAGACCAACTATGATCAAACAGTTGATGTATCATATGAGGGCTTTCCAAAATGGCCAAGAACATCACCAAACTTAACTTGAGTCATGAGATATGACAATGGCAATTTGCCTTGCTGAAAACTGCCAAGGCTAGGCAGAATTTTGCACTTTTGCTCGATTTGGAAAAATCAGATAATTCCAAGCCTTGTCATCACTTTGGACACATCTGAGGATCAAATCTAAAGGGAACAAACACTGATCCAAGCCTCCAAAGTCTTTGGAACAAGAAGTAGCATGCCAAACCTATAAATCCCTAAAAGAGGGACAAGACTCCAATTTTGGATTGGAGCATTTAATGGATGCTTAGAGGTGGCATGGACTGACACATTTGCAACTGACTTTAGTCAAGAATGATCCAACAACTAGGGAACCAAAGGCCTGTGCCCTAACCTCTAGTTAATGGCTAGAGGAGACTTGGCTTCCCATTGATCAACATTGGCCAAACCTCTGATGTGGTTGCCATTCACTATTTATCCCAAAACAAACTTGCTCTACTATAAATAGAGCTCATTTGTGCTCAGTTTGAGTACACCAAAGCCATCAAATAGATGCTTTCCTCAAAATCCCTCTCTTTAGGCCAAAATGCCTTCTTTAGCAAGGTAACTCTGAGTTTTTGAGTTAGAGAGCATTTCCACCACAACTCATGATCCTAACACATCCAATATATCATATCTAAGCTATCCAAACTCCCACAAGTGACCTTTAATCCTTAAATCACAAAGTCACCTCTCAAAATCTCAAAATAGTACTTTTGTGCATTTTTCAAGCCATGTCTTGATTCAGTCACTTTCTAAACCATTTTTCTATTTTGGCCATTTTAACCCCTTTTGCAAGAAAGGCAGTTTGTGTTTTTGCAAGTTCCAGCTGATTCCACTCATCCTAAAAGCTTCTAAGGGATCATTTAAGGGTGTCCAAAGCATCAAACCATTTCTGGAAGAAGTGGCTTGGCAGATTGCACAGAAAACTCCAAAAGCTCAAAAAAGGGTGAGCATCATGACTTGAACTTCCCAAAATATGCATTGCTTTGAGGTCCACTAATTATGCACATCTTATACATGTTATATATGTTGTATTTGAATCAAATTCATCATGTAATTCATGCCTGTACCAAAGTGTAGCATAGAAAATGCAATTATAGGCCTATTTCAAAACCACTATCGGATTTTGAAGAGGGGGCATGATCTAGAAAAAATACCACCACCATTGGATTCCTTGTGAAATTCTAGGCCAGATGCATATAAATTTTGTCCCCAAACATGGAGAAATGAGAAAGTTTTGGACCTTCCCGTTTCTTGCCAAAACTTGCCTTGCCTTGCCTTGGCCATGCCTAGAAAACAAGGCAAGCCTTGTGTATTTGTTGGTTTGTTTTAATCAACGAATGTATCACCACCCCAGTGGTAAGGCGCACACCCTATAACCTTGAGGTTGTGGGTTCAAACCCCACCCATGCCATTTTGTTTTTTTTTCTTCACATTTTGCTATTTTTTTCCTATATTTTCATGTTTTGTTAATTAATTGGAAAATTAATAACTCTTTCAATTTTAATTATTTTTTATTGGCTCTTTTTGCAAAAAATCACAAAAATGTTAAAATATTTTATTCCACAAAAAAATTAAGTTTATATTAGTTATTTAATATCATTAGTATTTTTGTGAATAAATTCCTTTTTTTAATTATTTTTAAACATTTAAAAGTGAATATTTACTTTGAAAATCAAAACCAAATGGGTTCTAAATCATCTTGTGATTAAAACCTCATTTTTCAAACCTAAAAAAAAAATCACAAGTGGTTTATTCAAATTTATTTGGTATTTTTATCATTTTTATTTGATTTTCTTTAAATATATACTTTTCAAGAAGATGAAATTAGGGTTTCTTTGATTTTCACTCTCACAAATCATTTTCAAAAACTTTCTGGGCCTCTAATAGAGTGTAAGACCCACTCCTTTGTAAATACAAACCTATTTTGGGCCTCACTCATTGTATAAGTCCCGTTGTATTTCAAAAGTTCGGCGCGATCATCGCCCGTTTAAAACAAACCCTGGGCCTCTCCTCGAGCTATAAGACCCATTCAAAATCATTTTGAGCCTCTAATAGAGTGTAAGACCCAATACCCTTTTAACCAAAACCTTTTTTTGGGCCTCAGATATTGTATAAGTCCCTCTGTGTTAAAATAAAATCTCGGCGCGATCGCCAGTTCAAAAATCAAATCATCTGGGCCTACCCTCGTGTTATAAGCCCCATTTCTTTTCTTTAAAACCTTTGGGCCTCTTGAGAGAGTGTAAGACCCATCCCTTTGTATAGAAAACCTTTCCTGGGCCTCAGTCACTTGTATAAGTCCCTGTACAAAACGACAGTGCGATCACTAATAAAACCCCAGGCCTCTCCTTGAGCTGTAAGTCCCAATTTTCCTTTCAAAACACTTTCTCCTTTGATTTTATACTGTTATTTTCAATTTCTTTGTTGAACAACTAACAATACATCATGGAATCTCTACAACCGAGTAAGTGTTTACCCGCTTTCATTTACTGCTTTCATATGTATATAACCGTACTGTGGGGCTGTTTCACTGTAAGTCTTCTTTCATAAACTCATATCAACTGTTTAATACTAGTATAGATATTTAGAGTTTCCCCGACAACTACGTCTAGAACTAGACAGAACCTCGTCTCCCGACGTTCTCCCGGATATTTCAACATAACCTAAACCATTTTCTTTTACAACAATTTTAGATAACTAGATCTAAGAAATTCCCCCTTTGAACAGTTCATATACAGAAGGCCAATGTTCCAAGTGAAACTCCTTCTGGAACTGTTCATCAGCCTCCTCTTGGGCTTAGTGCAAGGACCCACAGGCTTCCTAAAAGCATCCCTGCCTCCTCTTGGGCGTTGTATAAGGACCCGTCGGCTTCTTAGAAGTTTTCACAGCCTCCTCTTAGGCTTCGTATAATGATTCTTCCTCTGGGAAGATAGCCTCCTCTTGGGCTTAGTACAAATTATCCCTCGACTTCTTAAAAGTTTCCAGCCTCCTCTTGGGCTTTGTACAAATTATCCCGACGACCTCCTAGAGGTATAGGAACATAAATTAGTCATCTTAATAGAACATTCTTTCAAAGAGTCTAGATCTCACTACTATTGTTTCTTAAGCATAGTACAAAAGATAAAACCCGTAGACTCGGACAGTCTAAAGCTCCTTTGGATTCCACGTTTCCTTAGAGAACAGGAAACAATCCCGATCCTCTGATCAAATCCACGAGTACAACAATACTCATATAAGAATTGATTTTCTCTTTTAACCAACATGCTGAACCTGTCACTCAACTGAAACAGTTACTATAGCCTCCTCTTGGGCTTTATACAATGATTCTCCCCAGAGGAGCTAACTTTTTCACACTCTCTTGTTGAGTATAAAAGACTCTCTTGTTGAGTCAATCTCCCTTTAGCCTCTATCTCGGGCTTCGTACGAGATACAAAGCACTCTCTTGTTGAGTATAAAAGACTCTCTTGTTGAGTCAAACACCTTTAGCCTCCATCTCGAGCTTCGTACGAGATACAAATCACTCTCTTGTTGAGTATAAAAGACTCTCTTGTTGAGTCAAACAACCTTTAGCTTCCGTCTTGGGCTTCGTACAAGACACATACAAAAGCACTCTCTTGTTGAGTCAACCCCTTTAGCATCTCTCTCGGGCTTCGTACGAGACACATAAAAATACCCTCTTGTTGGGCCGATAGCCTCCTCTTAGGCTTTGTATAAGGAAACCCCGGTTGAGACAATCAACCTTTTAGCATCAAAATATGTGCCTTGCTCACAGTATACAAACATCAACAACTCCTTTCCACCCTATCTAATTGCTGTAAGCGGCAAGCCTCAGGATTATTTACATCCACGTCACTGTCCCTCTTTTAGCATGAGAAATTCCTAGGGAAAGATGGCATTACTCTAAACTGAGTTAAAGTTTTCTCCTTCAGGTTGAAAATCCCCTATAAAGGGAATTGTGGCATTGTTGGATTCACATGTCCAGTTAAAGTAATTCTCCTTTGTAATCAGTCACCCAACAATTGTGACAAACAGACCTCTTTAGAGATGACAAATTCTCCCTAAAGCCAAAACCCTTTAGCTTCATATCTTGGGCTTTGAACAAGATACAAATAGACTCTTTAGCTTCATATCTTGGGCTTTGAACAAGACACAAATAAATCACCTTCAGCTTCACATCTTGGGCTTTGAACAAGATACAAACCATTTAGCTTCAGTCTTGGGCTTTGAACAAGACACCAAAACACCATTTCCTCCCATAGAATAGGAGGAACTACGATCGCTCTGATTTCCCTGTTTCGGCAAACGGGAATACATAGGCATAAGATTGAAAGAAAAAGTCTTAGCGAGCATACTAATCAAAAACCCAAAATCCTGTACCTTCACACATCAATCAAAAAGCATCCAGTCCTAACATCCTACCAATAGCATAGTCCCATCATTTCAGCCTTAACAAAGTAAGCAGAAAGAGGCCCCACTTCAATATAGCATCCGTAACCTAACAGACCGCTGTTTAAACTCAGTATGCAAGCAGGGTTAGTTGGAGACATCTATTTCCCTTCCTTTATCAGCTTCAATAGGATAAAAAATGAATCGATCTGTAGTCCCCCCCAAAGAGCGACAGTGCTTAAGAACCACGTCCAAAATCGCTCGCTACAGAAAAATGGCGCCCACCGTGGGGCCTACTCCTTTCTTTCCTACAATTTAAGGGGAAAACCTTGGACAAGTTATTTTCATGACGGTTTCATCGGGGAATGTCATTATTGCTAGGATCGGCCCTCACTAGGGTCTTAGGCCAAAACCTTTAAGTTGGGAAGGTACCACAGAATGGCGACTCCGCCGGGGAGCCATTTTCTGTTAGGATCATAGGATTTATAGCTCTTAAAAGTCTAGGACATTAGGACAAATATATATACTATTTTTCCTAATTGATATCTGTGTTTATTTTTCTACTAATGGGAATGCGTGTGATGCCGCATGTGGAAAGATTGAGTATACACCTAGGAAAAACCTCTTTTAGTAGTGCGAAAGCTATCGGAAATAGTTGTTACGTGATACTACCCTCTTCTGAGATTCTTCGAATTACATCACCTAGCACGGTTCCCAGCCCGCTGATGTGATCTCGACAAGAGTCAATGATTTTGAGAGACAGGTACAAAAATCATTAGTATAAACCTTTGGGATGGGTAGAGCCTTGACTTCATGACACCGACCCTTTGACCCCATGTTTTTTCTATGTTTTTGTGTGCTGCATTCATGCATTCATTTTAAAAAAACATTAAACAAAGAAAAATATTCTCTTCTAGTTTCTCTTTTTCAAATTAAACTGAGACAATGATTGCAAATGTCAGATAAAAGGGATTGCGCTAATGGATTTCGGTAGAAGGAAAACTCACAAGTATACCTTCAAGGTTCCAAAACTGGAGAATTTTAGAGGATTAGCAAGGATGATCACTAACCCTGATGCTTTCAGAGTCAAGTACGGAGGTCTACTACCTCTGTTAAGGGTCTGTAGTACCCTAAATTGTGATCGGTGTTTTTTAGAATTTTTGGTACTACTAGGGAGTGTCATTTGGGGCTTTGAGGGGTTTGTTAGTACTTTTAGGCCCATTTTGGAATTGGTTTGGTATAAGGGTTTTTTTTAGCAAGTTTGTTTAAATTTAATTAAGGTTTTATTTATTCATTTTTTTTATATAGTCTTAGATTTTTGGATTTAATTATAATAAAATGTTTTTGGGGATTTTCTCATTTTTAGGTTTTTATAGTTAAGTGGTTTTTTTAATTAGTTAGAAATAAGAAAAAGACTTTTTAGGATTTTGGTTAATTATTTTTTTAAAAGATTAGGAAGTAAAGTTTTTAGAGTTATTTGGTTTTTTTATTTTAGAATTATTTATTAGAAAGAATTGTTTTTTTTAGATTAATTAGTTGACAATCAAGTTTTATTGTAGAATTAATTTTTTTTCACTACTTATTTATTAATATAATTTTATGGCTTTTATATTGGTTTTTTTATTATTTTTATCATTAGTAATTAGGGAATGTTAGAACTATCGTTATTTGCTTGTGAAATTGTTAATCATTTTATTTATTATTATTTAAAATTGGATAATTAGGTTATTTTGAAGTTTTTATTAAAAATTTTGTTTTAGAATTAAATCATTAGGATCCAATTAGAGATAATTTTATTAATTATATTTTTAATAACAATCAGGTTTTATTTTTAATATTTTCATTATTATTGATTGGCTTCTTATTTATTTCTATTAATTAGGAATTTTGTTTTATTAATAATTAAGATTTTTTTATTATTAGTTATTAACTAGGATTATTTTTGTTAATTAAGGCTGATTGATATTGGATTTTTATTATTAAAATTATTATTATTTGTTTAGTTATTTTCTGTTCGTTTAAACTCTTCTTAAGATGATTTTTGTCCGTTTTTTATTAGTGGCTAGTTGTTGGTTTTTTTATATTTTATTTTATTATTTATTTTATTATTTATTTATTTTGATAAAAGTTGTTGACCAATCATCTTCCACACTTTTTAATGTTTTATTTATTTTTTCTTTACTACTAACTTTTTCTATTTTTATTTTTAATAAAAAAATCACAAAATAAAAATATTTTTTTGGGCTTTTGATTATAGATTTTTTTTTCTTTTTTAAAAACCATAATTGTCATCTATAAATAGGACACATTTACACACTTTTTTGGGGGACAATTTACAAACCATACGATAAAAGTTGTTGTTCTTCATATATCGAAGAACAACAACAAAACCCTCAACAATAAAACCCTAAACCTTCAACAACTATACAAGAGATCTCAGGGAAAAGGAAAGGGGAAAAGACAAAAAAACCCTAAACCTTCAACAACTATACAAGAGATCTCAGGGAAAAGGAAATGGGAAAAGACAAAAGAAGGGGTAAAGGCAAAAGAAGGGGAAAAGGCGCAGAGAAAGGAAAAAGAAGGGAAAAAGAAGGGAAAAAGGAAGAGATACAAAGAAGCCACCACTAAGAAGGGAAAAAGGCACAAGAAGGGGAAAAGACACAGGGAGGGAAAGGAAAAGAAAAAGAAAAAAGAAGGGGAAAAAGCCAAAGGAAAAAAAGAAGGGATGAAGCAGCTTAATAAATTTATTTTTAATAATTTTGGGTTTTTAAAATTGGTTTGTTTATTTGGAAATTATTATTATAATTTACTTTTAAAAAGATAATTAGACCCAAATCATTTTCTTTTTTTGTTTTTCTTTCTGAGGTGGTGTTGGCCATTGGGCTTTACGCCCAATGCTTTTGGCACCCCCATCAATGGCCCAACTGCTGATTTAAAGGGGATGCACCCTCCCTGTTTTTTTTTATTATTTAATTAATTAAATTATATTTTAATTTAATTATTAATTAGGATTTATGACTAATTAGGAGACTTTAAAAAATAGGAATTTAGGATAAAATTAAGGGTTTAGGGATTATTTTGGGATTTTTGTTTTTTTTGGATTTTATTTTGTTTTTATATCTTTTGTTAGAAAAATCACAATTGAATCAATTCCTTGATTTAAGTTGTGAAATAAAAAAATATATTTCTTTATTTAATTTGTTAATTTAGGTTTTTTTTTTGTTCTTTTATTATTTAATTTAAATTCTTAATTTTCATGTGGTGGTAATTAAATTTTTTATATAACTTATAAAATACTATAAAGGATTTGTATTTTTTAGAAAAATTATTTTTAAAAAAAAAAGAGGTAAATATGGGATTGGGATAAAAATAATTTATTTTTGGGATATAAATACTTTTAGGAATTATTTAAAATATGGATATTCTTTTGGATTAATTTTGTTTTTTTATATCATATTAAGTTATTTAACTTTTGATTTAATTTTTTTTTATATAAAATTAGAAATTGGTTTTTTTTTAAAGGGTATTTAAGGGTTTTTTAAGGGATTTACATAAAGGGATAATGCTCTTGGTCCGAGAGCCTAAATAAAGGATGGGATAAGGGATGAAACTCTTAATATCCGAGAGTATAAACAAAAGGATTAAGGGATAATGCTCTTGGTCCGAGAGCCTAAATAAGGGATGGGATAAGGGATAAAACTCTTAGGTTCCAAGAGTATAAATAAAGGTCAAGGGATAAGGGATAAGGGATAAGGATTTAGGGATAACACTCTTGACATCCGAGAGTATAAATAAAAGGATTAAGGGATAAAACTCTTCCTCCGAGAGTCTAAATAATGGATAGGGATTTAAGGGATTTAAGGGATAGAACTCCTCATCTAGGAGTATGAACACTAGATTTAAGGGATAGAACTCTTTATCCAAGAGTATAAATAGTGGATGGGATTTAGGGATAGGATTTGGGATTTAGGAATAGGATTAAGGGGTAGGAATAGGGGAGGTGAACTACGGTTACTCTGATCCTTCAAATTGAGGGTACGTAGGCATAGGGTTGTAAACCAACCCTAGCGAGTTTAATTAATAAAAAACTTAGGTTTTCTTTTCATTTAGACAAACAAACATACCCTAAACTCAAAGGTGGATCCCATTGAGTACGATGGAAGTGAAGGGTGCCTAACACCTTCCCTTCACTTACATGACTCCCGAACCGTAGGAATCTCTACCTTAGGATAAGGATATTTAGGTTTATCATTATTTTCCTTTAAAAAATATGGTGGCGACTCGAATATTTTTGCCGGCCGCGACAGCTAGCGACTCTGCTGGGGATTCCTTCCTAGAGAGAGTCAATCCTAGCCTTAGGATTTAGGGATTTGTTTTTCTTGGATGTTTATTTTTGTTTTTATTTTATTGTTATTTACTTTTTATTTTTATTTCATATATTTATCTATTTAACATTTTGTTTTTTTATTTTGTTATCATACAAGGGATTGGGGCAATAAAAAAAAAGGAGTGAAGCTAAAACCCAAAGCTTGGAGGATAACCCTAGAACCTAAAGTGGAACGGAAATGTTTTTGCGGGGGACACAACGTCCCCTAAAATGCATTGATGCCACACTCAGAGTAGATCCTTCCAAAGTCGTCCTCACGAGAGGGCTAGCCCCTCTCGTAGTGGAATGATTTGGATGTGGTCCGTGACTCTGAGAACCTTAACCTAACCCACACCAATCATGGACCTTATGTATTCAACCCTCAAGGGTTGTTACTAGGGTCCTATCCCAAATGAGACTTATCCCGAAGGATTACCGTAGGAAGGCTTGCTCCTTCTCATGGTAAAACAAGGGTATAATCTAAACATTTTGGGGTCGTTATGCTGGCCAAATTTAGGTAACCTACATGTGAGGGGACTAGGTAGTCTTAACATAGATCCAGCCTGTTCTAGGGAAGCCCACCTTACTAGGGGCGTGCTTACACATTACCTTTACCCTAATCAAGATATCATTTGCATTCATCATCCTCATAAATTTTTTTTGCATTATCATGTCACAGGAATCTTAAACTTGTTAAAAAAAAAAGAGATTAAAATCAAAGGCAATGGAATTTGGAAAAAGGAAGAGGGTTATCTCTAATTTGGCTTTTCTCATGTAATAAATGGGGCTTTGACCCTAGTACCTTCTTTTATTAATAAGAGTATTTGAATTTCCATTACCTTTGGCTTGACTCTTAATAAGCTGAAAGTTTAAGACCCCTAAAAAACAAAAATATTTAATTACAATATTCATTCATCATTTTCATGAAAATATTTTTTAAAATTTTTTTGTGTGCATACCTCATGCATTTTCATGCATTCGCATACATACACACATAATTGCATATCCTTTTCGCTTTTGCCCTTGTCCAATTACCAAGAGCTAAGAGGTTTCCCGATACTTATGTACGAACTTAACGAATACCTCAAGAAGCTATGGAAGAAATCAAGAGGGGCAGATATCATTAAGGAAAGAAGGTAACCCTTCACCATGTCTGTCAGAGGGGTGCTTAGAGCCTCAAATGCAATAACCTTGGATGATGCCCATACAACAAAGGAAGTTTGGAAGGGAACTAGATCCTACACCAATATCTCATGACTTAATTGGAGGTGCCTTAGTGAAGCTACAATTACTTGACCTTATTCAGACACCACAAGCTATGAGCTCAAAGCTCAAGACCTGCAACCGAATTTCAAAGGAGGAGTTCCATGGATTAAAAGTCACCCCTTACTTTTACAAGTGGAGGGACATAAAGAAGTCTCCCAAAATTGGTTGGATCAACAAGGGAGCTCACTTCTAGGATCACTAGGCCTTTATCATTCCCAGTTGTATTTTCTTTGTTGCTAAGTGTTGTTTGTAATTAAAAGATGTACTTTTTGGGAAATAATTTTAATAAGACGAGCATGCATGTTTTTGGAATTCATCCATTTGTTTCACTCTTTCTTATGCCACCAAAATAAAATAAATCACACCTTTTCTTTTCACTTCTCACCTATTAACAAACTTAGGAGGAGAAGGATGTAAATAAACAAACGAATTTGCTGATGTATGCTTTAATGGTATGACCTGGCTGAAGATGTAAGGCATTATTTCACTCCCCAAACACTGGAGAAATAAGGAGATAATCCGTAGTCAACCCCCTCGAGCCAGAAGTCGGTGTTTCTTTCTATTAAAAAAAACCTTAATCTTAACCAGGGGCAGGGTAGATTTCAATTAACTCAATGATGCATTCTAATCTCAAGGGAATCAGTCTATCTAAGAAAAAGGTTTAAATCACATCTTCTTCCTCACACCATTCAACATTGAGGAAGAAAAAGGGATAATAGCTCATAATATCTAATATGGCAGTCACACCATTTCTAAGTCAAAAGAAGATCACTCAAGATTTGTTTCCAAAAAAAAAGGGGAAAAACCGCTAAGTCAAAAAGAAAAAATCAGAAAAAGGATGAAAATTGACTTAGGCAAAATAAGGGTATCCCGATGGACCACTAAATTCAAAAGAATTGGTCCATGCAAAAATAAGGGATTAAAAGAAAAGAAAAAGGAAAAAATGGAACAATCTTATAAACGGGAGTGGGTGACTGCACCGAAAAAAAAAATCTCATAAAGTGCTTAAACTAGTATACCTTTTAATCACCATGACTGAAAAGCTTCTCTTGTAGGATGAACGCACTTGTTGGGTTAATTGGATTTAGGAATGGAAAACATCAAGGAGAATGGGTTGGGTTATATTTCAAATTTTGAGCCTTGTATCCTTTGTTTATTAAAACCGTGAACCAGGCCACGTTATAATATTTAAAAGTCCTAATTGAAGCTAGGGGAACTATAAAAGCATACTCGGCAAAGTCGTTGTTAAACTGACTCCAAATCCGAATGTTTGTTGGAACATCGCTAACCACATTTTCACATCTTCATTTGTGCTAACCTCATGGCTGAAAATCCTCTATCATACACCTCTTCTAAATTTTCGATTTCAAAACTTGCATGAATGTGGCGTTATAATTACTTTTCAAAGGGAACCATTTTTTTCACAAATCAATACTTAGCATTAAGGAAATTTCAACAAAGGATTAATCAGGGGCACAAGGATTCAAGATATTTATGATTAAGGGGGAAATTACCAAGGAATCTTTCCAACCAAGGGGCAAAACCTAATGATCATATGGGTACATCGTCTGAAGATCCTCCTAACTAGGGGCAAAGCATTTCAAGATTTGACACACCTATGTCAAAACACTTCCATGACTCTAATGATAAGGAGTAGGACTTTTCAAGGAGCTCATAATGGGGTAGGCCACCTCGAGAGAACAATAAAACCAATCACTCCGAAGGTCAATTAATCAAGGGGCATGCCTTTCAAAGATTTAAACACTGGGGCATACTTTTCAAGATTCAAATATTAGGGGCAGTCCTTTTGAGGTCATAGCATGGTAGGATCCAAGTCCCTTTTCAGGCTACTCCTCCATACCCAATTAATTAAGGGGCATATCTTTTGAAGATTCAAAATCTGGGGCATATTTTCAAGGTTGAAATACTGGGGCAGTTCATCTCAAGGAAGTATCAAGGCATGGTGGGATCTAAGGTCCCTTTCAGGCATAATCCTTTGAAACTCAATCAATCAAGGGCAAACCCTCTTCATGCTTCCAAGAGGCGCATGCAAGCTCTGTCCAACATCAACAATCGTCAAGTTCAGAACAAGTATCAGGATATCAGGCTAGCTCAGTGCACCCTACCATATCAGTTGACAAATATCATGGAGACATCCAACACCGGGGGCACTTATGGAAACATTCAAATAATTGTCATGCATTAATCATGTCGCTACGCTCTAGCATATATAACACAACATCACATACATACATGAACATACATACATGCACTCATGCATACATACATAGAGATCATAATTACTCATAGGGGTTTAATCCCCAACCTTATCATTGAATCATTGCTTTGATAAAGGATTTTACAGGATTATCATCCATCAGTGAGCAGGTCTTCACCTCTCACATCCCCAGATTATGAACTTATCCCACACAAAGGATAAGTTTCATCAAGTATCTAAGGGTTTTTTTTATCAAGGGTTTATGAAGGGTTGTCAAAGAATCTTAAGGGGTTTCATCGAAGGATCTTATCGAAAGGAATTCATCAAGGGATCTTATCAAAGGGGTTTTATTAGGGAATTAATCAAAAAGGGTTTTACTAAGGAATAGACCAAAAGGGATTTTACCAAGGAATTTATCAAAAACGTTTTACCAGGGAATTATCAAAGGGGTTTTATCAATGGATTTTTATCCAAAAGGGGTTCTAACAGAATTTTATCAAGGGGTTCTACCGGAATTTTATCAAGGGGTTATACCAAAGGATTTTCACCAAAAAGGAGTTCTATCGGAATTTTATCAAGGGGTTCTACCGAAATTTTATCAAAGGGGTTTTATCAAGGGATTTTTATCCAATGAGTTATATTAAGGGATTTTCATCCAAAAGGGGTTATATTAGAGTTTCATCAAGGGGTTCTACAAAAATTTCTATTAAGGGATTTTTGTCCAAGGGGTTTCGTCAAGGAGTTGTATCAGGGGTTCTACTGGATTTTGTTCAAAGGGTTCATCTAGGGATTTTCATCCAAAAGGGTTTTTGTTTAGAATTAAAAAAAGGGGGAGGATTTATTGGGATTGTCATCAAAGGATTCTACCTAGGGGTGTCACTGTTGTGTCAATAGGTTTTATCACAAGGGGTATTTATCAAGGGGTTCTATCGGGTATTTCATTAAGGGTTTATTACTAGGGATCTTAGGATAATCAGCGTAGTACCTACCGGACTCTGCGGTCAAAATTAGGGTCCTTCTTATATTTAATCGTCTCCTCAACAAAAGAGGAAGACTCATCAACATCCTCTTTCTGATTCGAAGACGGTTAAATAGGAGCAGCTGTAGTACCCTAAATTTTGACCGGTGTTTTTTAGAATTTTTGGTACTACTAGGGAGTGTCATTTGGGGCTTTGAGGGGTTTGTTAGTACTTTTAGGCCCATTTTGGAATTGGTTTGGTATAAGGGTTTTTTTAGCAAGTTTGTTTAAATTTAATTAAGGTTTTATTTATTCATTTTTTTTATATAGTCTTAGATTTTTGGATTTAATTATAATAAAATGTTTTTGGGGATTTTCTCATTTTTAGGTTTTTATAGTTAAGTGGTTTTTTTAATTAGTTAGAAATAAGAAAAAGACTTTTTAGGATTTTGGTTAATTATTTTTTTTAAAGATTAGGAAGTAAAGTTTTTAGAGTTATTTGGTTTTTTTATTTTAGAATTATTTATTAGAAAGAATTGTTTTTTTAGATTAATTAGTTGACAATCAAGTTTTATTGTAGAATTAATTTTTTTTCACTACTTATTTATTAATATAATTTTATGGCTTTTATATTGGTTTTTTTATTATTTTTATCATTAGTAATTAGGGAATGTTAGAACTATCGTTATTTGCTTGTGAAATTGTTAATCATTTTATTTATTATTATTTAAAATTGGATAATTAGGTTATTTTGAAGTTTTTATTAAAAATTTTGTTTTAGAATTAAATCATTAGGATCCAATTAGAGATAATTTTATTAATTATATTTTTAATAACAATCAGGTTTTATTTTTAATATTTTCATTATTATTGATTGGCTTCTTATTTATTTCTATTAATTAGGAATTTTGTTTTATTAATAATTAAGATTTTTTTATTATTAGTTATTAACTAGGATTATTTTTGTTAATTAAGGCTGATTGATATTGGATTTTTATTATTAAAATTATTATTATTTATTTAGTTATTTTCTGTTCGTTTAAACTCTTCTTAAGATGATTTTTGTCCGTTTTTTATTAGTGGCTAGTTGTTGGTTTTTTTATATTTTATTTTATTATTTATTTTATTATTTATTTATTTTGATAAAAGTTGTTGACCAATCATCTTCCACACTTTTTAATGTTTTATTTATTTTTTCTTTACTACTAACTTTTTCTATTTTTATTTTTAATAAAAAAATCACAAAATAAAAATATTTTTTTGGGCTTTTGATTATAGATTTTTTTTTCTTTTTTAAAAACCATAATTGTCATCTATAAATAGGACACATTTACACACTTTTTTGGGGGACAATTTACAAACCATACGATAAAAGTTGTTGTTCTTCACATATCGAAGAACAACAACAAAACCCTCAACAATAAAACCCTAAACCTTCAACAACTATTCAACAACTATACAAGAGATCTCAGGGAAAAGGAAAGGGGAAAAGACAAAAAAACCCTAAACCTTCAACAACTATACAAGAGATCTCAGGGAAAAGGAAAGGGGAAAAGACAAAAGAAGGGGTAAAGGCAAAAGAAGGGGAAAAGGCACAGAGAAAGGAAAAAGAAGGTGAAAAGGAAGAGATACAAAGAAGCCACCACTAAGAAGGGAAAAAGGCACAAGAAGGGGAAAAGACACAGGGAGGGAAAGGAAAAGAAAAAGAAAAAAGAAGGGGAAAAAGCCAAAGGAAAAAAAGAAGGGATGAAGCAGCTTAATTTGGTCACGGCAATGGGAGGTAACTCAAATACTTAACTTATATTTTTTTATTGTTGTGTGTTACTGTTGCTTGATTTTGCTTGATTGGTTTTTTTTTCTGGAAAAGTTAGGGCTAGGGTTCTCGGACGTACCAAAGGGTTAGGGTTCATATTAAACCCTTGGGGTTTTAATAAATTTATTTTTAATAATTTTGGGTTTTTAAAATTGGTTTGTTTATTTGGAAATATTATTATAATTTACTTTTAAAAAGATAATTAGAACCAAATCATTTTCTTTTTTTGGTTTTGTTTCTGAGGTGGTGTTGGCCATTGGGCTTTACGCCCAATGCTTTTGGCACCCCCATCAATGGCCCAACTGCTGATTCAAAGGGGATGCACCCTCCCTGTTTTTTTTTTTTATTTAATTAATTAAATTATATTTTAATTTAATTATTAATTAGAATTTATGACTAATTAGGAGACTTTAAAAAATAGGAATTTAGGATAAAATTAAGGGTTTAGGGATTATTTTGGGATTTTTGTTTTTTTTGGATTTTATTTTGTTTTTATCTCTTTTGTTAAAAAAATCACAATTGAATCAATTCCTTGATTTAAGTTGTGAAATAAAAAAAAATATTTCTTTATTTAATTTGTTAATTTAGGTTTTTTTTTTGTTCTTTTATTATTTAATTTAAATTCTTAATTTTCATGTGGTGGTAATTAAATTTTTTATATAACTTATAAAATACTATAAAGGATTTGTATTTTTTAGAAAAATTATTTTTAAAAAAAAAAGAGGTAAATATGGGATTGGGATAAAAATAATTTATTTTTGGGATATAAATACTTTTAGGAATTATTTAAAATATGGATATTCTTTTGGATTAATTTTGTTTTTTTTTATCATATTAAGTTATTTAACTTTTGATTTAATTTTTTTTATATAAAATTAGAAATTGGTTTTTTTTAAAGGGTATTTAAGGGTTTTTTAAGGGATTTACATAAAGGGATAATGCTCTTGGTCCGAGAGCCTAAATAAAGGATGGGATAAGGGATGGAACTCTTAATATCCGAGAGTATAAACAAAAGGATTAAGGGATAATGCTCTTGGTCCGAGAGCCTAAATAAGGGATGGGATAAGGGATAAAACTCTTAGGTTCCAAGAGTATAAATAAAGGCCAAGGGATAAGGGATAAGGGATAAGGATTTAGGGATAACACTCTTGACATCCGAGAGTATAAATAAAAGGATTAAGGGATAAAACTCTTCCTCCGAGAGTCTAAATAATGGATAGGGATTTAAGGGATTTAAGGGATAGAACTCCTCATCTAGGAGTATAAACACTAGATTTAAAGGATAGAACTCTTTATCCAAGAGTATAAATAGTGGATGGGATTTAGGGATAGGATTTGGGATTTAGGAATAGGATTAAGGGGTAGGAATAGGGGAGGTGAACTACGGTTACTCTGATCCTTCAAATTGAGGGTACGTAGGCATAGGGTTGTAAACCAACCCTAGCGAGTTTAATTAATAAAAAACTTAGGTTTTCTTTTCATTTAGACAAACAAACATACCCTAAACTCAAAGGTGGATCCCATTGAGTACAATGGAAGTGAAGGGTGCCTAACACCTTCCCTTCACTTACATGACTCCCGAACCGTAGGAATCTCTACCTTAGGATAAGGATATTTAGGTTTATCATTATTTTCCTTTAAAAAATATGGTGGCGACTCGAATATTTTTGTCGGCCGCGACAGGGTCCATGTAATTGAAAGAATCATGGATGCACTCATTCAATTTTACGATCCGGTCTATCACTGTTTCACATTTCCGGATTACCAGCTCGCACCAACGCTGGAGGAGTATTCTCATCAGACTAATTTACATATCACTGATCGACCTCCATTTTATGGACTGAAAGAAATTCCAAAAGATCAGACCATTGCAAGAGCAATTTATTTGGATGAGCCAGAAGTCAAGACTTACATGACCACCAAAGGAGGAATCCCGGGTTTACCAGCCAAGTTTCTGGTAAAGAAGGCTCTATACTTTGCTAGTATAGGGAATATGGCCGCTTTCGAGAGCATCTTTGTTTTGCTCACCTACGGGTTATTTTTGTTTCCCAACATCGATAACTTTATAGATATCAACGCCATTAAGGTTTTTCTCATTGGAAACCCTGTACCAACCTTGCTCGCAGATGCGTATCATTTTGGACACTTAGGGAATTTGTACAGCGGAGGGATGATCACGTGCTATGTACCCCTGCTATATAAATGGTTCATTTCCCATTTGCCTAAGTTTGCCGCTTTTTGGGAACATAAGAGTGCCTTACGTTGGTCGCAGAAAATCATGTCCATTACCGACTCTGACATAGATTGGTGCAATAGGATTTATGACGGGATCAGGATCATTGATCGTTGTGGAAACTTCATTAACATACCCCTCATAGGAACTAAGGGAGGAATCAATTACCATCCAGTTTTAGTTCGTCGTCAATTTGGATACCCGATGAGGCATGTCCCGCGTAATGCTCATCTGGAAGGTCTTTTCTTCAAAGAAGGAGAAAATGACAGGGCACTAAAGATGGAAATAGTGCACACTTAGAAACATATTCATAAGAAAGGACGAGAGTCTCTAGGAAAATCGGATTGTGTCTCGGTGGAGCCTTATCTCCACTGTGTACAAACTAGAGCTCTCAAGCTAAAGATACCTTATCCTCGTCACGGAATTCTTCCACCAAGGGAATCTGACATGTACTTCATGACTGAAGCGGAAAGACTTCAGGTTACGCTCAACAAAGTTCAACAGGAGAGGAGGTCTTGGAAGAACAAGTATTGCATTCTCAATGTGGAGTGTACCAAAATACAGCAACTGCTGAAAGATAAGGATGCTCTAATTGATATTTTAGAGCAACATGTTGTAGAAAATCAAGATGACCAAAGGAATTTGCTCGCTCGTTTCACTTTGCAAAGGAATGACAACCCGACAACGGCCCAAGAGCCCCGGTCGAAGAAAAGGAAAGTACCAGAATCAGCGCTCGAATTCTCCTCAGAGAGGACTCGGGACCCATTAGCTTAGGTTTCTGTTTATGCACCTTGTACTTTACTGTATTTCCATTTCCGTAATCCTTTGAATTCAATAAAACGGGGTTTCCCCACTGTTTGATATTTACAATCTAATTGTCGGAGTTTATTTTGATTAAACCAAAAAATTAATTAATATAATCATTGCATTCATCATTCTCACGTAACGCATTCTTCTTCCCTACGAATTTCACGTTTGTGTCTCGATTCTAGAGTCAAACTGTCTCATTCGTACAATTCTCGGGCCAATCGTTAGAAAAATATGGATGATCTCCAGGAGGAAAACAGAGAGTTGAAAGAAGAAATCAACGCTCTCAGAGAGGATATGAGAAAGCTTCGTAACTACATGCATGCCATGGCAGAAGCTCAGCTACAAAGAACTGTTATCTCAGAGATCACCTCAATGCCCATAGTGGAGAAGTTTGATCCTAGGTATCCAATGCCGAAAGATCGTCCTTGGGGCATGCCACCTAACTATATTCCGGAAGGATATATTCCACTGATCGCTGGAGATCCAGAAACTTCAGCAGGAGCCGCTGGGCCTGAAGGTTACAAACTTCGGGAAAGCGAAGATGCCAAGGGCATACCAACAACTTCTGAAGGTTACAAACTTTGGGAAACGCCAAGATTCACTGCCGTAGTAACGGTACCACCCCCTGTGGTGCACACTGTCCCGGAAGGACAGATTCCACAGATACCTTCTGGTAGAAAAGAAACTATGTTTGACAGAATGGATGAATTCCAGGAGCAGTTCCTGGAAATGCAGAAAGAACTGCAAGCTATTCACAATCAGGATTTATTTGGAAAGGACGCCGCAGATCTCTGCTTGGTCCCCAATGTGAAGGTTCCGCACAAGTTCCAAGTGCCCGATTTTGAAAAATACAAGGGTAACTCTTGCCCTCAAAGCCATTTGGTGATGTACGCTCGACGAATGTCAGCTCAGACAGAGAATCAGGATCTACTGATTCACTACTTACAGGATAGTTTAACCGGTGCCGCATTAAAATGGTACATGGGTTTAAACCGCGCTACGATCAGCACGTTTAGAGATCTTGGCACTGCCTTTGTCCAACAATATAAATACAATCTGGACATGGCACCAGACAGAGATCAACTCAGATCAATGTCGCAAAAGGACAAGGAAACCTTTAAGGAATACGCTCAAAGATGGCGTGAAATTGCCGCTCAAATTTGTCCACCTCTTGAGGAAAAAGAGATGACAAAGATTTTCTTAAATACCTTGAGCTCATTTTACTATGGCAGAATGGTTGCCAGTGCGTCCAGCGACTTCACCGAAATGGTCGCTATGGGGGTGCATCTCGAGGAAGCCGTTCGAGAAGGACGTCTAGTCAAAGACACTGGGTCGACAAGCGGTACTAACAAATACGATAGTGCTCTCCCTAAGAAAAAAGAGTAAGATATTGGGAATATCTCTCTCGAAAAGCAAAGGCGTCGGTACCAACCAGTAGCACCTGTAACTCCTGTTATCAACCCCGCGCCTACGTATCAACCTCATGTTGTGCAGAGCCAACCTAATCAATAGCAATTTCAGCAAATGACACAACAACCTCTTCAATCGGTTCGTCCTCTATACAACAACAATCGTGCAACGCAGCCACCAGGATTTGATCCTATACCCGTATCATACGCAGAACTATTTCCGTTACTACTGGCCAAGGGGCATGTCCAGACTAAGGCTCCTCTTACGGTACCGAAAAATCTGCCTTTTTGGTTTAAGATGGATCAGACTTGCCCTTACCATCAAGAAGGACCAGGGCATAACATAGAGAACTGTCTCAGTTTTAAATCCGACGTGCAAAAGCTTGTTAAGAGCGGGGTCTTATCTTTCAAAGATACGAATCCAAATGTTCTCACAAACCCGCTGCCTTAACATGAGAAAGCTGTCGTCAATCTGATAGAGGGAGAGTCTAACAACGTCTATCAAATTCACGATGTACTCTTATTGAGGGCCAACTTAGTTAAGATGCATTGTAGACATAGTGGATATGGCCATGTGCCACCTCATAATTATCACCAGTGTGATATCTGCTCTAAAAACAATCAAGGATGTTTTGTAGTGCAATCAGCTCTACAGGAACAGATGGATCTCTGATGGATCCAAGAGCACCGAGTTCGTGGAGTTAACATGGTTTATACGAATTCCAACGTCATTCAGAACCACGACATTCGTGCGATGAATGACAACTTGGTGGCAATACACTCACGGCAAAGCCAGTATCATAATCTGCCACGACATGAGTACAATTCCTGTCTGACTTGCTCGGTAAACAAACAGGGATGCTCTTTTGTACAAGAGACCCTCCAGTGTCAGATGGATCTTGGATGGATCCAAGACTACCATGATAGGAATCATTATCAAATCAACATGATTCAAATCTTCGATATTCTCTTAATGAATATCAGCCTGGTGGAGTTACACGCTACGTAAGTCCAACTTGGTTTTCTCACTTCACATGATTATCAGAGCTGTAAAGCAGGTTGCGAAAACGATCAAGGTTGTGCCCTTGTCCAGGAAACACTTCAGCACTTGTTGAACCACTGGTGGCTTCCAATCTATATGGATGAAGACACCCGGCAAATTAGTATCACTAATGGGAATCCTACTAGATGTCAAAGTCAGGATGTTCGGTCAATGGAAATAGACCTCGTCAGGTTACATTGTATTCAAAGTGGACGTGGCCAGGTGCCACTACACAACTATGAGCGGTGTGAAGTTTTCTCAGTGGATAATCAAGGATGCTACCTCGTGCGAGCAACCCTTCAAAGTCAGTTGGACCGCAAAGAGATTCAACCATGCTCAAGTTTTGGATCAATCAACTACCTCGCTGATCAAATCAAGGACGTTGTCGTAATCTCTGATCATCATAGGGCTAGGGATGTTTGTGCCATCATCCCTCTACTTGACGAATCGAGAATTCCTAACTGGGAACGGATCAAAATTAAGTATGATGGTCAAAAAAATCAGAAGGTTCCCATAGTCATCTATCTACTGGGACCACTACCGTATGAATCAACTAAGGCTATCCCTTACAAGTACGGTGCAACAAAAGTCGAGAATGGAAAGGAAATTTTGTTACCCTCCGTCGTGAATATTGCAGACATCAGTCGAGTAACACGGAGTGGTAGAATCTTCAACAAAGGAGTTGGAGAACCCAACAAAGAGAAGGAACCTCAGACAGAAGTTCCCAATCCACCAGTTGGTCAATCCAGTAATCCTGACCTTTTAAAAAACAATGATGAGATACTGAAGCTCATCCATAGGAGTGAATACAACATTGTTGATCAATTGCTGCAAACTCCTTCAAAGATCTCGGTATTATCACTGTTACTTAGTTCAGAAGCGCACAGGGAAGCTCTACAGAAAGTCTTGGAGCAAGTCTTTGTGGAACAGGATGTAACAATCAGACAGTTTGATAGCATTGTCTCTAACATCACTTCCTGCAACAACTTAGGATTTAGTGATGAGGAATTACTTGACGAAGGTCGCCGTCATAACATGGTGCTCAATATTACAGTCAACTGCCAGGACGATGCTTTAGCCAGCGTACTGGTAGACACAGGGTCAGCCCTGAATGTTATGTCGAAGTCCACTTTGATGCAATTATTATTCAAAGGCCCTCTGATGAGAACCAGCGAGGTCGTCGTCAAAGCATTTGACAGATCCAAAAAAATGGTTATCGGTGAGGTCGACCTTCCCATAACTATCGGTCCTCACACTTTCCAAGTCACTTTCCAGGTCATGGACATCCGGGCAACCTATAGTTATTTATTAGGAATACCTTGGATACATCAGGTTGGGGCAGTCACTTCAACCCTCCACCAAAAGCTAAAGTTCGTCCAGAACGACCAACTCGTCACAGTTTTTGAAGAACAGGCCTTGCTCGTAAGCAATTTATCGTCATCCACATATGTAGAACCGGAGGGGGCAATCGGAACTCAGTTCCAAACGCTTTCGCTACACAAGGACGATCAATCCGAAGGGGGAACTTTGATTTCCTCGTACAAAGATGTTATCAAAGCGGTCGAGAGTACCAATACAATAGGATGGGGGCAGCTTATCATTCCTACTGACAATAAAATAAAGAAGGGTCTTGGTTTTTCTATAACCTGTACCCAGACAGCTGCTAACGACGAAAGTTTTCATCCCATTCAGAACTTCTTCCACAGTGGAGGCTTCCTTTAACCAGTGACTCAAGAAGTGCATACCATCAATAAAGATGATTCCCCCGATACGGAGGAAGAATGGAGGTCCTATCTCAACGAGGATGGTTATATGTCTCAGGACAAAACGCAGACTCCCTTTTGCTTCCCTACACAGAGTCCGAGATTTATACCCCGGTCAGATGTAGAAATGATATATGGAGATTGTGATCCGGAAGGATGTCGAGCTCCGCCAAACTCATTAGAGGAGGACACTCTGATGAAAGACAACTTTGACCACAACTATTATGGCCCGATGGATGGCCTGCCAAAGTGGCAGCCTTACCCAGGAAACATGGGGCAAGAAAATCAGCTGAACAATGAAAATTAGCTGAGCCTCATTGAACAGAATACCTGCATTTCCACCATGTCATGGGATCAACACCCAAGTTATCCTGGAAATACTGAGCACGACGATGAATTCGCAATGTTTGCAGGACTAGAATTCATTAACTATGCTTTTCCCGAGGTCAACGTCATCGAGAGAGATGACTCCTCCAGTTCCAAAGAAGTATGGGACACCTTGGGACAACCGAGTGGAAAATTTAACTACATGGTAAAATACACCGCTCCTGAAAGCTCTCGTATCAGGCTCGAAGACATCCAGCCAACTGGATGGGGAGATACAGCGGAGAGTACAAATACTACGCAAAATACAACTGAGGAATCCTCCTACGACAACTCTGCCTGGGAGACAGATTCCAACGATCCTGCTCCACCAGAAATCAGTGTTATTTCTGAAGACAAATCAAGGAAGGTACTAGACTTTGTGATTCACCGAGGAGTTCGCCGCCAATGGGTTGTTGTCAATGTTCCGAAGATCGTTCATAAGTCTAAGTAATTGCCATCTTTACTTTAACCTTTCACCCTGCCCAGGTGAAATGGATGTTTTGATAGAGCTCACTTTCTGTAAATATCCCTCTTTGCTTCGCCCAAAGCGACTGAGTTTTGTTTCATAGGGCTGTAGTTTCAAGAATCGACTTGTTCATTAATAAAATAACGTTGTTATGTAATTTCCGCATTTATTGCTATTTTCTCTTTTTTCTTTTCTTAGAAAATGGTAATCCTAAAAAATAATTCAATAACAAAAATAAGCAGTAAACAAAAAATACACTGCACACACTCTTGCATTCTCTCCATCTCTTCTAAA
Organism: Lathyrus tuberosus; assembly: GCA_022829125.1. Lineage (NCBI taxonomy): Eukaryota > Viridiplantae > Streptophyta > Magnoliopsida > Fabales > Fabaceae > Lathyrus > Lathyrus tuberosus. The sequence goes on along the minus strand of JALAZF010000737.1, from coordinate 1,509,767 downwards.
AACAAATCATCACGTCATGCAAATTGCTTGTTTTAAACCCCGTTGAAACATACGATCCAATGTCCTCTCCCAACTTTGAGTTCCCGGTATTTGGGGCTGAAGAAGAAGATGACAACGAAATTCCAGAAGAGATCTCCCGACTACTCAGACACGAGGAAAGGTCCATTGAACCTCACAAAGAGCCGTTGGAAACAATAAACTTAGGTTCGGAAAAAGAGAGAAAGGAAATCAGGATTGGGGCACTGCTCAGTCCGACTGCCAAAGAGAGTTTGACAAAGCTTCTCAAAGAATTTCCCGATGTATTCGCTTGGTCCTATCAGGACATGCCAGGGTTGGATACCAACATCATGGAACATCACTTACCGTTGAGATCAGAATGTCCGCCAGTAAAACAAAGGTTGAGACGGACTCACCCGGACATGGCCATCAAAATCAAAGAGGAGGTATAGAAACAGATTGGCGCGGGTTTCCTCGCCACATCAGAATATCCTCAATGGTTAGCCAATATAGTACCAGTTCCAAAAAAGGACGAAAAGGTTAGAATGTGTGTCGACTACAGAGATCTGAACAAGGCTAGTCCAAAGGACGACTTTCCTTTACCACACATCGACATGCAGGTAGACAGTACAACAAAGTTCAAAGTTTTCTCCTTCATGGATGGATTCTCGGGCTATAATCAAATCAAAATGGCGCCGAAAGACATGGAGAAAACTTCGTTCATTACCCCATGGGGTACCTTTTGTTACAAGGTAATGCCGTTCGGTTTGAAGAACGTCGGGGCAACCTATCATCGGGCCATGACTACTTTGTTTCATGACATGATACACAAAGAAATTGAGGTATATGTCGTTGATATGATTGCCAAATCTAAGATAGAATAGGAGCATGAGACCCACCTGTCAAAACTACTCGAGCGTTTGAGGAAGTACAAACTCTGCCTGAATCCCAACAAGTACACCTTCGGTGTCCGTTCAGGGAAACTTCTAGGGTTCATCGTCAGCTAGAAAGGAATTGAGGTTGATCCTGACAAGGTCAAGGCCATTCAAGAAATGCCTTCTCCGAAAACTGAAAAACAAGTCCGAGGATTCCTGGGACGTTTGAACTATATCTCCAGATTCATATTCCTCATGACCGCCACATGTGCGCCGATTTTCAAATTACTAAAAAAGAACCAGGACTGCGTTTGGACAGAGGACTGTCAAACTGCCTTCGCCAGTATCAAGGAATACTTGTTGAATCCGCCGATTCTATCACCTCCAATGGAAGGAAGGCCACTGATCATATACTTAACAGTCTTGGAAGACTCCATGGGATGTGTACTTGGCCAACAAGACGAAACCAAAAGGAAAGAGTTTTTCATTTACTATCTCAGCAAGAAATTCACCGACTGCGAGACTCGGTACACTATGCTTGAGAAAACTTGCTCTGCTCTGGCTTGGGCAGCCAAACGTCTTCGCCAGTACATGATTCGTCACACTACTTGGTTGATCTCCAAAATGGATCCAATCAACTATGTATTTGAAAACCTGCTATCACGGGAAGGATTGCCCGTTGGCAGATGTTGCTATCAGAATATGACATCGAGTACCATGCTCAGAAAGTCGTTAAGGGAAGTGTTTTAGCCGATCATTTGGTTCATCAACCAATCGACGATCAGGAATCAGTCGGGTTTGACTTCCCAGACGAAGATGTCATGTATTTGAAAATGAAAGACTGCGATGAACCGCTACCCAGTGAAGGGCCAGAACCAGGTTCCCAATGGGGACTAATCTTTGATGGAGCAGTTAATCATTACGGAAACGGAATTGGGGCAATTATCATAACACCTCAGGGTACCCACATTCCTTTCACCGCCAGACTTACATTCAAGTGTACAAACAACGAGGTCGAATACGAAACTTGTATTATGGGTCTCGAGGAAGCGATCGACTTAAGGATCAATAACTTGGATGTATATGGCGACTCAGCCCTAGTCGTCAATCAGATCAAAGGAGATTGGAACACATACAAATCAGGAATGGTTCCTTACAAAGATTATGCAAGAAGGTTGTTACCCTTCTTCAACAGAATCGAGTTTCATCATATCCCTCGTGAGGAGAATCACATGGCTGATGCATTAGCCACTCTCTCTTCCATGATTAGTGTAGGTCAATGGAGTGACTTACCTAAGATCGACATAATGCGCCTTGAAAGGCCCGCCTAAATCTTCACGATTGAAGTAGTCATAGACGACAAACCTTGGTATCACGATATCAAATGCTTTCTTCAAAAACAAGAGTACCCACCTGGGGCATCCAGAAAGGACAGAAAAACCCTCAGGAGGCTAGCAGGCAGTTTCTTCCTGAGCGGTGATACACTATATAAGAGGAACTTTGACATGGTCTTGCTTCGATGCGTCGACAGACCAGAAGCAGACATACTGATGAAAGAAATTCATGAAGGATCCTTTGGCACTCATGCCAACGGACATATAATGACAAGAAAAATTCTGAGAGCAGGGTACTACTGGTTGACCATGGAATCCGACTGCTACAAGTACATGAGGAAGTGTCACATGTGTCAGATATACTTAGACAAAATCCATGTACCGCCAACGCATCTCAAAGTTCTTTCTTCCCCATGGCCTTTTTCCATATGGGTAATCGACATGATCGGTATGATCGAACCCAAGGCTTCAAACGGACATCGGTTCATCCTGGTAGCCATTGACTACTTCACCAAGTGGGTCGAAGCAGCGTCATTCGCCAATGTAATATGACTAGTGGTGGTCCGATTTATCAAAAACAATCTCATCTGCCGTTATGGTGTTCCGAGCCAGATCATTACGGATAATGGATCTAACTTGAACAATAAGTGTAACACCTCAAAATTTGCCCTAGTGTTGCTAACTTTTTTGGCTTATGCTTCATTTCATTTGCATCGTCATTTCTGCATTTTGCATGTTTCTTTTAGGCATGGGATCAAGGTATTTTCTAGCAGCTCATGGCGTTATCAGCTCCGGCATTATTTTCAGCAGTATTCAGGGTCAAGCAGATGGTTTTCAAGGTCTTTTGGAGCTTTTATTTTGCTCATTATGCGTTTTTATACTCAGAAGCTTCAACAGTCATTTTCTGATCAAGCGATCCGGTATCACGCATTATTAATTCAGCAGGATATTCTGAGGTGTCAGCAGGAATTTGTGTTCTTTTCAGGTGTTACTCAGTAGCAATATCAAGTTTTGAGTTTCAGAGGTTTAACGGGTTCAAAACAGCTATCAGAAGTCACTTTTCCAAGTTTCCCTCCAAAAGGCGCCAAAATTCAAAATTTGCACTGAGTAACCGGTTACAGCGTATCTAATAACCGGTTACCCTTTGGTTTTTCTGCGCATTTCTTCAGTTTTTGAACTGAGTAACCGGTTAGCAGATGTGTTGTAACCGGTTACTCTGGGCAAAATTTGGGAAATTCTGTTTGCATCATTTGTGATCATGTGCTTGGCATGTGCACGTGGGGGAAGGATCTAGAATGGATATTTTCATCATTTTCCACCCAAAATTCAAATTATCTCCATCATTTTTCCACTCTAATTCCTCATTTCATTTCCTAATCCACTTTTCACCCCAATTTCCACCCACTAAACCTCACTCCAAACCACATTTGAATTCCTAACCTAGCTTCTATTTAAATAAATTCATTCCAAACCTCTCCACCCTAGATCATTTTTCAATCTCATTTTTCAGAATTTTGCTCTCAATTCTCTCTCACTTTTTCACTCTCAACCTCCATTTTCAACCACACTCAAAGCTCTCTTTCAAAGATTAACAAGTTCTTCATTGGAACTTGTTAATTCTTGAGCTAAAGCCACTCATTACCACTTCATTGCTGCATTTCATTGGTGATTTTTGTTTGGATCTAGATCTGGAATTTCAGAAGTGATTATTGAAAGTGATTTTGGAGTTTTTATTGCTTATTGCTTGGATTTCTAACTTTTGAGTGCAAGGAGCTTGCGGATCTTAGATTTCTCTACTTGGATTCATCAAATTTTATTTACAACACTCACCAAAGCAAATCTCAGCTTTGTAGGTTGGTTAATTTCATATCCATACTCATTTTAGCTTAATTGCAACTTTCACAATGTAGATCCATGATTTTTGATGTGTTTTGATTCATTTGTGTGAATTTAATTATGGATGTTGATGATTATTGGATTTAAATGATGTTTGAATGCTGTTTCTGAACTTGATTTTCATGCATTGTTGATTACATGATCATTGAACATGATTACATAAGTGACTTGCTGCTGAAAAGTGCTTTTGAAACTGAATTTTTTTCACCACTGTCCCAGAGTAATCGGTTAGCAGTTATGCTGTAACCAGTTACACTGTGTATTTTCTGCGTAATTTGTGCAATTTTGAACTGTGTAACTGGTTAGCAGTTATGCTGTAACCGGTTACCACTGAAGCAGAACTTGTATTTCTTACATTTTCTTGGTTGTTTGAGATCCTTTTCATGTCTAAACTTCATGGATTATTATGTTGATGATTTGTGGATTAATTTGATGCTGTTGTACCTCACACCATTGTATGCACACAATTTTCCGACACGCGACTCTTGGATTTTTATCGTTTATGATCATGTTTGCGATGTTGCGTTCCCGATGCGATGAACACATAGCACACACTTCTTGAGCATGTTGATTATGACTTGTGGTTGATGTTGCTGGAGTTTGTTGTTTGAATATGATTGCTTGCACTTAACTTCATGAGATGCATGTTTGTTTTGACTTATTCATGTACCAATTGATATGCATTGTTTCATGTTGATTTCAAGAGTTGTTTACCATGGTTTGTGGTATGATTGTGATCATGATTAATTATGATATGTAATGCTTGATGCATGTTTGCTTTGCCATGTTTGATTTGTGTTCAAGTGTATCACATGCTGCCCTGTTTCTACTGCTGTTTATGTGCATGTGTGCAGTTGTATATGCTGCTGGTTGACATTTTACACCTATCTTTGTGCTGAATTGTGAGCTGTGGAAAGCTGTCTTGCTTGTGTGTTGCTTTTTACTGCTGTATTGTTGCAGATGCGCTGTTGTAGCTGCTATTTTTGCTATTTTTTTCTTCTTTTCTTCTTCTTCTCTTTCACTCCTTCTCTTCCCTTGGATCTCAAGACTTGTTTAAGTCTTGGATTCACTCCCTTAGAGCTACCTAGTCCAACTTAATTTTTGATTAAGCTTGGAGTAGGATTAGCATTAGGCTTCCCTTTGCATGCTAACTTAGGTAGACGTTTCCCTTCCAACCTCAACTATAGGGCCACCTTTGCATGATAACATTAGGAACTTTTAGCTTCCCCTTAGTGTTTTCTTTTTCTTTGAGTCTTCTCTTCTCATCCCATAACACTTCTAAAACACTTAATAAATATAACGAATATTGCGCTCGAGCCTTAAGTGTAGGAAATGAAGAATGAGGGGTCTCCCCTCCTCTTCTAGAGTGTTTAGCATACGTCCCATTTGGGGGCGACCATGCGACTCACTCGTTCCCGCATGGTAGACTATAGTGCAATGTAAGTTACGAACTAACTTCAATCCACTTCTGTCTAAAAAACACAAAAAAACTAAACTCAAACCTTTTTCATCCTTCGGGATCGTTAAGTTCAACTCATTTTCAGAAAAGGGCACGTTACTCCCGTCTCGTCGCAAACATGCATCGACCCTAACTGCGGGACGCGAATCTAATGTCGCTCATAAAAAACACCAACCGACCTCGTTAGGTCGAACTACGACTGCTTTGATTTCCTCTTTCTCGTCCGATTGAGGATACGTAGGCACAAGACGATGATGTCTTGGCGAGCAACCTTCCCCCTTAGTTCGTGTCCGAACTACGTTGACTCTGACTTTCCCATTGCACGAGGGAATACGTAGGCGTAGGACGAGCGATGTCCTATCGAGTCACTTCTTTTTCTTTTCTTCTTCGTTTCCTCGTTCCTTTCCGTTCCCGTTCCTTCTCGTTTCCACTAGCAGTGGAGTTCCAGACGACGACACCCTTTGATCGAGACAACAAGCATGGATCCCATCGAGTACGATGGACGCGTGGGGGTGCTAACAGCTTCCCCTCGCGTAACCGACTCCTTTACCCATTTCTCTTGGTCGCGAGAGCATGCTCTTTCCCTTCCCTCAGGTTTACACAGTGTTTCCTTTCCCCCTCTCGGGATAAATACACATTGCTGGCGACTCTGTTTTCTGCGCCACTTTCGCGTTTGTACCATGGATGCAAATCCTCGGGAGCGACAACTGGTGACTCTGCTGGGGACAGGTTGACCTCTTGCTGGTCCATCCCCTTTTGCGAGTCAATCCTAGCGCTTGTCTGTTTATTTTCATTAGGTGTTTACTGTTGTGCTTTATTTTGTTGTATATTACTGTATTACTGTATTACTATTTTTACCACGCTTATTGCATTGCATTTCATTACTGTCATATGCTGTACTGTTCTGCTGCTGGATTTTCTGTTTGTAGGGTGGGTCGGATTCATGAGAGAAAAGCCCAATACCCAGGCTTGAGCATACACCTATGATTAGCGTGGAAAGTAGTGTGACTTGTTTGGCATTTGGCCAGACTTAGTATACATGAAAACTCCACATCCAGACGAGGTTTCCTTGGTAATATTATGTCCTGCGCATTTGGGGCAGACGATGGAATATAACCTGGAAAACTGTCGACTCTGACGACCGTCTCCCGAGGACTCAGCAACGCCTCTCCTCCCGGCATGTGATAATGGCAGTCCAGAAATGGCAAACCCATTACACTTGTCGACCCGAGGACCCAATGCTGGGAACTTACTATAGGATAACCTTATTTTTGGGGGAATCAGTGGACGACCTCTTTGTTTGGCGATAGTATTGTACCTCGAGGGATGAATGTATTATTACTTCTCAAATTGAGAATCCGAGACTGAGGATCCCGTTTTCTAGAACCCACATGTGAGAGGGGATGGGTGTTTGCAGGTTTGCAGGTGACTTTGGCCTTCAACCTACCTGGTTTCCTGGATTTCTCACCAGTGTACTGTTATCATCCTGATTTTTTATGGCAGTTTGAATGGGCCGTTATTCTGGATTTCTGGGTTTCTGATATTTGGGGTTTTATTCAGTCAGCAAAACAGCAGCAGTTTTGAGCATCATGGATACCTTGATCCCATGTTTGCATTTGCATCATCATTTTGCATTCTAACATGTTTGTTCATTTGTAGGGTTGCATCCTAACTTTGATCCCGGTTGTCCGAAGACTGTCCATGATGAATACTAGCACTGAAGAGAGAAAGAATATCATCACGTACAAGTTCCCGGAGCTTCATTTAGATGATGTTCACAAGATCTCGGCTATGGCAAAACCCGGGGTATTGGCAGACTTTAGAGGAGAATATGGGAGGATTCTGAGTTTCGCCCGAGATGTTACCAACTATGAGTTTAGGGCTCTGCACACTCTGGTGTAGTTCTATGACCCTCACCTACGTTGTTTTCTGTTTGCTGATTATCTTTTAGCTCAGACATTGGAAGAGTATGCTCTCATTTTGGATGTTTCTGTCAAAGAAGAAGTCCCCTTCTATCCTTCTAAGGAGTTTCCCGATCTGGAAAAGGTTACTGCTGTGTTACCTTTGGATCAGTCTTTGCTGAAGAAAAATGTTGCGAGTAAAGGAGGTTATAAAGGCTTTCACACGAAGTTTTTGATCGAGCAGGCTGCTATTTGTGCTATGGCTAAGTGTTGGTCGGTGTTCAATGCAATTCTGGCTATGTGTGTTTATGGAACGGCGTTGTTCCCTAATGTGAAGGATTTTGTAGACGTGCACGCTGTCCGGATATTCACCATGAAGAATTCGGTACCTACCTTGCTTGGGGATCTGTACTATTCGATACACTATAAGAATGAGAAGAGGAGAGGGGGACCTCTTTACTTTTGTGCTCCAATTTTTTACAAGTGGTTTGTTGATCGCCTTCCCAAATCTGGGGCATTCGTAGACACCAAAGAAACATTGGATTGGTCAAGGAGATTGATGGGATTGAGGGCTGACAACTTGATTTGGCTCAATCTTGATTTGCTAGGCCAAGAGATCCTAATTAGTTGTGGAGGTTACCCAAACGTACCTTTAATAGGAAGAAAAGGTGGAATTAATTACAACCCTGTTCTTACTATTAGGCAATTTGGGTATGCTTTGAAAGAGCCGCCGAAGGACCAAGATGTTCAAGAGTCTCTATATGTGAGTGGGGAAGCCAACCTGGAAGTGTTAAAAGAAGCTGCAAATACCTGGAGAGACCGCCACAAGAAGGGAAAAACTTCTTTCAGAAAGTGTAACAACAAAGCCTTCCCTGCATATGAGGACTGGATTTAGAGGAGAGTAGCGAATGTACTTCTACCATTCTGTAGAGAACCTCTATCTTACCCCCTGCTAATTGAATCTTCGACCACAATTGAGGTAGAGAAGTATAATAAACTGTGGGCTAAAAAGGAGAAGCTTCGAGAGGAGAACGGTGAGCTACAAAGAGAAATCTACCAGTTGAAGCATGAGCGAGGTGAAGCTGTTCATGTTGGCAAGTTGAAAACAGAATTGCTTGCTAAGAAGGAAAAAGAGCTAGCTGAAGAGGTCACAACCAGACAAAAGGTAGGGCAAACTCTAAAAGGTGTTAGCAGGATCCTCAAATCCAAGAAGGAAGACCTAGCCAAGGCTTGGTAAAAAATTCACAAGTTGAACGCTTACCGAGATACTGCAATAACTGCCAATAAACAAAAGGAAGATAGGTTCCTGGATCAGATCGAGAGTTTGAAGGCGAAGCTCAAGAAGAAAGACGAAGAGATCTTATCGGGAACATTCCAGAGACACGCAGTTGAAGAGCGACTAAATAAGGCCATAACAACCATATCAGAGCTGAAGATACGAGCTGAAGTGAAGAGGGTTAGGGGTGAAGGCTCTAGCTCAGACAGTGGATGATACTCTATAGTTTATTTTTCTTTGCATCTTGGGTCACCACCAGAATTGTTGGCTGGGATCTTTTGCTTCTTTTGTTTCAGACTTATTATTGTTATCTTGGGTTGTAATCTCTGACAGTGAGTTTCTCTGATTTATATATGAGCAGCAGTTTCATCCTATCTCATCTTTAAACTAGAATAAAGGGGTGGATCGCCCTGCAAATATCCACACATGTTCATTTGCATATGCATAATCATATTCATTTTTGCATCGCAGGTGCCCGTCCCGGGTTTTTCTAACCTTTATTTGGTTGCAGGCAGGATTGATAACCAGCTATTTCACCGGTATTCTACTAGATCAAATTAGAAGAGAATTATGGAGAAGGTGCAGGTTGATATGGCTGCCATGCAGGCCCGCATAGACCAATTCATGGAGCTGATGCAAGGTGTTGCCCAGGGGCAAGAGCAACTGAGGATTTGGTTCAACCCTTAGTGGCAAGGGTGGATGAAGACGGGGTTCTTCATGGCGGGGTCCATAATGGCGTTGTTGGTAATGGTGCTCAAGGAGGTCATGTGGGTGTATAGATTCCCATTCCTGGTGTTGTGATCCCTCCGGGCGGAGGAGAGTAAGTTGTGATTCCCTCTGCTGTCGGCGGAGGAAATAGTGTTTGCGCTGTGCATGGCCATCATTATGATGACCAACAGGATGACATTTTTTCTATGCAAGGTGTTGATGCTATTCCTCAGGTGGATAATTATCAAAGGTTCAGACTCATTGAAGAACAACTAAGGGGTGTGGTGAATCAGAATTTTGTAGGTATGGATCTGGAGGATTTGGGGCTGGTTCCTGGTGTTGTAATTCCGCATAAATTTCAGGTACCCACTTTTGAGAAATACAATGGTACCACTTATCCCAAGACGCATGTCAGGGCATACGCGAGGAAGATGGCCGCGTACTCTAAAGATGAGAAACTGCTGATGCATTTCTTCTAGGACAGCCTGTCTAGGGCGTCCTTGGAATGGTATATGCAACTGGAGAGATGTCATGTCCGTAATTGGAGAGAGTTGGTTGAGGCCTTTATCAAGCATTACCAATATAACACTGATATGGCTCCCAACAGGACCCAGTTACAGAATATGTCTCAGAAAAATAACGAAAGCTTCAAAGAATAAGCGCAGAGATGGCGTGAACTAGCGGCAAAGGTACAACTACCCTTGTTGGAGAGAGAGATGTTGAATCTATTCATGGATACTTTGCTGGGACGTTATTATGAGAAACTGTTACCTTGCACGTCAGGAAAGTTTGCTGATTTGATCATGGTCGGGGAAATGTTAGAGAGTGGGATCAAAGCGGGGAAGGTAGCCGGTAGTGATGGGTCGTCTTCTGGTCAAGGGAAGAAACCCTACGCGAGCTACAAGAAGAAGGAGGAAACTAATTATGTGTCATCTTACCGAGGTAAAGGAAAGCAGCATCAAAGTTATAACCAGCAGGTAGCTTCAGTGACAATTCCTACAGCGCTTCCACCTCAGCAGCAGCAAAATCAGGCTCCGCGCCAATATCAGCCAAGGCCTAAACAGAACCGACATTTTGATACTCCACCTCTACCGTATTCAGAGTTGTTTCAGCATTTGCTACAGTTGCAGTTAATCCAGAAAAGGACTCTAGCTCCTCCCACCGGTAATCCACCTCCGGGTTATAATTCTAACGCCCACTGTGACTTTCATTCTGGGGCACTCGGACACTATATTGAGGATTGTAAAGCTTTTAAGCACGTAATCCAAGACTTGGTGGATTCAAAGGCCATTAACTTTTCAAATGATGGGCCAAATGTCATCCAAAACTCAATACCGAACCATGGTGGGCCGAGGGTTAATGTTGTGTTCGCGGAGAATGAATCTTTGAATTTGGTTATGGATGTTAATGAATTAAAGACTCCTTTGATGGTGGTAAAGGAAAGGTTATTAAGGGGTGGGGTGTCCCCTGGATGTGATGAGAATTGTTCAGATTATATGTCGCAAATGAATGGGTGTGGTTCTTTGAAGTCAGGAATTCAAAAGTTGATAGATGAAGGTCGAATGCAGTTTGACCGATGTGACCAACAGAGAGAAGTTGTTAGCAGGAAAAATGAGGTTGCTACCATTACTATCCCTTTCAAAACAATCACTATTTCAGGGCCGGTAAGACCAGCACCGGTTATTATTACAGCTCCCAGACCCGTTCCGTTTGAGAGCACCAAGGCCATTCCTTGGAACTATGGAGCCGAAGTGTTCGTTAATGGACAGAAACAAGAACTGGTGGGAACTTCTGTGGTGAACTCTTGTGTTGAAAACATTAACGAGGCAGGGGCTATCATGAGAAGTGATAGGGTCTTTATCCCTTCTAACGATCAAGCTGGTAGTACCAAACAATACAAAGAGAAGTAGGTTGTAGATAATTCTGTGCAAGCGCCAGTAGTGAATGACTCCACGGCAGAGCCGATTGATAATTCTTTTTCAAAGGATGTAGAGGAGTTTATGAGACTGATTCGGAAAAGTGATTATAAAATTGTCAATCAATTGCATCAGACTCCGTCTAAGATTTCTATCTTGTCCCTGTTATTGTGTTCCGAGGCACACCGAAATGCACTGCTGAAGGTACTGAATCCTGCTTACGTATCCTAGGAGATTTCAGTTAATTAGTTGGAGGGGGTAGTGGCCCATGTCAATGCCGGCAATGGTTTGGGTTTTTCCGATATTGACTTGACCCCAGCAGGGAGAAACCATAATAATGCCCTGCATATTTCTGTTGAGTGACGTGGATCGTTGATGTCTCATGTGCTTGTGGATACTGGATCCTCTTTGAATGTTCTGCCTAAGAAAGCCTTGATGAAGCTGGACACCCGAGGGTTGATATGCACACCTAGTGATTTGGTGGTGCGCGCTTTCGACGGCTCGAAGAGGTCTGTTTTCGGTGAGATTGTGCTACCAATTAAGGCTGGGCCAGAGGTTTTAGATGCTACTTTCTATATCATGGACATCCAACCTGCTTACAGTTGTCTGTTAGGTCGTCCATGGATTCACAGTGCTGGGGTTGTGACGTCTATATTGCATCAGAAGTTAAAGTACATGGTAGACAAACATGTGTTGACTGTTTGTGGAGAAGAGGATATCATGATAAGCTAGCTATCTATTTTCAAGTACGTGGAGGTAGATGGCGAAATACATGAAACTCTATGTCAGGGTTTTGAAGCAGTGAAGATCACTGAGAAGCCTCTCAAGGAAGGTAGCTAATCTGAAGTGGTTCAGCCTATAGTGGTACATCAGCCGGAGATTTCTATGTCTTCTTTCAAAGATGATTGGGCCGTGGTTGAAGCCGGCGGTTCATAAAAGTGGGGTCAGATTATTGATGTCCAGGAAAAGCGGAATACTCATGGACTAGGTTACAAGCCACCCAGGCATCCTGAAGAGCCTCCCAAGTTCTATGGTCCAGTTCGTTTCACCAGTGCGGGTGTGTTCTTTGACAGGATCAATGATATTGGCGAAGATGAGGATAGTGATTGTGATATGGATAGTTGGATCCACCCATGTGTCCCAGGTCAAAGCCTTCTCAACTGGTCATCGGAGAAAGCCATTCAAGTGACCGGACCAGAGTAATTGCTCCTGTTTGTCATCTATGTTAATCCTACATTCTGCCCAAGACGTAGTGATTCTTGTTTGTAGGGCTTGAATGTTTTTGTATGCTTTTTCTTTATCATTAATAAAGGACGTTTTCGCATTCAAATGTTTTGATCCTTGTATTTCTGTTTTTATTTTTGAATTAAAACCACCACAAAATGGCAATGTGTTTTTGTTTGATGCATCCATAATAAACATATATCATCAATCATGCAGGTTTCCTTGTTCAGATTCCACCCCTCATGATTCAGCTATGGCTCGATATGACTTCGATAATCCCATATATTAGGCTGAAGAGGGGACTGATGAAGATTGTCCCTTACCAGAGGAATTAGTCAGGCTATTAAAACAGGAGGAAAAGGTCATTCTGCCTCATCAGGAGGAAGTCGAGGTTGTTAATTTGGGAACCGAGGACGCAAAGAAAGAGGTACGGATTGGGGCTTCTTTGGAAGACACTGTCAAGGGAAGATTGATTGAAATGCTCCAAGAGTATATGGATATCTTCACCTGGTCTTACCAAGACATGCCTGGTCCCGACACTGACATCGTGGTACACCGGCTGCCGCTCAAAGAAGGATGTGCTCCAGTTAAGAAGAAGCTGAGAAGGATGAAACTGGAAATGTCTGTCAAGATTAAAGAAGAGGTTCAGAAACAGTTAGATGTTGGGTTTCTTGTTGTAACAAATTATCCTCCGTGGGTTGCTAATATTGTACCTGTACCTAAGAAAGATGGAAAGGTCAGGATGTGTGTTGATTACAGAGATCTGAATAAAGCAAGCCCAATAGACGACTTTCCGCTTCCTCACATTGACGTGTTAGTAGACAACACTGCTCAATATTCTGTGTTTTCCTTCATGGATGGCTTTTCTGGGTATAACCAAATCAAGATGTCCCCAGAGGACATGGAGAAAACGAAGTTCATAACACCGTGGGGAACATTCTGTTACAAAGTGATGCCCTTTGGATTGAAAAATGTTGGGGCAACATATCAGCGGGCGATGGTGACTCTCTTTCATTATATGATTCACAAAGAGATAGAGGTCTATGTTGATGACATGATTGTGAAGTCACAGACGGAGGAAGAACATCTGGTTAATCTTCAGAAATTGTTTGAAAGGTTGAGAAATTTCAGACTGAGGTTGAATCCGAACAAGTGCACCTTCGGGGTGAGATCTGGAAAGTTACTGGGTTTTATTGTCAGCGAAAAAGGTATCAAGGTTGACCCTGCTAAAGTAAAAGCCATTCAAGAAATGCCTGAACCAAGAAAAGAAAAAGAGGTTCGTGGTTTCTTAGGGAGGTTGAACTACATTGCTAGATTCATCTCTCATCTTACCGCCACATGTGAACCGATATTCAAGTTGCTAAGAAAAGATCAAGAGGTCAGGTGGAACGAAAATTGTCAAAAGGCGTTTGAAAATATAAAAGAATATTTGTAGGAACCTCTGGTCCTTATGCCGTCAGTGACAGGAAGGCCATTGATATGTATCTTACGGTTCTTGAGAACTCAATGGGGTGTGTGCTCGGTCAACACGATGAGTCAGGTAGAAAAGAGCATGCCATTTACTACCTGAGTAAAAATTTTACTGATTGTGAGTCAAGGTACTCGATGCTGGAGAAAACATGTGGTGCGCTCGCTTGGGCAGCTAAGCGTTTGAGGCAGTATATGTTAAACCGCACGACCCTCTTGATTTCGAAGATGGATCCGATCAAGTATGTGTTTGAAAAGCAGGCGCTTTCTAGAAGAATAGCCTGTTGGCAGATGGTTCTGACAGAATACGATATTCAATATGTTTCCCAAAGAGCCATCAAGGGAAGTGTTTTGTCAGAATATCTTGCTGAACAACCAATTGAGGATTATCAACCGATGAAGTTTGAATTTCCTGATGAGCATATCATGTATCTGAAGATGAAAGACTGTGAAGAGCCTCTACCTGATGAAGGGCCAGAAATTGGGTCCCAATGGAAGCTAGTCTTTGACAGGGCTGTTAACTCATACGGCAACAGAATCGGGGCAGTCATTACGACTCCAAAAGGTTCTCATATACCTTTTACTGCCCGATTAGCGTTCGTATGCACCAACAATGAGGCGGAGTATGAAGCATGCATTATGGGGTTAGAAGAAGCAATTGATTTGAGAATCAAGAACCTCGATGTTTATGGTGATTTTGTATTGGTAGTTAATCAGATTACAGGTGAACGGGAGACTCGTCAAGCGAACTTGGTGCCTTATAAAAACTATGCCAGAAGGTTGTTACCTTTCTTTGAAAGAATTGACTTCCATCATATACCCCGGTTGGAGAATCAGATGGCTGATGCGTTGGCAACATTGTCTTTGATGTATCAGGTGAATCGTTGGAATGAAACTCCTTCGATCAGAATCATGCACTTGGATAGGCCAGCTTTTGTGTTTGCAATTGAAGATGTGTCAGATGGCAAACCTTGGTATCATGATATTAAGGTTTTTCTGAAGAGTCAAGAGTATCTAGAGGGTGCATCTTCCAAAGATAAGAAGACTCTGAGGAGGTTGGCAGGAAATTTCTTTCTGAATAAAGATGATGTGTTATACAAGAGAAACTTTGAAATGGTCTTGCTACGTTGTGTTGATGAACACGAGGCAAACCTGTTAATGGAGGAAGTTCATTAAGGATCTTTCGGTACCCATGCCAATGGGCATGCTATGGCTAGAAAACTGTTGAGAGTGGGGTATTATTGGATGACTATGGAATCTGATTGCTTCAGATACGCCCGGAAATGTCATAAATGCCAGATTTATGCTGATAAGGTGCATGTACCGCCTACTCCTCTGAATGTATTGTCATCACCTTGGCCTTTTGCTATGTGGGGCATTGACATGATCGGAAAGATTGAACCTACTGCTTCCAATGGGCATCGTTTCATTTTGGTTGCCATCGATTATTTCACGAAGTGGTGGAAGCAGCCTTGTATGCCAACGTCACCAGACAAGTGGTAGCCAGATTTATCAAGAAGGACATCATCTATCGGTATAGAGTCCCGGAGAGAATCATTACTGATAATGGTTCAAATTTGAATAACAAGATGATGAAGGAGCTATGTCAGAGCTTTAAGATTGAATATCACAACTCTTCTCCCTATCGCCCGAAGATGAATGGGGTTGTTGAAGCGGGAAATAAGAACATCAAGAAGATTGTGTAGAAAATGGTAGTGACATATAAAGACTGGCATGCGATGTTGCCTTATGCTTTACACGGTTATCATACTTCGGTACGCACATCAACTGGGGCAACTCCTTTCTCACTGGTATATGGTATGGAAGCAGTTCTACCATTAGAGGTTGAGATTCCTTATTTAAGAATCTTGTCAGATGTAAAGCTTGATGAAGCTGAGTGGGTGCGTTCCAGACTGGATCAGCTGAACCTTATTGAAGAGAAGAGATTGGCAGCCATTGCACATGATTGGTTGTATCAGAGCAGGATGAAAAAAGCCTTTGATCAGAAAGTGCGTCCTCGGTGTTTTCAGGCTGGTGATTTGGTCTTGAAAATGATCCTTCCTCCTCAAACAGATCACAGGGGCAAATGGACTCCAAATTACGAAGGGCCATATGTAGTAAGACAGGTTTTCTCTGGTGGAGCCTTATTACTCTCAACTATGGATGGCGAAGATTTTATGTCCCCTGTGAACGCAGACGTAGTCAAAAAATACTTTGCATAAAAGAGACCCGCTGGACACAAAAAGAAAGTCCAGGAAAAAATGGGCATCTCGACGAACCATAAAAAAGAAAAGGGTTCGGGCAAAAGTTAGGGATAAAAAGAAAAAAGAATAAACCCGCAAGGTTGAAAACCTGAAAAGGCAACTTTGGCAAAAAGGGGTATCCCGGTGGATTGAAAACCCGAAAAGGGCGATCCAGGAAAAAGTTAGGGATTTAAAAGCAAGAGGCTATGATCTGCGTTTGATCTGCGAGCATTCTTTGATACATGGAAATTTCGAAGGAAAGGAATCAGTCCGGTCAGTCTTTTCGAAGGCGAAAACATCTGTGAATAAGCAAGGCATAATGGGTCATATCTGAATTGAATAATGGTGGATATCTGTTCCCCACATTGCCGACATGTGTATTTTCTTTTATTTCTTTTGTGCAATTACCTCTTTTCAGGAATTGCTTCCAGATGTAAATGCCTATTTACAGGCCAATTCCATTCAATAAAATTTTCATTTCACTCAAAAGTTTTCCATTTGTGTTTTTACTTTTGCTGTTTTGTTTGTGAAAACGTCCGATATTTTGATAAAACATTGCATGCGAAAATATTAAGCTCTGCGAAGCATATTAGAAAACAGTGGAAATTACTTAGGCAACGGTCGTTGTAATGGTAATAGAAGTAGCCTTTTTGCATATAGAACTTTCTGTTGATTCTGTTTGCAGGGTAACCGGTTTGTCTTTCCCTAGTAGGGTTACTCTCCTCGACATTGAAAAGTTCATCCTCCTCGGCAGGTTGTTGTTTTCCCAGCCAGGGTGTCGAGGATTATCTTCCTCAGCAGAGTACAGAGGATTATTTCCCCAGCTATGTAGTTGTGATTTCATTACTCTTTCTGCAAGCAGTCAGAAGTTGATGCTGGCGCATCCCTAGAAAGAGACTTATAGAATATCTTCTTTGGACCAAGATGTTATCTTCCCCGCAGGGCCTAAGCACTCATTCTCCTCAGCTAGTCGAGAAACATTTTTCTCACCAGCAACGGTATGAGTTAATCCCCTCAGATGAGTAAGCTTGATGTTATCCTCTAGCAGGGTGGATGTCAGCATCTACCGGTCCTCAAGCAGGTTTGCTGGTCAAGGCCGGTACTCCCCAGCAGGGTAAAGGTACTGATATTCCCCGGCAGGGTAAAAGCAAGGGCATCTCCCAACAGCAGGTTGAGTCCGGTAATATCCCCAAACAGGTTTGGAATTATTGACTTGTCTCCCCAAGCAAAGTTTGATGGTGATCTTCACAGTGGTGTTCAACAGCGGTTGAAATCCCAGGCAGGTCTTAAGTCCAATGGTTATTGGCATATTTCAAATCCAGGCATTGAGTTTTGTCTTCGATGGAAGTCATTGGTATTCCCCAGCGAAGAGAATTTCTCTTTGGTTTCCATCTTCAATATTCATTCTTATCCATCTCCAGCAGAATGGATCTTCTCTCAGAGTTTTCATATCCAGCAGAGTTTGTGATCAGGATCTTCCTTAGCAGAGTGAAGTCTTCCTCGGCAGGGTCTTTTATTTCAAAGGAAAATTTAGTTTATCATCCCCGGTGGAGCTGCCTTGGTCTTCAGCATTTATTTTGCTGAGACGCCTCTTTTGCATTGCATAAGCATTTTTGCATGGCATCCTCCCAAACGCGTAGCATTTCCATTTCGTATGGAGGATTACGCCATAGAAAAATTCAAACATATGCATTCGAAGCTTAGGCCAGGTTTGATATCCTTTACCAGATTCTTTCCCCAGCAGAAAGTAACAAAATTCAGAAGATGTTGGTTAACACTACACCGCAACCAGTGGATTCGTCCTTCTTGTTGGTCATTCCTATACTCCCCAGCAGAGTTGTCTGTTTAGATTTCTCTTTCCCCCGACGGAGTTATCTTTGTAGAACTGTCGATTCTATATATTGTTGTTTGAAAGTCTACCTTTGGCTTAGTCTTTCTTTAAAAGTCCACCTTCAGCTTGGTCTTTCTCTTTTCTTGAGTTCGCCTTTGGCCGTCCTCGCACTCGCTGTTATCTTGTTATCCCTAGTAGAGTTATCCAGTTTGGCATAGTCTTTTTTGAAAGCCCACCTTTGGCTTGGTCTTTCTTTTTCAAGTCCACCTTCGGCATGGTCTCGTATCCTTTGTTTGAAAGTCTACCTTCGGCGTAGTCTTTCTTTGAAAGCCCACCTTCGGCTTGGTCTTTCTTTTTTTCGAGTCCACCTTCGGCATGGTCTCACATCCTTTGTTTGAAAGTCTACCTTCGGCATAGTCTTTCTTTGAAAGCCCACCTTCAGCTTGGTCTTTCTTTTTTTCGAGTCCACCTTCGGCATGGTCTCGCATCCTTTGTTTGAAAGTCTACCTTCGGCATAGTCTTTCTTTGAAAGACCAACTTCAGCTTGGTCTTTTATTTTCGAGCCCACCTTCGGCATGACCTCGTATCCTTCATTTGAGAGTCTACCTTCGGCATAGTCTTTCTTTGAAAGCCCACCTTCGGCTTGGTCTTTCTTTTTCGAGTCCACCTTTGACATGGTCTCGTATCCTTTCTTTTTCGAGCCCACCTTCGACATGGCCTCGTATCCTTCATTTGAGAGTCTACCTTCGGCATAGTATTTCTTTGAAAGCCCACCTTCGGCTTGGTCTTTCTATTTCGAGTCCACCTTCGGCATGGTCTCGTATCCTTTGTTTGAAAGTCTACCTTCGGCATAGTCTTTCTTCAAAAGCCCACCTTCGGCTTGGTCTTTCTTTTTCGAGTCCACCTTCGGCATGGTCTCATATCCTTTGTTTGAAAGTCTACCTTCGGCGTAGTCTTTCTTTGAAAGCCCACCTTCGGCTTGGTCTTTCTTTTTTGAGTCCACCTTCGGCTTGGTCTTTCTTTTTCGAGCCCACCTTCGGCATGGTCTCGTATCCTTTGTTTGAAAGTCTAACTTCGGCATAGTCTTTCTTTGAAAGCCCACCTTCGACTTGGTCTTTCTTTTTTTTTCGAGTCCACCTTCGGCATGGTCTCGCATCCTTTGTTTGAAAGTCTACATTCGGCATAGTCTTTCTTTGAAAGCCCACCTTAGGCTTGGTCATTCTTTTTCGAGTCCACCTTCGGTATGGTCTCCTATCCTTCGTTTGAAAGTCTACCTTCGGCATAGTCTTTCTTTGAAAGCCCACCTTCGGTTTGGTCTTTCTTTTTCGAGTCCACCTTCGGCATGGTCTCGTATCCTTTCTTTTTCGAGCCCACCTCCGACATGGCCTCGTATCCTTCATTTGAGAGTCTACCTTCGGCATAGTCTTTCTTTGAAAGCCCACCTTCGGCTTGGTCTTTCTTTTTTTTTCGAGTCCACCTTCGGCATGGTCTCGCATCCTTTGTTTGAAAGTCTACCTTCGGCATAGTCTTTCTTTGAAAGCCCACCTTCGGCTTGGTCTTTCTTTTTCGAGCCCACCTTCGGCATGGTCTCGTATCCTTTGTTTGAAAGTCTACCTTCGGCATAGTCTTTCTTCAAAATCCCACCTTCGGCTTGGTCTTTCTTCTCGAGTCCGCCTTCGGCCGTTCTCGTAGTATCCTTATATCCCCAGTTTAGTCCGCCTTTGGCCGGTCTGCCTTTTCGAGTTCTCCTTCGGCCGTTCTCGTATTCGCGTTATTTCATCATCCCCACAGGTTGCAAATTTCCAGGTTATTTTGGTATTCAATCTCCGTGTATCCCGATTGTCTGAAAGTCGTTGCTTCCATACCCTTGGATCCAAGAAGTTTGAATAGGGGCAACTGTAACACCTCAAAATTTTCTAGTGTTACTAACTTTTTTGGCTTATGCTTCATTTAATTTGCATCGTCATTTCTACATTTTGCATGTTTCTTTTAGGCATGGGATCAAGGTATTTTCTAGCAGCTCATGGCGTTATCAGCTCCGGCATTATTTTCAGCAGTATTCAGGGTCAAGTAGATGGTTTTCAAGGTCTTTTAGAGCTTTTATTTTGCTCATTAGGTGTTTTTATAATCAGAAGCTTCAACAGTTATTTTCTGATCAAGCGATCCGGTATCAGGCATTATTAATTCAGCAGGATATTCTGAGGTGTCAGCAGGAATTTGTGTTCTTTTCAGGTGTTACTCAGTAGCAATATCAAGTTTTGAGTTTCAGAGGTTTAACGGGTTCAAAACAGCTATCAGAAGTCACTTTTCCAAGTTTCCCTCCAAAAGGCGCCAAAATTCAAAATTTGCATTGAGTAACCGGTTACAGCGTATCTGATAACCGGTTACCCTTTGGTTTTTCTGCGCATTTCTTTAGTTTTTGAACCGAGTAACCGGTTAGCAGATGTGCTGTAACCGGTTACTCTGGGCAAAATTTGGGAAATTCTGTTTGCATCATTTGTGATCATGTGCTTTGCATGTGCACGTGGGGGAAGGATCTAGAATTGATATTTTCATCATTTTCCACCCAAAATTCAAATTCTCTCCATCATTTTTCCACTCTAATTCCTCATTTCATTTCCTAATCCACTTTTCACCCCAATTTCCACCCACTAAACCTCACTCCAAACCACATTTGAATTCCTAACCTAGCTTCTATTTAAATCAATTCATTCCAAACCTCCCCACCCTAGATCATTTTTCACTCTCATTTTTCAGAATTTTGCTCTCAATCCTCTCTCACTTTTTCACTCTCAACCTCCATTTTCAACCACACTCAAAGCTCTCTTTCAAAGATTAACAAGATCTTCATTGGAACTTGTTAATTCTTGAGCTAAAGCCACTAATTACAACTTCATTGTTGCATTTCATTGGTGATTTTCATTTGGATCTAGATCTGGAATTTCAGAAGTGATTATTGAAAGTGATTTTGGAGTTTTTATTGCTTATTGCTTGGATTTCCAACTTTTGAGTGCAAGGAGCTTGTGGATCTTGGATTTCTCTACTTGGATTCATCAAATTCTGTTTACAACACTCACCAAAG
This sequence comes from Lathyrus tuberosus, assembly GCA_022829125.1. NCBI lineage: Eukaryota > Viridiplantae > Streptophyta > Magnoliopsida > Fabales > Fabaceae > Lathyrus > Lathyrus tuberosus. The sequence goes on along the minus strand of JALAZF010000737.1, from coordinate 1,488,558 downwards.
CAAATCTCAGCTTTGTAGGTTGGTTAATTTCAGATCCATACTCATTTTAGCTTAATTGCAACTTTCACAATGTAGATCCATGATTTTTGATGTGTTTTGATTCATTTGTGTGAATTTAATTGCGGATGTTGATGATTATTGGATTTAAATGATGTTTGAATGTTGTTTCTGAACTTGATTTTCATGCATTGTTGATTACATGATCATTGAACATGATTACATAAGTGACTTGCTGCTGAAAAGTGCTTTTGAAACTGAATTTTTTTCACCACTGTCCCAGAGTAACCGGTTAGCAGTTATGCTGTAACCGGTTACACTGTGTATTTTCTGCGTAATTTGTGCAATTTTGAACTGTGTAACCGGTTAGCAGTTATGCTATAACCGGTTACCACTGAAGCAGAACTTGTTTTTCTTGCATGTTCTTGGTTGTTTGGGATCCTTTTCATGTCTAAACTTCATGGATTATTATGTTGATGATTTGTGGATTAATTTGATGCTGTTGTACCTCACACCATTGTATGAACACAATTTTCTGACACACGACTCTTGGATTTTTATCGTTTATGATCATGTTTGCGATGTTGCGTTCCCGATGCGATGAACATATAGCACACACTTCTTGAGCATGTTGATTGTGACTTGTGGGTCATGTTGCTGGAGTTTATTGTTTGAATATGATTGCTTGCACTTAACTTCATGAGATGCATGTTTGTTTTGACTTGTTCATGTACCAATTGATATGCATTCTTTCATGTTGATTTCAAGAGTTGTTTACCATGGTTTGTGGTATGATTGTGATCATGATTAATTGTGATATGTAATGCTTGATGCATGTTTGCTTTACCATGTTTGATTTGTATTCAAGTGTATCACATGCTGCCCTATTTCTACTGCTGTTTATGTGCATGTGTGTTGTTGTATGTGGTGCTAGTTGACATTTTACACCTATCTTTGTGCTGAATTGTGAGTTGTGGAAAGCTGTCTTGCTTGTGTGCTGCTTTGTACTGCTGTATTGTTGCAGATGCGCTGTTGTAGCTGCTATTTTTGCTCTTTTTTTCTTCTTTTCTTCTTCTTCTCTTTCACTCTTTCTCTTCCCTTGGATCTCAAGACTTGTTTAAGTCTTGGATTCACTCCCTTAGAGCTACCTAGTCCAACTTAATTTTTGATTAAGCTTGGAGTAGGATTAGCATTAGGCTTCCCTTTGCATGCTAACTTAGGTAGACGTTTCCCTTCCAACCTCAACTATAGGGCCACCTTTGCATGATAACATTAGGAACTTTTAGCTTCCCTTTAGTGTTTTATTTTTCTTTGAGTCTTCTCTTCTCATCCCATAACACTTCTAAAACACTTAATAAATATAACGAATATTGCGCTCGAGCCTTAAGTGTAGGAAATGAAGAACGAGGGGTCTCCCCTCCTCTTCTAAAGTGTTTAGCATACGTCCCATTTGGGGGCGACCATGCGACTCACTCGTTCCCGCATGGTAGACTCTAGTGCAATGTAAGTTACGAACTAACTTCAATCCACTTCTGTCTAAAAAACACAAAAAAAACAAACTCAAACCTTTTTCATCCTTCGGGATCGTTAAGTTCAACTCATTTTTAGAAAAGGGCACGTTACTTCCGTCTCGTCACAAACAGGCATCGACCCTAACTGCCGGACGTGAATCTAACGTCGCTCATAAAAAACACTAACCGACCTCGTTAGGTCGAACTACGACTGCTCTGAATTCCTCTTTCTCGTCCGATTAAGGATACGTAGGCACAAGACGACGATGTCTTAGCGAGCAACCTTCCCCCTTAGTTCGTGTCCGAACTACGTTGACTCTGACTTTCCCATTGCACGAGGGAATACGTAGGCGTAGGATGAGCGATGTCCTATTGAGTGACTTCTTTTTCTTTTCTTCTTCGTTTCCTCGTTCCTTTCCGTTCCTGTTCCTTCTCGTTTCCAGTAGCAGTGGAGCTCCAGACGACGACACCCTTTGATCGAGACAGCAAGCGTGGATCCCATCGAGTACGTTGGATGTGTGGGGGTGCTAACACCTTCCCCTTCGCATAACCGACTCCCTTACCCGTTTCTCTTGGTCGCGAGACCATGCTCTTTCCCTTCCCTCAGGTTTACGCAGTGTTTCCTTTCCCCCTCTCGGGATAAATACACATTGCTGGCGACTCTGTTTTCCGCGCCACTTTCGCGTTTGTACCATGGATGCAAATCCTCGGGAGCGACAATAAGATGATGAAAGAGTTGTGCGCTGAGTTCAAGATCGAACACCATAACTCATCTCCCTACCGACCCAAGATGAACGGAGGGGTAGAAGCGGCTAACAAGAATATCTAAAAGATCGTTCAGAAGATGGTTATAACCTATAAAGACTGGCACGAAATGTTACCCTTTGCTCTTCACGGTTATCGAACATCTGTCCGCACTTCAATAGGGGCAACCCTTTTCTCTCTAGTATATGGCATGGAAGTAGTGCTTCCCATAGAAGTAGAGATCCCATCAATCCGGGTATTGATGGAGGCTAAGCTAACAGAAGCCGAATGGTGTCAAAGTCGACACGATGAGCTGAACCTAATCGAAGAAAAACGGATAACGGCATTATGCCACGGTCAGTTGTATCAGCAAAGAATGAAGAAGGCGTTTGACAAAAAAGTCCGACCTCGCGTCTTCAGGAAAGGAGACCCCGTGCTAAAAAAGATACAATATTTTCTCACTGATTCTCGGGGCAAATGGACTCCGAATTATGATGGCCCCTATGTGGTCAAGAAAGCTTTCTCAGGCGGCGCCTTGAGACTCGCAACCATGGACGGAGAGGAATTTGCCTACCCCACAAATGTTGATGTAGTCAAGAAATACTTCTCCTAAAAAAAACGTCTCGGTGGATTGAAAACCTGAAAGGGCGGTCCAGGTAAAAATTAGAGACATGATAAAAAAATCATCCCGGTGGATTGGAAATCACAAAAGTACAATCCAGGCAAAAATTAGGGATAATGGCAAGTTACTATGTCCAACAGAGGCAAGTCCCTCAGCAACAGTTACGTCGTCCATCAGAAAAACTCCAGTCAGGGTCATCTTCGACAGAAGCTCAGGATGCTCCAAATTCAAAGTTGGTAGAAGGATAGTGGTCGTTATGTTTCAATGTAGCGCTTTTCCCTTAAATTACCATTTTCTAACTTTGTAAATACTCTATGGAATCACGCGTTTGGCTGATTTCCATCTTATCAATAAAATTTGAGCCCTTGTGCTTTTGTTTGCAATTCTTATTTGTTTTAGCTTTACAGGACGACATTTTAACATGATTAACGATTCTTGAAATAAAACAAAAAATGAATTTACTTGTAAAACTTTTTCTGTTTTTAAAATAAATTTGGCATTTCTTTTGACTGTTGAACATCGAAAAAACATCGATCGCTTCCCCAAAAGCAATCAAACCTCAAAGTGCAGAATTAAAGTGCTCATTCTAAACCAATACGCCTGAAGGAAGGGTGAGTTGTGTCAGAGACAATGTTCCATATGACACCTCTCGATAGAGTTCTTACCTCCTAAGCCTGACCAACGGTGTTCCCCGCAGGGATGATTTCTCCTAAGCAAGGCAGAATTGCTATCGTGAACCAGTGATACTTTTCATCCCCCACTGTGGCTGAGTATCCAGTAGTGTTCATCTATTAGTCTGTATGTCGCATCAGTTTTGTCAGCATAAACATACATACATCATGCATTATTGATTTACATTCGCATTCATATTACATCACTATCACTCTAGTCGGTCTTATCCCCTTGTGATAGAAGTCTTCACAATCGAGTTGTCGGTTCTTTCCTCGTCAGGAAATGGTGTGCCTGCCCTACATCTCTCCTCTAGTTTATTTCTGGGATGAAGTCGGCCCTTGACCAATTTGATAACTTGAACCTCTGAAAGACCAGAGAAAACGTTCGATAAATGTCACTCTTCGCCATTGAAAATGATATCGTCACTTTCTCGGATTAAGGAAAATCCCCAGAGAAAGCCACGCGACTAAAGACTCTCAGCAACACATTGGTTTTTCTCTCTAGAAAGTCAATGTTAACGAAGTCATCGGCACCTCAAAATTGGATCACATCATAAGGCGTTTCTCCGAGTAGATCTCCAAGAAAAGTATGATGTAACATCCCCAAACGAAAGCAGTCTCTTAAGAGACTCGTTTTCCCCGATAGAGCCAACAAATGGCGTCTCCAACAAAGAAATTTATACCCCTCTACAATTCAGACAGATGGATCCCCCAGCAAGTCTGGCATCAAAACTTTTTCCATCAAATGGCATCTCCCCAGGAAAATTCGGCGAGAAGTTTGATGAAGATCGCTAGCGAGTAGCGTCCTTTGTCAATAAAGGTTATTGACAAAAGAAACTGAGACCAGTTCTTTGGTAGGAAACCAGGATCGAGGGGAAGTTTAAATCAGAAACTGATACCAGTTACTTGGTAGGAAACCAGGATCGAGGGGAAGTTTATTTCAAAAGAAACTGAGACCAGTTCTTTGGTTGGAAGCCAAGAACGAGGGGAAGTTTATATCAGAAACTTAGACCAGTTCCTTGGTAAGAAACCAGGATCGAGGGGAAGTTTATTTCAAAAGAAACCAAGACCATATCCTCGGTAGGAAACCAGGATCGAGGGGAAGTTTTACCTTTTCTAAGCATCATTGCTTATCAAAAGAAGAGGAATGCGTGAACTACCATTCCTAACCACCATCAAAATTTCGGGTATTCCGATATTTAATCCTCTTGCACCCCGAATCCCCGAATACCTTCGCCATTCACACCTTCAGGTCCAAGAAGATTAAATAGGGGCATCTGTCATACCCCAAATTTTGACCACTAAGATTTCCCATCATTGTGCAAATCCTCATCACAATATGGGTGTACTTACATGCCTCATCAATCTCCTCAGGGATTGTTGAGCATCCACTACAATCAAACTTAGGGTTTCAAGCCCTCTCAGAGATCTTAGACAAAGGATCAATCAAGGAATGACATGATCTTCAACTTGTCTAAACCTCTCAAATATCCACAATGGATCAAAAGGACTCCCACCTCAAGAATAAAGCACAAGGCTGCAACATTCCAAGTGGATCAAGCCTCAAGATCACCAGTGTCACCAAATTAGGGTTTTGGTCGACCAAGGCCTCCAGATGAAAAATTTCTTCTGGGCATGAGCCAATGCTTCAAAGCACAATCCAATATGCTCCAAGGGACATCATAAACCCAAGCATCAAGTCAATTTAGCCTCCGAGGATGCATACATAAAAAAATCAAGAGTTATGGTTTCTTGACCTAACTCACCCCTAAGTTGACTTTTGGGGCAAAACAGGAGCCAAGACCTCAAGACATGATTTAAGGGTCTCCAATACACCACATTGATCCATTTGCAACAATGTATTGATCTAAGAAGCTTGAGCAACAAGTTTCAATTTCATCTGAACCACAATTAGGGTTTTGCGGGAAAAGTCAACTGTGCCTTTGACTTTTGACCAGGACATGCTCCCAAACCTTTGAACATGGTCCAATACACCCTATAACACCTATGAAATCAATCCATCAAGTTTTATTTAGGTCAAGGACTTGATTTCATAGAGGATCGCACAGTTTGGAATTCATCTGACAAAAAGTCAACTGTGCACAAAAGTCAACTTTGACTTTTTGAAGATTTTTCACAATTTTGGTCCTTTGACCCTAAAATGATGTTAATGTGTGATTGGAATCATCATTCATCAAGAAAATCAAGAAAAGTTGGATAACTTGTAAAAGGGGTAACCATAAAAAACTTAGAAAATTTCTAAGTTATGGAACAAAGTGGCTAGGGTACCAACTTTGAAGGATCATAACTCCTAAACCACAGGGCCATTTTTCCCCATCCAAGTCTGGATTTGTAGCCCTCATGGCCCTTTACAAAAGCTTCAACTACACCTTATTCCAATTCATTATGGATTTTGAGTTATGGAATGATCAAAATGGCTGAAAACATGAAATGTCATTTTTTCCAACACTTAGTGAAATTTTCACTAAGTCAGAATCTGCCTTCATTTTTTTCCAAATGTAGGGGCATTTTCACTTGGATCCAAAAAGTATCAAGACCAACTATGATCAAACAGTTGTTGTATCATATGAGGGCTTTCCAAAATGGCCAAGAACATCACCAAACTCAACTTGAGTCATGAGATATGACAATGGCAATGCGCCTTGCTGAAAACTTCCAAGGCTAGGCAGAATTTTCCACTTTTGCTCGATTTGGAAAAATCAGATAATTCCAAGCTTTGTCATCACTTTGGACACATCTGAGGATCAAATCTAAAGGGAACAAACACTGATCCAAGCCTCCAAAGTCTTTAGAACAAGAAGTAGCATGCCAAACCTAGAAATCCCTAAAAGAGGGACAAGACTCCAATTTTGGATTGGAGCATTTAATGGATGCTTAGAGGTGGCATGAACTAACACATTTGCAACTGAATTCAGTCAAGAATGATCCAACAACTAGGGAACCAAAGGCATGTGCCCTAACCTCTAGTCAATGGCTAGAGGAGACTTGGCTTCCCATTGATCAACATTGGCCAAACCTCTGTTGTGGTTGCCATTCACTATTGATCCCAAAACAAACTTGCTCTACTATAAATAGAGCTCATTTGTGCTCAGTTTGAGTACATTAAAGCCATTAAACAGATGCTTTCCTCAAAATCCCTCTCTTTAGGCCAAAATCCTTCTTTAGCAAGGTAACTCTGAGTTTTTGAGTTAGAGAGCATTTCCACCATAGCTCATGATCCTAACACATCCAATATATCATATCTAAGCTGTCCAAACTCCCACAAGTGACCTGTAATCCTTAAATCACAAAGTCACCTCTCAAAACCTCAAAATAGTACTTTTGTGCATTTTTCAAGCCATGTCTTGATTCAGTCACTTTCTAAACCAGATAAAACCTCAAACACACTCCAAATATCATCCCTAAATTGTCCCAAATGGCTTCCCCCATATGGAACACCATTTGAGAGAGTTGCTATTTTGGCCATTTTAACCCCATTTGCAAGAAAGGGTCAGTTTGTGTTTTTGCAGGTTCCAGCTGATTCCACTCATCCTAAATACTTCTAAGGGATCATTTGAGGGTGTTTAAAGCATCAAACCATTTCTGGAAGAAGTGGCTTGGCAGATTGCACAGAAAACTCCAAAAGCTCAAAAAAGGGTGAGCATCATGACTTGAACTTCCCAAAATATGCATTGCTTTGAGGTCCACTAATTATGCACATCTTATACATGTTATATATGTTATGTTTGAACCAATTCATCATGTAATTCATGCATGTACCAAAGTGTAGCATAGAAAATGCAATTATAGGCCTATTTTAAAACCACTATCGGATTTTGAGGAGGGGGCATGATCTGGAAAAAATACCACCACCATTGGATTCCTTGTGAAATTCTAGGCCAGATGCATATAAATTTTGTCCCCAAACATTAAGAAATGAGAAAGTTATGGACCTTTCCGTTTCTTGCCAAAACTTGTCTTGCCTTGCCTTGGCCATGCCTAGAAAACAAGGCAAGCCTTGTGTATTTGTTGGTTTGTTTCAATCAACGGATGTATCACCACCCCAGTGGTAAGGCGTGCGCCCTATAACCTTGAGGTTGTGGGTTCAAACCCCACCCATGCCATTTTGTGTTTTTTTCACATTTTGCTATTTTTTCCTATATTTTCATGTTTTGTTAATTAATTGGAAAATAAATAACTCTTTCAATTTTAATTATTTTTTATTGGTTCTTTTTGAAAAAAATCACAAAAATGTTAAAATATTTTATTCCACAAAAAAAATAGTTTATATTAGTTATTTAATATAATTAGTATTTTTGTGAATAAATTCCTTTTTTTAATTGTTCTTAAACATTTAAAAGTGAATATTTACTTTGAAAATCAAAACCAAATGGGTTCTAAATAATCTTGTGATTAAAACCTCATTTTTCAAACCTAAAACAAAAATCACAAGTGGTTTATTCAAATTTATTTGGTATTTTTATCATTTTTATTTGATTTTCTTTAAATATTTACTTTTAAAGAAGATGAAATTAGGGTTTCTTTGATTTTCACTATCACAAATCATTTTCAAAAACTTTATGGGCCTCTAATAGAGTGTAAGACCCACTCCTTTGTAAATACAAACCTATTTTGGGCCTCACTCATTATATAAGTCCCGTTGTATTTCAAAAGTTCGGCGCGATCATCGCCCGTTTAAAACAAACCCTGGGCCTCTCCTCGAGCTATAAGACCCATTCAAAATCATTTTGGGCCTCTAATAGAGTGTAAAACCCAATCTCCTTTTAACCAAAACCTTTTTATGGGCTTCAGATATTGTATAAGTCCTTCTGCGTTAAAAGAAAATCTCGGCGCGATCGCCAGTTCAAAAATTAAATCATCTAGGCCAACCCTCGTGTTATAAGCCTCATTTCTTTTCTTTAAAACCTTTGGGCCTCTTGAGAGAGTGTAAGACCCATCCCTTTGTACAGAAAACCTTTCCTGGTCTCAGTCACTTGTATAAGTCCTTGTACAAAACGACAGTGCGATCACTGATAAAACCCTGGGACTCTCCTTGAGCTTTAAGTCCCAATTTTCCTTTCAAAGCACTTTCTCCTTTGATTTTATACTGTTATTTTCAATTTCTTTGTTGAACAACTAACAATACAGCATGGAAGCTCTACAACTGAGTAAGTGTTTACCCACTTTCATTTACTGCTTTCATATGTATATAACCGTACTGTGGGGTTGTTTCACTGTAAGTCTTCTTTCATAAACTCATATCAACTGTGTAATACTAGTATAGATATTTAGAGTTTCCCCGGCAACTACGTCTAGAACTAGACAGAACCTCGTCTCCCGACGTTCTCCCAGATATTTCAACATAACCTAAACCATTTTCTTTTACAACAATTTTAGATAACTAGATCTAAGAAATTCCCCCTTTGAACAGTTCATATACAGAAGGCCAATGTCCCAAGTGAAACCCCTTCTGGAATTGTTCATCAGCCTCCTCTTGGGCCTAGTGCAAGGACCCACAGGCTTCCGAAAAGCATCCCCGCCTCCGCTTGGGTGTTGTACAAGGACCCGTCGGCTTCTTAGAAGTTTTCACATCCTCCTCTTAGGCTTCGTATAATGATTCTTCCTCCGGGAAGATAGCCTCCTCTTGGGCTTAGTACAAATTATTCCTCGGCTTCTTAAAAGTTTCCAGCCTCCTCTTGGGCTTCGTACAAATTGTCCCGACGACCTCCTAGAGGTATAGGAACAGAAATTAGTCATCTTAATAGAACAGTCTTTCAAAGAGTCTAGATCTCACTACTACTATTTCTTAAGTATAGTACAAAAGATAAAACCCGTAGACTCGGGCAGTCTAAAGCTCCTTTAGATTCCACGTTTCCTTAGAGAACAGGAAACAATCCCGATCCTCTGATCAAATCCATGAGTACAACATTACTCATATAAGAACTGATTTTCTCTTTTAACTAACATGCTGAACCTGTCACTCAACTGAAACAGTTACTATAGCCTCCTCTTGGGCTTTATACAATGATTCTCCCCAGAGGAGCTAACTTTTTCACACTCTCTTGTTGAGTATAAAAGACTCTCTTGTTGAGTCAATCTCCCTTTAGCCTCTATCTCGGGCTTCGTACGAGATACAAAGCACTCTCTTGTTGAGTATAAAAGACTCTCTTCTTGAGCCAAACACCTTTAGCCTCCATCTCGGGCTTCGTACAAAATACAAATCACTCTCTTTTTGAGTATAAAAGACTCTCTTGTTGAGTCAAACAACCTTTAGCTTCCGTCTTGGGCTTCGTACAAGACACATACAAAAGCACTATCTTGTTGAGTCAACCCCTTTAGCCTCTCTCTCGGGCTTCGTACGAGACACATAAAAATACCCTCTTGTTGGGCCGATATCCTCCTCTTAGGATTTGTATAAGAAAACCCCGGTTGAGACAATCAACCTTTTAGCATCAAAATCTGTGCCTTGCTCACAGTATACAAACATCAATAACTCCTTTCCACCCCATCTAATTGCTGTAAGCGGCAAGCCTCTGGATTATTTACATCCACGCCAATGTCCCTCTTTTAGCATGAGAAATTCCTAGGGAAAGATGGCATTACTCTAAACTGAGTTAAAGTCTTCTCCTTCAGGTTGAAAATCCCCTATAAAGGGAATTATGGCATTGCTGGATTCACATTTCCAGTTAAAGTAATTCTCCTTTGTAATCAGTCACCCAACAATTGTGACAAACAGACCCCTTTAGAGATGACAAATTCTCTCTAAAGCCAAAACCCTTTAGCTTCATATCTTGGGCTTTGAACAAGATACAAATAGATTCTTTAGCTTTATATCTTGGGCTTTGAACAAGACACAAACAAATCACCTTCAGCTTCACATCTTGGGATTTGAACAAGATACAAACCATTTAGCTTCACGTCTTGGGCTTTGAACAAGACACCAAAACACCATTTCCTCCCATAGAATAGGAGGAACTACGATCGCTCTGATTTCCCTATTTCGGCAAACGGGAATACGTAGGCATAAGATTGAAAGAAAAAATCTTAGCGAGCATACTAATCAAAAACCCAAAATCCCGTACCTTCACACATCAATCGTAAAACATCAGTCCTAACATCCTACCAATAGCATAGTCCCATCATTTCAGCCTTAACAAAGTAAGCAGAAAAAGGCCCCACTTCCATATAGCATCCGTAACTTAACAGACCGCTGTTTAAACTCAGTATGCAAGCAGGTTTAGTTGGAGACATCTATTTCCCTTCCTTCATCAGCTTCAATAGGATAAAAAATGAATCGACCTGTAGTCCCCCAAAGAGCGACAGTGCTTAAGAACCACGTCCAAAATCGTTCGCTACAGTGTTCAAATTGAAGAAGGCCTTGCATGGGTTGAAACAAGCTCCAAGAGCTTGGTATGAGATGCTAACTGAGTTCCTCGTCAACCATGGATACAGAAAAGGAGGAATTGACAAAACACTCTTTGTTAAAGAGAGGGATGGAAAGCTCATGATAGCTCAAATCTATGTAGATGATATTGTGTTTGAAGGGATGTCGAATGAGATGGTTCAACACTTTATCAAGCAAATACAATCTGAGTTTGAAATGAGTTTTATGGGTGAATTAACCTACTTTCTTGGTCTCCAAGTCAAACAAATGGAAGACTCCATATTTCTTTGTCGAGGGAAATATGAAAAGAGCATTGTGAAGAAGTTTGGCTTAGAGAATGCTAACCACAAAAGAACTCCTGCTCCTACACACTTAAAGTTGTCTAAGGATGAAAAGGGTGTTAGTGTTGATCAGAGTTTGTATAGAAGCATGATCGACAGTCTTCTATGCCTTACTGCAAGCAGACCTGACATAACTTTTGTTGTAGGAGTATGTGCCAGATATCAAGTTGAACCTAAAGTCATTCATATCAATCAAGTCAAAAGGATTCTGAAGTACGTGAAAGGTACATGCGACTATGGTCTGCTATACTCTCATAGTTCTAATTCCATGTTGATGGGATATTGTGATGCTAATTGGGTCGGTAGTGCTGATGGGATATTGTGATGCTAATTGGGCCGGTAGTGCTGATTATAGAAAGAGCACCTCTGGTGGCTATTTTTTTGGGAAACAACATAATTTCATGGTTTAGTAAGAAACTGAATTGTGTTTCTTTATCTACTACTGAGGCTGAATACATCGCTGCAGGTAGCAGTTGTTCTCAAATGGTGTGGATGAAGCAGATGTTAACTGAGTATAATGTCACACAAGACGTCATGACACTTTTCTATGACAACTTGAGTACCATCAATATTTCAAAGAATCCTATTCAGCACAGTAGGACCAAACATATTGACATCATACACCACTTTATTAGAAATCTTGTGGAAGACAAAGTTATAACATTGTAGCATGTTGCCACAGAGAATCAATTAGCTGACATCTTCACTAAAGCCTTGGATGCTAATCAATTTGAATTATTGAGGGGCAAGCTTGGGGTTTGCCTGTCTGAAGATTTGTAGCAGTCAATTTGGTGTGGCAATACTATTTGTGTATATGTGTTCCCACCAAATAGAGAGAGGTCTTCAATAACAAATCTCATTTGTAGCATTAATTATCAGCAATATCCTGATATTCACACGATGAACTTAAGGAAGAGGAAGAGGATGATGAGGCTACTGAAGATGATATCTGAATGTAGTCTTATTCATTTTTTTGTGGTTATGTAAGGGCTTAATGCCCAGGATAATTTTTGGCACTTTATGTGCTTGTTATGTACTTTAATCTCTTATGTTATTGTTTGGTTATTGTAGCGAGCGATTTTAAACGTGGTTCTTAAGCACTGCCGCTCTGGGTTACTATAGGTCGATTCATTTTTTATCCTATTGAAGTTGATGAAGGAAGGGAAATAGATGTCTCTAACTAACCCTGCTTTGCAAACTGAGGTCAAACAGTCAAAAGTGTTGGTTTACATATGCGATCAATGTGGGGGGGCCTCTCTTAGGTTATTTTGGTTGAATTTAGACTTTTGGTGGGGAATAAGGACTCAGATGTTTTGGGTGGATATGTGAGGATTTGTGACCTGGGGTTTTTGATGTGGTGTGCTCGCTAAGATTTTTCTTTCAATCTTATGCCTACGTATTCCCGTTTACCGAAACAGGTAAATCAGAGCGATTGAAGTTCCTCCTATTCTATGGGAGGAAATGGTGTTTTGGTGTCTTGTTCAAAGCCCAAGACGTGAAGCTGAAAAGGTGGTTTATATCTTGTTCGAAGCCCTAGATGTGAAACTGAAGGGTCTATTTGTATCTTGTTCGAAGCCCAAGATATGAAGCTGAAGGGTTTTGTCTTTGGAGAGAATTTGTCATCTCTAAAGGGGGTCTGTTTGTCACAACTATTAGGTGACTGACTATAAAGGAGGATTACTTTAACCGGGATATGTGAATCCTAGCAATGCCATAATTTCCTTTATAGGGGGTTTTAACCTGAAGGAGAAGACTTTAACTCAGTGTAGAGCAATGCCATCTTTCCTTAGGAATTTCTCATGCTAAAAGAGGGACAGTGGCGGGGATGTAAATAATCCAGAGGATTGCCGCTTATAGCGATTAGATGAAAGGAATTGTTGATGTTTGTATCCTGTGAACGAGGCACATTTTTTATGCTAAAAGGTTGATTGACTCAACCGGGGTTTTTCTTATACAAAGCCTAAGAGAAGGCTATTGACCCAACAAGAGGATGCTTTTGTGTCTCGTACGAAGCCCGAGAGGGAGGCTAAAAGGAGTTGACTCAACAAGAGAGTGCTTTTAGATGTGTCTTGTATGAAGCCCAAGACGGAGGCTAAAGGTTGACTCAACAAGAGAGTCTTTTATACTCAGCAAGAGAGTGTTTTGTATCTCGTACGAAGCCCGAGATGAAGGCTAAAAATGTTTGACTCAACAAGAGAGTCTTTTTGTATCTCGTACGAAGCCCGAGACAGAGGCTAAAAGGAGTGATGTTTCAGTTGAGTGACAGGTCCAGTAGGTTGGTTAAAAGAGAAAATCAGTTCTTATAAAGAGACTGATTAAAGGTAAGGCTATGCTTTGGGATTGATCAGAGGATCAGGGTTATTTCCTATTCTTTAAGGAAATGGGGAATCCAGAGGGTATTGGAGACTGTCCGAGTCTACTGGTGTTTTTCCCTACTTGAGAATGCCTTCGAGACTCAAGGAGATTAGTCTGTCAAAGTCTAGAGTTTTATCTTTTGTACTATGCTTAAAGAAACAGTAGTAGTACGTTCACGGTAGAAAGATCTAGACTCTTTGAAAGACTGTTCTATTAAGATGACTAATTTTTGTTCCTATACCTTTAGGAGGTCGTCGGGACAATTTGTACGAAGCCCAAGAGGAGGCTGGAAACTTTTAAGAAGCCGAGGGACAATTTGTACGAAGCCCTAGAGGAGGCTCTCTTCCCGAAGGAAGAATCCTTATACGAAGCCTAAGAGGAGGCTGTGAATACTTCTAAGAAGCCGTAGGGTCCTTGTACAACGCCCAAGAGGAGGCGGGGATGCTTTTAGGAAGCCTGTGGATCCCCAAACCCCGAGAAATTCAAGACAGGCTATTCACAGAGAATAGATCAAGCCAGGAAAGTCTGAGAATTTGGAAGAAACTCAAGAGATGCCATTCACAGAAAAAAGATCATCTCTGGGGAGTATAGTTTCTTTGACGATGTCTAAGGGTGACAGTCTGAGAAAGGGTTCACCGAGAATGCTGCCTTTCACGTCTCCATATTGTTTAACCCCAAGAGGAGGGAAGACTGTATCTGGTAATCCTATGGGGATCTAGTTTTGTTTATTTTAGAGTGATCAACAGGGCTTAGTGCTAGACGTAGTTGCCGGGAAAACTCTAAATATCTATACTAGTATTACACAGTTGATATGAGTTTATGAAAGAAGACTTACAGTGAAACAGCCCCACAATACAGTTTATATGTATATGAAAGCGGATAAAGAAATCATATAAACACTTACTCGGTTGTAGAGCTTCCATGCTGTTTGGTTAGTTGTTCAACAAAGAAAGATTGAAAACAACAGTATATTCAAAATTCAAAGGAGAAAGTATTTTAAAAAAGGCGACGATCACGCCGTTGTTTCAAAAATCATGTTTTGACCTACAAAATGATTAGAAGTCATTAAAATTTGCAAAATCAAGACGGAAAAAATATTTTAATTGTAAAAAACAATTAAAATATTAATTCTTTGTAAAAATATCAATTATATGAAATAAATAATATTTTTGGGATTTTTTGGGAAAGTAAAATATTTTAATATTTTTGTGAATTAATAAAAAAAGAATCAACTCAAAATCATTAAAACTCAGAGAGAAATTAACTTTTGAATCAATTAAATAAAATCACAAAATTCAAATATTTGAATTTTCAAAAAGGGCGCCAAGAGCAACCAAGAACACGCGCGTGTTCTGAGTTTTGCCCAAATTTGCATTTTCTCTCCAATCTCACTGAATACTTGATGGAATCATGCAAACCACCTATCCATCTGCTCGTTTCAACCTCACGATCATGTCTATGGTCTTTAATTTCATTTATTTTTAACATGGAATAAGAAATCAAGACAAAACCTCAAGAACCCTAAAATTTGCATGAAGGCTGGGAATTTTGATACAAGATTCAAACAAAGCAATTAATTGAGGGGAAACATTCTATGCATGATTATGAACGTTTGGCAAAAGTATTGTGCAAGGAAATATGCATAGATTAAGAGATGAACAAGTTTAGGCTTACTTGAAGGTCGTGACAGCAAGAGCAATGTGATTTTTGAGTTGGAGGTGTTACAGATGAGTTGTGATGATCTGAACAGCTTCCCTACACCCTATGGAGTGTGTTTGAATGCTTGGACTTGATTGGAAATGTCTGGATCACTTCATTGCATCTCAGCTGCAACTTGGTTAAAACCTTGAGCAACTGGCTGGTGATTCTGAGAAATCAGTGTTCTAGATGTTGTTTAAGTGTTTGGATCACTCCTATATGATGTTTATGAGGTGTGTGTGTGTGATTGGTTTGATTGGAATTTCTCTCAAACTCAAAACCCGATATTGACTTGCTTTGGAAGGTAAATTTGGAGTGAAGAAGGAGATTTTGAGGAAAGCAACTGTTTGATGGCTTTGGTGTACTCAAACTGAGCATAAATGAGCTCTATTTATAGTAGAGCAAGTTTGTTTTTCAAGCAATAGTGAATGGTGAAATTCTGGTATGACAGACCCAGATGTCATATAACATGTCGAGACATCTGGTCTGTTATCAACGACATATACAAGATATAGACAATTAAAGAAGTTGCTGAAAAGTAAAGTGCACACAAGAATTGTTCACCCAGTTCGGTCTAACAACCAACATCTGGGGGCATACCAAGCCAGGAAGGAAGTTCACTATCAGCAGTATCAATTTATAGACCCTACAATCAACACACCCGTTGATGATCTACTCACTTAATCACTGCCCAATGACCCTTCTACCTAAGTCCACCCTAGATAAGAGACTCCATCTCACTTCCAATCATCGCAATGATGTCTAGCAGTCAACACCTCAGTCACTGCATCAACAACTTTATTTCCAACAACTCTTCAATCACAGAAAAGTAGAAGACAGACTTCAAGAAACACAATCATCATTGCTTAAAAGCTCATAGATGATTGACAAATACAACTCAACTAAACAGTCCAACTCTAAGTACAAAATAGTACCAGAGTGGCTCACAATTTCACACAAACCCTAATGACCTACATCTTGGACCCGTGCTTATTCTAGGTTACAAGCATTCTATTTATAACTTTTTCCCAACTGGATTTGGGCTTCTAATCACAGCATATTAGCTGCTACAAATCTGCAAAAGCTTCTCCTATAAAATAGGTCTTCAATCAAATCCTTCCTAATTTATTTCCATAATTAGAAAGTCATTACTCTTCAATATTCTTCTTGATTCTGACTTGAATCTTCCAGACCTATAAATCAGCTCCATAATATTTCCATGATCTTATGTATCTTTTAAATCTTCACTTTTTAATTCAGCTGCAAGATCTTCTCCATAAAAATAGGAACAAATCTCCAAATAGTTTCCTAAAAAGTCTCCAAGATCCTTTTTATGAAATCCAATTAAATCTGCACTTTGTTCCTAATAAATCTCCTTGACCTGCGTATAATGATGAGGTATATCCAAACAGATCCCATCAAATCAAATCAAATCCGTCAAGAGATATACAACAGCAGTACTTGCTGTCCCAGACAAAGATGTCGTGACATCCCCTTTGACATCTTGATTAAAAATCACATTACAGCAAAACAGTAACACCTGCTATACCAGACTAAGATGTCATGACATCTCCTTCAACATCTGTCACATAACAGCAGCAACTGTTGTGCCAGAACCAAGATGTTATGACATACTTCCATATCTGTACTGATGTCTGATTAACCATGTCAGGATATCTTACCCAACATCCTGCAATACTAAAAACACACCACCTGTAGAATGTGTTAGAATCACATGTCAAGACATCAAGCAAGACATCTTGATGTACCACATTGTTTTACCAAAATTGCTGCCAATTCAGAACTAACAATCTCCCCCTTTGGCAAATTTTGGCTAAAACAACTCCATATCAGAGATCCCTGCAGCAACCCACACAAACACAACTAACATTCTCAGAAAAAAAGAAACTCCCCCTCAAGCCTAGGAGCCCTGAAAAACAATCAAGAAAACCAGCACCTGCACACTCAAAAACCATCTGCAAAACCAGAAAAACAACAGCAAAAGAACTACTACACTGCTCTCCCCCTTTTTAGCCACAATTGGACAAACTGCAGAGTAAGATAAATCCAGAAGAACCATACTAAAATTATCAAAATGAAGGTGTTAACAGTAGCAGTACACATCTAAGCACAATAAGTTCCAAAGCCAAACTCTGAATCATCCAACCAACATACTCAGAACAAAACAATCCTACTTCTCTCCCCCTTTTTGGTCAAAGATTGACAAACATTGGGGTAAATGTACACTACTGGTTCAACCCATTGACACACCAGGTCTAAACTGTCATGTCCACCATGAACTTCACAATGTCACGACATCTTGTCTGACATAACACCTTCATCAGAGCCACAAATAATCTTGATAAACAAAATTTCAACTCCCCCTATCTAAGATAACCAGTGCTCCTTTGCAAGATGAACACCTTAAATAAATGGAAAACATAAGACTCATCTTCATGTCTTCAAGAGCGCACCCTCTGTTCAACACACCTGCTGAACGCATTCACTTAATGCTTGATCCTCAAACAACACTAGTACATTTAACTGACAGAAGTTGCTCCTTCAACAAGAAACACCACAAAATCACCAATGATATCCCATGACACCTTTATGATCATATAGTAAGAAAGTACCAGGATCACATCCTTGTACTACACCCAACAAACTCTTGGATTGAGACCAATATCACCATTGATCCCTCCCATCCATACCCTGTTCAAATCCACCTTGAATTTTACAGCCATAGACATTCTTGTTCCTTGAGATACAATCCACTTGAATCAGGTATGCTTCACACAATCATCCCCAAGTTCTGAAGCATAAACACACTGCCTTCCACTACACTCTAAGTAAAGTCCACTTACTTTGAATTAATAACACACACCAAGACAAGTGTGACATCTCCCATCAACAAAGACCCTCACAGAGCTCTTCCAAAATCTGCAGAGAAAAATAAATTCTCCCAAATACAAATAAAATTGTCCTTCAGACTCCTCCTCAGAAGCATGTGCGCACATGATCCAAACAATTTGCTTCACACACCAAAACACCATCCAGCAACCTAATGTCATAGCATGTTATTTGACATTATATCCTCATAAGAGGCAACCAATCTCCACAAACATGCAAGCTTCACAATATATGCACCTTTGCAGCAAAATCCATAGACAAGTACTCCCCCTGTCATGGATAACCAATGCTCTAGATGGAGGTTAATCATTGAGCACCAGATCTTCACACACTTGCTGAGCACATTCACATACTATACTCTCACTCCTAGAGAACACATCCAATTATCCTGACTGGTTTGACATTGTTCACAAACTCCACGAATTCTCAGCTTACTTAAAAGCTTTATTGAGATCCAATCTCTTCAACAGAAAGAACAACCCTAAAAAACTTTCTGATCAAATCACCTCATCTGACACACTTCCTCTGCCATTACATCCACTAGTAGTTGATGATACTAGTGAGGTCTTCAAAAATAGTAGTCATGCTTTGCCAGAACATACTACTAAAACCAAGACCAGACTCTCCACATTCTAATCCACATAGTCAGAAACACCTCTTCTGACAAAAATGCTTGAGCATCCAACTCCAAGTGTACAATCTCAATCATCTTCCAAATATAACCATCAACAATCATGATGTTACAAACATCATTTGGGACATCAGCTTCCCATCACCATTCAAAGGACTCATTGCACATAGAAGTCCTTTAAGAAGCTCCCAATAAAACACAGCCAGAGCAGCTTATTCAGGTTAACCTAAACACTTGAACACCATAGAGAGGAATAAACTAGCACACCCTCTCTGAAGCAAAGAGTACAGACTGCAGACTTGCATACTCACAACAGACAAATACTTAGCTCCCGTCAAAGTATTTATCACTAGTCAGATAAGACTACCTTCTCACACAAGGTAGGAAAATTGGTCTGACATTCTTCTTTCGCACACATCAGGCATCTGCTAATGACGAACCATCATGACAACCATTCACACCATAAAATCATTCCAGATTAGGTCAGTGTCTTGACCTTTCACTCCACCTTGAGCTAAACAAACTTCCTTGGCTAAGGAAACAAAGAACTGAAATGATGTTTCAACATTAGTTCCGACATCAGTCCAAATCACATGGATTTAAACATTTACTATGGCTTTGGAGACAATAACCATAGTAATCCATACACAACTCTTGCAAGGGACATAAGAAGATCAGTAGCTGACCAACCTTCAAAACCAGATCATACACACATGCAGGAACCTGCATACTCTACATCTCAAGAATCTTCTTCTCAAACTTCTAATGTTCAGACCTCCTGTCTGACTTTGAGATGTTGGATGCCATCCTTCTGTACCTAAAGAAGAGATTTCCTCTAACAGGTTTCTGGAGCAAAAAAAAACATTGACTGGTCATCACAAACAGATTGCTAAAAAAAATGCTTCTCCCAACACTTCAACCTACAAGGATGCCCTTCAATCCTCAAAAAAATGATCCATTATGTGAGGAAACCACATAACTGAACTCCAGCTTAAGAAGAAACTTCTCATGAAGATACCAGGGAACCATAATCCTTTGGTCCCAAAATAAACACCAACTCCTCCTTGCTCCAAACACAAATCTGAAATGCTCATCCTAGATGGTTTGGATGAAATTCCAACAATGAAGACACGAGTCAACCAGTTAGGTTAATATATCTCCTTTGTGCACAACCCTTTGAGTTTCTCTTCCACTAGAAAAAGAGTTTCATGCTCTCATAGACTTGATAGTGACATCAAGTTTGAGTAAACAACCTCCATCCTGTTTTTGAGAAACACCACCAGAAATATTTAGAAAAATAAATTCTTAATACAAAGATGTCAAGACATTATGTCTGACATTTCTTCGAGTTCTTCCATCATCAGATTAAGGACTCTCCTTTATTAACTGCTAAGAACTCCTAAGGCCATTATTCATTCTCCCATCCAATAGCTGCACATTCTGTGGTTGGTACACACATATAACTCATTTCAAATAGAATCTGCTCCATGGCCATAAACAAGATTCCATACATCTGGCCCATTAGATCAGAAGGAACTTCCAGATTTCAAAGAGAATGTCCTTGACATTTGAGCTTGGCCTCCACAAAACAACAGCCTTTGTACTCCTACTCACTTGGATCAGAAATATACTACTCCAACACGCTTATCTAAGACATGTTTCTTGAAAGAACCTTCTTAGACACACAACCCAGATGCCTCCTCTTCCAAGCCAGGAGTAGGTTCCAAACAGATGTGATCAGAACACATTTGTTTAGCCCCCCAAGCATCTGCTATGCCATACCTTTATCCAACAAGATTCTGCACAATCTGCTGGATTGGTGTTCCACCATCTGGTAGGACATTAGTTCCCTTCTCAAGAAACACACCAAGAGATCTTTTATCAAAGCCCAGAGACTGGCCTTTAAGGGTTGGAAGTAAGAATAAATTGCTTCTAGATCTCTTTTCAACAAACTCATATAAAAGTGCCTTTATGAGTGGACTTGGGATGAACCTCAAGTATCTTTGGCAACTCTAACAAGCCAATTGAAGATATCCTCAAGTATCACCACACCATGTGATACACCTTCAAAGGAGAACAGAGTGTTGCAGCCTCAACACACAAACCACCAGGAGTTTTCTAACAGATACATGAGCAGCGGAACACAGAAAGAGAAAACCCCTCAACAACCTTCAGGCAAAACTTAATAACCTTTGCACAAACACAACACTCCATGTGCAATAAATCAAACCACACAGCAGCTCACCACCAAAGCTACAAGCCTGATAACAAACAGGTCCAATACACGCCCTGTCATGAACAGTCCATCCTCCACTTCAAGGGACCATTCAAGCAACATATGAACTGACCAAGTTCAAACAAGTTTTCAGCACAGTTATCTTCCTTGCACATGAACCATAAAGTATCTTCCCTAGGATCTCACCCAGAAAAACAAACAGGATGTCTGCTTTGATACCAATTGAAATTCTGGTATGACAGACCCAGATGTAACATAACATGTCGAGACATCTGGTCTGTTATCAACAACATATACAAGATATAGACAATTAAAGAAGTTGTTGAAAAGTAAAGTGCATACAAGAATTGTTCACCCAGTTCGGTCTAACAACCTACATCTGGGGGCATACCAAGCCAGGAAGAAAGTTCACTATCAGCAGTATCAATTCATAGACCCTACAATCAACACACCCGTTGATGATCTACTCACTTAATCACTACCCAATGACCCTTCTACCTAAGTCCACCCTAGATAAGAGACTCCATCTCACTTCCAATCATCGCAATGATGTCTAGCAGTCAACACCTCAGTCACTGCATCAACAGCTTGATTTCCAACAACTCTTCAATCACAGAAAAGTAGAAGACACGCTTCAAGAAACACAATCATCATTGCTTAAAAGCTCATAGATGATTGACAAATACAACTTAACTAAACAGTCCAACTCTAAGTACAAAACAGTACCAGAGTGGCTCACAATTTCACACAAACCCTAATGACCTACATCTTGGACCCGTGCTTATTCTAGGTTACAAGCATTCTATTTATAACTTTTTCCCAACTGGATTTGGGCTTCTAATCACAGCATATCAGCTGCTACAAATCTACAAAAGCTTCTCCTACAAAATAAGTCTTCAATCAAATCCTTCTTAATTTATTTCCATAATTAGAAAGTCATTACTCTTCAATATTCTTCTTGATTCTGACTTGAATCTTCCAGACCTATAAATCAGCTCCATAATATTTCCAGGATCTTATGTATCTTTTAAATCTTCACTTTTTAATTCAGCTGCAAGATCTTCTCCATAAAAATAGGAACAAATCTCCAAATAGTTTCCTAAAAAGTCTCCAAGATCCTTTTTATGAAATCCAATTAAATCTGCACTTTGTTCCTAATAAATCTCCTTGACATGCGTATAATGATGAGGTATATCCAAATAGATCTCATCAAATCCGTCAAGAGATATACAACAGCAGTACTTGCTATCCCAGACAAAGATGTCGTGACATCCCCTTTGACATCTTGATAAAAAATCACATGACAACAAAACAGCAACACCTGCTATACCAGACTAAGATGTCATGGCATCTCCTTCAACATCTGTCACATAACAGCAGTAACTGCTGTGCCAGAACCAAGATGTTATGACATACTGCCATATCTATACTGATGTCTGATTAACCATGTCATGACATCTTACCCAACATCCTGCAATACTAAAAACACACCACCTGCAGAATGTGTTAGAATCACATGTCAAGACATCAAGCAAGACATCTTGATGTACCACATTGTTTTACCAAAATTTCTGCCAATTCAGAACTAACAAATGGTAACTGCAGCAGAGGTTTGGCCAATGGTTGCACTTTGGAATCCAAGTCTCCTCTAGCCATTGACTAGAGGTTAGGGCACAGGGTTGTGGTTCCCTTGGTTTTGGATAAGTCTTGACTGAATTCAGTTGCAAATGCCTCAGTCCATGCCTCCTTGGTGTATGCATTGAATGCTCCAATCCAAAATTGGAGTCTTGTCCTTCTTTTAGGCAATTCTAGGTTTGGCATGCTACTTCTTGTTCCAAGGACTTTGGAGGCTTGGCTTAGTGTTTGTCCCCTTTAGATTTGATCCTCAGATGTGTCCAAAGTGATGACAAGGCTTGGAATTATCTGATTTTTCCAAATCGAGCAAAAGTGCAAAATTCTGCCTAGCCTTGGCAGTTTTCAGCAAGGCATATTGCCATTGTCATATCTCATGGCCCAAGTGGAATTTAGTGATGTTCTTGGTCATTTTGGAAAGCCCTCATATGATACAACAAATGTTTGATCATATTTGGTTTTGATACCTTTTGGATCCAAGTGAAAAATCCCCCTACATTAGGAAAAAAGTGAAGGCAGATTCTGACTTAGTGAAAATTTCACTAAGTGTTGGAAAAAAGTGACATTTTCACTTTTTGTGATTTTGATCATTCCATAACTTAAAATCCATGAGGAATTTGGAGGGAGGTCAGTTTTAAGTTTTTGTAGAGGGTAATGAGATCTATCAATCAAGCTTTGGATAGGGAAAAATGGTTTTGTGGTTTAGGAGTTATGATCCTCCAAAGTTGGTACCCTTGCCACTTTGTTCATAACTTAGAAATTTTTTTAAGTTTTTATGGTTACCCCTTTTACAAGTTATCCCACTTTTCTTGATTTTTCTTAATGAATGATGATTCAAATCATACATTAACATCATTTTAGAGTTAAAAAACCATTTTTGTGAAAAATCTCAAAAATTCAAAGTTGACTTTTATGCACAGTTGACTTTTTATCAGATGAATTCCAAACTGTGCGATCCTCTATGAATTCATGTCCTTGACCTAAATAAAACTTGATGGACATGTTCCATGGGTGTTATAGGGTATATTGAATCATGTCTTAGGGTTTGGGAGTATGTCCTGGTCAAAAGTCAAAGATATAGTTGACTTTTCTCGCGAAACCCTAACTGTGGTACTGATGAAATTGAGACTTGCTGCTCAAGCTTCCTGGATCAATCCATTGTTACAAATGGATCAATGTGGTATGTTGGAGACCCTAAAATCATGTCTTGAGGTGTTGGCTCATGATTTGTCCCAAAAGTCAACTTAGGGGTGAATTAGGTCAAGAAACCCTAATTCCTATTTTTTGATGTATGCATCCCCTGAGGTCAAATTGACTTGATGCTTGGGCCCATGAGGTTCCATGGAGTATTTTAGGATATGCTTTGAAGCATTGGCTCATTCCCATAGGAAAATTTCCATCTGGAGGCCCTAGTCGACCAAAACCCTAATTTGGTGTCACTGGCGATCTTGAGGCTTGATCCACCTAGAAGGGAGCAGCCTTGTGCTTAATCCTTGAAGTGGGAGTCCTCTTGACCCCTTGTGGATATTTGAGAGGCTAGAAAAGTTGAAGATCATGTCATTTCTTGATTGATCCTTTGTCTAAAAGCTCTGAGAGTGCTGGAAACCCTAAATTTGATTATAGTGGATGCTCACCCATCTTTGGGGAGACTAATGGTTCATCCATATTGTGATGATGATTTGCACAATGATGGGAAATCTTAGTGGTAAAAATTTGGGGTATGACAGTTATTTAGTTAGTTTAATTTCCTTTGTCATATTATGGCTAAAAAGGGGGAGTAATATTGACTTTACAAACCACTCCCCTGCTAACCACTGACTGCTGCTGACTACTGCCATTGAGGGGGAGTGTTCTAATCTATTGTTGTAGAAGAAGGAACTGATTGAGGGGGAGGCCTTAGAGTGTTTTGAAATTTCCACTGCTGTTCTGATTTTTTGGCCTCTGACCTTGTGTTTCTACTTGGAAAGGTTATTTAGTTAGTTTTAGCCAAAATCTGCCAGAGGGGGAGATTGATGAGTCCAAGCTTTTGAGGTTTGCATTAATTTTGGTAAAACTAACTTGACAACATGATGTTGGACAAGATGTCCTAACTTAAAGAACTAATTGAAGATCAAGATGTTGGACAAGATGTCCTATCATGATGATTCAACATCTTTGTATGTTACTTTTCAGTTTTTAATACTGCTATTTTATTTCCAAATTTCAGATTATTCTGGGATTATTTGTTTTTCCTAGGTGGCATCCAAGATTGAGGAATTAGAGATTCTGATTATAATTTGAAGATGTTGTTCCTAAGTATGGAGACATTTTAGGAAACTTAGGATTGAAGAAACTATTCTATAGGAGAATTAGTTGCAAATTATGTGTAACAGAATTGCTGCGTTTTTTTGAAGCCCAAATCCAGTCATGTTTATGGTTATAAATAGGATGAATTTAACTTAAGAAAGGTTTAGAAAAAGACATTATTGCTTAGTTGCTTTAGGGTTTGTATTTGTGAGCCTCTCTTGTGCCGTGTTGATACTAGAGCTGGGTTGTTTACATTGAGTTATAATTTCTGTCACTGCTATGATTAAAAAGGAAATTGAGAAGGGTCTCATTCCTAGGAAGTGTCTTAGGTAGAAATTAAGCAGGGGTAGTGATTAAGTGATAAGTTGTAAACCATAGGTTGTTTAGCTTAGAATTAATACTATCTAGTGAATTTCATTCCTAGCTTGGTAGCCCTCAGACGTAGCTTAGAATTAATACATCATTAGTAATAGATCATTAACCTTGTGAGTTTTAATCCTTATATGGATAACATAAAAAAAATACATCTTTTTCTTTCTTGTATGATTCACTCATGCCAGTTAGTCTCTAGAACTTGAATTGACTCTTGTTGATGCTTTTTGTTTACTTGTGCACACTACATGATAAAGGCAACTTCTTTTTGTTTTAATTTTAGCCACTTAGCCAAAAAAAGCCAACCCTGGTCAATATCACCCATTTGTTTGAAAAACCCTTTGAGCCTATTTATCTTTTTTTTTTTTGTGATTAACTCATTACAAGACGAAAAATGAAAAACAAAATTATCACCCTAATCAAGGGTTGAAAGAGTCTTGTATGGAGTTGTGTGGGGTTGAACTTAATTTTTGTGATGTTGTTGTGATGTTCCAAATGTTGGCAGAAAAAAAAATAGAAAAAGAAAAGAAAAAAATGAAAAATGAAAAAAATAGAGAAGGATTTCATTACATAGTCCTTTCGAAAAAAAAATAAGAATAAAAAAAAGAAAAGAGAAATAAGTTGTGAGATTGTTGTTTGAAAGCAATTGATGTATCATGTAGTTCAACTCCCGCAATTCTTTCAATTTTCTTTTAACTCTATGATTTTTAACCTAGCCCCCATTAGGATTTATCTCACCCTTACCTTGGCCAAGTTACAACCAAATAATAGTCCTTTTGATCTATATGTGCATGTATTTAAATTTCAAATGTTAGACCCTTTTCAAACTTATGGTAGTACTAACTTTCATGTTGTGCTTTGAGTGTAAACAGTTACCCTTAACACTTGAGAGTTGAGTAAATTTTATCCTGTGAGGATCTTACTATTTTTTATTTACTTTTTAGTAATTTGTTTTTCCTATTTGCTCTGAATGTCACGAAAAGTTGCTCACTAACATCATATTCTGGAAGCTTAGTGTAATACCCCGTATTTTATTACTCCGGATGATATTATTTTGTGATCGACTGAGCCCAGTGTACTCTGAGAAATTATTTGACAAAATAATTAGAGTAACTGAGGAACTTAGAATAAATCCAATTAATATTATCTGACTCTGAGATATTTTACTAATTTGGACTTAAGAGACTTTTTGGACTTTTAGTAGTATTATTTACTAATACTAGTTTACTACTTATTCCTTTTCCTCCCATTTTCCAAACAAAAGAAAAAGATAGTAAGAAAGAGAGAGAAAGAAGAAAGAAGGAAAGAAAAGGAAAGGAAGGAGAAAAAGAGGAGAAAGAGGAAAAACTCAAGAACTTCAAGAATCATCATCATCCATTCATCAAATCTTCACCCAATCTTCTCATCATCTTTATCTTGCTCATCTCAAGGTGGGTTCTAGATAGAAACCTCATTTTTAGGTTTTAGATAATATGAGTTTTAGGTTAGAATGTAGAAATCGATGTTCTAACGGTTGGATTTCGATATAAATTGAAAGGAATGATCCATACGCTTATAGAAACATAAATTGATGCTTGTTTTGATGTTTTGGTTGATTTTGGTTTGATGAGAAATTCTAGGTTTATGTAGAATTTGTGATTTTGTTCAAAACTTGGTTGTGAAGTTTGATGATGAAACTATGTTAGAAACATGTTGAATATGCCTCTAATTGGTTGTTGGAATTGGTATTGAGGGTGTAGAGGGATTGGTTTTGAACTATTATAGCAGGTATTTTTCTGAGTTTCGCAGAGCGCGCTGAGCACGCAGGAGCCCGCTGAGCGCGGTTCTGAATTTCTGTAAGCCCTCGAGGCAGGGAGTTGCGCGCTGAGCGCGGACAGGTGCGCGCTGAGCGTGACCTGGGAGTTAGAATTTTATACTTTTTAGGGAAAAATTTATAACTGTTGACTCGTTTATCGGATTCGATCATTATTTATATCGATGTAAAGCCGAGGAAAGATTATATGCAATGAAGTTGATATATGTCGAATTTACCGACCGATTAAATAATCGGGAAAGTTTAAAAGTAATATGATTATGTTTAAATTGTGGTATGTTATTCTATTATGCAATTATGATGTGTTTTGCCTATCCTATTATTGTTTACCATGTTCTGAGTGAATATGCATGTTAATGTAAAATGAAATAGGAAGAGTGAGGAAAACATCAACCTTGACAATAAGAAAACCTAGGAAGAACTAGGAATGGTAGACAACTCTAGATGGCAATACTTGGGCACGTGTTGTAAGAAAGTGCATCCTTGCCGATATTGGCCTAGTCGAGAGTGGAACACTAGTATGGAACATGAGGTTAACTTTGTGGTTTGAAAGACAAGAAAGGCCTAGAGACCTTATGGTCTAGGCATTGTCGAATACCTTATTTTGTTGTGTGATCATGTAATCGTAACCATTTTATTTTGATTTGCCCTTGAAAGGCCTTCATGAGTCTCGAGCTCCTCTGAAGTGCAGGCAAGATTACTTGGTAGATTTGATTCCCTACGTGTAGTACAATTGGAAGCCTATGCTATGGGTACGAGACTTGTGATGGAACAGAGGCCATGAGAAGTGACGGTTCACGGTTGTCAGGCCGATGATCCCGAATCCAATTGTATACCAAGTAACTACAAGGATCTATGACTCGGGTCGCCTTCTAGACGTAGAAGCAGACGGGAAGAAGAGATACCTTGGTACCGGTTATCGATTAATGATGTGGTGAGTGAATGAACTGATGTCATGTTTCCATATAGTGTGAGATTGAAGTGTGAACTCAAGAATCCTTCCCTTTCCCCGGACTTGAGTTAGGATTGTTAGAACCATGAATAATCCAAGAGAATCCATAAGATAGGGAACTCACTGAGATTTGATGTATCTCACCCCACGTTGTTGATGTATTTTCTTATGTTTCTTATGTTTCTCAATTAAATATATTTTCCTTTCATTCTTCTCTTTTATTTGTTGTTTGCTTAATTCGAATTTTCTTAGAGTTGTTTGATTTATTTCGATGATTGTATGTTCCTATAACTTTTAATCGCCGTTTACGTCGCTTTGTCGTTAAATCACGTTTCTATATCGTGATTGCTTAATTCGCGATTGTGTTTATCTATTTGCTTAATTCAGAAATTAGGAATATATATAACTTGTAGTATCAATTGCGCTTGTTGATTGATATTGTAATAAAAAAGGGAATAAAGTCTGCTTAGGGATTGAGAATTATTTGGATCAATGATACGTTAGGAGACCGATACGGTAGATCAGCTTATTTCATAATCACTTTTTTATAATTACTTATTTTCTCCTATTTTCTTAATTGAAACTTAAAAACCCCCAATTGTTCTGATTGTTGGTTAATAACATTACAAGAATCCTTGTGAGAACGATTCGAGTCATTGCCGCTAAACTATCATTTTCAAAACTACTCGTTTTGATCCGTGTGCGACAGCGGATCAAATTGGCGCCTTCCTTAGAGATTAAATTAGTTCCAGATAATCTGAAATATGCTTATTTAGAGAGGTGTGAAAAGCTTTCGGTTATAATTTCTTCTAACCTTGATTTCGATCAAGAAAATAAGTTTTTGCCGGTTTTGAAGAAACATAAGAAGGGAATTGGATGGACCTCGATTGAAGATGGAAGAAAATTAGTGAGGCAGCCCCTTAATCCTTTGATTCTTGATGTTGTGAAAAAATAGATCACGTTCACTTGCCCATTCGACACTTTTACTTATCGAAGATTTTGATCCTAGAATAAAAGCCGAAGACACTAATAAATATTTCAAGGTCAATGGATGATATCCAAAGTCACTTTATGACATCCCCACTTTGGAAGATAAGCCTGTAGAAGATCTACCTTTGGTAAAGGCTGCTTATGTGATCACCTATCCGCCTTGACTCCTCGGGTGTGTTATTTCCTTTCTCTCACTTTTATTTTATATTTATGTTCTTTCATTGAGGACAATGTATGCTTTAAGTGTGGGGGAGGGAGCAATTTCTTTATTTCGTTTTCTTAATTTTGTTTTCAATTTTCTCTGTTTTGGTTTTGTTATTAAATAAAAAATTTGAAAAAAAATTATATTTTTTTGCATGTTTTTTCTTTGGTTTTTGAGTTACAAGTATGAGTTTTGTTCTTAGTTCTCTTGAATAGAACTTGTGATGTGATGTGAAAAATTTGTTGTGCATTCTTAGTATGATAAGTAAGACTAAACTCTGAACGGTACATCATTAGTAGTAGATCATTAACCTTGTGAGTTTTGAGCCTTATATGGATAACATACAAAAATTCATCTCTTTTTTTCTTGTGTGATTCACTTTTGTCTGTTAGTCTTTAGAACATGAATTGACTCTTGTTGGTGTTTTTTGTTTACTTGTGCACACTATATGATCAAGGAAACTTGTTTTTGTTTTAATTTTAGCCACTTAGCCAAAAAAAGTCAACCCTGGTCAATATCACCCCTTTGTTTGGAAACCCCTTTGAGCCTATTTATCTATTTTTTTATTAACTCATTACAAGCCGAAAAATGAAAAACAAAATTATCACCCAAATCAAGAGTTGATAGAGTCTTGTATGAAGTTGTGTGGGGTTGAACTTCATTTTTGTGATGATGTTGTGATGTTCCAAATGTTGGCAGAAAAAGAAAATAAAAAAACGAAAAATGAAAAAAATAGAGAAGGATTTCATTACATAGTCCTTTCGGAAAAAAAAATAATAAAAAAAAAAGAGAAGAGAAATAAGTTGTGAGGTTGTTGTTTGAAAGCAATTGATGTATCATGTAGTTCAACTCCCTCAATTCTTTCAATTTTCTTTAACTCATTGATTTTTAGCCTAACCCCCTCTTAGGATTTATCTCACCCTTACCTTGGCCAAGTTACAACTGAATAAAAGTCCTTTTGATCTGTGTGTTCATGTATTTAAATTTCAGTTGTTAAAGCCTTTTCAAACTTATGGTAGTACTAACTTTCATGTTGTGCTTTGAGTGTAAACAGTTAACCTAAACACTTGAGAGTTGAGTGAATATTATCCTGTGAGGATCTTACTATTTTTGATGTACTTTTTGGAAATCTGTTTTTCCTATTTGTTCTGAATGTCACAAAAAGTTGCTCACTAACATAATATTCATAAAGCTTAGACTTAGAACTTTACTTGTACCTTGTATCTTGAATACTTTTGGAAATGCATGCTCTGTTTTGTTTTGTTTTGAATTTTTGAAGTTATCATTTTGCTCGGAATGCAAAAGTTCAAGTGTGGGGGAATTTGATCAGTGAATTTTAATGCACATTCTCTTTTGTTTGTACTTAGGCATTTCCCTAGTTTTTTTTGTTTATTTTACTATTTTATTATGTTTTTAGAATTAAGTCTTTGTTTTCCTTTAATCTATTTTCGCAGCTTATTTTCAGCTTTTACGATTATTTGATACATGTCCACTGTTCGGATCATAACTAGAGCTACGGGAAGCCGGTTTGTGCGTTCTAATAGGCGTTGGAAATCTAAGACAAAGAGCTACAAGTTTCATGTTGAAGGAAGAAGCTGATTCGGAGTGTAGAAGGCTCGAATAATTCGTTGAAGTTAGGACCCAAATTCTGCCTTAAGGAATATTTAGTTTTGGGCCCGGTTTTTTTATGTTTTTCGACCCAGTTGGGTTAGATCCGAATTTTGTGATGCTTTCCTGTACCTAGAAGCCACACACTGTTCATCTTTACCATTCTTTACGCTATTCACGAAAATACTTTTTGCTTTTGTACGAAAACCTATGGAGAACTAATCCTTAAGGTTGATCTACTGTAATCGCGCCTCCATCATACTTTGAGGTTCTTATGTTTCTCAATTAAATCTATTTTCCTTTCAATTCTTTTCTTTGAATTGTTGTTTGCTTAATTCAAATTTTCTTAGAGTTGTTTGATTTATTTCGATGATTGTATGTTCCTATAACTTTTAATCGCCGTTTACGTCGCTTTGTCGTTAAATCACGTTTCTATATCGTGTTTACTTAATTCGCGATTGTGTTTATCCGTTTGCTTAATTCGGAAATTAGGAATATATATATCTTGTAGTATCAATTGCACTTGTTGATTGATATTATAATCGAAAAGGGAATAGAGTTTGCTTAGGGATTGAGAATTATTTGGATCAATGGTAAGTTAGGAGACTGATACGGTAGATCAGCTTATTTCGTAGTCACTTTTTTATAATTACTTATTTTCTCCTATTTTCTTAATCAAAACTTAAACACACCTCATTGTTTCGATTGTTGGTTAATAACATTACAAGAATCCTTGTGAGAACGATTCGAGTCATTGTCGCTAAACTACTCGTTTTGATTCGTGCGCGACAGCGGATCATATTCAATTGGAGCACTCAGATGCTCTGGATGAAGAGACAGATAGAATATTTCCAGATATATAAGAGTAACATCCCTATACTTTATGATAATACTTCTGCTATTTGTTTATCTAAGAATCCTATTTTGTATTCTAGAGCAAAACATATGAAGCATCATTTTATATGTGACTATGTTCAGAAGGGAATTTTAGATCTAAAATTTATCGATACATACCATAAATAGGCTGATATCTTTACAAAACCCATTGTTGAAGATAGATTCGTATTCATTCTGAAGAATTTTTAAATGGACTTATGTCCAGAATGAATCTGATGACTGTCTCAGAATGTAAGTCCCTCAGAATGGCAAAATATGACTCTGAGATTTTTTTTATTCTAAGTGTGTGAGTCATCTGAAGTGTGAAGCTCTCATGTGTTCAAGTTGTCCAGTCAGCATTTCTTTTATCAAATCTACTTTTTGGATATTGTACAATCGCTTCACTAAATAGCTATCAATCAGCATTGAGAAACGGAACAGTTTTAAAGACCGTTGTCCTAGAAATCTGAACCAGTTTTTAATTACTGAGTGACACATGGGTATAATCATGATTCTCGGGATTAGGTTAAATATTTTCGTCTTACTCCTCCCTTGTCAGATATGTGTGCTAACTATGTATACGTGCTATAATTGTCATTATTATCTTTTATTGCCATGATTACTCATTCCCTTTTTAAACCCACATCAATCACTTCACACACTTATGCAACTTTTCACTCCCCACACTTTATCGTTTTTAAACCGAAAAACCCTAAAACCCCATTCTTTGCAAATGGCCTCACATCAACAAGAATCAGCTTCATCTCAACCTCAACAAGACCAACTGTAATACCCCGTAAATTATTAATCCGGATAATATTAAATTATGATCAACTGAGTCCAGTGTACTCTGAGAAATTATTTGATATAATAATTAGAGTAACTGTAGAACTTAGAGTAAATCCAAATAATATTATCTGACTCTGAGGTATTTTTGATATTTGGACTTTAGAGACTTTTTGGACATTTAGTAGTATTGTTTCTAATACTAGCTTACTATATATTCTTTTCCTCTCACTTGTGCCAAACAAAAGAAAAAGATAGAAAGAAGAAAGGAAAAGAGGAAAAGGAAGGAAAAGCTCAAGAAACATCAAGATCATCATCATCCATTCATCAATCTTCACCCAATCTTCTCAATCATCTTTATCTTGCTCATCTCAAGGTGGGTTCTAGTTAGAAACCACATTTTTAGAGTTTTTGGAATGATTGAGTTTTTAGGTCAATATGTTGAATCGATGTTTTTAACGGTTAGAAATTGATAGAAATTGCATAGAATGATCTCATTATGTTCATTATCAATTATGATGCTTGTTTATGCTGTTTATGAATGTTTAGAGTTGAGAAAATGGGGCTTTGACCCTTGGGTAGGAGAAGAAAATGTTGTTGAGCATGGCTGTTCTGGTGTAAAGCGTCGGGCGGTGCTCAGAGCGCCGGGCGGTTCGAGGCTTCGCCTCTGCTTCGCCGGGCGATGCCAAGAGGTGCAGCATGTCACGATCCTGGAATTTCATGTTTTTGG
Source organism: Lathyrus tuberosus (assembly GCA_022829125.1). Taxonomy (NCBI): domain Eukaryota; kingdom Viridiplantae; phylum Streptophyta; class Magnoliopsida; order Fabales; family Fabaceae; genus Lathyrus; species Lathyrus tuberosus. The sequence goes on along the minus strand of JALAZF010000737.1, from coordinate 1,455,211 downwards.
AGAGGTGTCTTATGCCTCTGCTTCGCCGGGCGAAGCGAGAGGAAAAATGGAATCCGCGGGGCGAAATTTCCCACCGCCGGGCACTCCTGGAACTTTCAATAATATTTTCCTTTCTTTTAAATTCCATAACTTTCAACTCGGTCATCAGTTTTGAGTGATCTTGGTATCGATAGAAAGCTGTCGGAATAATCTATATGATAGAAGTGGATAATGTCGATTTTACCGACCGATTAATTAATCGAGAAAGCCCAAAAGTGATGTAATTATGTTTTTAATGTTTTTATACTATTCCTTTATGCCAATATGATGTGTTTTGCCTATCCTATAGTTGCTTCACATGTTGTGATTAAATATGCATGTTATATGAAATGAAATAGGAAGAGTGAGGAAAACATTAACCTTAACCATAGGTGAACCTAGTAATGACTAGGAGGTTTATGATTAACTGAACGACAATTCTCGTGCAGAAGAGGCCGAGGCATGTGTCATTTCAATAATATAGGGAGAGTGAACACTAGTATGGAACATGTGTATAAACCTTTGTGGTTTGTTGAAGAGACAAAAGAGGTCTTAAGGCGTATGTGGCCTTGTGATTGTCGAATACAATCCCGTATAGTTACTATCATGTAATTGTAACCGGAATAACTTGAGTGTAGTTTCATGGGTCTCGAGTTCCTCTGAAACGGGTACACAATTACTTGGTAGGTTTGATTCCCTATGCGTAGTACGATTGGAGCCTAAGGGTAAAGAGACTTGTGATGGTTAACAGGCCATGAGAAGTGACGGTTCACGGTTAACTGGCCGGTGATCCCGAATCCAATTCGTATGCCAAGTAACTACAAGGATCTATGACTCGGGTCGACTTCTAGACGTAGGAGCGGACGGGAATAGGAGATGCCTTGGTAATGGTTATCGATTAATGATGTTGTTAGTTAAAGAACTCATGTCATGTTTCCATATAGTGTGAGATTAGAAAGTGTGAACTCAAGAGTCCTTCCCTTTTTCCCGGACTTGAGTTAGGATTGTTAGAACCGTAAATAATCCGAGAGAATCCATAAGATAGGGAACTCACTGGGATTTGATGTATCTCACCCCATGTTGTTGATGTATTTCAGGTGCTTCAGGTTCCGAGAAGGGTAAGGATAAGGTTGTGTGATCTTTTCTTTACTTGTTGATGGCTAGCTTCCGTAGCGAAGATTATTTTGAGATCATTGATGATCTAGTTCTTAGTTTTTATTGTTTGAACATCTTATGTATATTATGCCTTTAGAATCTTAGTTTGATGTATTTTGGGGCATGTAATATTCATAATGTGTTAACTAGGAACTTATAGTGTTTCAGTACCAAACACTTGGATTCATATATACTATTTATGTTTTGATGTATGGATTATATATATGGGTGTTACATTTGGTATCAGAGCAGGTCGTATCCTCGACCTAGCCATGAAATAGTATAAGTGTTTTGTTCCGTTCCATATACGTTGTGTCGCCATTGGTCTTAGGTGTTATATTTATGGCATTGAGCCTGATCAACTTAATCCTATTTGTATGACCTTTAGGAACATGGCTGAAGGAAGTAGAAACACTCGTGGTAGACCCCGCACTGCTCCTGAAGGGACAAATCCGCCGGGCGGCGATGGTAATGCTCCGTTGTATCAGTTTATGCAACAGATGCAACAACAACAAAATCTATTCATGCAGCAGATGGTGCAACAAATGAATGGAAGGTTGCATCCTACAGTGGTTGTTCCAGAAGCTGAAGGTGGGAAATTTCGGGACTTTATTCGCATGAATCCCCCAGAATTTCATGGCGGATTGGACCCCGTAAAAGCTCACTAATGGATTTTAGGTAAGGAGAGGATTTTCTTAATAGTTTATTGCAGCAAAGAGAACAAGGTGTTGTTCGCTTCCCATTCTCTGAAGGGTCCCGCCTTGATATAGTAGGAGAGTGCTTCGGCTCTAATGACTATTCAAGAAGTGTCGAAAGTTTGGGAACAATTCAAGACTGTTTTTATGGATAAGTATTTTCCAAGTTCGTTTAGGACTCAGAAGGAATTTGAGTTTCAACAATTGCGACAGGGCGGTATGACGGTAGCAAGTTATGCCAAAAATTTCGAAGACATGGCTGCATATTCTAGGCAGGCCATGTATGCCCCTGATGAGAGGTGGAAGATAGATCAATTTCTATTTGGTTTAAGGGATGAAATTTCACATAGCGTCTCTCAGAGGGAGTTCACTACTTATGCTGAAATGTTAAGACAATGCTATGTGGCAGAGCATAGTTTGAAAAAGGTTCGAGATGAAGGTGTAACAAGTCGGGTAATTCAAGGTGATCATGGAAGGTCTAACCAACCATTTAGACCTAGACCACAATCCTTCAAGGGGAAGCAAGTACAAGATACAAGGGCGAGTACACTTCCGGTGTGTCGCACTTGTGGCAAGAGTCATTTTGGAAGGTGTGGTTTTGAAGGGGTAAAGTGTTTCCAATGTCAGAAGGTGGGTCATATGAAGAAAGATTGTCCTTAGAATAGGATTCAGACACAAGGAAGGGTTTATACCTTGGATGCAAGGAAGAAAAAGAGTGACAATTCCTTAATTGCTGGTACGTGTTTTGTAAATGGACACCCTTGCTTTGTTTTATTTGATTGTGGAGCCACACACTCCTTTGTATCTATGCAATGTGTAAAGCGATTAGGTTTGCAAACTATTCCTTTGCCTTCTCCTATGGTGGTCACTGCTGCCATGGACGAAATGGTTGAAACACCTTTGGTGTGTGAAAACTGTGTGCTGTCTGTGGATAGTAGAGTCTTTCAGATCGATCTTATATGTCTGCCCCTTAAGAAAGTTGATATAATTTTGGGAATGGATTGGCTTTCTGCTAACTCGGTATTTATCGGGTGTGAAGAAAAGCTCATTATCATTCCGTCTGTTGAGGCTACCCCGAAGGATGTGTTAACGACTATTCTAGAAGGTACGGTTGGTATGGTAAATTTCTTGTTTGAAGAGGAGAAATGTGTTCTGTTATTTCTCACTAAGGAAGGGAGTAGCGACCTTCAAGTTTCGAATATTCTGGTGGTTTGTGAGTTTTCTAAAGTTTTCCCCGAAGATGTCACTTCTCTTCCTCCGGAGAGAGAAGTGGAATTTTCTATTGACCTGGTACCAGGAACGGATCCTATATCTGTTTCTCCGTATCGGATGGCACCATTGGAATTGAGAGAATTAAAGGATCAATTAGAAGAGCTCATGGCGAAACATTTTGTGAGACCTAGTGTTTCACCTTGGGGAGCCCCTGTTTTGTTAGTAAGGAAGAAGGACGGTGGGATGCAGTTGTGCATCGATTATCGTCAGCTAAATAAGGTTACCATTAAGAGCAAATATCCCTTGCCCAGGATAGACGACCTGTTAGATCAATTGAAAGGAGCTTGCGTGTTCTCGAATATTGATTTGAGGTCGGGTTATCACCAAATTCGAGTGAAGAGTTCCGATGTACCAAAGACTGCATTTAGGACCAGTTATGGTCATTACGAATTCTTAGTGATGCCTTTCGGTGTGACTAATTCTCCAGCTGTTTTTATGGACTACATGAACCGTATATTTCAAGCTTACTTGGATCAGTTTGTTGTAATCTTCATTGATGATATTCTTATTTATTCTCGTACTTCACAAGAGCACGCGGGACATCTGAGAATTGTTGTATCCGTGTTGCAAGAGAAGCAACTTTTTGCTATGCTAAGCAAGTGTGAATTTTGGATGGCGGAAGTTAAGTTTCTTGGTCACGTTATATCACAAGGTGGTGTAGCGGTGGATCCGTCGAAGGTAGGAGCTTTGATAAATTGGGAGAGGCCGAGGAATGCTTCCGAAGTCAGAAGTTTCTTAGGACTGGCAGGTTACTATAGAAGGTTCATTGAGGGTTTCTCTCAGTTGGCTTTACCAATGATGAAACTTACTCGTAAAGATTTTTCTTTTGAGTGGGATTCGGGTTGTGAGCAGAGTTTCATGAAGTTGAAGGAAAGATTGACGACAACTCCGGTGTTAATCATTCCTAATCCTAACAACTCTTACGAAGTGTTTTGCGATGCTTCTAAGATGGGGTTGGGAGGTGTTCTGATGCAAGGTGGTCAGGTAGTAGCTTATGCTTCCCGACAATTGAAAATTCATGAACAGAATTATCCAACTCATGATTTGGAATTGGCAGTGGTTGTTTTTACACTGAAGGTGTGGTGACATTATTTGTATGGTGTGCGTTTCGAAATGTTCGGCGACCATAAGAGTTTGAAATATATATTTAACCAAAGGGAGTTAAATATGCGACAACGAAGATGGATGGAGTACTTAAAGGATTATGATTTAGAATTGAAGTATCATCCAGGAAAAACGAATAAAGTAGCAGATGCGTTATGTCGGAAAGTGGTTCATAGCGCGAAATTGATGATTTTGGGGTATGCAGTGTTGGAGAATTTTAGAGATCTTAATCTACAGTATGTGTGGACCCAAGATGGTGTAATTATGGGAAATTTGAATGTCAATTCTACCCTAAGAGTTGAGATTCAACAAGGTCAAACGTTGGATGAAAAGTTGCAAGAAGTGTTACTTCTACCGGGTTTTGTTCAGGCTACCGACGGAATTATTATGTTCGACCAAAGAATTTGTGTTCCGAATGATGCAATGTTAAGGAGAAAGATTTTGGATGAAGCTCATAAAGGCACTTTTATGATACATCTTGGCTCTTCGAAGATGTATCAGGATTTGAAGAAGGACTATTGGTGATCCGGAATGAAAAAGGATGTTGCGATGTATGTGTCCGAATGTGCAGTGTGCCAACAGGTTAAGATTGAACACCAAAGAACAGACGGTCTGTTACAACCTTTAGAAATTCCAGCTTGGAAATGGGATAGCATTTCTATGGATGCCTCGTACACAAGGTGGTTATGATTCAATTTGGGTGATTGTAGATCGACTAACGAAATTTGCGCATTTCTTAGCCGTGAAGACTATTTTCAAAGCAAGTAATCTTGCGAGATGCTTACCCTCATCTGTTCAGGTAATCTGTAAATTCGAGGACAAATTTTTATTTAAGGGGGGAGGATGTAATTCCCTGTAAATTATTACTCCGGATAATATTAAATTGTGATCAACTGAGTCCAGCGTACTCTGAGAAATTATTTGATATAATAATTAGAGTAACTGTAGAACTTAGAGTAAATCCAAATAATATTATCTGACTCTGAGGTATTTTTGATATTTGGACTTTAGAGACTTTTTGGACATTTAGTAGTATTGTTTCTAATAATAGCTTACTATATATTCTTTTCCTCTCACTTGTGCCAAACAAAAGAAAAAGATAGAAAGAAGAAAGGAAAAGAGGAAAAGGAAGGAAAAGCCCAAGAAACATCAAGATCATCATCATCCATTCATCAATCTTTCACCCAATCTTCTCAATCATCTTCATCTTGCTCATCTCAAGGTGGGTTCTAGTTAGAAACCACATTTTTAGAGTTTTTGGAATGATTAAGTTTTTAGGTCAATATGTTGAATCGATGTTTTTAACGGTTAGAAATCGATAGAAATTGCATAGAATGATCTCATTATGTTCATTATCAATTATGATGCTTGTTTATGCTGTTTATGAATGTTTAGAGTTGAGAAAATGGGGCTTTGACCCTTGGGTAGGAGAAGAAAACGCTGCTGAGCATGGTTGTTCTGGTGTAAAGCGTCGGGCGGTGCTCAAAGCGTCGGGCGGTTCGAGGCTTCGCCTCTGCTTCGCCGGGCGATGCCAAGAGGCGCAGCGTGTCATGATCCTGGAATTTCATGTTTTTGGAGAGGTGTCTTACGCCTCTGCTTCGCCGGGCGAAGCGAGAGGAAAAATGGAATCCGCCGGGCGAAATTTCCCACCGTCGGGCACTCCTAGGACTTTCAATAATTTTTTCCTTTCTTTTAAATTCCATAACTTTCAACTCGGTCATCCGTTTTGAGTGATCTTGGTATCGATAGAAATCTGTCGGAATAATCTATATGATGGAAGTGGATAATGTCGATTTTACTAATCGATTAATTAATCGAGAAAGCCCAAAAGTGATGTAATTATGTTTTTAATGGTATTATACTATTCTTTTATGCCAATATGATGTGTTTTTCCTATCCTATAGTTGCTTCACATGTTGTGATTAAATATGCATGTTATATGAAATGAAATAGGAAGAGTGAGGAAAACATTAACCTTAACCATAGGTGAACCTAGTAATGACTAGGAGGTTTATGATTAACTGAACGACAATGCTCGTGCAGAAGAGGCCGAGGCATGTGTCCTTTCAATAATATAGGGAGAGTGAACACTAGTATGGAACATGTGTATAAACCTTTGTGGTTTGGTGAAGAGACAAAAGAGGTCTTAAGGCGTATGTGGCCTTGTGATTGTCGAATATAATCCCGTATAGTTACTATCATGTAATCGTAACCTGAATAACTTGAGTGTAGTTTCATGGGTCTCGAGCTCCTCTGAAATGGGTACACAATTACTTGGTAGGTTTGATTCCCTATGCGTAGTACAATTGGAGCCTAAGGGTAAAGAGACTTGTGATGGTTAACAGGCCATGAGAAGTGATGGTTCACGGTTAACAGGCCGGTGATCTCGAATCCAATTCGTATGCCAAGTAACTACAAGGATCTATGACTCGGGTCGACTTCTAGATGTAGGAGCGGACGGGAATAGGAGATGCCTTGGTAATGGTTATCGATTAATGATGTTGTGAGTTAAAGAACTCATGTCATGTTTCCATATAGTGTGAGATTAGAAAGTGTGAACTCAAGAGTCCTTCCCTTTTTCCCGGACTTGAGTTAGGATTGTTAGAACCGTAAATAATCCGAGAGAATCCATAAGATAGGGAACTCACTGAGATTTGATGTATCTCACCCCACGTTGTAACGCCCCGATTTCGATTATTCCCATTTTGTTGAGTCTTTTATTTAAATTGAGTGATAAATTATTTTATTTGTGAAATGGGTGTGTTAATATGCTATGTTGACATGTTATGATATTTTACCGTTTTTGAGAGTTTTCGGGGAAATTAGAATGGAGGGTATTTTGGACATTTCTCAATTAATAATAAGTTATAAATTTAGTGGAAATAGAATTATGTGAGAAAATGAATTAATTGAATTTTAGTAGAAATAGAAAAGAAAAAAGAGATAAGAAGAAGAAATAGGAGAGAAAGAGAAAGAAAAGAGAAATAGAGAGAAAAGGAGAGAAAGAAAGAGGAAGAAGAGAAAAGAGAAGAAAACTTGGAAAAACCTAGAAAACCATCAAGAACAATCACCTAGCAAGCTTGGAATCCGGGTAAGGGTGTGAAATCTTATTATCTCATCAATGTATATCATTATGTATGTGTTTGCTTGGATGTTTCTTGTCTTTCCATGGCTTTTGAGTTTTAGGTCGAAAATGATAAAATGATTAGGAATCGATGTTTTTACGGTCGGAAATCGATATAATTTGCGTTGTATGATTACCATGTGTTTATGAATCATTGTTGATAATTGTTTTGCTGTTGGGATTGATTTGGAATGAAAAATGAGGTTTTTGGGGGTTTTGGATCGTGTAACCCGTAACAGCATTTTTCTGGTTCTGGTGTGATTCGCCAGGCGAATTTAGGATTCGCCAGGCGAATTGAGTCTCGCCACTAGTTCGCCAGGCGAAGTGCTGGCGAAGGCAGATTCGCCAGGAGAATTCGTAAGTCGCCAGGCGAAATCGGAATTACAGAAAGGGGGTAGCTTCTGTAACTCTTGGGGTTTTTCTAAATTGGTGACTCGCCACTGGCTCGCCAGGCGAAGTGCTGGCGAATGGGATTCGCCAGGCGAAATCCAGGATGAAGGGCTGGCGAATGGGAATCCGCCAGGCGAATTCTCAAGTTGCCAGGCGAATTTCGTTGTTTCTCAATAAATTCTTAACTTTTGAAAATTCATAACTTTTGATCTGTGGTTCGGTTTGAGGCGTGGTTCAAAGCGTTGGAAAGCTAACGAGATGCTCTTTCTAGGAAAAATGGTTTGGAGGGTAAAAGGTGATTTAATTAATTTGTGTTTTTGAAAAATAGTCGGGTTGTTGGATTTTTACCGTCGTATTGGCGTGCGAATGATGTGTTATCATGCTATATGCTTTTGATGTGTAACGTATAGCTTGTGTGCTATTGTATGGCGTGAGCATCTGTGATAAAATGTTGTGCATGATTGATACGTATTGGTGATGAATGTATGATATTTGAATGTGTGTTTTGGATGTGAATCATACAATAGTGCATTGATGTGAATGTATATAGATTGTATGTGATTGTATGAGATGAATGCATGAATATATTGTGAATATGTATGCATTTCAAGAATGTCTTGAGTCATTTTGTACGTGAAGCATAATGATGTACATTCTTGTGTTGAGTGATTCTAATGAGAATCCGTTGTAACGTCGTGTGCCTATGTGAGGTGTGAACGATGATTACAAACGATTGTGTGCCTAGGTGAGGTGTGAGCAATCAGATTATGTGCCTATGTGAGGTGTGAGAAATCCACAAACATTGTGTGCCTATGTGAGGTGTGAGCAATGGGTGAACATCGTAGGCCCGACGGGGAGTTACATTGGTAACGAGCGATGGTTCCAATAAGTTCCTGAGTGAACTTGAGATGATTGAGTCGGTACCCGCATTGCATTTGCATAGAGTCGTGAGTCGGTCTCTATGATTTGCATTTATCATCTTTGTAATTGTGCATTGATGAATAAACATGAATATGTATGTTTATGTGGAATGATAAGAATTGTGAAGGTATGCATGATGAATATGCTTGGTTTTGTATATATATATATATATACATTGTGATGTATATGAGTGAGTTGTGATGAATTGTGGTGAGAATGTAGAATATGTGTATTTTTATGCTAAGAAATATAATTATATGCATTGTTATTATGATAATATTTCTCACCCTTCTGCTGTTTTATGATGCTCTATGAGGCATTGCAGAGTAGGTATGCTGGTGGTCTTTTTGTGAAGCGTGTCTTCATTCTTTTGGTCGGTCGGCTCTGATATGTAGCACCGGGTAGCTAGGATGATTATGATTATTTTGTGATACATTTGTACATGTATCTTGTTGATGAATGTTTATGTAAACATGAATTATGTTGGTGGATCATACTCGATGATATATATATATATATATATATATATATATATATATATGTTTGATGTTATTCAATGTTTAGATTTTCCGCTTTTATTCTAAATATTGAGATGTGGGTGTAAGGACTAAGTTCCTCTGTTGCAAAGCTACCCCACTGTTGCATATCAATTATTAAGCAGGTGTTGAATGTTTTAATTTCATGTATAATGTGACATACCTCTTTTATACTATGTTTATAATTATACTCTGACGAAATTTTTAATATGTGCCTAAGTGATTATGTGATTATTTTGGGGTATAGAAAGGGGGTGTTACAATAAGTGGTATCAGAGCCAGTGTTGAGTCAGTTGTGTCTGTCTTGTTGTTGTGATGGTTGAACTGTTGTTTAACCTTGTTGTCATTTTTGGGAATGATCAGAATATGGCTGGTAGAAACGACAATGCAATGGCTGCTGCTTTGGAAGCAATGGCTAGGGCGGTGCAAGGTGCGCCGAACGTGAATGCTAATGACGAGTTCAGGAAGAATCAACCACCGGTCTTCAAAGGAAAATTTGATCCCGATGGTGCTCAAATTTGGTTGAAAGAGATTGAAAGGATCTTCAGAGTCATGGACTGTGCGGAGGAGAATAAGGTGAGGCTTGGGTCTCACATGCTGAAGGAAGAAACCGACGATTGGTGGGTCGGTATGCGTCAAGTTCTTGAGGTGGATGATGAAGAGATAACTTGGGATTTATTTCATACCGAGTTCTTGAGGAAGTATTACCCTGAAAGTGTGAAAGGGAAGAAGGAGATGGAGTTCCTTGAACTGAAACAAGGTAGTATGTCCGTGGTGGACTATACAGCTAAGTTTGTGGAGTTGGTTCAATTCCATCCTCACTATGCTGCAATTACTGCTGAATTCTCAAAGTGTATTAAGTATGAGAATGGTTTGCGTCCCGAGATTAAACAGGCTGTGGGATATCAAAGGATAAGGAGGTTTACGGATTTGACGGAATGTTGTAGAATCTTCGAGGAAGATAGCAAGGCTCGTTCTACACATTACAAAAGTTTGAATGAGAGGAAGGGAAAGCAACAAGCAAGAAGTGGACCTTATGTGACACCCGTTGATAAGGGCAAACGTAGGGGAAACTTTGAGAAGAAATCTGGAGGAGGAGGTTCCGGTTCCGTTAAGTGTTACAAGTGTGGTGAAATGGGTCATAAATCATTTGAGTGTGGGAAGACCGTGGTGAAATGTTCTAACTATGGAGGCCTTGGGCATGCTACTACTGATTGTAGAAGGAATATGGTGAAGTGCTATAATTGTGGAGAAGTGGGTCACATTAGTACTAAGTGTACTAAGCCGAAACAAGCTCAAGCGGGCGGAAAGGTGTTTGCATTAGCAAGGACGGACACTACTAGTGCAAGCCGTTTGATTAAAGGTACATGCTTTATTAATAGTACGTCTTTAGTTGCTATTATTGATACGGGAGTGACTCATTCATTCATTTCTCATGAGTGCGCTAAGCGTTTGAATTTGTTTATGACTTCTTGGGGTGGTGAGATGGTTACTGAGACTCCTGCTGCAGGGTCGGTAACTACGTCTTTGGTGTGTGTAAGTTGTCCTTTGACCATGTATGGTAAAGACTTCATTATGGATTTAGTGTGTTTGCCGTTGGAGGGATTGGATGTAATCTTGTGTATGAACTGGTTGCAATTTAATCGAGTTCATATAGATTGATATCACAAGTTAGTGAGGTTTCCTTCTTTGGAAGATGATGAAGATGAGAGTTTCCTATCCACTAAAGAGTTGAAGGAACTTTTAGCGGGCGAAGCTCAATTGTTCGGTTTGTTTGCATCATTGTCGGTGGAGAGTAAAGTGGAGCTCGATGTGTTCCCAGTGGTGTGTGATTTTCCAGAAGTGTTTCCGGAGGATATTACGGATGTACCGCCGGAAAGGGAAGTTGAGTTTTCTATTGATCTAGTTTCGGGTACTAGACCGGTTTCGATGGCACTGTATCGTATGTCGGCATCGGAGTTGGTAGAATTGAAGAAGCAATTGAATGACTTGTTAGACAAGAGATTTGTAAGGCCAATTGTTTCTCCTTGGGGTGCTCCGGTATTGTTGGTAAAGAAGAAGGATGGGAATATGCGGTTATGCATTGATTATCGACAATTGAACAAGGTGACAATTAAGAACAAGTATCCGCTTCCAAGGATCGATGATTTGATGGACCAATTGGTTGGTGCGCGTGTTTTTAGTAAGATTGATTTGAGATCAGGATATCACCAGATTCGTGTGAAAGGAGAGGATATTCAAAAGATGGCCTTTAGGACACGGTATGGCCATTACAAATATTCCGTGATGCCATTCGAGGTTTCTAATGCGCCGGGTGTGTTTATGGAATACATGAATCGTATTTTTCATGAACAGTTAGATCATTTTGTAGTTGTGTTCATCGACGATATTTTGATTTACTCTAAGTCTCAAGAGGAGCATGAAGAGCATTTGAGGATTGTGTTACAAATTTTGAAAGAGAAACAATTGTATGCTAAGTTGTCGAAATGTGAATTTTGGTTGTCGGAAGTAAGTTTTCTTGGACATGTTATTTCCGGTAGTGGTATTAGTGTTGATCCATCCAAGATTGATGCGGTGATGCAATGGAAGGCTCCTAGATCGGTTACGGAGATTCGAAGCTTTTTAGGCTTGGCGGGTTATTATCGGAGGTTTATTGGGGGATTTTCGAAGTTGGCACTTCCGTTAACGCAATTGACTTGTAAAGGAAAGGCTTTCATTTGGGATATTCATTGTGAAGAGAGTTTCAATGAGCTAAAAAGAAGGTTGACAACGACTCTGATCTTGATTTTACCGAATCCTAATGAACCATTTGTTGTGTATTGTGATGCTTCATTGACTGGTTTAGGTGGTGTTTTGATGCAAGATGGAAAAGTTGTGGCATATGCTTCAAGACAATTGAGAGTGCATGAAAAGAATTATCCTACACGTGACTTGGAGTTAGCGGCCGTGGTGTTTGTTTTGAAAATTTGGAGGCACTATCTTTATGGCGTAAGATTTGAAGTTTTTAGTGATCACAAGAGCTTGAAATATTTATTTGATAAAAAAGAATTGAACATGAGGCAAAGAAGGTGGTTAGAGCTTTTGAAGGATTATGATTTTGGTTTGAATTACCATCCGGGTAAGGCAAACGTGGTGGCCGATGCTTTGAGTCGAAAGTTTTTACATATGTCCGCATTGATGATGAGAGAATGGGAACTTTTGGAGAATTTTAGAGACTTGAGTTTAGTTTGTGAAATGACGCCGAGAAGTGTGAGACTTGGTATGCTACATGTTAAGAATGATTTTCTTACAACCGTATGTGAAAAGCAAAAGTTGGATTTGAAGTTCGTTGATTTGATGATGAATGAGAATGAGGATTTCAAGGTTGATAATTTTGGAGTTTTGAGATTCCGTGGTCGTATTTGTATTCCCGATGATGCGGAGTTGAAAAAGATGATATTGGAAGAAGGACACCGAAGTAACTTAAGTATTCATCCGGGAGCGAATAAAATGTATCAAGATTTGAAGAAAATCTTTTGGTGGTCCGGATTAAAGAGGGATGTGGCTCAATTTGTGTATGCGTGCTTAACTTGTCAAAAGTCTAAGGTGGAACATCAAAAGCCTAGTGGATTGATGCAACCGTTGGACATTCCGGAGTGGAAATGGGATAGTATATCGATGGATTTTGTTACGGGATTGCCGAATACGCAAAGAGGTCATAATGCTATTTGGGTAATCGTTGATAGGCTTACTAAATCTGCTCACTTCATTCCAATTGATATTAGTTATCCTTTGGAGAAGTTAGCCGAGATTTATGTTCTTGTGGTTGTGAAGTTACATGGAGTTCCTAAGAGTATTGTGTCGGATAGAGATCCTAGATTTACATCGAGGTTTTGGGAGAGTTTGCAAAAGGCTTTGGGTTCTAAGCTAAGATTGAGTTCGGCTTATCATCCGCAAACGGATGGTCAAACCGAGAGGACAATTCAATCGTTGGAGGATTTATTGCGTGCTTGTGTGCTCGAGCAAGGTGGTGCTTGGGATAGTTATTTGGCGTTGATTGAGTTCACCTATAATAACAGTTTTCATTCAAGTATAAGTATGGCACCATTTGAGGCTTTGTATGGTCGGAGATGTCGAACACCTTTGTGTTGGCATGAAACCGGTGAGAGGACGATAGTTGGACCGGAGATAGTACAACAAACGACGGAGAAAGTGAAGTTTATTCGGGAGAAGATGAAATCTTCTCAAAGTAGACAAAAGAGCTATCATGACAAGAGAAGGAAAGATCTTGAGTTTCAAGAAGGCGGCCATGTGTTTTTGAGAGTTACACCGGTTACGGGTGTGGGTCGTGCTTTGAAGTTGAAGAAGTTGACTTCTCATTTTATTGGTCCGTATCAGATTACTGCACGGGTTGGTGTTGTGGCTTACCGTGTGGCGTTGCCTCCTAATCTTTCGAATTTGCATGATGTATTCCATGTTTTGAAACTTTGAAAGTATGTTCCGGATCCATCACATGTTATTCCTATGGACGAGGTTGAAGTGAGAGATAACCTTACAGTTGAAGTTTTACCGATTAGGATTTTGGACCGTGAAGTTAAGAGGCTAAGAGGCAAGGATATTGCGCTTGTGAAAGTAGCGTGGGGAGGCACTGCGGAAGGCAATATGACTTGGGAACTAGAGAGTGGGATGCGAGAGTCGTATCCGAAGTTGTTTGAATCAGGTAATATTTTCGAGGACGAAAATTTCTAAAGTAGGGGAGAGTTGTAACGCCCCGATTTCGATTATTCCCATTTTGTTGAGTCTTTTATTTAAATTGAGTGATAAATTATTTTATTTGTGAAATGGGTGTGTTAATATGCTATGTTGACATGTTATGATATTTTACCGTTTTTGAGAGTTTTCGGGGAAATTAGAATGGAGGGTATTTTGGAAATTTCTCAATTAATAATAAGTTAGAAATTTAGTGGAAATAGAATTATGTGAGAAAATGAATTAATTGAATTTGAGTAGAAATAGAAAAGAAAAAGAGATAAGAAGAAGAAATAGGAGAGAAAGAGAAAGAAAAGAGAAATAGAGAGAAAAGGAGAGAAAGAAAGAGGAAGAAGAGAAAAGAGAAGAAAACTTGGAAAAACCTAGAAAACCATCAAGAACAATCACCTAGCAAGCTTGGAATCCGAGTAAGGGTGTGAAATCTTATTATCTCATCAATGTATATCATTATGTATGTGTTTGCTTGGATGTTTCTTGTCTTTCCATGGCTTTTGAGTTTTAGGTCGAAAATGATAAAATGATTAGGAATCGATGTTTTTACGGTCAAAAATCGATATAATTTGCATTGTATGATTACCATGTGTTTATGAATCATTGCTGATAATTAGTTTGCTGTTGGGATTGATTTGGAATGAAAAATGAGGTTTTTGGGGGTTTTGGATCGTGTAACCCGTAACAGCATTTTTCTGGTTCTGGTGTGATTCGCCAGGCGAATTTGGGATTCGCCAGGAGAATTGAGTCCCGCCACTAGTTCGCCAGGCGAAGTGCTGGCGAAGGCAGATTCGCCATGCGAATTCCTAAGTCGCCAGGCGAAATCGGAATTACAGAAAGGGGGTAGCTTCTATAACTCTTGGGGTTTTTCTAAATTGGTGACTCGCCACTGGCTCGCTAGGCGAAGTGCTGGCGAATGGGATTCTCCAGGTGAAATCCAGGGCGAAGGACTGGCGAATGGGAATCCTCCAGGCGAATTCTCAAGTTGCCAGGCGAATTTGGCTGTTTCTCAATAAATTCTTAACTTTTGAAAATTCATAACTTTTGATCTATGGTTCGGTTTGAGGCGTGGTTCAAAGCGTTGGAAAGCTAACGAGATCCTCTTTCTAGGAAAAATGGTTTGGAGGGTAAAAGGTGATTTAATTAATTCATGTTTTTGAAAAATAGCCGGGTTGTCGGATTTTTACCGTCGAATTGGCGTGCGAATGATGTGTTATCATGCTATATGCTTTTGATGTGTAACGTATAGCTTGTATGCTATTGTATGGCGTGAGCATCTATGCTAAAATGTTGTGCATGATTGATACGCATTGGTGATGGATGTATGATATTTGAATGTGTGTTTTGGATGTGAATCATACAATAGTGCATTGATGTGAATGTATATAGATTGTATGTGATTGTATGAGATGAATGCATGAATATATTATGAATATGTATGCATTTCAAGAATGTCTTGA
This sequence comes from Lathyrus tuberosus, assembly GCA_022829125.1. Taxonomy (NCBI): domain Eukaryota; kingdom Viridiplantae; phylum Streptophyta; class Magnoliopsida; order Fabales; family Fabaceae; genus Lathyrus; species Lathyrus tuberosus. The sequence continues at coordinate 1,439,796 of JALAZF010000737.1, read as the reverse complement.
GTCATTTTGTACGTGAAGCATAATGATGTACATTCTTGTGTTGAGTGATTCTAATGAGAATCCGTTGTAACGTCGTGTGCCTATGTGAGGTGTGAGCGATGATTACAAACGATTGTGTGCCTAGGTGAGGTGTGAGCAATCGGATTGTGTGCCTATGTGAGGTGTGAGCAATCCACAAACATTGTGTGCCTATGTGAGGTGTGAGCAATGGATGAACATCGTAGGCCCGACGGGGAGTTACATTGGTAACGAGCGATAGTTCCAATAAGTTCCTGAGTGAACTTGAGATGATTGAGTCGGTACCACATTGCATTTGCATAGAGTCGTGAGTCGGTCTCTATGATTTGCATTTATCATCTTTGTAATTGTGCATTGATGAATAAACATGAATATGTATGTTTATGTGGAATGATAAGAATTGTGAAGGTATGCATGATGAATATGCTTGGTTTTGTATATATATATATACATTGTGATGTATATGAGTGAGTTGTGATGAATTGTGGTGAGAATGTAGAATATGTGTATTTTTATGCTAAGGTATATAATTATATGCATTGTTATTATGATAATATTTCTCACCCTTCTGCTATTTTATGATGCTCTATGAGGCATTGCAGAGTAGGTATGCTGGCGGTCTTCTTGTGAAGCGTGCCTTCATTCTTTTGGTCGGTCGGCTCTGATATGTAGCACCGGGTAGCTAGGATGATTATGATTCTTTTGTGATACATTTGTACATGTATCTTGTTGATGAATGTTTATGTAAACATGAATTATGTTGGTGGATCATACTTGATGATATATATATATATATATATATATATATATATATGTTTGATTTTATTCAATGTTTAGATTTTCCGCTTTTATTCTAAATATTGAGATGTGGGTGTAAGGACTAAGTTCCTCTGTTGCAAAGTTACCCCACTGTTGCATATCAATTGTTGAGCAGGTGTTGAATGTTTTAATTTCATGTATAATGTGACATACCTCTTTTATACTATGTTTATAATTATACTCTGACGAAATTTTTAATATGTGCCTAAGTGATTATGTGATTATTTGGGGGTATAGAAAGGGGGTGTTACGCACGTTGTTGATGTATTTCAGGTGCTTCAGGTTCCGAGAAGGGTAAGGATAAGGTCGTGTGGTCTTTTCTTTACTTGTTGATGGCTAGCTTCCGTAGCGAAGATTATTTTGAGATCATTGATGATCTAGTTCTTAGTTTTTATCGTTTGAACATCTTATGTATATTATGCCTTCAAAATCTTAGTTTGCTGTATTTTAGGGCATGTAATATTCATAATGTGTTAACTAGGAACTTATAGTGTTTCAGTACCAAACACTTGGATTCATATATACTATTTATGCTTTGATGTATGGATTATATATATGGGTGTTACACTAACCTCAAGAACAGATGCTTGAAGGTATTCAAGAACTTACTCTAAATACTCCTATTGATGATCTTTCTATTCTACATGAACTTCTAGATGACTTCGACAATCTCTTGGCGCATGGGTTCAATTTAACAGAATCTATATTTTTTCAACATTAGGAAGGATATTTTGAGCGCCTCAAAGGACCGGTGTATGATAAGGTGGTTAAGAAGTTTTGGATCTTTGCAGATGCCACCACACCTCATCTGATAACTTCACACGTTATGGGTAATAAGATTTCTATCACTGAGAATTCTATTACAACTTTCCTGGGACATGGCGGTTCTGGAAAAAGATGCTTCGTATGGTTGCTAAGCTAAAGAGAATGGAAGAAATTGCTAAAGTCATCTTTGTGGATAATAAACCCTCCTCCAATCCTAAAGATCTTCACAGGAATCTCAGGATTTGGTTCAAGATCATTCTTGGATATATCAACCCTCGACCTTCTTCCAATGCTCAAGATTACATCAATGTGGATAAGAAGTTCATGCTATACTATCTAGCCAGTAACATCAAGATAAATTTGCCCTCAATTATGTTCAAATATCTGAGGGATATGGTAAAATAAACTAGAAATGTTGGTGCCAAAAAAAGACCTTGGATTCCTATGGGAAGATTAATTTTAGATATCCTCTTTAAAAGCAAGTTAGTTCACAAGCTTTGGGAAGCCGACCTCTCTAATGAAGTTGATTTCTTTATTGGAAAACTCCTCAATGGTCATACTCTGAAGAATATGTCTCTAATCTCAAATGTGGTTATTCCTTCCGCGTAATTGGATAATACAGCGATTGGTGTTAGACGAATGCCTATGAAGGACTTCCCTTTATTCTTTTAGGAAGAACCAAAGGAAGTCCTAGCTCATTACAATAAGATTTGTATTGAAAGGGATGAACGAGATACTATGCTCATACTTAAGGACATTCAGGAAAGTTGTGAGGGGGTTGAACCTCTTAAAACAAAAAGGAAGTCAAAACCTTCTGGTGAGGAAACCTCTGGCTCTGTCAAACCTCCTACCAAGGTTGCTAAAATCTCTAGAACCAGTATTCAGGCCTACACAATGAGACCTAAAGCAGAATCTGAGTCTCCTAGATCCTCTGGTGTAATTTCCTCTAGGAATCCTGGTAAGGCATCTCTCTTTGAGACTCCTTACTCCCCAGTTAGTTCTGAAATAACTATTTCATCTGTTCATCCTCAAACAATCCCTATTACCACAACCACTTTTGGAACTATAACCAATCCTCCTCCTAAATCTTCCTATGTCAGTGAACCCATCATAATCTCTACCATACCTCTTCCTTCCATCTCACTACCCATACTTAACTCTACCATTACAAAAGCAACTACCATTGCAATCTTTGCTCAACCAACCTTAACCATCACCTCCACCTCTATGTCTTCCCCCATTTCCACTAAACAAACTGACACAGATAACCATCCATCAGATTCATATTTTTCCACTCCATCTGAATTCTTCTTTCCTATACCTGAAGCCTGTGCATTTTCTGATGACCCACTTACTCCACCATCACCACCTCCTCAACCTATTTTTTAAGAACCTGTTCGTGATGAGTTCATGGAACACATCAGGAACAATGAACCCTCTACAGCTAACTCATCTGACCTCACCATTTTCATCTCTTATGACATTGAAAATGACTCTCCACCCAATCCTGAGGACAATCATGAGGTAGTCAGACAGACTGAATCATAAGTTGGGGTTCTTGATGTTCCTGAAGAAATCTCTTTCCCTTACTTGGTTATGCTTCATAACAAGATCTACATCCGCCCAACTTCAATAGATGATTTATTTTCTTAGTTTGAAGGGGATGCTGAAAACAAATTATATGTTCTCACTGAAGATTGAAGAGGTAATGCAAACTTTTCTGAAGTACGTGCTCTGATCGAGGCCTTCAGAAAGTGGATAGCTGCCAGTTCTGAAGGGTATGAGATTTCTTATCTGAAGGAAGCTAAGAGAAACATATGTGCTAGACTCTCTGGTGTTGTGCAACCTCTACTTAGAAGGTTCCTTCTACTCTTCTGCTCTCTGCACCAGAAGTGATTCCTCCTCCTCTTGTTCAAACTTCATTGGTCCCTGCAGAGAATGCTCTTGAAGATGCAAGTGGTTCTGGTACCAAGAAGACTTCAAAAGTTGGTGATTTCATTATGAAGAAGTTAAAATTTCTGGCTGCGGAGAATTCTGAAGTGAAGGAAAGGACATTTAAAATTGAAGGGTTGCTTGCAGAGATTCTGTCTAGACTTCCTGAAAAGCCCTCCAAACCTTAGTTTTATTTTGAACTTTGTGTTTTCTTTGCTCTATTATTATGTTTTCCTTTCTGTTATACTCCTCTTTCTGATTAATGAAGTTAGTTTTTTTTTTTGTTTTTCCTATTTATTCTTTGTCCTTATTATTTATTTTTGAATGATGACAAAGGGGGAGAAAGAGAATATGATTTTAATATATCTAATTTCCCAGCATGATAATCCAAACATGTTTCTAACAATTTAACTTGGTAAACTCTGAGAACTTGGAACAAGTTCATCATTCTGACCAAGCATTTCAGGTTGAATCATAACATTTCAGAAACCAGGCTAATGTATATTTTGAACAAGACTTTGCTAGATTTTGGAATCTAGGCTGCTCTGAACAAGTACTCTAAAATCTATAACCTTGTTCTGATACTACTCAACAGAGAAGCTCTGAGGAATACAACTCTGAGTATACATGTTCTGATACTCAAACAAGAACTCTGACAGAATACTTCCGGTCTCAAGCTGCTGCAATTTGATACAATACCATGATCACTATAACCAGGGTGCTGCCATAATGGAAGATAGTGAATAGACTTCTATTTGAAGAGAAAGCTGTAACAACCTGGCTTTTTCCACAAGGGAAGTTAATTCTTTCATTCTAAACTACAAAGTTTATATGTGTTAAAGTTATTTTAATTGATGAATCCAGGGGGACTTGCAAACCTAACTTTGATATTCTAATCTGAAAAATAATGTTTAACAATATAAAATTCAGGGGGAGCTTACAAACCTCACTCTAAAACTTTTTATGTGATTTAAATCGTGTAAAATTGTTCATGAAAATACATGGTTTTATCATCATCAAAAAGGGGGAGATTGTGAGAACAAGTTTTGGTTCTGCATCAGTCTTTAAGTTTTGATGATAACAATACGTGGATTGACATGGAACAATTTTTTACACTATTGGTTTTTTCTAGTGTGTAGTTTGTGATAAAAAAGTTCTGACTCTGAATCCATGACGAGTGACGTCATCAGATTCTGGAATTAACACACTCTGACTCTAAAGAGATACAATATTCAGAAAAAGCAGTCAAGTTAGAGAAAGCTTGCAGGAAACAATTTTGATGAAAGTTCGTGCTTAACCTTCTGACTCTGACTCTGATTAAAGAGAATCTGAAGGACTGACTCCCTTTGGAACTCTAAGCTCATGCTGAAGACTCTGAAGAACGAAGTGCTGAAGATTTTGAAGACCAGGTTCTGAGGAACAGTGTCAAGACTCTAAACACTATAGTTCTGAAGACTCTCAATAGGCCCTTGACTCTTTTATACATGCTTCAACAACCTCACATATAGAAGCCTCTGACAAATAGAAGAAGATAAGAGCAAACTGTTACGTGAGATAAATAAGACGTCGTACCAAATCAAAATATTCCTTCCACTACGTGGATTTTGTAGAGTAAGGACATGTATGTTGTACGATCTTTCTCTGCCATAATTGAAGACGGTTATTCAAGGTTCCAGCTCATGCATGAAGATTACCATTCTACCCTACAACGGATCTTTCCTTGGCTATAAAAGGAAGACTAGTAAGAATGGATCAAGCTGCTACTTTGCTCATTATTCACACACTATTAAACATTGTCAAGCTGTTTTATTTCTCTGAGACTATTGTGAATATTGTAAACACACTTAGAACTTTTGTTTATCTGTGTGATTGAGTCATTGTATTTAAACTTTGTGTTAATCTGCTTTATAGAAGCAATCTTGTAAAACGCAGTTTGTAAACCTCAAATTTGTTTGAGTGATTACCTTGAGTGACTAGGGTTTAATCTGTATACTCGAGAAGAAAAGTACAATGGTATTTGTGGTGCTTGTAAGCTGGTCGATTATAGTGGATTAAGTCCTTTTGAGAAGGTGAAATCACCTTGGCGGGTGGACTGGAGGTAGCTTCGTTAACAGCAAACCAGGATAAAAACAACGTGTTCCTTTTATTATCCGTGTTCTTGAGTGTTAAATTGGTTTGAGAAAAAAATTTGCTTATGTTTCTTGAGTGTTAAACCGTGTCCAAGGGAATGACTTTTGGTTGACTATACTGTCATGTGCATTGCATATATTTTGCATTTCCCTCTTCTTCTTCTCACTTCTTTGCTTGATCCTTAATCCCTTTTAGGTTGATTACCTTAGTGTATACACTTAGATTTTTCCCTTTAGACTAACACTTAGTCTGTATCCTTAGGCTAGTTTCCCTTACGATGTTTTCAACTTTAGATAACCTATAATTAGGTTCCCTTCTTCTCCAATGAGAGAATTAGACATGAGTAATCCTTAGTTGAGATGTAATTCTCCTACCACATGACATAGTTGAGAAATATGTAGATTCTTTTCCACTTGAGAGAGGTATGTGGCATACTCGTCGATTCTATATCCGAGTTGGAGCCATTCTTTTAATGTGAAGCAAAGATCCATCTTCCACATGTTTGTGGTGGGATAGGTGAGTATTCTCCTTAAGATGACAACTTGTATCTTCTCCTAAAACCAACCAACAAACTTTGTTTACCCTTAGTGAGGGGAACTACGAATGCTCTGATTCTTTTAGTTAAGATACGTAGGCACGAGATGCGATGTCTTGGCGAGCATACTTAGGAATAACACTTTAGGTCTTCCTTTTCTTTTTACCTTTCATCAAACAAATAACAAATAAAAAATAGCACAATAAAACAAGAGGTTCCTGTAGAGTACTACAAATACTTAGGATGCTACCACCTTCCCTAGGTATAACCAACCCCTGAACCTTAGATTCTATTTTGCTTTGCATTGTATTGCATGTTTATGGGTTATTCATTCTTTTTCCCTTACCTTGGATAAATTAAAGATCAATGGTGAATTATGATTTGTGATTCAAGTTAATTAATAGCTTGATATCTAATTCTCACCGCGACAGAAATGATGACTTCACTGGGGATATTCTCCCTAAGAGGGTTACACCTAACTTGTTTTATATGTGTTATTTGTTGTATATATGTATACCTGTATATCTATATACCTGTATATCTGTATATTTTTACATCTGTATATTTCTATATCTGTATCTGCTTGGGTTTTCTGTATACAGGGTTGTTATCTTGAGTGGTGAGATAAGTCCTAACCCGAACTTGAGTGCACTTATGATAGGATGCTCGGTATAATCAAGGAGACTTAGAGGGAGTAATCCCGAAGGAGTTGACTTGGGATCCCCCGCTGAGTTGAGGCCCTCTTGAGGGTAGTATATGTTGAATGAGTAATCATGAATGCATTACTACTTTCGACCTAGGAGCCCGTGAAACTGAGGACCTTTAGTTACCTTCTTACCCAACTTGACCTATTTAGGATGTAGTGTGATGACTATGAGGGAGTAGTCCAGAAATAGTTGATACGCGATACAACACTTATAAGAGGTTCTCTTGAGAATATTATTAACTACCGAGTATTTGGGAAATTGATAATATCCAAAAGATGGACTGATGACTTTGGGAACTTTTGTAGTTGTACAGGTACAAATAAACCCTTAGTCCACACCATTTGGGATGGGTAGACCATGGCTCCATACTCGTGATCTCCAAACCTAAACCCCATATTTGTATATGTGTGAATATGTGTATATGTGTGTTTGTGCATACATGCATCCATACATCCATGCATCCTTTTTCATACCATCTTCAAGGAACTCAATGTTATTTTGTAAACCTTATTGGATGGATTTTGGGAGAAGAAGAACACAGAAGTACACCTTCAAAAGTCCTAAGTTGGAAGACTTAAGGAAGCTAGGAGAGCTGATTAAGGACCCTTTGGCATTCAATGACAAGTATGGGAGAATCTTCCCTTTAATGAAGCTCTAGATGGTGGATGGAGTGCTTTCTACCCTCGTGAAGTTTTACGACTCGTTGTACCATTGTTTCACTTTCCCTTATTACCAATTGATGCCTACTCTAGAGGAATATTCTGCCTTGGTTGGACTTCCTATTTCCTCAATACCTCCTTTCTCTGGCTTGGAAGATATACCTAGTGGAAAGGATATTGCAGAAGCCACTCACCTCAAGTTGTCAGACATCAAGGCTAAGATGGTTACTAAAGGAGGAATCCTTGGGTTGCCTGCTAAGTTTCTAATAGAGAAAGCTCGAAATTATGCAGGTATGAAGAACATGGATGCTTATGAAGCAATTCTAGCTTTGCTCATATATGGACTCTTTCTCTTCCTAGATATTGACAATTTGGTTGATATGGATGCGATCAAGATCTTCATACTTGGGAATCCGGTCCCGACTCTGCTCGCTGACGCTTACTGTAACGCCCCGATTTGTTTAATTGTATTTATTTAATTCATTTATGTGAATTTTGTGAAATGTGTGAATTTATTGTATTTTACCTGCTAATTGAGTTAATTGGTTAATTTCTCTGATAGGTAAAATATTTGCATTAAATTGTATTTTTCTTTTTAACTTTTATTGCATGATATGTTTTTCATCGGTATGTTTATGTTTTATCGCGTTTTGAGAGTGTGTGGGAGATATTTGGGCGTAAGGGTAAAATGGTCATTTGATTAGTTAGATATTTTAGAAAAATTAGATATTTTTATAAATAGAGATTTGAGAGAAAAAGAGAGTATTTTAAGGTAACTCTAATAATTGATCAATTGGTATTAGAAGACAAAATATCAATTAGAGATATTTTACCCTATTGGATTTATATTATATAATAAGTATTATATATATATTGGTTAGAAAGAGAGAAAAAGAGAAAGTTAGAAAAGAAGAAGAAAAACAGAGAGAAAGAAGAGAAGGAAAAGAGAGAAGAGGAAAAAGAGGAAAATCGAGGAAATCTCCGTTTCAATCGCGAATAATCGGGTAAGGGTGAGAAGTTTCAATTATATTTCGATTGTATATATATATATATATATGTATGTGTTTGTTTGGTTGAAATATGTATGTTTTCTATTTGATTAGAATTATGAACAATTGATAGAAATCGATGTTTTCGCGGTTAGATTTCGGAACTGTTCGTGTAGAATAGTCGAGCGAGGAGTGGGTTTAATCGGAAAGGTACGTTGGTGAGATTTGAGGGGTTTGGTGTCGAGTTATCGAGAATTGGAGTTTAGGGCATTAATGGTAAATCGAGTGGAAATCGATGTTTTCACGGTTAGAATTTGGAATAAGTTGTGTAGTATAGTCGGGTGAGGATAGGAATTAATCGGGAATGGTTGTTTGTGTGTTTTCGAGTGGTTTTGAGCGAGTTTGGAGTTGGGATAAATTGATAAAATTATGTTTCAAAATATTTCAAAAATGGAAAATGTGTTGGATGGCTTTTTAATAGTGAAAATATTGTAGTATGTTGAATTTTGAGATTGCAGCTTTTTACGGAATCGAAATCGGAAGTCCGAAAGTCATTTAACGATCGAAAACTGAGTTTTTAACAAATTCTGCGCAGTATGAGTCGACCTAAAGGACTTATGAGTCGACCTAAAGAACCTTGAGTCGACCTAAAGACTCGACCTGAGCATACCTGCGTGTGACACAATTTTACCAAAATGTCCGATTTTGTTTTCTTTATAACTTTTGAACCGTAAGTCCGTTTTGACCTCCGTTTGAAGCGTTGGAAAGCTAATGAAATATTCTTTCTATTAAAAATGGTTTGGAGGGTAAAAGATGATTGAATTAATTCGTGTTTTTTTGAAAAATAGTCGGGTTGTAGGGTTTTTATCGCGTTAATTGTGTGCGATTGATGTGTTATCATGCTATATGCTTTTGATATGTAACGTGTAGCTTGTGTGCTGTTATATGATGTGAATATACATGATGGAATGTTGTGATGAAGGGTTGTGGCCTTATGGAATATATGTGCATTGTTTGGATTGGACCTCGATGCGTGATTAATGATGTTGTTGTGTGGTAAAATACATTGTTTTATTGAATATCAATGTATGTTGTTATGATGTATTATGGGTAGCCTTTGTGGTGTGAATCCATTGTGGAAGTAATTGTGATTGTATAGTTGTTGTGGTTTGTGGTTTGTGATGAAATGCATTGTTTATGTGAAATTCAATGTATGTTGTGTGGTGACCATTATGGTTTGAAATGCATTGTTTGAAGTGTTTTCAATGCATGAATAATGATGATGAGATAATTCATATGGTTGAATTGTGAAGATGCATTTGATTGTCATGAGTTCTTGTGTGTCAAGCATCATGATATGCATCTTGTGATATTGTGTGCCCTAGTGGGTGTGAGCAACGAATCGATTCCAGAGGGAATCCGCTATAACATTGTGTGCCTTAAAAATAAGAGGACCTAAAGCGATCAGATGGATCGTGTGCCTTAAAAATAAGAGGTGTGAGCGATGGTTATAGATGATCGTGTGCCTTATACAAAGAGGTGTGAGCGATCGGGTCGTGTGCCTTATACAAAGAGGTGTGAGCGATCCATAAACGTCGTGTGCCTTAAAAATAAGAGGACCTAAAGCGATCGGATCGGATCGTGTTCCTTAAAAATAAGAGGTGTGAGCGACGGGGAACATCGTGTGCCCGACGGGGAGTTACACTAAGTAACAAGCTGAAATTCTGGTATCAGACGTGTGATGTTAAGGTGTGATGTCACAACAACACACTCTGCAATAATGGACAGAATAAGCAACAGGAAAACACAAGGAATTGTTCACCCAGTTCGGTCTAACTACCTACGTCTGGGGGCTACCAAGCCAGGGATGAAATTCACTACTTGTAGATATAATTTACAGACTCAACACACCAGTTGACAATCTCCTAAACTTATACTCTACTAGTGACTTTCTACCTAAGAAACCACTTAGATATGAGAACACTACTCAATCCCCTAAAACACTCAAAGAACAACCTCTTTGAGATCCCTTGATCTTGCTTCCTAGCTTCGATCAATCAACAACTCTCTATTGCTTCACAGCTTCTAGAGAGGACAGAAAATTCAACACCTATTCAAACCTAGAATAGTGTGATTACAAGTACTCTAAACAAACCCTAGACTCTAAGCCTCCAGCTCTTGATCTTCAATCTATTTTCTGTACCTTCTTCCTTGGTCTTGTGCGCTTTATATAGCTCCTTGAATTTGGATTGGATTTGTCACAATATTTGATCAGATTTGTTAATTAAAAACTGAATCTTTTAAAACAGATTTTATCCCCAAAATCTTTTTAAATCTTCCACCTTTTAATTCTCCAACAAACCTGCAATCAAATCTCCCATGTAACAGAAAATATCTAGCCCAAGATATTCTCATCCAACGAGTCAACACTCTCCACAATTCCAGCTAATACGCGACCCTAATAACAACAAGCCCATGCTGTCATTAGCTTCAGTTCTGCAGGTCTGATGTTACAACATCACCTATGTGACATCAGACATCCACTTCAGCAACTAGCAACCTTAACACAGCCCAGTGTTAAGTGCAATGTTATGACATCAAGCCCATGACATCAAACATAGTTAACCTTCACAACTTAGTACAGCCCAGTACTAAGACTCAATGCTGCAACATCAACACCATGACATCAGCATTGAACACCTTGTTGTTTTACCAAAATTCCAGCCAATCCAGGAACTTACAATCTCCCCCTTTGGCTAATTTTGGCTAAAACAATCTCTACATCTTCAGAGACTTCAGCAGCGGAATATCTTCAATATTTTGAAACTTTAACTTGCAGCAGTTTGACAATCTTCATATAGTCTTCATTACTTGATCTGCTGCAGCACCATCTTCATTATTGACAACAACCAATTGGTGCTCCCCCTCAAAAACTTGAACCAGCATCACAGCTGTTCAGTAGCTCACAATGTGCAGGACATCTCCCCCTTGATGTCTGCTTTGCTGCACTCTGCACTCTTCAATGCTATGAATTCTTCACTAGCAGCTCCATAACTATGCTGTCTATACTCCCCCTCCACAGCATCAGCACACTTTCCACTTTTCAACTAGACACCTTTTATTTTTACTACTCTTCTCTTTATGGCATTTATTAACTCTCCCCCTTTTTAGCCATAATTAGACAATTATCTCCTGGCAGTTGGCTACACACAAGCCCAGAACCTCCAACTGCCCACAACCCCTTTTGCAAATTTAGTCTTCATGAATGCAGATTCCCAATTTGCTTCTTAATCTTTCAAATTGGTTTGCATCTAAGGCTTTAGTGAATATGTCAGCCAGTTGATTCTCTGTGGCTACATGTTCTAAGGTAACGATTTTATCTTCAACCAGATCTCTTATGAAGTGATGTCTTATATCTATGTGCTTAGTCCTACTGTGCTGTATAGGATTTTTAGAGATGTTAATGGCACTCAAATTATCACAGTATAAAGTCATAACATCTTGCTCAACATTGTATTCACTCAACATCTGCTTTATCCACACTAGCTGAGAGCAACTACTTCCTGCTGCTATATACTCAGCTTCTGCAGTTGAGAGAGAGACACAGTTCTATTTCTTGCTGAACCAGGAAATCAGATTATTCCCTAGAAAGAAACAGCCTCCTGAAGTGCTTTTCCTATCATCTGCACTTCCAGCCCAATCAGCATCACAGTATCCTTTTAACTCAGTTCTAGTATTATGACTGTACAGCATCCCATAGTCACTTGTCCCATTCACATATTTCATAATCCTCTTTACTTGGTTTAAGTGACTTACCTTAGGATCAGACTGATATCTTGCACACACTCCAACAGCAAATGAAATGTCAGGTCTGCTTGCTGTGAGGTATAGCAAACTCCCAATCATACTTCTGTACAAGCTTTGGTCCACACTCACTCCATTCTCATCTTTGGATAACTTCAAATGTGTAGGAGCAGGAGTTCTTTTGTGATTTGCTTTATCCAGGCCAAATTTCTTTACTGTACTCTTAGCATACTTGCTCTGAGAAATAAAGATAGAGTCCTCCATTTGTCTGACTTGTAGTCCAAGAAAGTAGCTGAGTTCTCCCACCAAACTCATTTCAAATTCAGATTGCATTTGCTGAACAAACTGTTTGACCATAGCTTCTGACATTCCCCCAAATACTATGTCATCCACATAGATTTGGGCTACCATCAACTTTCCGCCTTCTTCTTTGACAAACAGGGTTTTGTCTACCCCTCCCTTTCTATATCCACTAGCTGTTAAGAATTCTGTTAGCCTTTCATACCATGCCCTTGGAGCTTGTTTTAAGCCATATAGAGCTTTCCTCAGTTTGAACACATGATTGGGGAAGTTTGGATCAGTGAATCCTTTCGGTTGATCAACATAGACTTCTTCATTCAGATAGCCATTCAGAAAGGCACTCTTCACATCCATTTGGAACAGCTTGAATCTTAGGTTACAGGCCACACCTAAGAGAAGCCTGATGGATTCTAATCTAGCCACTGGAGCAAAAGTCTCATCAAAATTAACTCCCTCTACTTGAGTATAACCCTGTGCAACAAGTCTGGCTTTGTTTCTTGTAACTACTCCAAGCTCGTCTGACTTGTTTTTGAAGATCCATTTTGTTCCAATAACATTTACCCCTTCTGGTCTTGGCACTAGATCCCAGACATCATTTCTTCTGAACTGCTCCAGTTCTTCTTGCATGGCACTTATCCAAAATTCATCTGTCAAAGCTTCCTTGACATTCTTTGGCTCAATTTTGGAAACAAAGCATGAGCTAGCAATGACTTCTCTAGATCTAGTTCTTACTCCAGAATTTGGATCGCCTATAATTAGTTCCTTGGGATGGTCCTTCTGGATTCTAATTGAAGGATCTTTCTGAGGTTGTTCAGGCTCAGCATTAGTGGTACCAGGAGAGGTATTTCTTTCTTCAACATCAAGAGATGCTTCACCAGCAGGTGTTTCAACATCTTCTATAACATCCTCAACTTCCTGCTTATCTTCATCATCTATCACAACATTGATAGACTCCATCATAACTTTGGTTCTGGAGTTGAAGACTCTATAAGCTCTACTATTAGTAGAGTATCCCAAAAAGATTCCTTCATCACTCTTGGAATCTAGTTTTCTTCTTTGCTCCCTATCAGTCAGAATATAACATTTACTTCCAAATACATGAAAGTATTTGACATTTGGTTTCCTCCCCTTCCACAGCTCATACAGAGTAGATGAAGTCCCTCTTCTTAGGGTAACTCTGTTGTGAATATAGCAGGCAGTGTTCATGGCTTCTGCCCAGAAGTGATAAGGAAGTTTCTTGGCATGAATCATTGCTCTTGCCGATTCTTGTATAGTTCTGTTCTTCCTTTCAACAACTCCATTTTGCTGAGGTGTGATAGGTGATGAAAACTCATGACTTATTCCTTCAGTTGAGCAAAATTCTTCAAACTTTCTATTCTCAAACTCTCTTCCATGATCACTTCTTATTCTGATGACCTTACTCTCCTTTTCCCTTTGTAGTCTTTGGCAGAGCTCTTTGAAGACATCAAACACTTCAGATTTGTCTTTGGTGAAATTTACCCAAGTGTATCTTGAGTAGTCATCCACGACAACATAAGCATATCTCTTTCCACCTAGACTTTCAACCTGCATGGGTCCCATCAGATCCATATGAAGAAGCTCCAACACCTTGGAGGTGGTGTCATGTTGAAGCTTCGGATGAGACATCTTTGTCTGCTTTCCTTTTTGACAGTCTCCACACACTTTTCCTTCCTCAATGCACAGTTTGGGAATCCCTCTGACTGCCTCTGAGGAGATAATTCTTTTCATTCTCTTTAGGTGAAGATGTCCTAACTTCTGATGCCAGATTTTGACTTCATCTTCTTTAGCAAGCACACACGTGGATGACTCAGAGTTTTGAGGTGCCCACATATAGCAATTGTCCTTTGACCTGTCTCCCTTCATGATTACTTCTCCTTTGTCATCTTTGACCACACATTCAGACTTAGTGAAGTCTACTTTGAATCCTTGATCACATAGTTGACTGATACTAATCAAATTTGCTGCTAGTCCTTTAACAAGTAGGACATTCTCCAGTCTGGGAGCATTGGTACAATTTAGTTTGCCAATCCCCTTTATCTCCCCTTTGACTCCATCACCGAATGTCACGTAGCCAGAAGTCTGAGGTTTCACATCAACGAGCAGATTCTTTACTCCAGTCATGTGTCTTGAACACCCACTGTCAAAATACCAGTCATCTTTGGTAGAAACCCTTAAGGAGGTGTGAGCTATCAAGCTGATAACTTTAGGTATCCATTTCTTCACCACTTTAGTTCTTACCTCTTTGGGTTGAGGAGCAGGATTAGGATAACCATGTAGCTTGAAGCATGAGGACTGGATATGCCCGATCCTACCACAGTAAAAGCATCTTCTTCTGCTTTGATAGGGCTGTGACTGCCACTCATACTTTTGTCTTCTTATACCATAGTTGAGTTGTCTTTTCATGTACTGATGATGCTGTCTCTTAGGCTGTTTACTATGGTGATGTGGCTTCCTTCTTCCATAGCAATGAGGAACAACTTTGTTGAATTTGTTTCCATTCCTGTTCTTATGATGATGAACCCTGTTCTGATTGTACCCAGCAGTCTCCAAGTTCTTGTGAAATTGGGGAGGCGTATGCTGACTAACTCCTTGAGACTGAGGACTATTCTTCTTTGATGTAGGATTCTGTCTCTTGGGTTGATGTTGAGACACAGGTTGAGACATCTCTCTGGTTGTTCCTGAAGTGCTGGCCACATATCCTATTCCTGATTTACCTCCAGCTTCTTTCTCAGACTGAAGAATTTTATCCAGATTAGTAGTACCACTGTTCATCATCCTAACAAATTTTGTCATCTGCTCCAATTGAGACTTAACAAGTACAACTTCGTTCTCTCGATCAGCTTTTTCACTTTCAAGCTGAGCAATCTGTTGTTTGTGACACTTGTTTTCTTGACAAATTTCAGCACTTTTCAAACACAGCTCTCGATAAGTAGATGCTAGTTCCTCATAGGTTATTTCTTCATCACTGTCATCATCTGACACAACTGTTCCTGTTAAGGCTCTAGCATGCCTTGCTGACTCATCTTCATTTTCACTATCAGATTCAGACCAGGAGACTGACATCCCCTTCTTCAGTTTCTTCAAGAATGTGGGACATTCTTTCTTAATATGTCCATACCCTTCACATTCCACGCATTGAACACCTTTATCCTGGGCAGGCTTCTTTTCATTTTTCTCTTTAGGCTTACTGATGTCAGAAGAACTGTTCTTGACCCTAGGCTTGTAGTTATTGTTCCACCTTTTTAACACTTTGTTGAATTGTCTTCCCAGCATTGCTATGGCCTGAGATAAGTCATCCTGGGATTCAGAACTCTTCCCTTCTTCTTGATCATTTGACACCAGGGCTATATTCTTTGGCTTCTTTTCTGGTTCTTCCTCATTCAACCCAAGCTCAAAGGTTTGAAGAGATCCAATGAGCTCATCTACTCTCATCTTGCTGATGTCTTGTGACTCTTCAATAGCAGTAACCTTCATCTTGTATTTTTTGGGGAGGGATCTAAGAATCTTCCTCACCAGCTTTTCATCAGACATTTTCTCACCTAGAGCACTGGAAGCATTTGCCAGCTCTAGAACATTCATGTGGAAGTCATGAATGGTCTCCTCATCCTTCATCTTCAGACTTTCAAATTTTGATGTTAAAATCTGAAGTCTTGACATCTTGACTCTCGATGTTCCTTCATGTGTTGCCTGCAAAATACCCCAAGCTTCCTTAGCAACTTCACAGGTATTGATCAACCTGAAGATATTTTTATCCACTCCATTGAATATGGCATTTAGAGCTTTGGAATTTCCAAGGGCAAGCTCATCTTCCTCCTTGGTCCACTCTTCTTCAGGTTTTGGCTTTGAGGTGCCTTCTTTATCCTTGCCAGACTCATCTTTCTCACATACCTCTGGAGCTTTCCACTCTTTAATGACAGCCTTCCAAGCTCTGCTGTCTAATGACTTTAAAAAGGTAGTCATTCTAGGCTTCCAATACTCATAGTTTGAGCCATCCAATATAGGGGGTCTGTTGACGAATCCTCCAACCTCTTTGTCCATCTTTCACCAGAAAGTAACTTCCCTAGATCTCACCCAGAGACAGACAGGAAGCCTGCTCTGATACCAATTGAAATTCTGGTACTAGACGTGTGATGTTAAGGTGCGATGTCACAACAACACACTCTGCAATAATGGACAGAATAAGCAACAGGAAAACACAAGGAATTGTTCACCCAGTTCGGTCTAACTACCTACGTCTGGGGGCTACCAAGACAGGGATGAAATTCACTACTTGTATATATAATTTACAGACTCAACACACCAGTTGACAATCTTCTAAACTTATACTCTACTAGTGACTTTCTACCTAAGAAACCACTTAGATATGAGAACACTACTCAATCCCCTAAAACACTCAAAGAACAACCTCTTTGAGATCCCTTGATCTTGCTTCCTAGCTTCGATCAATCAACAACTCTCTATTGCTTCACAGCTTCTAGAGAGGACAGAAAATTCAACACCTATTCAAACCTAGAATAGTGTGATTACAAGTACTCTAAACAAACCCTAGACTCTAAGCCTCCAGCTCTTGATCTTCAATCTGTTTTCTGTACCTTCTTCCTTGGTCTTGTGCGCTTTATATAGCTCCTTGAATTTGGATTGGATTTGTCACAATATTTGATCAGATTTGTTAATTAAAAACTGAATCTTTTAAAACAGATTTTATCCCCAAAATCTTTTTAAATCTTCCACCTTTTAATTCTCCAACAAACCTGCAATCAAATCTCCCATGTAACAGAAAATATCTAGCCCAAGATATTCTCATCCAACGAGTCAACACTCTCCACAATTCCAGCTAATACGCGACCCTAATAACAACAAGCCCATGCTGTCATTAGCTTCAGTTCTGCAGGTCTGATGTTACAACATCACCCATGTGACATCAGACATTCACTTCAGCAACTAGCAACCTTAACACAGCCCAGTGTTAAGTGCAATGTTATGACATCAAGCCCATGACATCAAACATAGTCAACCTTCACAACTTAGTACAGCCCAGTACTAAGACTCAATGCTGCAACATCAACACCATGACATCAGCATTGAACACCTTGTTGTTTTACCAAAATTCCAGCCAATCCAGGAACTTACACAAGCGATGATTCCAGCAGAGTTCCTGAGTGAACTGGTGACGAGAAATGATGGATGGATGGTACCGCATGTGCATTGCATAGAGTCGTTGTGTCGGTCTCTGTGCATTTGCATAAATCATGAATGGATTGATTATGTGTGAGAAATTATGATATGCATTTGTGATAAATGTATTATGCATGATTGATATGCATTGTTGATAAATAGATTGTGCATGATTGATATGCCTTTGTGAATGGAATGATTATGTGTTAAGTTTGTGATTGGATTGGTGAATTGATATGTATTCATGTTAAATGCATTGGTTAGGAATGATATGTTTTGTGTATAGACATATGTATTATGTGTGAACATGTGGTTATGTGGGGATAATTGATATATGCTATGTTTTGTGGTGATGTGGTGGTGTGGTTCCATATGTCATAATTGTGGTTGGATTATGTGTGATATGTTTTGTATTTGTGGCATGCTATATATGTTAGTATGTGATGGTATGGGTGAGATGATTTATACAGGTGTTTAAATGTGTGTTTGCATATTATTATGCAATCTTGATTTAGTTGTTATTTCTCACCCTTCTGCTGTGGTTTGTTGCTCTATGAGGCAATTGCAGATTTGAGTCTCGGAGGCTTTTGTGAAGATTAGTTCTCCATTCTTTTGTCGGTCTTGGTGTCTGCTCTGATACGTAGCACGGGAGTCGGGGAACGCTTTAGTTATATATGTATACATTTGTTGAATATATTTTGTATTATGTTTGTATGAATATTTTGGTGTTATAAAACAATTTAGTTTGTAAAACAAGTCGGTTATGGATCTTTCCGCTTTATTCCATAACTGAACTCTCCTTTTATATGGAAAAATTTTCCCTTTGAGGTGATTCCATTTGTGTTATGTATCAAATTTATGAGCAAGGAATGTATTTTCTTTCTTCAAATGTGGCATCCTTATTTCTGTCGGAAAAATAAATTTTTAGTTACTCTGATTTTATTTATGTATTATTTATTTGCGATGGGAATTGGGGTGTTACATAAGTGGTATCAGAGCAGGTCGGTCCGTCCGGCCAAGTTGTTGAGTCAGTTGGTGTGACAGTTGAATACTGTCGATGTTGTTTGTCCCTTAGTACGTGATATGTGTGGGAAACACTGTCAGTACTTTCTGGTTTTCTAATCCTTTGTTTTCAGGATTGAGAATGAGATAAGTGGGGGAGAAGCTTGTACTTCTCCAAGTTGCTTCAGGTGTGGAGTGTTGGCTCAGTGTGTTGTAGGTTGCAAGATTGTAAGTGCTCTTTGGATAGTGTGGTTCCCGGTTCCGGAGGGAATGCGGAGGTAAGATTTATGTTAACTAAGGATTTATGCCTTAGGTAGTTTTGTGCATGAGATGTAAGTAATGCTATTATAGTTTGGTAAATATGGTTTATGCCCCATCATGATTGTCGACTGTCTATTGGAAAATTGAGGAACTAATCACCCTTAATCTCTTGTTGATAGTAGACGGGAATTATGTTGGATGGAATAGACGTGTCTTTCTGGCTTTGATAGTGTATGAATGACTTGTTTGGAATTAAGGAAGTGAGTACGGATTGTTTTGTTGACTCGATGAAGATTCTTATATCGGAAGATGAGGCGGATTAGAGGTTATGGTATGTTGGTTCAGTTGGGAAGTCGTTGAGAGAGAACGATTGGGTTTTATTTAAGCGTTGCTTCTCAGAGAGTAGAGATTGAACTTAATTGGACGAAGGTGAATAGTTGAGGTTTATATCTGCTAAGTAAGTAGAGGAATTTATAGGAAGTGAGACGCAGATGTTGGTCATGTTTGTGATGATAGTGTTCTGGGAAATTAGCAGGAAGTCACAGTGATGGGCCGTCAGTTGTGCATGGTTTTCAGATGTGTTTTTGGATGGAACATTAAGGTGTTGTCTTATAGAGCTCCAGTTTTGTTAGTAACACAAAGGGAATGATGATTGAATGGAATAACAAGTATGATGTGTATGACGTCATTGAGACTATGGAAAGCAAAACTTAGAGTTCTTGTGAGGTTTGGAGTCTTTGGAATTGTAGAGAAATTTTGAGAGAACCCTTAGTTGTGGATGTAATATTTAAGAGTTCTTTTTGGGTGGTTGTTGCGACAGGTCTGGATTTATGGAATTTGGATTGTTAAGAGAAGAACTTGTGTATGGATTACTAACAGTTGAATAAGGTAACGATTGAGAATAAGTGTCCACTTTCGGGAATAGATGATTGGAATGGTTTGGTTGAGTTGGATCGAAATTACAATTGTTTGGAACGTTTAATAAGGATAGTGAATTTTGTGAGTTGAGGCTTTAATCTATTTAATGAGACTGGTTAGGTTTGTTATCATCGGATTAGGCTATTATTTACTCGTTTAAGCTTGTATGTGAGTAACCAGTTCCCCAGTGGAAAGTTTTACAAAAGCTTTAAGAATTTGTATCTTTTGGAAATTGGTTGGGCAGTGATGTTATTTGGTGTTAGTAATGCGTCAGGAATGTTTGTGGGGTATTGGGATGTGTCTTTGATGAGTTTGGTAAGTGTGTTAATGCAAGATGGTAAAGTCGTGGCTTATGTTTTACGACAATTGAGGATTTATAAAAGGATCTATACTATTTTGGATTTGGAATTGGTTACGGTTGTATTGTGTTGGAAAATTTAGAGGTATTATCTTTATGGTTCTAGGTTCGAAGTGTTTGGTAATCACAAGAATATTGAGTACTTGTTTGGTCTGAAGGAATAGAGTATGAGACAACGAGGATGGTTAGAATTCGTGACGAGTTATGAAGTCGGCTTGGATTATCCTTCGGAAAAAGCCGATGTTGTGCCTAAAGGGTTAAGTCGAAAGTTATTATGCATGTCTATTTTGATGGTCAGAGAATTAGAATTATTTAAGCAGTTCCGAGGCTTGTGTCTGGTGTGTGAGATAACACAGGAGAGTGTGAGGTTGGAAATATTAAAGTGAACAGTGATTTTTGGTGAATATGAGAAAGAGTTAGACTTTTGACGTGATATTGGTAGACTTGATGGTTTCGAGTAATCAGAGTGCACAGGAGAAGCGTGATGTGGCACATTTTGTATTTGCGTGGAGCTTGTAAGAGTTTATAGGTTGGACATTGGAAACCGATTGGAATGATGAGACCATTGGATGTTTCAGAATGGAAGTGTTAAGTGAAAGGTTTAAATAGTATTCATGGGCTACTAGGTAGATGGAAGTTTTGGTTATACGTTCGATTGGTGAATCGTAGCATTGTTGTAATAAGGTTGTGTGACAAGGATGTTTGGTATCCTGGTTTGGTCGAGGTTGTTGAAACGATGTGGTGTCGTGGAACTTTAGGTTCTTGTCTTTGTTGTTGCCTCGTTTCCATGGTGCTGGTTCGAGTGTGTGTGGTTAATTCCTATGATGGGGAAATAGGGGAGTGTTACCTACGGTGATGGTAACGATCTTGTTGTGTTTTGGTTCAAGAGTGAACCTGTGTGTTCGTAACTTGGGTATTCTTTGAGTCGTGAGTTGGTCGTCAAGTGCATTGTATGGGCTTTGCATCTTGTCGTTGTAGTTGTCGTCGTTGTCGTGTCGTTGAAGTAGTTACTGTTGGCGAGGTGGTTTGTCAGTTTGTGTTATTCGTGGTGTGCTTTTGTTGGCCTGATAGTTCGTTAGTCGTTTGCGAGAGTCGTATCCGGAGTTGTTCGTATCAGTTATATTTTCGAGGACGAAAATGTCTAAGTGGGGGAAAGTTGTAACGCCCTGATTTGTTTAATTGTATTTATTTATTTCATTTATGTGAATTTTGTGAAATGTGTGAATTTATTGTATTTTACCTGCTAATTGAGTTAATTGGTTAATTTCTCTAATAGGTAAAATATTTGCATTAAATTATATTTTTCTTTTTAACTTTTATTGCACGATATGTTTTTCATCGGTATGTTTATGTTTTATCGCGTTTTGAGAGCGCGTGGGAGATATTTGGGCGTAAGAGTAAAATGGTCATTTGATTAGTTAGATATTTTAGAAAAATTAGATATTTTTATAAATAGAGATTTGAGAGAAAAAGAGAGTATTTTAAGGTAACTCTAATAATTGATCAATTAGTATTAGAAGACAAAATATCAATTGGAGATATTTTACCCTATTGGATTTATATTTTATATATATATATATATATATATATATATATATATATATATATTGGTTAGAAAGAGAGAAAAAGAGAAAGTTAGAAAAGAAGAAGAAAAACAGAGAGAAAGAAGATAAGGAAAAGAGAGAAGAGGAGAAAGAGGAAAATCGAGGAAATCTCCGTTTCAATCGCGAATAATCGGGTAAGGGTGAGAAATTTCAATTATATTTCGATTGTATATGTATATGTATGTGTTTGTTTAGTTGAAATATGTATGTTTTCTATTTGATTAGAATTATGAACAATTGATAGAAATCGATGTTTTCGCGGTTAGATTTCGGAATTGTTCGTGTAGAATAGTCGAGCGAGGAGTGGGTTTAATCGGAAAGGTACGTTGGTGAGATTTAAGGGGTTTGGTGTCGAGTTATCGAGAATTGGATTTTAGGGCATTAATGGTAAATCGAGTGGAAATCGATGTTTTCACGGTTAGAATTTGGAATAAGTTGTGTAGTATAGTCGAGTAAGGATAGGAATTAATCGGGAATGGTTGTTTGTGTGTTTTTGAGTGGTTTTGAGTGAGTTTGGAGTTGGGATAAATTGATAAAATTATGTTTCAAAATATTTCAAAAATGTAAAATGTGTTGGATGGCTTTTTAATAGTGAAAATATTGTAGTATGTTGAATTTTGAGATTGCAGCTTTTTACGGAATCGAAATCGGAAGTCCGAAAGTCATTTAACGATCGAAAACTGAGTTTTTAACAAATTCTGCGTAGTATGAGTCGACCTAAAGGACTTATGAGTCGACCTAAAGAACCTTGAGTCGACCTAAAGACTCGACCTGAGCATACCTGCGCGTGACACAAATTTTCCAAAATGTCCGATTTTGTTTTCTTCATAACTTTTGAACCGTAAGTCCGTTTTGACCCCCGTTTGAAGCGTTGGAAAGCTAATGAAATATTCTTTCTATTAAAAATGGTTTGGAGGGTAAAAGATGATTTAATTAATTCGTGTTTTTTTGAAAAATAGTCGGGTTGTCGGGTTTTTATCGCGTTAATTGTGTGCGATTGATGTCTTATCATGCTATATGCTTTTGATATGTAACGTGTAGCTTGTGTGCTGTTATATGATGTGAATATACATGATGGAATGTTGTGATGATGGGTTGTGGCCTTATGGTAAATATGTGCATTGTTTGGATTGGACCTCGATGCGTGATTAATGATGTTGTTGTGTGGTAAAATACATTGTTTGATTGAATATCAATGTATGTTGTTATGATGTATTGTGGGCAGCCTTTGTGGTGTGAATCCCTTGTGGAAGTAATTGTGATTGTATGATTGTTGTGGTTTGTGGATTGTGATGAAATGCATTGTTTATGTGAAATTTAATGTATGTTGTGTGGTGACCATTATGGTTTGAAATGCATTGTTTGAAGTGTTTTCAATGCATGAATAATGATGATGAGATAATTCATATGGTTGAATTGTGAAGATGCATTTGATTGTCATGAGTTCTTGTGTGTCAAGCATCATGATATGCATCTGGTGATGTTGTGTACCCTAGTGGGTGTGAGCAACGAATCGATTCCAGAGGGAATCCGCTATAACATCGTGTGCCTTAAAAATAAGAGGACCTAAAGCGATCGGATGGATCGCGTGCCTTAAAAATAAGAGGTGTGAGCGATGGTTATAGACGATCGTGTGCCTTATACAAAGAGGTGTGAGCGATCGGGTCGTGTGCCTTATACAAAGAGGTGTGAGCGATCCATAAACGTCGTGTGCCTTAAAAATAAGAGGACCTAAAGCGATCGGATCGGATCGTGTGCCTTAAAAATAAGAGGTGTGAGCGACGGGGAACATCGTGTGCCCGACGGGGAGTTACACTAAGTAACAAGCGATGATTCCAGTAGAGTTCCTGAGTGAACTGGTGACGAGAAATGATGGATGGATGGTACCGCATGTGCATTGTATAGAGTCATTGTGTCGGTCTCTGTGCATTTGCATAAATCATGAATGGATTAATTATGTGTGATAAATTGTGATATGCATTTGTGATAAATGTATTGTGCATGATTGATATGCATTGTTGATAAATGGATTGTGCATGATTGATATGCCTTTGTGAATGAAGTGATTATGTGTTAAGTTTGTGATTGGATTGGTGAATTGATATGCATTCATGTTAAATGCATTGGTTAGGAATGATATGTTTTGTGTATAGACATATGCATTATGTGTGAACATGTGGTTATGTGGGGATAATTGATATATGTTATGTTTTGTGGTGATGTGGTGGTGTGGTTCCATATGTCATAATTGTGGTTGGATTATGTGTGATATGTTTTGTATTTGTGGCATGCTATATGTGTTAGTATGTGATGGTATGGGTGAGATGATTTATATATGTGTTTAAATGTGTGTTTGCATATTATTATGCAATCTTGATTTAGTTGTTATTTCTCACCCTTCTGCTGTGTTTTGTTTATCTATGAGGCAATTGCAGATTTGAGTCTCGGAGGCTTTTGTGAAGATTAGTTCTCCATTCTTTTGTCGGTCTTGGTGTCTGCTCTGATACGTAGCACGGGAGTCAGGGAACGCTTTAGTTATATATGTATACATTTGTTGAATATATTTTGTATTACGTTTGTATGAATATTTTGGTGTTATAAAACAATTTAGTTTGTAAAACAAGTCGGTTATGGATCTTTCCGCTTTATTCCATAACTGAACTCTCCTTTTATATGGAAAAATTTTCCCTTTGAGGTGATTCCATTTTGTGTTATGTATCAAATTTATGAGCAGGGAATGTATTTTCTTTCTTCAAATGTGGCATCCTTATTTCTGTCGGAAAAATAAATTTTTAGTTACTCTGATTTTATTTATGTATTATTTATTTGCGATGGGAATTGGGGTGTTACACTTACCATTCCATGAATTTAAGGAATTATCAGGAAGGCGGGATGATAACTTGCTGTGCTACCTTGCTATACAAGTGGTTTATTTCGCACTTGCCTCGCTCAGCCACATTTTGGGATCTTAAATATGGTCTTCTTTGGTCACATAAAACTATGTCGCTCACGCATTCCAATATTGAGTGGTATAATCCTGTCTTTGGAGGGGTGGCTATGATTGACAACTGTGGTGATTTCCCCAACGTGCTTCTTCTTGGTACGAAGGGATGTATAAGCTATAACCTGACCTTAGCTCGTTGTCAGCGCGGTTATCCTATGAAGGACAAGCCATGCAACATACGCTTGGAGGGATTGTTCCTTAAATAAGGTGAGAACCCCGCACTCAAGGAGAAGATCGTGCACACTTGGCGTCACGTGCATAGGAAGGGAATAACTATTTTGGGAAATCCTGATTGCACTGCTTCAGAGTCTTATACTCAATGGGTGCAAGAAAGGGTTGTTAAGCTAAAAATGCCATATCCTCGTCATGAGCCTATCCATTTAGCTCTGAGAGACCCTATTTTGATCTTTATGAGCAATGAAGAAGAGTTGAAGATTAATTTGGCAAAATCAGAGTGAGAAAGAGATGCTTGGAAGAACAAGTATCAAGTCCTCAACTATGAGATGGGAGAGCTTCAGAAGCTCCACAAGCAAAAGGAAGTGGAAGAGTCTGCCAAAAAGCGGAAGGCACAAGAGGATTTATTTTCCTCTAGCGTACCATCAGTGCCTATTGTCAGTTCTGACATTCCTCCTACTTCAGGTGCATGGAAGCTATATGTGGATAAGCTGATCCTCGAAAAGGCGAAGATGCAATAGGAAATCAAGAAGCTCACAAAGAAGTTGCAAAAAGGAGAAGGATCGTCTCGTCAGATGGCCTAGGATTTATTTTCCTTTATTTTGTACTGTTCCACTTTGTTTGACGTTTGAGGGTGTAATTCACTTTGTAATCTTTTTAAGTTTGCTATCAATGAAATAAGATTCTCTTTTGTTATTTAAAATGTGTTCTCTATCTTATATTGTTCGCAAATACAACTTTTTAAGTTCCTTGATTTGTTTGCATTACGCATTTGCATCGCATCCTTTGTATTCCAGGTTCTCACTCTTTCTTCTTTATAATAGCCAAGTCATCACAAGTGCAGCACTCAAGCCAAGAAGATGGATCATTTGGAACAAGAAACCAAGCACTCCGAGAGGAGATTCCCACTTTGAAGGCCAACATGGAAACTTTTTCTACTGCAATGAAGAATTTGATAGACACCCAAGAGCTGGAAAATCAAGAGTTTCGTGACGAAATTGCAAACTTGAAGGCTACCAAGAGGAGTCTGATGAATTTGGTCAAAGAATTGGCCATATCCCAATGCCTGGATGGTTCTTCTTCCTCCTCCACCAATCAGCCTGCTGAGCAAAGTAGTAAATCTAGGGGCATCCCTGTGCACTATGCCAAGCTATTCCCTGTCCTCTTACAAAAGGGATTGATCAAGAAGGAAACTCCACCAATTATCCCAATGGCCCACAGGAGCTACTTCAAAGTTGATGCCTTATGTGCCTTCCATCAAGGAGCACCAGGCCACGATAATGAAGAATGTTATGTCCTCAGAGATAAGGTGAAAGAGATGATTCAAAAGGGGGTTATGTCTTTCAAAATGTGCAAACCCCCAGGTTCAGATCAATCTCTTGCTTGAACAAGAAGCAATCCCTTCCTTGTACATGGTGGACTGATGCGGAAGACTTATCTTTAGGCATATTCCTTTTCAGTTGTTTAGCTCATTTACTGCTTTTCGCATGTAATTCTCCTCATTTGTTAATGCATTTGTTATTTGCGTGTAAGAACTTGTTCATTTTGAATGATTAATGCAATGGATATGTTTGTCTTGAAGAAGTCCATTCGTATTCACTCATAAAATGCTTTTTCTGTTAAATTTTTTTTCTGTTTTATAATGCCAATGTCATCCCAGTCTCTTGCTTTGGCAGAGAATTAGGGGGAGGATGACAAAATTAAAGACGCAAGATCTCTTGTCGTATGCTTTTGAGTAAAACCTTGCTGATGATGTAAGGCATTATTTCGTATCCCCAAACACCGGAGACATAAGGGAGATAAACCCTCGTTAACCCCTTTGAGCCTTGTAGTAGGAGTCTCCTTTCATACAAAGAACCCTCAATTTTAACCTGGGGCAGGGTAGTCTTCAATTAAGCTGATCGAGCGCCCGAACTTTAAAAAAAAGAGTCAACGTCCGAGGATCTACACCTATCCCTCACACATTAGAAGGCTAGGAGTCAAATTCGTAATGACTATCCCTTAACTAGCTAAGGAGTGAGGCAGTCACAATCCTTTCAACAAGTCAAATTGACTTAGAGTCACACGATTTGTTCATAAATCACAAAAATGGAGAAAAAAGAAAAAAAGTCACTAAGTCAAAACCTATGAAGGAGATTTATGCAAAATTGGGGCATCCCGCTGGACTTCAAGGTCAAAACCAAAAGACTCAGTTCAGGCAAAAGTTAGGGAATGAAAAAAAAAACGCGAAAAGCGAAACCAAAGGATTACAAAGAAAAATCCTCAGTAAATAACCAAGTCGTGTGATCAAACACCAAAAGCAAAAAGGTGAGTGACTGCCATGTCCAAAGTCTCAATGTTTTCTCAACCATGTCAAAACTCCTCTTGAGAGACGAGTGCTCGCGAGTTAGCTGAACGTAGGATTGGAGAACATCACGAAGAAGGGGTGGGCACAAATAAACTTTGAGCCTTTTACCTTTTGTTTCTTAAACCGTGAACCAAGCCGCGTTACAACCCTCAAAAGGCCTAATTGAAACAGGGTTTATTTCGAAAGCATACTCAATGAGATAACGTTTCCCGACTCCTATGAGTTAAGCTCAAAATTTGCGTTGGCTTTGTAAAAGAAAATTAATTTCATATCCTAACTAGTGATTCAGTCACAAGTTATTGCGATATCTTTTCAATAAAAACTTCGAAACAAACATGTGTGTTGCATTAGTAGATTCAGAATTAACATTTTTCTGTTTGCTAACATTGCTTGACATCATAGAAGCTTGCATACGAGCATCAGCGATGAGCTTAAATCTTCTGAGACTTAAAACTCTGATGAGTAAATGGCAAGTCATTTCAAAAGTATGATCATATCCAGGGGCATGTCGCCTAAAGACTCTGCTATACAGGGGCAAGATGCTTCCCAGTTGTTGCTTTTACAGACTGACCATCCCTAAGGGGAAAGTTTGAAGACTCAGTTATATAGAATATAGTCAATCTGGGGTTGTTACGTCGAGATTTAATAAATCTCCCCAAGAGTTTGGAGACATTAGAGCATTTTGGATGTCAAGTTTTCTATAAAATCCTCTTGAGATAATTTCTTCTCATAAACCATATAATCTGGGGCATTTGAGAATTGAAGTTTATTTTGATTCATTCACAAGAATTGTTGTTTGTTTGTGGCGACCACCATGCAGTTCATCAGTGCAGAACTAATTGTTCTCCTAATAAAGTGTGTCATTGTTCTTACAACATTCTTCACCCATGTTCCCAGTAAGTTCCTCCTTCAGGTGGTCATGGTAATTCCCTGGCGAGTATCTACTTTAAGCAGTTATGGCAGGTTTGATGCAAGGATTCCCCCAGTCGGTGACCTGAGAATTCCTCAGTGAATTTCTTTGGCTTCAACCCTCTACGGTGAAGTGAATTTTATTTCACTCCTCAGTGAATCAATGGCAACTTCAAATTTCCCCAGCGAAGTGGATGTTTATTTCATCCCCATGGAGTCTCAACTCTTACATCTACAGCTGCGATGTTGATCAGAGCTTCCCCAATGAAGTGGATATTTATTTTATCCCCCATGTGTCCTCATCTCTGGCATCTCCAGGTACAACTCTCATTTAGACTATTTCTGTTTGTCGTGGATATTTATTTTATCCCCGATGAATTCTCTCCAACTTTAGGTGACTCTTCCCCAGCGGATGTTTCTCATCCCCAACAAAGTCCCGAGATTCATTGTGACAATCTCCTAAGTGAAGTCAGGAGGTTATATCCCCAAGTTTAGTGTTCTATTTTCCCCAAAGAAGTTTGAAGCTTGAAGTAGGACTGTGATTCCATATGTGGCTTCCTATTTATTCTCTGTGACGTTTCTATATTGTGAAGGTTGGCCGAGTATCCATGTCAAGATGTTTATTTCATCTCTAATTTACTTCTCCCTGTTTATTTTGTCAGCATAAGCATAACATGACATACATACATTCATACAGATATACATGGCATATGCGCATTTTGCATGTTCGTGATGTTTGCTTGATTTATTCACTTTGGTTGCATTCATCCCAAGTGACTAGGTTTGTCCTCTCTCTCCGATAGAGTCGTCAGCCCTAAGTAGAAAGTGCACATCCTTTCTAAATCCCCACCGAGTTTGGCCCTCGTGGAAGATGGTTGCTTTAGTTCTTGTGTTGGCTGGAATTTTGGTAAAACAAAGTTGAACAATGCTTATGTCATATGTCTGATGTCATAACATTGGTTCTTATCATTAGCTGTTGCAGGGTTGCAGTTTTGTGGTTTGATGTTATACATGATGTCTTGACATCAGTTGACAGAACATCAGAAAACCATCTGTTGTGGTTTTTGTATTGCAAAATGTTAAGGTGTTGAAGAGTTAAAGTGCTGGAGAGTGATGTCACATGCGATGTCTTGACATCACTATACCAGAACATTAAAACATCAGGTTGTGATGTTTTTACGGCTGCGCGCATTAGGAGATCTGTTAGTTAGATTGGATGCGAATTTATTGGAGAAGATTTATTCTGATACAATTAATTCTGCATATCTTGTGGAGAATAGTTTGTTACTATTTTTGTGCAAATAGACATGGAGAATTGTTCCTAATTGTGTGGAGAAGATTGTTCCTATTTGTGTGGAGAAGATTGTGCCTATTTGTGTGGAGAAGATCTTGCAGCTGATTTAAAGAGAAGATTTAAAAGATACATAATATCCTGGAAATATTATGTGGAGCTGAATTTAATGCATAAAGATATGGAGAATATTTAGAGATTTAAATTGAAGATTTAATTGAAGATATATTTTGGAGCAGAATCTGTTACAGATTTAGCAGAAGATTTGATATGATTTGAAGGCCCAAATCCAGTTGGGATAAGGTTATAAATAGAAGCAGTGTAACCTAGTTTTATGTAAGCCAGCCATCATGTAGATTCTAAGGGCTGTGTTGGTTGATGAACCACCCGGTTTGTGGGATGGTCATCGTGTTTATCTCGAAGCCTGTAGGTAAGAGATGTATTGTTCTTGGAGGAAGCTGTTAAGCAACTCTAAGTATTGGTCTTAGTCATGAGGGTCATGTCTAGGTATTGTCATGGAAGTGTGTCTTCCAAGTTTAAGTGAAAGAAAAGTTTAGGAAAACAAGTTGTTGATGCAGTGACGGTGTAGTTGACTGCTAGACATCATTGAGATGATTGGAAGTGAGATGGAGTCTCTTACCTAGGGAGGACTTAGGTAGAAGGGTCATTGGGTAGTGATTGAATTAGGTAGATTGTCAACTAGTCTGTTGAGTCTGTAATTTGATACTACTAATAGTGGACTTCCTTCCTGGCTTGGTATGCCCCCAGATGTAGGTTGGTTGAACCGAACTGGGTGAATAATTGATTGTGTTCATTTACTGTTTCTTTATTACCTTGTTCATACAGCAGATTGCGATGTTGTGACATTGCACAAAGACATCACACATCTGTACCTGAATTTCAATTGGTATCATAGCAGGCATCCTGTCTGTTTCTGGATGAGATCTTGGGAAGATACTTTCTGGTTCATGAGCAAGGAAGATGGTGTATGGACTTGGTCAGTTCATAGAGAGTTTGGCATGATCCCTTGAAGAGGAGGATGAACTGTTCATGACAGGGTGTGTATTGGACCTGTCTATTACTATCAGGCTTATAGCTTTGGTGGTGAGCTGATGTGTGGGTTGACTTAGTTTCAAACCTATGTTGACCTCGTGCACTTGGAGTGTCGTGTTTATGCAAGGGTTATTATGGTGTGCTTGAAGGTTGTAGAGGAGTTTTCTGGTATGTGTTCCGCTGCATATATATATATATATATATATATATATATATATATATATATATATATATATATATGATGGAAAATTCCTGGTGGTTTTGTGTTAAGGCTGCAACATTCTGTTCTCCTCTGAAGATGTATCACTTGGTGTGGTGATACTTAAGGTTTTCTTCAACTAGCTTGATAGAGTTGCCAAAGATACTTGTGGTCCATCCCAAGTCCACTCATAAAGGAACTCTTATATGAGCTTGTTGAAAAGAGATCTGAAGAAAGTTAGAAGCAATTTATTCTTGCCTCCAACCCTACAAGGTCAATCTCTGGGTTGTGTTAAAGGATCTTTTGGTGTGTTTCTTGTGAAGAGAATTTATGTCCTACCAGATGTTGGAACATAAAACCAGCAGATTGTGCAGAATCTTGTTGGCATAACAGATGCTCGGGGGCTAAACATATGTGTATTGATCACTTCTGTTTGGAACCTACTCCTGGCTTGGAAGAGGAGGCGTCTGGTTTGTGTGTCTAAGAAGTTTCCTTCAAGAAACATGTCTTAGATATGTATATTGGTCAAGAGATGATCAATATAGTGTCACTCATTGGATAAGTGAGTAGGTGTTCAAAGGCTGTTTATTTTGTGGAGGTCAAGCTCATAAGTCAAGGACATTTTCTCTGATATCTGAAAGTTCCTTCTGATCAAAGCAGCCAGTTGTTTGCAATCTTGTTTATGGCCATGGAGCAGATTCTGTTTGAAAGGAGTTATATGTGTGTGCCAACCATAGGATGAGCATTTCAGTTTTGTGGCTTGAAGGATTGGAAGTAGCAGATTGTCTAGGGTGTGTTTACACAGAAGGATGGCAGTTATCACTCTTAAGTTAGACAAGAGGTCTGAACCTTGTGCTTAAGAAGAAGCTTCTAGAAGAGTGTGATCTTGGAAGTTGATCAGATGTTGATATGTCCTCTTGTGTCCCTTACAAGAGATATGTGTGGAGTACTATGGTTGTTGTCTCCAAAGCCATAGTAGATGATTGCTAATGTCAGAACTGATGTTGACACATCATTCCAGCCAAAGAAAGATTGTGATCAGTGGTGTGGATTAGCAAGTGCCTCAAGTGTACAGGAAAAAGGTGTCAGACCAGATCAAATGTTGAGTATTTGTCTGCCTCCAACTAATGACAATATACATTGACGGGAGACTATGTATATGTCTGAGGTAAAAGTGCAGGACTGCAGAAGTGTTGAGAATTTACTTTTCTCTATGTGGCTGGCTATTTCTATTTGTGGTGTGAGAATGAATCATCTGGTGGGGTTGATTGGTGACTATGTACTTAGAGCATCATCCAAATTATCTGGGATAAGTTTGGATTAGAAGAGGCAGACTGTTGAGGAATGTTGAGAAGCTGAGGTGTTTAAGGCTATAAGATATGAAGATGGTTCAGATCAGTTTGGAGCATGGTGTTTGCTCTAGTTGTGAAGGTCGAGGATAAGTGGCAGTTATCTCTGGCTTTCTACTGACGGCTCTACTGAGGGAAGTGGCATTCGTTGGTATAGCTATGGGGTAGTATTAAACTACTTATGTTCTGAAGATTCAGATGTGGTAGGTTTGAAGTCTTTGGAGGTTCTGAGCAGGATGGAGGTTGTCTACTCAAACTTGACTGTTGAATCAAGCTATGAGAGCATGGAAATCTGGTTCTGCAAAGGGAGGAGGTTCTTCTGAGTGGCAGAAGGAAGAGCTGAATTCAACAGTTGGATGTCATAATGTTCTGACATCTTGCTTAACATCAGAAGTCTCAGCTGGTGTTGTGGCACATCAGCTTAAGATAGAGGTGATCTACAGTAATGGAAGTTATGGATGCTTCAAAAAGTTCGTTCTCATGGCAGTTTGCGGGAGCTGTAGGAAGGAGAAGATGTTACATGACCATGGCTTAGGGAGTCTAAGTGTGTTTGCTTTTGAGCAAGTGGAACATGTGACTTGAAGATCAAGTTCCCTTGGTAGATCAAGATATCTTTGTAAGAGTTCTGACAAACGTGAAAAAGGTCAAAATGTGGCATTTGACTATTTTCATATGAGTATTCATGAATGAGGTAATCAAACTGTGGCATTTGGTTGATCTCAGTAGTGGTTTCGAAGAATCAAGATAATCAGAGTATGGCAGCTGGTTATTATTGAGGTTTGTCTTGGAACAAGTTACTCTTGGGCATAAGGGTGATGAGTTGAAGACTCAAGGAGATTATTCTTCTTGAAGGTGGATGGGAGGTTATTCTCTAGTTTTTTGGATTACTATGCAATAGTAAGTCCAGTTGGTGGAGCATATCAAGAATCATGGTGATGATATCTTGGTGTGTGGCAAATGTTCTAACGTGTGTTGGGACATTATCTGGTTAAATATCCTTGGTGAAGGATGAAGCTTGGTGCATGCATTATGCCTAAGGAGCGTCTACATAGTCATACGGGAGAATGATGAAGTAGAAGGTCTGCCTTGGATGGAGAATGTAGTTAAGACTGAAGTAGATCAGGGTATTGCTAAAGGCAGAAGAAAAGCCTGTGAAAGGGACATAGCCCTATGGTCAAGTCATGCTAAAGAGAAGTTGATCAGCCTGGCAAGATGTGGAGTTTTGGAGCATGTGAAGATAAGGAATCTTGTGAATATGCAAGTCTGCAGTCTGAACCCTTTGCATCAGAGAGTGTGTGCGAGCTTATGGTATTTAGGTGTGTATGTTAACCTGAATAAGCTGCTCTGACTATGTTTTATTGGGAGCTTCTTGAAGAACTGCTATGCGAAATGAGTCCTTTGAATGGTAATGAGAAGCTGATATCCCAAAAGATGTTATTGAATGGTGATGAGAAGAGATGTTGTAACATCATGATTGCTGATGGTTATATTTGGAAGATGATTGAGTTTGTCCGTGTGGAGTTGGATGCGTGGAGTCTGTGAGCAGTGTCAAACCAGACATGATACTTCGTTGTGTTCTCCAAAAGTGAAAGTACAGTTTGTGAATGTGCTCAGCAAGGGTGCTCAAATGTTCATCTCCATCTAGAGCATTAGTTAACCATGATAGGGGGAGTACATGTCTATGGATGTTGCAGCAAAGGCAGATTCAGAGATTGTCAAATTGTGGCTAAAAAGGGGGAGAGTTAGCCTAGTTAGCCTTGTCAAATAGTTAGCCTAGTTAGCCTTGTCAAATTGTGGCTAAAAAGGGGGAGAGTTAGCCTTGTTGTAGGGGGAGTGTAGACAAGCAGACATCAAGGGGGAGAAGTGCTGCACATTGTGAACTACTGAACAGCTGTGATGCTGGTTCATGTTTTTGAGGGCGAGTTTGCCCTATGTTGATGTGATAGTTATGCTGATGTGATAGTGAGTTTGTGCAGCTTGTTGAAGAAGTGTTGCGTGTTTTAGCCAAAATTAGCCAAAGGGGGAGATTGTTAGTTCTTGTGTTAGCTGGAATTTTGGTAAAACAAAGTTGAACAATGCTTATGTCATATGTCTGATGTCATAACATTGGTTCTTATCATTAGCTGTTGCAGGGTTACAGTTTTGTGGTCGGATGTTATACATGATGTCTTGACATCAGTTGACAGAACATCAGAAAACCATCTGTTGTGGTTTTTGTATTGCAGAATGTTAAGGTGTTGAAGAGTTAAAGTGCTGGAGAGTGATGTCACATGCGATGTCTTGACATCACTATACCAGAACATTAAAACATCAGGTTGTGATGTTTTTACGGCTACGCGCATTAGGAGATCTGTTAGTTAGATTGGATGCGAATTTATTGGAGAAGATTTATTCTGATACAATTAATTCTGCATATCTTGTGGAGAATAGTTTGTTACTATTTTTGTGCAAATAGACATGGAGAATTGTTCCTAATTGTGTGGAGAAGATTGTTCCTATTTGTGTGGAGAAGATTGTGCCTATTTGTGTGGAGAAGATCTTGCAGCTGATTTAAAGAGAAGATTTAAAAGATACATAATATCCTGGAAATATTATGTGGAGCTGAATTTAATGCATAAAGATATGGAGAATATTTAGAGATTTAAATTGAAGATTTAATTGAAGATATATTTTGGAGCAGAATCTGTTACAGATTTAGCAGAAGATTTGATATGATTTGAAGGCCCAAATCCAGTTGGGATAAGGTTATAAATAGAAGCAGTGTAACCTAGTTTTATGTAAGCCAGCCATCATGTAGATTCTAAGGGCTGTGTTGGTTGATGAACCACCCGGTTTGTGGGATGGTCATCGTGTTTATCTCGAAGCCTGTAGGTAAGAGATGTATTGTTCTTGGAGGAAGCTGTTAAGCAACTCTAAGTATTGGTCTTAGTCATGAGGGTCATGTCTAGGTATTGTCATGGAAGTGTGTCTTCCAAGTTTAAGTGAAAGAAAAGTTTAGGAAAACAAGTTGTTGATGCAGTGACGGTGTAGTTGACTGCTAGACATCATTGAGATGATTGGAAGTGAGATGGAGTCTCTTACCTAGGGAGGACTTAGGTAGAAGGGTCATTGGGTAGTGATTGAATTAGGTAGATTTTCAACTGGTCTGTTGAGTCTGTAATTTGATACTACTAATGGTGGACTTCCTTCCTGGCTTGGTATGCCCCCAGATGTAGGTTGGTTGAACCAAACTGGGTGAACAATTGATTGTGTTCATTTACTGTTTCTTTATTACCTTGTTCATACAGCAGATTGCGATGTTGTGACATTGCACAAAGACATCACACATCTGTACCAGAATTTCAGTTGCTTTAGTTTTCTTTTCCATTTTTGGATAAAGATAAACCCCCAGTTGAGTTCATTCCTCACTGGATAGAGTCTTGATCGTTTCTCTTCAGTTATTTCCTGAATTGAACTTTGTTCCCTGACAATCACTATGTTGAAACTCCCTAGGATGTTAAACCTAGGTCGAGTGTGCATTTATTTTGCACTTTGTCTCCCCAGGAAGAATCTATTTAAAAATCACCATTGAAGATAGAATTTTCTTCTCCAGCAATTCATACCCAGGCGACAAGTGGCAGTCTCTTTATTTGAGCAGCTTGTTTTGTTCTCAGATTTTCTATTTAGATAACAAATGACAGTCTCTTTTCAAGATAGTTTGTCTATGCCCAACAAATTATCAAGGTTATCAACTTGTTCTCCATCAAATGGCATCTCTCAGGAAATCCGTTAGAGAAATTTGTTGAAGACTTTACAAGTGTTTCTCTTTATTTGAGAATTCCTGTTACCAAGTTTTTATTTGCTTAAATGCAATTTCAAACTACAACAATATTGCTCCTAAGTGATGTTATCCCCGGTGAGTCCACTATTCAAAGTTAATTCCATCAAATGGCATCTCTCCGATAAGTTTGGTGAAGATTTAAATGGTCTTTCTTTTTATTTGAGAAGACATATTTTACAAGTCAATCAGCCCGCATCTCCTTTGATGATTCCCGGTGAAACTTCCCAATCTCCAATAAGTTATGGATTCCCGCTGAAGTCATAGATCTCCAGTGAAGTTCCAATCCCCTATGAAGATACTCTCCCATAAGTATTCACCATTCTAGGAAGAAACTGAGACCCGTTCATGGCATACAACCTTGAAGCGTTAGGGAGGTTTATTTTACCTTTTCTAAATGAATCATTTAGTTAAAGAAGAAGCTGGATCATATCCTGATCATGGAAGCTTATTTTGGTCAGATACCTTTGGCTTAGGCTACCATATGTGAAATTCTGGTACCAGATATGTGTGATGTCACACACGATGTTACAACAACACACTCTGCACAATGGACAAAATAAACAACAGAAGAACACACCAAATTGTTAACCCAGTTCAGTTCAAACAACCTAATCTGGGGGCTACCAAGCCAGGGATGAAATTCACTATTTGTAGAATTAATTTACAGACTCAACAACCCAGTTGACAATCTCCTAAACTTAATTCCTACTAGTGACTTCCTACCTAAGAAACCACTTAGATGTGAGAACACTACTCAATCCCTAAAACACTCAAAGAACAACCTCTTTGAGAAACCTTGATCCTGCTTCACAGCTTTGATAAAGTTACACAACTCTCTTTGCTTCACAGCTTTAGAGAGGACAGAACACAACTCACCAATTCACACTAGAATGGTGTATACAAAAACACGCACAAAGACAATGTTTAACCTCCAGTTAAAGCTCCCTATCTTCTGTCTGTTTTCTGTACCTTCTTCCTTTGATCTATGCGCATTATATAGCCACCTGAATTGGGCTTGGACTCCTTGCAATATTTGATCTGATTTGTTATTTAAAACTGAATCTTCAAAACAGATTTTACCCCCAAAATCTTTTCAAATCTTCACCTTTTAAATCTCCTACAAACCTGCATCAAACCTCTATGCAACAGAGAATATCTAACCTAAGATATTCGCATCCAATGAGACAACCTGCTCTCCACAATTCCAGCTAAAACACAAACCTTAACAACATCACTAAACCTGATGTTATTAATTCTGCAGGCCTGATGTCACAACATCGCATGTGACATCAGACATCCAACTTAACTCTTAACACAGCCCAGTGGTAAGACTCAATGTTGAAACATCACCACCTTGACA
Organism: Lathyrus tuberosus; assembly: GCA_022829125.1. NCBI lineage: Eukaryota > Viridiplantae > Streptophyta > Magnoliopsida > Fabales > Fabaceae > Lathyrus > Lathyrus tuberosus. The sequence goes on along the minus strand of JALAZF010000737.1, from coordinate 1,402,293 downwards.
TCAACATTGAACAACCTTTGTTTTAGCAAAATTCCAGCTAATCCAAGAAACAACAATATGTTTGGTAGTGGGTAATCTTTCCTTCTGACTCAGACACCTGTTGCTTAGGCTATCATATGTTTGATAGTAGGTGGTGTTTTCTCTCGAGTTTATTACCTTTGGCTTAGACTATCATATGTTTGATAGTAGGTAATACTCCTTTCTTTTGGTCAGTTACCTTTGGCTTAGGCTACCATACGTTTGGTAGTAGGTAATCTTTCCTTCTGAGTCAGACACCTGTTGCTTAGGCTATCATATGTTTGATAGTAGGTGGTCTTTTCTCTCGAGTTTATTACCTTTGGCTTAGGCTATCATATGTTTGATAGTAGGTAATACTCCTTTCTTTTGGTCAGATACCTTTGGCTTAGGCTACCATACGTTTGGTAGTAGGTAATCTTTCCTTCGAGTCAGACACCTGTTGCTTAGGCTATCATATGTTTGATAGTAGGTGGTCTTTTCTCTCGAGTTTATTACCTGTTGCTTAGGCTATCATATGTTTGATAGTAGGTAATACTCCTTTCTTTTGGTCAAATACCTTTGGCTTAGGCTACCATGCTTGGTATTAGGTAATCTTACCTTTCACATTTATTACCTTTGGCTTAGGCTATCATATGTTTGATAATAGGTAATATTCGTTTCTTTTGGTCAGATACCTTTGCTTAGGCTACCATTTGTTCGATAGTATGTCATATTTTCTTATGAGTGATTACCTTTGCTTAGGCTACCATTTGATTGGTAGTAGGTGATCTTTCCCTTTAGTTTATTACCTTTGCTTAGGCTATCATTTGTTTGATAGTAAGTAATATGTCTATCTTTTGGTCAGATACCTTTGCTTAGGCTACCATATACTTGGTAGTATGTCATCTTTCCTTTCAGGTTACTACCTTTTCTTAGGCTATAACATGTTTGATAGTAGGTAATATACCATATCTTTTTGGTCAGTTACCTTTGCTTAGGCTACCATGCTTGGTAGTAGGTAATCTTTCCTTCAGATTTGGACACATTCGCTTAGGGTGCCATAGGTTAGTAGTAGGTGATCCTTCTTCTCAAGACTATTACCTGCTTAGGCTATCATGTGTTAGATAGTAGGTAATACGTCTATTTGATTTTGGTCAGATATCTTGGCTTAGGCTACCATTTGTTCGGTAGTAGGTCATCTTTCCTTATGTGTGATTACTTTTGCTTAGGTTATCATATGTTTGATAACAAGTAATGCGTCTCGTCTTTTGGTCAGGTACCTTTAGTTTAAGCTACCATTTGTATGGAAGTAGGTACTCTTTCCTTTCAAGTCTATTGCCTTTTACTTAGGCTATCATATGTTTGATAGTAGGTAATATACGTTCCTTTATTTTGGATACCTTTGCTTAGGCTGCCATCTGTTAGTAGTAGGTTATCCTCTCTTTCAAATTTCTTGCCTGTTGTTTAAGCTACCATATCCTTGGTAGTAGACACTACACACTTTTATTCTATCTGGAGATACCATATGTTTAAAATTGCCCCCAATGGTAGTTAGTAGTCTTTTCCCCTTGAAGTTGTCAACCTTTCCCCAGTGGAGTTGCAACATTTTCCTAGTACAATTATCCCATGTGGCATCTTTTCCACCACAGATGTAACGCCCCAGTTTTTGTTAGAGTTATTTAATCGAGTCGATTTAATTATTTTTGTTTTTATATTATTTTATTTTTTACTTTTATTTGGCAATATATTATTTTTCATCGTTATTATGTTTTATCACGTTTTGGGAGCGTTTGCGAGATATTTGAGTGTAGGGGTATTTTGGTCATTTTACTTATTTTGTTTAAGTTAGAAACTTAAAGAAAAAAAAAGAGAGAAAATAGTAAGGAAGGAAAAGAGAAAGAAGGAAAAGAGAAAGGAAAGAAGAAAAAAGATAAAAACTTGGGGTTTAAGGAATCGATTCAACCGACTTTTGAAAACACTATTAATCGGGTAAGGGTGCGAAACTCGATTATTCTATGCTTGTGTATGATTATGTATGTATGTATTTGTTGGTTGTTGGGTTGAAATTGAATATAGAACTAAAACCATTAATATGTTGAGATTGTTAGAATTTGATATAATATGTGTCGGAAATCATGTTTTAAGGTTCCTTATTGTTGATACATGTTAGATATATGTTGTTGTTCATTCAATTGGTAATTGGTTGTTGTTTAGATGAGATTTGGGAGTGAATTTGGTTGAATTTTGTAGCAGAAATTCTGCAGAAAAATTATGGGTTTCGCTGCCCATACGCGTAACAGGCATGGCAATACGCGTATTGGGTTGGGCAATACGCGTATGGCTAGGGGAAATTGAGGGCATTACGCGTATGGAACCCATTTTACACGGCCCTCTGCTGAAATGCGTAATGGTACGCGTACTTGGCAAGGCATTACGCGTGAATAGGAAGGCAATATGCGTACGGGGTTTTTAGTGGAATTTTTTGGGAGAATTCAGTCTTTGCCCATACGCGTAGCAGTTTGGGTAATACGCGTATGGATGGGTGAGCAAGCTGGGCATTACACGTATGGCCTAAGGCAATACGCGTATGACCAGAAAGGGTGCAGAATTTTCCCGATTTTGCGTTCGATGCCGTAACTTTTGATCCGTAACTCGGATCGAGGCATTCTTGGTACCGTTAGAGAGCTATTGAGATGTTCTTTCTTATAAAAATGGTTTTGAGATTGGTGGCCGATTTGATTATGTCGGGAATTTGGGAATGTGTCATTTTGTCGACTTTTACCATCTTAATTGTATGTGATTGTTGTGTTATCATGCAATATGCTTTATATATATATCGTATGACTTGTGTGCTGTTATATGATGTGAATGCATGTGATGAAATGTTGTGATGATGGTTTTTGGCCTTATGGCAAATAAATGCATTGTGTGGTGTTTGATTGTATATGCATGATTATGGGTGTATATATGTATGCATTTGATTGTCATGAGTCTTTGTATGCCAAGCATCATGATATGCATTCTTGTGATGTCGTGTGCTCTAGTGGGTGTGAGCGACAAACCGATTCCAGAGGGAATCTGCTATAACGGTCGTGAGCCTTATACCGAGAGGACCTAAAGCGACGTTATAGACAATCGTGAGCCTTATACAAAGAGGACCTAAAGCGATCGGATCGTGAGCCTTATACAAAGAGGACCTAAAGCGATCCATAAACATCGTGAGCCTTATACCAAGAAGACCTACAGCGACGGGGAACATCGTTTGCCCGATGGGGAGTTACACTAAGTAACAAGCGATGATTCCAATAATTCCTGAGTGAATTAATGATGAGAATGATGGATGGAACGGTACTGCATTGCATTGCATAGAGTCGTTGTATCGATCTCTGTGCATTTGCATAAATCATGAATGGATTGATTTTGTGTGGAATTGTGAATGGAATTGATGAGTTGAGATATATATATATATATATATATATATATATATATATATATATATATATATATATATATGTTGGTGGTAAATGTATTGTGCATGATTGATATGCTTTTGTGATGGATATATGAGATATGATATGTGTTGTTTTGTAATTGAATTATGGTGTAAGTTGTGGTGAGAGTGTTTTACATGTGTATTTTGTGTTATTATATAATTGTATGCAATTATATTATAATTGTGTTTCTCACCCTTCTGCTGTTTTGAATGCTCTATGAGGCATTGCAGATTAGATGCTGGAGGTCTTTTTGTGAAGCTTAGGTCTTCATTCTTTTGTCGGTCGGCTCTGATATGTAGCACCGGGTAGTCGGGGAGATCGTGTGTGATTATGTGTATATGTATATATGTTCTTTGGCTTGTACATGTATGACTCTGTATATGACCGACAACTTTTATGTTATATATATATGAGATTCAGCTGCAGATTTTTCACTTTTATTCTGTATCTGAATTGTGGGTGTTAGGAACTAAGTTCCTCTGTTATGTACTACCTGATTGTTGCATATCTCTATGAGCAGGTTGTTGTATTTTGTTTCAATTGATGTGGCGCCTCCGTCTATGCCATGAATGTTTTAATTATACTCTGATTATTTGTTATCGCTTTAATTAATTGGGGGGATAGATTGCGGGTGTTACATTAAGTGGTATCAGAGCCAGTTTGTGTCAGTTTATGTCAGTTTGTGTCAGTTCGTGCCAGTCCATGTCGGTCTTTGTGTTTGGGGTGAGCTGTTTGTTTAACCATAGTTGCTGTTATTGGATATGAACAGAATATGGTTGGTAGGAATGACGATGTTCTTGCTACTGCCATGCAAGTTATGGCTCAGGCTGTGCGGGGTGCAACTAATGCCGGTGGGAATGATGAGTTCAGGAAGAACAAACCGCCTGTCTTCAAAGGGAGACATGATCCTGATGGTGCTCAGATTTGGCTTAAGGAGATTGAAAGAATCTTTCGAGTGATGGACTGTGCTGAGGAACATAAGGTGAGATTGGGTACTCACATGTTGCAGGAGGAGGCTGATGATTGGTGGGTTAGTAAGCGTCATGTTTGGGAAGCTACAGGTGAAGAGGTCACTTGGACTTTGTTTAGCAGTGAGTTTTTTAGGAAGTATTTTCCTGAAGATGTTAGAGGAAAGAAAGAGATAGAGTTCTTGGTGTTGAAACAGGGTAACATGTCTGTTGTGGATTACACTGCTAAGTTTGTGGAGCTTGTTCAATTTTATCCACATTATGCTGAAGCAACTGCAGAGTTTTCCAAATGTGTGAAGTTTGAGAATGGGTTGCGTCCTGAGATCAAACAGGCAATTGGTTATCAAAGGATTAGGAGGTTCTCATATTTGGTGGATTGTTGTAGAATTTATGAGGAGGATAGCAAAGCTCGTTCTACTCATTATAAGAGTGTGAACGAAAGGAAAGGAAAGCAACCGTTTCGTGGTGGTCCTTATGTGACACCAGCTGACAAGGGCAAGCCAAGGGCTAATTTTGACAAGAGGCCAAGTGGGGGAGGTATGTCTAATCCTCTGAGATATTTTAGGTGTGGTGACTTAGGACATCGTCAGTTTGAATGTAGAAAGGACATGAGGAAGTGTTCCATTTGTGGAGGTATAGGACATGTAACAGCTGAGTGCAAGAAGAATGTGGTGAAGTGTTTCAACTGTGGGGAAGCTGGTCATGTTAGTACAAAGTGTCCGAAACCAAAGCAAGCTCCACCTGGAGGGAAAGTATTTGCATTGGCAGGAACTCAGACTACTAGTGCAGATCGTCTGATCAGAGGTACTTGTTTTATTAATAGTATGCCTTTAGTTGCTATTATTGATACCGGAGCGACTCATTCGTTTATTTCGTTTGAGTGTGCGAAGCGTTTGAATCTTTTGTTGTCTTCGATGGGTGGAGAGATGGTTATTGATACTCCAGCAGTGGGGTCGGTAACTACTTATTTGGTTTGTCTAAGTTGTCCTTTAACCATTTATGGTAAAGATTTTGAGATGGATTTAGTGTGTCTGCCGTTGGAGGGTTTAGATGTGGTTCTGGGAATGAATTGGTTGCAGTTCAATCGGGTTCATATTGATTGTTATCATAAGTTGGTAAGATTTCCTTCTCTTGAGGAAGACGGGGAATCGAGTTTCTTATCTACCAAAGAGTTGAAGAAGCTTTTGGCGGATGAAGCTCAGTTGTTTGGGTTGTTTGCATCGTTGACATTGGATAGTCAAGTTGCACTTGATGTGTTTCCAGTTGTGTGTGAATTTCCAGAGGAGTTTCCAGAGGATATTTCAGATGTGCCGCCAGAGAGAGAGGTGGAGTTTTCTATAGATCTAGTTCCTGGTACTAGACCTGTATCTATGGCACCTTATCGTATGTCGGCATCTGAGTTGGTTGAGTTGAAGAAGCAGTTGAATGAATTCTTAGAGAAGAGGTTTGTGAGGCCGAGTGTATCGCCTTGGGGTGCTCCAGTTTTATTGGTGAAAAAGAAAGATGGAAGTATACGATTGTGTATTGATTATCACCAGCTGAATAAGGTGACGATTAAAAATAAGTATCCTCTTCCGAAAATTGATGATTTGATGGACCAGTTGGTAGGTGCTTGTGTGTTTAGTAAAATTGATTTGAGGTCAGGTTATCATCAGATTAGAGTGAAAGAGAAAGATATTCAAAAGACGGCTTTTAGGACACGCTATGGACATTACGAATATTCTGTGATGCCGTTCGGGGTTTCTAATGCGCCAGGAGTGTTTGTGGAGTATATGAATTATATTTTCCATGAGCATTTGGATCGATTTGTTGTTGTGTTTATTGATGACATTTTGATTTATTCTAAGTCTCGGGAGGAACACGCGGAACATTTGCGAATTGTATTGTAAATTTTGAAGGAGAAGAGACTTTATGCCAAGTTGTCCAAGTGTGAATTCTGGTTGTCAGAAGTGAGTTTTCTTGGGCATGTGATTTCAGGTAATGGTATTGCTGTGGATCCATCCAAAGTAGATGTAGTTCTACAATGGGAGGCTCCTAGATCGGTTACTGAAATTAGAAGCTTTTTGGGTTTAGCAGGATATTATCGAAGATTCATTGAAGGGTTTTTCCAAGTTAGCACTTCCTTTGACCCAGCTGACTTGTAAAGGTAAAGCGTTCATTTAGGATATTCAGTGTGAGGAAAGTTTTAGTGAGCTGAAGAGAAGATTGACTACAGCTCCGATTTTGGTCTTACCGAATCCTACTGAACCATTTGTGGTGTATTGTGATGCGTCTTTGAGTGGTTTAGGTGGAGTGTTAATGCAAGGAGGTAAGGTTGTGGCTTATGCTTCGAGGCAATTGCGGGTTCATGAGAAGAATTACCCTACTCATGATTTGGAATTAGCGGCTGTGGTGTTTGTATTGAAAATTTGGAGGCATTATCTCTACGGTGCAAGATTCGAAGTCTTTAGTGATCATAAGAGTTTGAAATACTTGTTTGATCAGAAAGAGGTGAATATGAGGCAACGGAGATGGTTGGAATTTTTGAAGGACTACGACTTTGGCTTGAATTACCATCCTGGTAAAGCTAATGTGGTAGCCGATGCGTTAAGCCGGAAATCTTTGCATATGTACGCTTTGATGGTTAAAGAGTGGGAACTTTTGGAAGCATTTAGAGATTTGAGTTTGGTGTGTGAATTGACATCTGATATCGTGAGGCTTGGTATGTTAAAGGTCACTAATGATTTTCTGTCGACCGTTAGCGAGAAGCAGAAGTTGGATGTGAAATTTGTTGATTTGTTGATGGTTGGATATGCTGTCGACCGTAGAAGAGGATGACAGTAATGAGAAATTAAGAGCCAATATGGAGATTATGCAGAGAAAGCTGAAGGCCATGGAGGGAGATAATGTCTTCAGTTCAGACCTTAAGGATATGTGTCTGGTTACTAACCTAGTAATTCCACCAAAGTTCAAACTGCCAAGCTTCGAAATGTACTCTGGCGCTACGTGCCACAGAACCCATTTAGCCATGTATTACCGACGAATGGCTGCGTTTGTGGATAACGACAAGTTGATGATCCATTACTTCCAGGATAGTTTGAAAGGGGCTGCCGTAAAGTGGTATTTGACTTTGGACCGATCTAAAATCCAATGTTTTCAAGATGTATTTGATGCTTTTATAAAGCATTACAAATACAATATGGACTTAGCGCCCGATCGCAGACAATTACTGAGTATGTCACAGAACGATACCGAGTCTTTTAGAGAGTATGCACAGAGATGGAGAGAGCTGGCTTCACAGGTAGAGCCACCTTTATCTGAGAAAGAGTTAACTGATTGGTTTATTGACACAGTGAGACCGGAATTCTACGAGAGGATGATCAGTAGTGTGTCTGCTAATTTTTTTGATATTGTCGCTGTGGGGATTAAAGTAGAGCTTGGTCTAAAGAGTGGAAAAATGACCAAGAGAGCTGGTAGTTCGAGCGACAATGCCAAGATATCCTTCAAAAGGGAAGGAGATACCAATGTGGTGATGACACACAAAAAGAAGAGAAGTAAGTCCTGGAAACATCAGCAACAACAGCGTTGTTATGTTCAGCAACCTTATGTGGCCGCCATTGCTCAAACGTTCAACAATCAAGCTTCAGTTTATCAACCGGTTTCTCAACCACCAATGTATCGACGAGCGCCCAACACTCCTGCCTATTCACAACAGACTCAAGTTTTTCGTCAGAATATTTCAGGTAAGAGAAGGGGTGGAAGGCCTCCGAGTTCTCCCATCCCCATGACGTATACGGCATTGTATCCTGTTTTGGTACAACAAGGATTAATAACTACAAGGTCACCAGGCCCACCTCGGGATCCACCGCCACCTTCTCACGATCCCGATGCTCATTGTGCATTCCATGAAGGGGCGCCAGGCCACGATTTAGAAAGTTGCTTGGCTTTGAGGCACATTGTGAAGGGCTTAAGAGAAAGGAACATTTTGTCTTTCGATGGCTCCCAGCCTATCATCAAGAACAATCCTTACCCGCTCACGAGATAAGTAATGCCGTGAAGGATGTATCAAGATAAAGAAGGGCTGTGATTGAGCACCTTTTTGGTTCTCTGTATTCGATTCCATAAAAATGGCAATCTTTTAGTTGTTTCAGCAATTTTATTGTATTGCCTTTGCACTTTGAATTTGTATTTGCTCATAAGCTTTGTTGTACTTTCAAATTGGCAAGTTTAATGAAATATTTATGCATTTTTTGGTTAAGTCCATTCGTTTCACTCATTTATTCTTGTGTTCACAAATATCTTCACCTTGTTTCACTCTCTTTTTCACCCCTTTTTCAAACAAAGATTAGGGAGGATGATGAAAACCTCATGTTCATAATTGCTGTGGTATGCCTTCAAATTAACCTCGCCGAGGATGTAAGGCATTGTTTCAATACATCCCTCGTTAACCACTTCGAGCTTAGAAGTTTTCTTTCATCACACAAAAAAACCCTTAATCTCAACCTTGGGGTAGGGTAGTTCTCAGTTTAACTCGGTTATGCATTCAAACACGAGCGCTTCATATAAGGCGTCAGTCAGCTTTCAAATCAAGTGACTTCTTATTTTTGGAGTTTTGAACGTATATCTTGAGTTAACTGAGCGTAGGATTTGAGCCTTTATCTTTTGTTTCATAAACCATGAACCAAACCACATTACAACCCCTAAAAGACCTAATTGAGGTAAAGGTTGTTTTGAGAAGCATACTACAGCAAGGTTGAGTAACCTGACTCCTAATAATCTTTGTTATTTGGCATGTGTTGATCACTTCTTCTGTCATTTCATAAATAATCAGATCCACCTTTGTTCTTGATTTAATCAATCAGCGTGTGCTTCCATCAAAAGCTTTATTTTCAAACCTTGCATGAATTTTGCATAACTTTGCCAATTTTAATAAACAACGCTTGTTTGCAATACCATTCAATATCAAGGAAACCCAACAAACGCGGTCAGTCAAGGAATTGAACTTGATAAAGGAAATTTGGCTCAGACAGGGGCAACCAAGTGAGAGTTGACAGATCAGGGGCAGAACGCTGCAGCTCAGAATATTGGGGAAAATATTCTCGGGATCATCTTATGACAAGTTTTGACTTCAGTAACCTATCAGCAGGGGCAAATCCGTTCCCCAGTAATTTCTACTACCATTGGAATATCTCAAGTATAACTGAATAGAAACAGCTACGTCGAGATTCAAGTTGGAAGATTTTTGAAGTATCTGATTATTTCAAGTCTTCCGTAAAATTCTTTTGACTGTTCAAGTTGGAAGATCTTGAAGTACCCTGTATTTTAATTCTTCCATAAAATTCTTTTGATTATTCATCCCCGAATCTGGGGCAGTTATGTCGAGATCTCTCCAAGAGTTGGAAGATATTGAAACACCTTGTATGCCAATTCTTCTATAAAATCCTCTTGTTATCGTATAGACCGTCTAGCCTGGGGCAGATGAGATTTGAAGATGGTAGTTATGCCAGTGGAATGCATAATTATTTTGTTAGCTCCTCATCAAGTTGCTACATCAGCTGAATTCAACTTCCCAATGGATTTATTTTCCCAACAAAGAAGAAGAACTTTCCCAATCTGCCCGACATTTGTCTAAGCTAGGCTTGTGCTTTGGTTTTCACCTTTGAGTACCTGACCCCAGCTCTTTATACGAGAATCCCCAGAGAAGCTCAAGTTTTGCTACAACTGGAGTTCTTAGTCACTAGAATTGTTATTGGTCTTCGAACGCAATAACTTCGTCAATTTTCATCTGATTCTTGGAAGCGGAATTTCTAAGAAAACACAAAGATAAACTAAGTTTTACTCTGGAATTAAGACTTTTTGGGGAATCAAGTTGGTACAGGAAGAGTTAGCAGTACTGTATCTTTGGCTTGGATTTGCCATCTCCAGTGAAAAGAAGATTGCCCCGGTTGTCCTTGATGTTTGGGTTTCAGGGTGTTGGCTTGTGTTACCTTTTCTTCTTTCCTGTTTTGGCGTCGTTCGCGTCGTTTCTAGCATATAGCTAGGCATATGCATCATACCCTAGCATCTTTGCATCCTTGTGCTTTGTTCTGCTTGTGGTCTCTTGTTGTGCATGTCTTTATTTCCCCGGTGAAGTAAAGACATTCCCGGTTTGCCTGGTGTTGTGCTTGTTCGGTCTTAACCTTTGCGCGCCAGATTTGAATCTTTAAAACCTTTGTTGCTCTCCAAGAAGTTTAACATTAAAGATTTTGTAAAAATGTGTTGTTGTTCCTCGTCAACCGATTTGATGAGATGTTCTGAGTTCAGGTTTCGTACCTTCGGATGTGTTCCTCATGTTTGATGAGATGTTCTGAGTTCAGGTTTCGTACCTTCGGATGTGTTCCTCGTCAACCGGTTTGATGAGATGTTCTGAGTTTAGGTTTCGTACCTTCGGATGTGTTCCTCGTCAACCGGTTTGATGAGATGTTCTGAGTTCAGGTTTTGTACCTTCGGATGTGTTCCTCGTCAACCGGTTTGATGAGATGTTCTGAGTTCAGGTTTCGTGCCTTCGGATGTGTTCCTCATGTTTGATGAGATGTTCTGAGTTCAGGTTTCGTACCTTTGGATGTGTTCCTCGTCAACCATCTTTGATGAGATGTTCTGAGTTCAGGTTTCGTGCCTTCGGATGTGTTTTTATTCCTAAACTGTTCTTGTTTGAATCGTGTCAAACCTGAACCGAGTCTTTGTTCGAATCGTGTCGGACATTGCCCCTTAAACCGTTCTCGTTTGAATCGTGTCAAGCTTGAACTTGTTCTTCGTTCAAATCGTGTCGGACATTGAACCCTTACCTTGGTTTTTTTTTTCTGAAACTTGCTTTAGGCTAAGCTTCTTGGAACAATTTTCTTCAACCTTAAGGCTCCTATCTGGTGCACAGAGTTTGGCTCTTTCTTTCTAGCTTTTCTTGAAGATCCCATCTTGAACTCTTCGGTATAAGAATCCCCAGGAAGTCTTTGTTTGGTTGTCTGTCTTCTTTTGATTGATCCCTAGTGATCAGGTTCTTCTTTCTGGTTTCATGCCCAGAAAGAGTGTGAGTTTGTTTCACCCCCAGTAGTCTATCTCCTGGGACCTTTCCCAGTGGAGATCGCCTTTTTCTTTTCCCCAGTGTTTCTTTGGAGTCTCCCCGGTGAGTCTCTTTCGTTGGTTAGCCTGTATCCCCAGTGAGTTGTTTCTCTTGGATACTAGCCTTCGTCTTTCCCCAGGAAGCCTTTCTGTTGTTTTCTTTTCGTGTGTGCCCCGGTGTCTGGTTTGTCTGCATCTTTGCATCCTGGCATCATATCATTAGGATTAGAGTTCATGACATGTCAGCATTTGCATGTCTTTCGCTTGTCCTTAGCATTTGCATTCCATCTAAGGGCAAAATTTTCGGTTTGCTATATTTAGATATCTTTCACCTAGATGTCCCTGGAATCTCCGTTCCTTGTACCATCGGGTGAAGCTATCTAAATAGGGGCAACTGTTGTACCCTAAATTTTCACCCCATAGATGTCATCTAGCTTGTGTGCATCTTAGGATCATATCTGTGCATTTGTGTGAACTAACCCATATCTTGTAGTTTGTTTCATTGGGTTAAAATTAGGTTTGCTCATCATTATGAGGCTCCAAAAGTTGCTTGAATCAAGTCAAGTCAACAAAAGATCTCCAGTGCAAGAACTTTGGAATTAAGGTTTACCATCTGAGAAATCACTAAGAAATTGGCTCCATCAAGTCAAGATTTGTGTGGTTCATTTACCACTTAAGGTCATCTACATTCAAGGGACTTCACTCAACAAAATCCAATATCTATTGGTCCTCAACAAGAGAAGTTTGAGCCTCAGATCCACTATACCTCAGAATTAGGGTTTTTGTGACACTTGGCAGTCATTGGTCCTGATTCTCATCAAGAGGAACTCCCAAACCCTAATTCTTGATTCTATTGGTTTATCAACATCCTCAAGGGTCTCCCAAGACCTTTAAATGAGAAGGAAGAAACAAGTTTACAAGATTCAATCTCAGTACATTCACAAGCAGAACTAGGGTTTGTCAGAAACCCTAATTTTTGGGGATTTTGGTTCAGATGGAGAATTAATGTTTCTAATCATCATAATATGTCTCATGAAGTATTCAAAGCATCCATATCAAATTTCATGAGGTTTCTTGCAAGGGAAGTAGGGTTTTGGTCATGAAAGATTTCATATGTTTGATTTCTCCTCTAATAGCAAAATTTGATTTGATCATAACTCATAGACCACACGTCCAAATAGAGTGAATCGAAGCTCATTGGAAAGCTCTCTTCAAGATCTTCAATTGTTTCAATATGAATTTTCTCCTAAAAATGCTTAATTTTTGAGTTATGGAGCTTGCAAGCCAAACTGACCCGAAGACTTAGTGAAAATTCTGCATATTTCCCTCAACGAGCAGCCAACTTCAAGCTTATTTTTCACCAATCTACATTGAGATTCAGAACTCGAGTTCCACATGAATATTGTAGAGGGCCATGAGAGCTTTCCAGAAAGTACAAGAACTCCCCAATCCATTGAGGGAGTTGAGAGATTCGAAGGCTCAAAGTGGGAGGTCTCATTACTTGCCATCCAAGAAACCACTTTTGTGAAACTTCCCCAAATCAGTTTCTAATCAATTCTCTTCATCAAATCTGAGTTTCAAACACTTGTTTAACATTAATACAAGCATGTCCACGAAATTGAATCAGATTTAGCATTAAAATAAGGATAAAAGAGGTGTTGTGCAAGTGGATGGAAAGAGAAACTTTCTAAAAGTGGAAAGTATTAGTTTATTCATTGAGCATTGGACCTTTCAACTCTAAACAGTGTTTACTCAGATGAGCAGAGATATTGGAAGATTTTCCTTCTGCAATTTGAATCCCTCACACGATTTATAAAGGGCAGATTTGGCATTTTTGGCAAAATGGCCATGCCTTGAATCCACACCCTTTCCCTATAAATAGCAGCTCATGTTCTCAGCATTTCTCACCAACACTCTTCACAAAAACACTCTAAAAAGCTTATAAGCTCAAAGCCTTGGCAAGTAAGAAAGGAGGAGGTGAACTTGAAGAGGTTGCTGCTCACCAAAAGGGAAAGAAACCAGTTTATACTTAAAGGTGCAGTGGACATATTCCACTAGGTAATCCCATTTCTCACACTCCATATTCAACATTCATGCTCATGTAGGTTGATATTGCCTTCGTGTTATATTTCTGAATATTCGCATGATGTTGTTGTGGTATTATTCCATTTATTGTTCTTAACGTGAAGTTGCTGTGTTCATAGTTCAGTTGCTTTGTATCCATGTTAAGCCATGTATCAAGACTTTATTTGTTGTTGCTCATTGATAAGCAGGGATGTTATCATCCTCATTATCATTAATCCCTAGCATTTTGGTTGAGATGTTTTGAAACTCATTTTACTTGCTGTTGAAGTGTTGAACTGCTCTAAAACCTGTCCTTTTTATGTCAAACTGTTTGGACTACTAATGGCAGGATTCTTGCTCATGTCTCATTGAAGGGTAATCCTTTGTTTTGCTATTCATGTTGCTGTCAGAGATTGAATGTTTTGTTATTACTACTAACTGTTAAGATGCAAGCTTGCTTTCTTAAACTCATGTTGTTACCCTTGGTTTAACATTTGAGGTGTTGATGTAATGATAGTAATGGTATGCTTCTGAAACATCTCCAAACACATTTGGTATTAGGTTGAGTTTTGTTCTGCTTAGGGATACTTTGTTCCTTTTCCATTCACCTTGCTACCATGTACTTGTTTAGCTTTGATGTTTGCCTTGTATCAAAATGGCTTGCTTTTGTGTTGATGCTTGTTGAATGCTGTCTTTGAGCATAGAAGCTGTTTTTGACTCAGTCTATCATAAAGACTATCTTGGCATCCCTTCATGTGTTCACCTATATCCTAATGTGCACATAAGCTATGACATGTCATGATCATTGTTTTGAGCTAAGTTGACTTATGTACTTGAGACTGAGATATTTGAACTGCTAACCTCTTTAAGTTATGCAACTGCTTGCCTTGCTATGTGTTCAAATCATATATGCAAGTTTTGTTAAATAAGCTATCTTGTCTTTAAGTCATAGAGCACATCCTCAATGTTCGCTTGTGTGTAGAGTAACATAGTGCTACCTTGTGATAACTGACTACTCATGTGTATGTACTTGTTGATTTTTGTCCCTAAAATGAAAGTTGATTGTGAACTCATTCTGACATAGTGCTGCATTTAGGCACTTTCTTACATCCTGTTATGCACACAAATATCATGCCATATAGTCTCTTCTGTTGCACCTTAAGCCAACTTGAATATTGCACTAAGGTTTGAAGCACTGAACTATCAATCTTTTGGGTGTATGGCCTGATACTATGTCTATTTGTTGTTCTTAAAATGTCACAAATTATATAACATGCTTTACTGGTGCCTAGATGACTGTGTGTAGAGGTTTGAGATTAGGTTTTGAGGACCATGTACCTTTGCTACAAACTTATGTGCTTGACTTGTTTCCTTATCTACACCATGCTAATCTTAACTTAAATGACATAGAAATTTGGCTTAAAGGTGTGGCATGATCATGTTTCTGGTTTAGGTATCCCTAACTGTTGTGGTCATATGCATAATTGTCATTTTGGATTTGTCTTCCCCTGCCATGATCCAAAGTTTGTTCCTACCTGTCTAGCTGTTGTTTGGTATGAATGCCATCAACAAATGCATGATCATAATTCTGATATAGTCATGCTTCATGATAAGACTTGTGTGTCTGGTATGCATTTGTTTTGATTAGAATGTTTGGATTGGCATGAGAGTTTAACAAGCTGCAGTGTTGTTATTTCTTGTCTATACTTTGCCAGGATACCATATTTATCATACTAATTGTTTACTTCCTGCTCTTTGATTAATTAATATAGACAGGACCTTTGAGCTCATGTAAGCTTACTGATACCTTGAGTCTTTAAATTGATGTCTTGGCATGTTAGTTTTCTTTTAACTTTAGTTTTTATGACAAGAGGATGTAAGTAAACTTGACACTGCTTTTGTTTACTGCTGTAAGTCACATAGGATGCCATGAACACCTGGTATGTGTAGACCTGATGCAGATTGGCTTGATTTTCTGATTATATGCTTGTGCTCATGTTGGTTTGTCATCATAGTACAATCAATATGTACTCTCACTTTTTGCCAACTCACAATGTTGCCATGGCCTGATCACCTTTTGCTCGGCATCATGCTTTGTTTGGACTCATGCCAATGATTTGAACACATGATGTTTCTCACTTCACATACTTTGAAGCCTATGCTTGAATTCCATGAACTATATGTTAAGTTGTGCAGATCCTTATCTGTTTGTGTGCTATGTCATGAGTGTCTTTCCTTTGTTTGCTTATTATCATAGGTATGAGTTAATACAATGATTGTTTGAACCTGTCCTGCCTTGATTCAGAAGCATCTATATTGTCCCTCTAATTCGTGTGCCATGGCTGAGTTTCGAACTTACCGTGCTTTACATGCTTGGGATGGTGAATAATAATTGAAACTTCATCCAGGAACCATGACATAAACTCTCCATGCCTGCATATGAAAATGTGTCAAGTGTTTTCCTTAGCCTTTGTTTTGGTAATTAAAACCTGTGTTTTATGTCTAAGATCTTGATTCGAGTTGATCATTAGTTGATTGGTTCAGTTAGGATTCAACAGTATATGCACCACTTAAAGTTCAGTTATCTCTATGAGTATACTTGTTTTAATTCTTTTTTTGTCTCTTCAAGATTGGTTTTGCTTTTGACTCATAAAACAGTCCTTGACAGTCTGCACCTCAAGTGGCTGAGGTTAAAATGTTGTTTGATAATCCACCTTGTGGAAGTAAGTTTGTGTAAATTAATGTTAATACAAGTAGGATAGAAATTTGTTGTTTTGCTATATGATGATAAATTGCTCCTGCTGTACCGTATGCCAAGGAAGTTCTGCAGGTTTGTGTTTTGGTTGGACAAGGGAAGTTTTTGATCTTTAGTGGAAACGGTTGTTTTCTTTAGGTCACGCGCATAGACTCAAGTATTTATTGAGTTGTATTATGTTTGGATGAAACACGCCGTCCCAACGGTCACACACACTCTTCACGCCTTGCCTTTCACATGCAGTACCTGGGTTCGATCCTACGGATCAACCCTTTTTCTTTTCTTTTCTGTTCTTCCATTTTATCTTGGTATTTTACTTTTCGCTGGCGCCATATGACCACTACGCACACCCAGCCCAGATGGTGGAGGTTTTGTATTGTTGAATCCAAGGACATGGGTTCAAATCCCATATGGACACTTTCTATTCTTTTTAGTCATTTATTTCCTTTTTTATCTAAGGCTTATTATATGCAAGAAACATTTTAATTATTATTTCCAATTATGTTATTAATTATCAATTTGTGTCTTAACTTTGCATTTTCTAAATGTATGATTAAATGTTAACTTCCAAATGTCAATTATCCCCTTGTAGTTTTTTTAATTACCTTGTGTGTTGTAATTATTAATTGCAATTGTGTTGATTAATTATCCATCTTGATTTATTAATATCTTTTGTTAGCATCTTTGTTGATCTTGAAATGATATTGAATTGACTTGTTTGATTGTAAGATAATATATCCATGTTGATTGGCCATATGTTTGACTTTATATGAATTCTATCATGCTCTAAATATCATCTTTCATATCACTTCTCTATGTTTGTATTCATAAAGATTGAAGCATATTGATCTTGTTCTTGTATATCATTCCTATATGTTTGTCTTCCTAAAGATTGAAGCATATTGATATACTCTTTTATCATGTTCATCTTATCCATATATTCATCATAACAATATTGTCATTCTCATGCTTATGTTGTTTTATCTATTATATCAACGTCTTAGCTTTTATCTTTATCTATTCTTGTAATTATCAACTATTTTTATCCCCATATTCCAAAGGAAGGTGAATAGTGTTGACTCTTAAAGTCATTGCCCCCATCTCAACCTAAGTAACCTCTTAGGAAGAAACATTATTTCTTGGCCTCATCAGAGCCATAGAAATCACAACTAGCTTTAGGAAGAGTTCTTCAACTCTTAATGATATTCATCATAATGAATTTATCACTTTCCCTACTGACTAAACTTCAACATAGGTCCATCTCAACTAGATCTAGAGAGTTCTTAAACTCTACAATGAGCTTGTACTCATTTCCCCTCTGAATATTGACCATAGTCAATAATTCAGTAGAAGTAGAACTACGCATACTCTGATTCTATACCCGAGGATACGTAGGCGCAAAGTGCGATGCTTTGTCGAGTATACTTAGATACTAACCCCTAGGGTTTCAACCTTTAGCATAGAACCTTTAGCAAACATAAGATAAGTTTAAACAAGAGGCTCCCGTAGAGTACTACGGACGTTTAGGGTGTTAATACCTTCCCTAGGCGTAACCAACCCCCGAACCTTAGATCTTTCCCTTTAGGTTTTACTAACGATCTTGAACCTTTCCTTTGGATAAATCAAAGTTGGTTGTAAAAGAAATATGATGCAAGTTAATTAATAGCTTGTTATCTGATTTTCACCGCAACACATTCATTTGGTAATTGGTTGTTGTTTAGATGAGATTTGGGAGTGAATTTGGTTGAATTTTGCAGCAGAAATTATGCAGAAAAATTCTGGGTTTCGCTGCCCATATGCGTAACAAGCATGGCAATACACGTATTGGGTTGGGCAATACGTGTATGGCTAGGGGACATTGAGGGAATTACGCGTATGGAACCCATTTTACACGGCCCTCTGCTGAAATGCATAATGGTACGCGTACTTGGCAAGGCATTACGCGTAAATAGGAAGGTAATACGCGTACGGGGTTTTTAGTGTAATTTTTTGGGAGAATTCAGTCTCTGTCCATACGCGTAGCAGATTGGGCAATACGGGTATGGATGGGCGAGAGAGTTGGGCATTACGCGTATCGCCTAAGGCAATACGCGCATGACCAGAGAGGGTGCCGAATTTTCCCGATTTTGCGTTCAATGCCGTAACTTTTGATCCGTAACTCGGATCGAGGCGTTCTTGGTACCGTTAGAGAGCTATTGAGATGTTCTTTCTTATAAAAATGGTTTTGAGATTGGTTGTCGATTTAATTATGTCGGGAATTTGGGAATGTGTCGTTTTGTCGACTTTTACCGTCTTAACTGTATGTGATTGTTGTGTTATCATGCAATATGCTTTATATATATATCGTATGACTTGTGTGCTGTTATATGATGTGAATGCATATGATGAAATGTTGTGATGATAGTTTATGGCCTTATGGCAAATAAATGCATTGTGTGGTGTTTGATTGTATATGCATGATTATGGGTGTATATATGTATGCATTTGATTGTCATGAGTCTTTGTATCCCAAGCATCATGATATGGATTCTTGTGATGTCGTGTGCCCTAGTGGGTGTGAGTGACGAAATGATTCCAGAGGGAATCTGCTATAACGGTCGTGAGCCTTATACCGAGAGGACCTAAAGCGATGTTATAGACGATCGTGAGCCTTATACAAAGAGGACCTAAAGCGATCGGATCGTGAGCCTTATACAAAGAGGACCTAAAGCGATCCATAAACATCGTGAGCCTTATACCAAGAGGACCTAAAGCGACGGGGAACATCGTTTGCCCGACGGGGAGTTACACCAAGTAACAAGCGATGATTCCAATAATTCTTGAGTGAATTAATGATGAGAATGATGGATGGAACGGTACCGCATTGCATTGCATAGAGTCGTTGTGTCGGTCTCTGTGCATTTGCATAAATCATGAATGGATTGATTTTGTGTGGAATTGTGAATGGAATTGATGAGTTGAGATATATATATATATATATATATATATATATATATGTTGGTGATAAATGTATTGTGCATGATTGATATGCCTTTGTGATGGATATATGAGATATGATGTGTGTTGTTTTGTAATTGAATTATGGTGTAAGTTGTGGTGAGAGTGTTTTACATGTGTATTTTGTGTTATTATATAATTGTATGCAATTATATTATAATTGTGTTTCTCACCCTTCTGCTGTTTTGAATGCTCTATGAGGCATTGCAGATTAGATGCTGGAGGTCTTTTTGTGAAGCTTAGGTCTTCATTCTTTTGTCGATCGGCTCTGATATGTAGCACCGGGTAGTCGGGGAGATCGTGTGTGATTATGTGTATATGTATATATGTTCTTTGGATTGTACATGTATGACTCTGTATATGACATACAACTTTTATGTTATATATATATATATGAGATTCAACTGTAGATTTTCCGCTTTTATTCTGTATCTGAATTGTGGGTGTTAGGAACTGAGTTTCTCTGTTATGTACTACCTGATTGTTGCATATCTCTATGGACAGGTTATTGTATTTTGTTTCAATTGATGTGACGCCTCCGTCTATACCATGAATGTTTTAATTATACTCTGATTATTTGTTATTGCTTTAATTAATTGGGGGGGATAGATTGGGGGTGTTACAACAGATTTCTTGTCTTGCATTTCATATCATGTCATATCATATGCATTTGGTGGCATCTTAGGGCAAAAAATTATGCATGTTTGTATTTAAGTCTCTCCTATCACGTCGAGATGAAGGTTTCAATCTTCATATCTCCGGATAGAAGAAACTTAAATAGGGGCATTTGTCACACCCTAATTTTTAACCCTAAGATCCCACCTCCTTTTGCATCATCTTGCACTATTTTAGGTCAATCATCTATACATTACTAACCCATCTTTTTAGCTTTGTGTTGTTTGCTTTTGTTCATTTGTGGGTTAGGGTTTCATTCCAAGGAGGTTAAAGGCTTGATCAGTCAAATCTTGGAGAGGTCTTCAACTCACCAATTTCTAATGTTCTAAAGAGATATCTCTTCATCAAATTCAAAACCAAATGACCTCACATCAAGTGTTTCAAAGGCTCAATTGCTCATAATCAAGAACCAAGGTTTATCAAGCCAGGGGTTCATATACTCCAAGATATCTCAACAAGATCATATGTCCACCAGGATTAGGGTTACAGGGTTGTGTAGTTAATCAAGCTACTAGTGGCACCAAGGCTAGGGTTTTAACCGGAGACATCTTATGGTTGATTCTTAAGGCAAGCCTTATCCATTTGGATCATCATTATTTTCCAAAGTTCTTATATGGCTCATGGATCATCACAAAGTCCCTTAGAGGTACATGTAGGCTGAGGAATAGTCAAGATTTTCATCTGGTCAAAGAAAAGTCAACTGTGGTTCTGAAGGGGTTCAAGGCTTGGCTTTTGGTCATTTAGGTCATGAGAGGCCATCTCAAGTCATTATAAGTGCTATGGTGAGATTTAATCAAGAAGAATTAAGGAAAATCATAAAATCAAGAGGTTGCTAAATTAGGGTTTCAGAGGTTCCTAAGTGTAAAATCCCCTCTCTTAGCACCTAGCTTCCATGGTAAGTTTCATCATGATGCAAGCTCCATCTCATTTTCCTTCAAACATGAGATTTGCTCTTTATTCTCCAAGCTTTCTTTTGAGTACAAGAACTCCTCCATTGAATTTACACATCTCAAGTTATGATGTCTTCAAGTTGGTGTCTCAAAATTGAAAGGATTTAGAATCATCTAAAGGCAACCAACTTCTAAGACAAATTTCACATGGATCCAAGCTTTTCCTTAATTTCCTTCAAACATAAGAGTTATTCTTCACCCTCTAAGCTTTCCAAAAAGTGCAAGAAATCATCATTCCCATATGTAGAACTCAAGTTATGATCTTCCTAAGTCAATGCCATTTTTGGATGATTTAGTTTTGGTTATCCACTTCAAGGCCAAAATTCATGAACTTCAAAGCTTCAAGTCAAGTTACCTACAACATGAAACTTGTGCCTCAAGGTCTTGCCTTCATCATGACCTCAAATTTCGTGTCATTTGATGTTTTATGATGCAAGTTAGGGCATGGTGAACAAGCATACATGGTTATGTGACATGGTTTGGTTTTCTTACTTTTAAAGTCACAATTTTGAGCATTTCTTATTTCTCTTTTGTACCATGTCACCATCATCACATAACACTATCAAAATTACCTAAAATGGGCACGCATACATTCCCATTTTCAAGCATTTTTCAAACTTTCACACCATAATGAGAAATTATCAAAATACCTCACAAATCCATCTCCTTTTGATCCAACCATCCAAATTCATTTTCTCACCCTCTTTTGTACTGAATGATGACTTGAAGTAGTGAGAGAACCATCCAAATTCGTGTACACTCACATTTTGAGGTTTTTTTGGCAAGTTTGTAAAATAACTCACACACACATTATGGGCTGCCAAAAACCATCTTAACCCACCATATATAATCACATGCAAATCCTAAACATGGGGAGAGAGATCATTTACTGCAGAACAAGCTTAAAACAGCTCAAATTCCTTAAGTTTTATCTCACTCCGAATCTGCATTTTTCTTGAAGTTTCCATCTGTTTCTTGCTTGATTCCTACTCAGTGAAGCACAAGGAGGCCACTGGTGAGCTTAAAGTGAAGCTTGAGCATCATTTGAAGGACCAACGGAGTTGCTCCATTAGGTATTTTTCTTCACTTCGAATCTCCCATTTTAGTCACAGATATAGGTTCATGTGGGTTGCATCTGAAGCCCTACCATACATAGGCAATGTTTGAATGCTTGTTGTGCTTGTTTAAGCAAATTTCAGTTTGAGTATCAAAATATCGTGTTGAGTCTTCACCATGTTAGAGGAACCTTTTTGAAAACCTAAGGCCAGATTCTTGTTCCTCATGAAATTTTCTTCAAAATTATGTATGGGGTTTTGATTTTTATTGGGTTTTGCAAACAACTCTGGTGAGTCTGACTAGAGCCCTAGCTCCCGCATCTGATGTGTATTTTCATGCGTGGAGGTTTGACTGGTTGGACATGCTGAGGTGTGGGTGATGTGGTGTGTGCGTGGCATGAGGTGGCGTCCACCTCTGATTAATGAAAGGATGCGTTTCATTTTTTCTGATGTGTGTTGGTTAGTTTGACATGGGCCTGGTTTACTTGCTCTTCACACCCCCTGATTCCGGCCCATTTGAACTCTACAACTGAAATCATGTTATTTTCATAATCGCTGCTACACCCCCTTTGTCTCATATTTCTTTTTTTTTTCTTTCTCTTATTTATTTATTTATTTTAAATAGTTTCAAATATCATAAAATTCCAAAAAAATATTTTCTAGATACTTTGACATCTTATTTTATTTTTCATAATTTTTATTTTTATTTTTATTTTATTTTGATTTATTTTCATGATGTGTTCATTTGACCTAGTTTTGAAACAATGTCTTGGTTCATGCCTCTTCCAATTGCTTCTTGATCCAATCTTTTGAACTCATTTAGGAACATGTATGTAGGGAATTTGAATGTTCATTTGATGTTTTAATCATGTATTTTGGCTTTTGTTTGAAATTTTTCTTGGTGTTTAACTTCTTTGATCAATGGTTTGTGTGTTTGCCTAATGTTTGAGATGTTTTGAGTATCTTTTGTACACACTCTTAGGCACTCTTTTAGAGCACATTGATCCACTTCCGTCTTGATAATATCACCATTTTTCCGTAATTTTTGAAGCCTTTTAACTATTTTTCATGTATGGTGCATTGTATGCTTAATTGTTTAAATGTGTTTGAACTTTGTGGATTGATTAGGGGTGCACTTGTGCAACCACTTAGGGTTTGTTTTCCCCTATTATTCTTGATTTAAATATCATGAGGTAGAGCCCTTATTTGAGTTTCATTAGGTCATTTCTTCCATCTTGCTTGATGCCTAGTTGAAGCTTGTGTCTTTTGTTTGAATATGCTTAATGTTTGACCTAGTTTCTATCCTTTTGATCACTTGTGCTTGATTGAATTTTGAAATGCTTTTGAATGTGATTACATGCTTCCTTAGATTTATTATGGCCTTTATTTCATTATCATTTGTCTATTTTCTTACTTTTGGTTAAATTCCTAAGTTGATGATGTTTTGAGCTTACCCCTTTTGTGCTTGACCTAGTTTCTCAAGGTACTTTCTTGTATGACTTTAATGGTTGATTGTGAGTTCTTATGAGTTTGAATTGACTTGGTTTGAGTGTTTTATTTCATGATATGTTGGTCATTTTTTGTTTTTTCTTCTTCCCTTTCTTCACATGGTCATCTTTATTCCTTTATGAGTGGTTTGAATGGTGTTTGCCTAACTATTTTGAGCATGTTGCTTGTGGACTTGGTTTGATATTTTGGAATTGAATGTGATATGATACATTTGAGTATGATTCTGACCTTGATGCTATGGTATGTCTTACTTGATCATATGTGCTTTGTGCCTTGCTTGAACACTTACTTTTCTTTAAGGATGACCATGATGTATGCTTGCTTAGCCTTGATGCATGTTTTGGATTTAATCCTTGTTGTGTCTCTTGTGTATTCATAAGTGGATGTTTAAGTTGATATTCATGGTTATGTTACTGCCCTTCTTTATTCTCACTTCATCTTTGTCCATCTTACTTGGTTGCTTTGACATTTGATGTATGTTTAGGGTTCTCTACCCTTATGTGCTTTGCGTACTTGTTTCTCATCTGTGCTTAACATGATACATACCTGATCCATGATGTGATACTTTGCTTGACAAGTTGATTGGATGTTATATTAATTGTCTCACATGTTGATATTCATCATTCATCTTTGGCTTTGACCTTTGATGTTTATCATTTACATTCTTCTGATGTTTTGATTGCCTCTGTTGTGAGTCCAAGGTAAAGACTTTTGGTTGACTATACTGTAATGTGCATTGCATATCTTTTGCATTTCCCTCTTCTTCTTCTCACTTCTTTGCTTGATCCTTACTCCCCTTTAGGTTGATTACCTTAATGTATACACTTAGATTTTTCCCTTTAGACTAACACTTAGTCTACATCCTTAGGCTAGTTTCCCTTAGGATGTTTTCAACTTTAGATAACCTACAGTTAGGTTCCCTTATTCTCCCATGAGATAATTAGACATGATTCATCCTTAGTTGAGATATAATTATCCTACCCCATGACATAGTTGAGAAATATGTAGATTCTTTTCCACTTGAGAGAGGTATGTGGCATACTCGTCGATTCTATATCTGAGTTGAAGCCCTTCTTTTAATGTGAAGCAAAGATCCATCTTTCACATGTTTTTGGTGGTTTAGGTGAGTATTCTACTTAAGATGACAACATGTCTCTTCTCCTAAAACCAACCAACAAAATTTGTTTACCCTTAGTGAGGGGAACTACGAATGCTCTGATTCTTTTAGTCAAGATATGTAAGCACGAGATGCGATGTCTTGACGAGCATACTTGGGAATAGCACCTTAGGTCTTCCTTTTCTTTTTACCATTTAGCAAACAAATAAAAAATAACAAATAACAAATAACACAATAAGACAAGAGGTTTCTGTAGAGTACTACAGATACTTAGGATGCTAGCACATTCCCTAGGTATAACCAACCCCCGAACCTTAGATTTTCTTTTTCTTTGCATTGCATTGCATGTTTATGGGTTATTCGTTCTTTTTCCCTTCCCTTGGATAAATTAAACATTGGTGGTGAATTATGATATGTGATTCAAGTTAATTAATAGCTTGATATCCAATTCTCACCGCAAGAGAAATGGAGATTTCACTAGGGATATTCTCCCTAAAAGGGTTACACCTAACTTATTTTAT
This sequence comes from Lathyrus tuberosus, assembly GCA_022829125.1. Lineage (NCBI taxonomy): Eukaryota > Viridiplantae > Streptophyta > Magnoliopsida > Fabales > Fabaceae > Lathyrus > Lathyrus tuberosus. The sequence goes on along the minus strand of JALAZF010000737.1, from coordinate 1,377,117 downwards.
ATGTGTTATTTATTGTATATCTGTATACCTGTATATCTGTATACCTGTATATCTGTATATTTGTACATCTGTATATTTGTATATCTGTATCTGCTTGGATTTTCTGGATGTAGTGTTGTTATCTTGAGTGGTGAGATAAGTCTTAACCCGGACTTGAGTGCACTTATGATATGATGGTGGGTATAGTCAAGGAGACTTCGAGAGTAATCCCGAAGGAGTTGACTTGAGATCCCCTACTCAGTTGAGGCCTTCTTGAGGGTAGTATATGTTGAACGAGTAATCGTGAATGCATTACTGCTTTCGACCTAGGAGATGCAGCACCAGAATTCAACATAATAGCAACAACTAGTTTAGTAAAAGTTCTATTCTTTCTTTCTGCTTTATAATTCATTTCAGGAGAATATGGTGCAGTCTTTTCACGTACAATTCCCCGTTGTTTATAAAATTCATTAAATAAACCAAAATCAAATTCAGTTCCCCTATCACTATGAAGTCTCTTAATCTTCTTACTAAATTGATTTTCAAATTCATTCTCATAAGTCTTAAACATGTTAAGTGCTTCAATTTGATTCTTCAATAGGTATAGATATGTATAATTATAGAAATCATCGATAAAAGTGATAAAATAATGTTGATTATATCTAGTTAAGGTGTCATCTAGTTCATATATATCATAGTGTATAAGATCTAAAAGATCAGAATCTCTAATTAGTTATTTGTGTGATATCTTTGTTATTTTAGCTTGACTTCAATATTCACATTTAATTAACCCATTGAGTTTTAATTTTGGGATTAGGCTATAATTACTTAAATTAGAAATAATGCGTTTATTAACATGACAAAGTATAACATGCCAAACATTAAAATCACAGAAAGAGAAATTTTATTCGATTCAACATGGAACTTAAACACGCCATCAGTAACATACCATTTCCCAACAAAAATACCATTCTTAGAGTTGGTGTACAAATCTGTCCCTATAGGCTGACTAAACCATGCCTTATTTAGAATAAAAATGGAAACATGATTCTTTCCTAATCTAAGGAACGTGCATGACATCCTTTAATATTAAATTCTTATTGGAGGTGAATTTCAGCTCTACGTCTCCAATTCCACAACATTAGTGGTGTGAGTATCTCCCAACAACATTTTCTTATCTTCAGGATTTGTGTATGTTTTGAACATAGCACGATCATAACAAACATGTTAAGAGGCACCAGTTTCTATCCACCAACCATCACATTCACTAACCATGTGCACTAAAGCCAACAACATGTTTAGGCATACTCTTACATCTCTTAGCCATATGACCCGATTTTCCATAATTAAAGCAAGTGAAAACAGGAGCATAATTTCTTTGAGGTGGTGGACTCTGCCTAGCAATTGAAGCAATCGGGGCACTAAAAGGGTTCTTAATTCGGCTCACAACATTGTGATTTTGATTCTTAAGTGGTTTTCTAGATGGTTTCAGAACCGTACCAAAGTTCTTTTTATTGTTAGAAACAACCAAGACTTCGTCTTTCCGATCTTGTCGTCGAGAGTATTCTTCAATTCGGAGGTGAGTAATCAGACTCTCAATTGAAAATTCTTTTGTTTTATGGCGAAACAAGTTTTTAAAATATTTTCAACCAGGGGGCAGCTTGTCAATGATAACAGTAATATGAAATTGTTCGTCTAAGGGCATACCTTAAATGGTGATCTTTTGAGCTATCTTTTGAAGTTCGTGACACTGAGATTCCACGTACCTTTTATCTACCATCTGATACATGAAGTAGCAGCTAACAACATACTTCTTTGTTCTAGCTTCTTCTGTATCATATTTCTTTTTTAGAGCTTCTCAAACCTGTTTTGTTGTATTGTAGTTACAATAATAATAAAAAAGATCACCAGCAAGACCGTTCAGAATGTGATTTTTGCATAGATATCATTCTCTTGCCATATGTAGATTTCTTTTCTCAGCTTTAAATCACTCGCTTTAATATGTTTCAGTAGAATTACTAGTTCCATCTAAATCCAAAGATTTCTTGTTGTTAGTTTTTTCAGTTGATCTAGAAGGAGCAACACGAATGTCCTTAGTCAAAACATTGACAACCTCAATTTTTTCGCCTTAAGAAAAATTGCATCTTTTGTTGCTAGCATTTGAAATGACTTCCCTCAAACTTGAACGGATTTTCAAAGACAACAGCCGCGGAAGTACCAATAATTTCTTCAGTAGCCATGACAGTTTGAAATGTCTTAAAATTGTTTTACAGTTTGGAAAAAAACCATAGAAGAAATTAATGGGTCAAGTCACGGACTAGGCCGCTCTCTTTAAAACGTTTTGCGGCACTGCCCAAAATTATACAAAGTAGTCGTACTACCACGATGCCTCCAAAATAAAACAACTCAATTCTATTGTACGATTACGGCGCCTCCAAAATAACATAAAGTTGGATACCCTTGGGACCAAACCGAGTTGGTTTTGATAATGGTTTTTGATTATAAGGGTAATTCCAACATAATTTGGTTGGTGTCAGAGCAATATTTCTCAAACCAAAAATTATGGTATCCTTTGAGTCTAAATGGAAATCTAATGAATGTTCTGTGAGTACTTTCACAACTTGATTCCTAGCATTGTTCATCATGGGAACCCGTTTATGCAATTACAACTACAACTAAAAAGCACAGAAAGAACACATGGACGAGGTTTTTTTAGCCAAATAGCCATGAGTGATTCACACTTCTATTTGAAATAAAAAAAGTGTGAGTGATGAAATATGATTGATGGAAGGAAAGAGTAAAAATTGACACGGAAGTGATTATGAGACCCATGAGACATTATTGGGCGGGTCCATGAGGTTGACTCGAAGTCAATTGCTATGAGTGAAATAAATTAGTCCATCCTGCCATAATTGTTATGTCGTGTGGGAGACTAAACATTTTTAAGGGTATTCACAGACCATTTTGCTTCGCTTTTAGAGAGATTTCGATGTTCGAACCAATTAAATACTAGTATATATAACTGATTAATTTCGATTAGATTTGCATATTTTTACGATAAAGCCAGCATAATCAAATTGAAAAATAACATATAGTTTAGATTGGATTGATTGAATACATTAAAAATATGTGTGCAAAAATAATTTTAAAAATATCTATTTTGCATCAACTAATTTTCTATAATAATATAAAATCCATAATTTTTTCATTTATCCATATTGATTATGAATGTCACAAATAACGTTTTATTTTTTTAGTTGAAGTTAAATATCTTATACTAATTTACATATAATTTACATGATAATGATAATATAAATTATATGAATTAATTATGGTTGGTTCAGATAAACGGTCTCACGGGTATAACTTTTAAAATTTGTTGTCCGAACATATTAATATCGAGTTTTATTGGTTTTGTTCGATTTTTTTTTAATTAAAAAAATGTACAACTCAAACACTATGATTTAGATTCGGATATGATTCAGATTTGTCTGAACCAATGAACATTTCTAATCATTTTGATTGCTTTTCTTATTTTCTTATGAGTATGATTCATGGTAGCATGTACTCACCCTACCAAAGAGTTAGTTAGGTATTTTTGGACTCAACCAAATTAGCCAATTTAAAATATAGGTATAATACCTTTTTAGTTCCTTAACTTTATATCGGATTCCATTTTAATTCTTTAAGTTTTAAAAGGACCAATGTAGTCCTTTCTATTTTTAAACAGCATCATGTAGATCCTTTCTATCTAATTCTCATAAAAGGCGTCTATTTTTGCACGCGTGACATATGTTCATACGCGTGGCACCTGATGTGACATATACCGTCAATTTTCTTTTATAAACAAATTTTAATTTTTTAGATTCATTGAATAATTAATGTATTTAGTCTATATATTATCTAAATATATCATTCATTTAATGAATATAAAAAGTCAAAATTTATTTATAAAATATAATAAAATCACTAAAATTTCAAAAGAAATTCTAATATTTTGCCTTCACCAGAAATAGAACACGCACCTATTTGGTTAGTTGGAAAGAAACTACACCACTATGCAAATTATTTATTGTCAATTTAATACCCATTTAATGCCAACACTACTTTCCATTTCTCACTGGACCTTTCATTTCCAACTGTTCAATAATAATTTCCATCAAACAAATTAGAATGACTTATTGACTTAGAGCATCCACATTCATCAACCACACTTTGGTTCTTTAAATAGAATCCACACAATTTTTTATATTATATTATATTTCTATATTTTCTAAACAACTCAATTACATTTTTCAAATATCCATAAACTCATCAAAAACTCTAAAATGAGTTCCACCAAATCTCACAATATACCTAACATTTATATTATATAAAAATTAATAATTAAAACAATTTAATTCAAATATATCAAAATACATTAAAAAATTATACATTTAAAATAAAATAAAACAAAACAAAATAAATATATATTAAAAAATACAATACATCACACAAATAATTCATTAAAAAAATATATTAAAATAAATTACTAGCACAAAATACCACTACAACAAAAAGGACTTATAACATCTCACCTTAGACAGCGCTTTATTACAAAAGCGCTGCTATAGGTCAAAAACACGGAATCTATTAATTTAATAAAGGAAAAGCGCAAAAAAATATAAGACCTTAGACAGCGCTTTAGTGAAAAGCGCTGTCTAAGGCCTTTTAAATTTTTAAAAAAATTTAATGGAAAATATTAGACAGCGCTTTCCTTAAAAGCGCTGTCTAAGGCCTTTTAAATTTAAAAAAAATATAAGACCTTAGACAGCGCTTTTAAGGAAAGCGCTGTCTAAGGTCTTAAATATTTAAAAAAATAAAAACAAAAGCGCTGTCTAAGGCCAATCTTAGAAAGCGCTTTTAAAGCGCTGTCTAAGGGCCACCTTAGAAAGCGCTTTGTTGAAAAGCGCTGACTAAGGTCTAATAAAATTAAAATATATGAATATACTCAGTTTTCATTTTCAGTTTTGCGCTCTTTCTTCTCCCTCCCCTGTTGCGAACGGATACTTGCGAACCTGAGCTAAACCCTTGCCGTCGTCCACCGCGCCGTCGTCCACCGTTCCTCCCTCATTTCGCGACTCCGACGACCTTTACTCCACCGTGACCGTCTGTTCCTCTCTCATTTCGCGTTTTCGTCACTCAGTTTGGAAGTTTAAGAGTTTCAGATTATTACACATTTTATAAGGTATGCTGATAATGTTGCTGTTGATAATGTTGTTGTTGATGTTGATAATAATGTTGTTGTTGATGTATTACACATTTTACACGTTTCAGAGTATTACACATTTTACACGTTTCAGAGTTTCAGTTTGGAAGTTTCAGAGTTTCAGAGTTTCAGTTGATAATGTTGCTGATAATGTTGATAATGTTGTTGTTGATGTTGATAATAATGTTGTTGTTGATGTTGATAATAATGTTGTTTATGTTGTTGCTAATGTTGGACTGTTGCTAATGTTGATAATGTTGCTAATGTTGTTAATGTTGTTGCTAATGTTGGACTGTTGTTGGATATAAGAATAAAATATGTGCTAACTTCATTTTTGGTGATATAGGAATAGAATCAATATAATGTGTTAGTTTAGTTTGTTCTTGTTAACATTTTTCTACATTGTTAACTATTGCTATATAATGTGTTTGTTTAGTTTAGTTTAGGTTAGTGTTAGTGTTAGTGTTAGGTTAGTGTTAGTGTTAGTGTTAGTGTTAGTTTAGAACATCTATTATAGTTTGTTCTTGTTAACATTTTTCTACATTGTTAACTATTGCTATATAATGTGTTTGTTTAGTTTAGTTTAGTTTAGGTTAGTGTTAGTGTTAGTGTTAGGTTAGTGTTAGTGTTAGTGTTAGTGTTAGTGTTAATGTTAATAATGTAAATTCTTGAGGTTGTTGTTCTAAAGAACCGAAATTCAAAGCAATTTTGTTAATGAAGTTAATTGCTTTGAATTTCTTAGTTTGGACTTGTTATGCTAATGTTAAATTCTTTCTAACTGTTAGGATTAATAAGTAGGAAAACCATGGATAAAAAATGGATGGATGCCGATCGATTGTCCAAAGAGTACGAGAATGGGGTATTGGATTTCGTTAAGTTTATTGTTCAACACGCTGACGCTGAAGAGCTCAATCGAATAAAATGTCCTTGCTTGGGTTGTTGTTATGTTGGTAGGGTTGACGCAGATGGGTTGAAATCGCATTTACTGATGAATGGAATTGATCGAAGTTATAAGTGTTGGATACATCATGGTGAGAAAATTAACGAGAATGTTGAACCGACGAGGAAAAGTAATACAACCTATGCTTCAGATGACAAAGACACGGAAACATACGATTGTGATCGAGTCGAAGAGATTGCAGAAGCAGTTGTAGAAGATCTTCATGATTGTCCCGAAATGTTTGAGAGGTTGGTAAGCGATGCAGAGAAACCGCTCTATCAAGGTTGCACTAAATTCACAAGACTGTCTGCGGTATTGAAGTTGTACAACTTAAAGGCGGGCAATGGATGGTCGGATAAAAGTTTCACAGAGTTGTTGGCCCTTTTGAGAGAAATGCTACCGGAAGATAATGTTCTTCCCAATCGAACCTATGAGGCCAAAAAAATGTTGTGCTCTATTGGCATGAGCTATGATAAAATACATGCTTGTCCAAACGATTGCGTTTTGTTTCGAAAGGAATATGCATCGTTAACTGAGTGCCCTAAATGCGGTTTGTCTCGATATAAGAAAAAATTGTCTCCAGCCAAGGTCTTATGGTATTTTCCTATAATACCGAGATTTAGGCGCATGTTTCGTAGTGAAACCGATGCAAGACACCTGACTTGGCATGCAGATGAAAGAATTATTGATGGAAAGTTGCGACATCCGGCTGATTCACCACAGTGGTCGAAAATTGATAATGATTATCCTGACTTTGGGGAAGAAGCAAGAAACCTTCGTCTGGCATTATCTACTGATGGAATGAACCCGCATGGTCTTCAAAGTATCTCACATACCACATGGCCTGTGATTCTTATGATTTATAACCTACCTCCGTCGCTATGCATGAAGCGTAAGTACATGATGTTATCTATGTTAATCTCTGGGCCTAAACAACCAGGGAATGACATAGACGTATACTTGACACCTTTGATCGAAGATTTAAAGATATTGTGGGAGAACGGTGTGGAGGTTTATGATGGATATAGGAAAGAAAGTTTCAATTTGAGGGCGATGTTGTTTGGCACAATTAATGATTTTCCAGCTTACGGGAATCTATCAGGGTACAGCATAAAAGGTGAAAAAGCGTGTCCTATTTGTGAAGATAAAACAGTTTCGAAGCGATTGGACTTTGGTCATAAGAATGTCTTTCTCGGTCATCGTAGATTCTTAAATGCCAAACATCACTACCGTGGGTGGAGTCAAGAATTCAATGGAGACACCGAAGAAGGTAGAGCTCCACCTATGTTGTCAGGTGACCAAGTTTTTAAAAAGGTGAAAGATATGCGTACTGAGTTTGGCAAACCTTTTGCACATAAGGTTGTCAAAGGTGGGTGGAAAAAGAGGTCGATATTTTTTGAATTGCCATATTGGAAGTCTTTGTACGTGAGACCTTTTCTCGATGTTATGCATATTGAGAAAAATGTATTTGAAAGTGTTATTGGTACGTTACTCAATATAAAAGGAAAGACTAAGGATGGCCTTAAAGCAAGAAAAGACTTGGAAGCGATGGGGATTAGAACTGAATTAGCACCCGTGAAGAAAGGAAGACGGACATATCTACCACCTGCTGCTTTTAGTCTGTCTAGAAAGGAGAAGAAAATATTGTGTAAGTTTCTGAGTGAAGTTAAAGTTCCAGAAGGATACTCTTCAGATGTCAGAAGACTTGTGTCTATGAAAGATCTCACGTTGAAGAGTTTAAAGACACACGACTGCCATGTTATAATGGAACACTTTCTACCAATAGGTATACGTTCTATTTTGCCAGTGAAAGTAAGAAGCGCCATAACTAATTTGTGTTTTTTCTTTAGGTCAATTTGTAGTAAGGTAATCGATCCCGATATCTTACCAACACTACAAAAACAGATAGTTATTACCTTGTGTGAGCTTGAAATGTATTTTCCTCCCTCTTTTTTTGACATAATGGTACATCTTGTTGTTCATCTTGTGAAAGAGACACAGATGTGTGGACCAGCTTATATGAGATGGATGTACCCTGCTGAACGTTATATGAAAATATTAAAAGGGTACGTGAAAAGCCGAAGTCGACCAGAGGGGTGTATTGTTGAACGATACATTGTTGAAGAAGCGGTTGAGTTTTGTACTGAATATTTGTCCAATGTTCAATCGATTGGACTCCCCAAAGCTCATATTTTCGAAAAAAAGGATGGTAAAAAATTAATTGGAAATAAAATTGTGACAGTATCAAGGGATGAACGGGATCAAGTGCATTTGTATGTTCTGCACAATGATAATGAGGTTGAGCCATATGTTGAGATGCACAAGGATGTACTCCGAAGGTTAAATCAGAACAGAAATGAAAATTGGATAGTACGAGAGCACAATCAAAGTTTCATACAATGGTTAAAGGATCATATTTATTTGAAGCGCTCTTCAGATCCTGCTTCAGTAACAGAAAGGTTGAGATGTTTGGCATATGGTCCAACTTTGCATGTGTATTCTCATAGCGCATACGCAATTAATGGATACACATTTTATACCAAAGAACAAGACGATAAAAGTACTATGCAAAATAGTGGTGTCACCGTCCTAGCTGAAGCAATGCACATATCAAGTATGAAGGACTTAAACCCCAAATATGCAAATCTGTCATATTTTGGAGTTATTGAGCACATTTGGGTGTTTGATTACGAGAAGTTTCAGATTCCAATCTTTGGTTGCAAGTGGGTAAATAGTAGTGGCATACGAATGGATAAGTCTGGATTTTTGCAAGTGGATCTTAATAGGGTGGGGTACAAAGATGAGCCTTTTATTCTAGCATCGCAAGCTAGACAAGTGTTCTATGTCACTGACCCGACGAGTATGAAATGGTCTATAGTGCTTCTATCTAACAAAGTGGTTGATGATAGCGGTGTAGATCAATGTGATAGCGGTGTAGATCAATGTGATATTGATGTTGAGAATGGGTTGAATAGAAATGATCAAGATGAGGATCTTATAGCGGATGGGTCATATATCAGAAATGACCATAACGAGGGAATTTGGATCCATTCATCCGTCCGCATTGATAAGAAACAAGTAATTCATATTCCAACCAAGAAAAGAAAGAGATGTTAGTGAAAGAGGTAAAATTTGTTATATACTTGATTTCTTTATTATATTTGTTATATATTATGTCATATTTGTTATATTTGATATCCTTGATTTTTTTATTACATTTGTTATATATTATGTTTGATATCCTTGACTTCTTTATTATATTTGTTATATATTATGTCATATTTATTATATTAGTGATGCTTACTTGATAAAACTTAGAATTTATCCATATTTTATTTTCATTTGTAGTGTCCTCGGCAACGCAATCAAATAGATTGCGGCTATTTCATGTTGAGATTTATGAGAGACACTATTTCGTTGGATCGAATGGAGATTCCACCCGATGTATGTATTTCTAACTTATGAGTTATTTTAACACATATCTCTCATATTGTCTAATGAAATAGTTAAAACTAAATCAAACTATATGTTATATTATTATGTAGTATTTTGAAGAATTCAGGAGTGCTACTTACACAAAGGCTCTATTGGATGAAATCAAAGAGGAGTGGTGTCAATACATTATGGAGCTCGGAATTTTACAAACTTAAGGTATAATATTATACTCTTACTTTAATTGATGAGAATTTTAATATGTGTAACTTTGGTTGGAGTAATGCTTTGGTTGGATGCAATTTTGGTGTATATACTTTGAATTGCAATTTTGGTGTATATACTTTGAATTACAAACTTTGAATTACAATTTTGGATGCAATTTTGGTGTATATACTTTGAATTACAATTTTGGTGTATATACTTTGAATTGCAATTTTGGTGTATATACTTTGAATTACAAACTTTGAATTACAATTTTGGTGTATATACTTTGAATTACAATTTTTGGTGTATATACTTTGAATTTTAATACTTTGAATTACAATCTTTGTGTTTTCAGGACCTATAATGTAGATTGAAGCAATGTTTTGGTTGGATGCAATTTTGGTGTATATACAATTTTGGTGTATAAGTAATATGTGCATTGTAGAAAAAATGCTTTGGTTGGAAGCAATAACTTTGGTTGGAAGCAATGCTTTCGTTGGATGCAATTTTGGTGAATAAGTAAAATGTGCATTTGTAGAAAAATGTAATGATTTGTAATTATAAATAGGTGTATATACAATTTTGGTTTGTAATTTTAAATATATATATTGGTATGAAATGCCAATTTTGGATATATAATTTTGGTGTAGAAAGGCCAATGGTTTGAATTGCCAATTCTGAAAAAAATTGCTGGTTGAAAATTACAGGTCAAATTCTGGTTGAAAAAACCTGGTAAAATTGTGGTTAAAAAAAAATTATATAAAATTTTTCGTACACCTTAGACAGCGCTTTTGGTGAAAGCGCTGTCTAAGGTGTACTAAAAAAGTCAAAAATGGAAGGTCTTAGACAGCGCTTATGGTGAAAGCGCTGTCTAAGGTGTACTAAAAAAGTCAAAAAAGGAAGGTCTTAGACAGCGCTTTTGGAGAAAGCGCTGTCTAAGGTGTACCAAAAAAATCAAAAAAAGGTAGGGCTTAGACAGCGCTTTTGACGAAAGCGCTGTCTAAAGTAATCCATATAATGTGAAAAAGCGCTGTCTAAAGGTACCATAGACAGCGCTTTTCATTAAATACACGCCCCTTTAGACAGCGCTTTTGGTAATACCAAAAGCGCTGTCTAAACCTATAGCGTCGCTGGTTTATACAGCGCTTTAAAGCGCTGTCTAAAGGCTAAAAAAGCGCTGTCTAAAACCGTTTTTGCGCTAGTGTACATAAAAAGATATATTTAAAACATTTTTCAATTGTTGTTATCCTCATGTCCATAACGTTGCCATATATGTTCTACCAAGTCTTGTTGAAGGTGTCGATGAATTTGTTTATCACTAACATCAAATCTTCTACGTAGGAACTCTTCAAAATCAATATTAGAATCATTCGACAATATTGTCGCATCATTACTCAAATGATCATAAGAAAAATCAAAATTTTTACCATATGTTGCACGTTCATCTTCAACAATCATGTTGTGTAATATGATGCATGTATTCATTATGCGTTGGAGTGTGTCTAAGTGCCAAGATCGTGATGGGTTACACATGATCGCAAATCGGGATTGGAGAACTCCAAATGCTCGTTCAATATCCTTTCTTGCTCCTTCTTGATGTTGGGCAAACAATTTTCTCTTATCCCCCTGTGGCATCGGGATACTTTTTACAAACGTGGCCCATTCAGGATAAATACCATCTGATAGATAATAACCCTTGTTGTATTCAGTACGATTGATTGTATAATGAACCTCGGGAGCTCGTCCTTGCAGAACATCGTTGAAGACATTGGATTGGTTCAACACATTAATATCGTTGTTTGAACCCGCTACCCCAAAGAATGCATGCCAAATCCATATCGTTGTTTGTAGCATCCAACAAACTTTTGAACAGATGGATTAATTTTGTGCCATCGACCTTTTAGTTGCGTCGGTTTCCTCTCATTGTAATTGATGTCACGATGCTTGTTGTAAGCTTCACCGATCCTCTTCCAAAAACTATCTCCTTTTTTATCAACCCCAACAATTGAATCCTTAGAAACGTTGAGCCATGATTGAATGAGAACTTCATCCTCTTTTTGTTGAAACCTTTGTTTATGCGTATTCACAACCGGCGCGGATGCAACTTCTTCACCAAGGTTAATAGTTTCCAAGCTATCTTGAGTGCAAAATTGTGGTGTTTCACGTTCTTCATCATTTGATTGCGCACCACTGCTACCTATTTGAGTCCCATGAGGCATAGTGGGGTTAGTTGATTGAGATATAAATGGTTGATGTTGATATGGATAAGGTGGTGTATAATATGAGTAATTTCCAAAGTGTGGAATATTTTGTGGATTTGGGATAAAATGAGAATTTTGAAATTTTGGGTTATGATGTGAATTTGAGATAAAAGGTGCATTTCCAAAATATGAGTTGCTTTGTTGATTTGGATTAGAAGGATGACTACCACCATTTTGTATAAAATTAGACCAAGAAATGGGTTGATTGGGATCCATTAACAAATAAATATGTAGAAGAAAAAAATTAAAATGAGATAAAATCAATAGATGAAAAATAGACTAGTTGTAAATGTAAATTGTAATAAAATTAGTAACTATTTATAAGATTAAAAAAAATTACCGTTACATTTTTAACAAGTAAAAAAGTAGCCGTTAAATTTGGCATATATTTGATCAAAAAATTAAGGCATATATATTGGCATATATTTGTAACAGTACTTTTTTATTTGTCTATAATTTACAAGTTACATTTAAAACTTATAAAAAGTAACCGTTAAAATTAATACTTCCTCCGTCCTAAAATATAAGAGAAAAAAATACATTTTTCTTGTCCCAAAATATAAGAGAAAAAAATCAACTTTCATCGTTTTCAAGATAAAATTGAATGCAACTTGCATTTAATTTGTTTTCTCTCTCATTTTTTATATAACCAACAACCAATAAAAATTGTTTTTACATCTTTCAAAACAATTTATTTCAACAAAATCTTAGTCAAATTATTATGATTTTACTTTTCTTAATAAGTGTGATTTTGATTTTTTCTTTTATATTTTGGGACGGAGGGAGTATAAAATAATTGTTGGAACATGAAAAGTAGTTGGCAATAAAAAACGTTCACATACCAGACCACAGTCACAAACCAAACTACCAAAGCACCCTACTTTTGTTTAATTATCCCACAACTCTGATAACAATAGTCTTGGCATTTGTGTAGAAACTATATGTAACATGCGATGTGTATGCTCTTAGTGCAGCTTTGCTTTGATAATGAATAGGTGTGACCAGGCCCGGCCCAAGGGCAAGGTAAACAAGGCCATAGCCTTGGGCCTCACTTTTTTAGGCCATAAATGAGGCCTCCAATTGAATTAATCAATAATTATATATAGTCTGAGATGTTTTGATTAAATCTTTGTTGTAACTCAGCTATGAAGTAATTATCATACATCTTTGATGACATCGGTTGGATACCTTCTAATGTAAGTTTTTGAATCTTATTTTTTCCTTTTCTTAAATATTCTCATTCATTCAGGGGTGCATTTTTCTTTTCTTAATCAATTTTTATAATGATTAATAAAAATTATTAGGGTTTCATTCTCATTCATTTAATGACATTGGCCATTAATCTAACAATATATTTATCATTTGGTCATAAAAAATTTATTTTTTATTTAAGAAAATTAAATGTAATTTTGATTTTAACATCTTATCTAATGTCAATAACTTTAAGTTAATTTATAAAATAATACTGTCTATTTAATATAACTCTTAAAATATATAAATATAATAAATAATTATTTTTATTATGTGGCTCAAGAAATATATAAAATTAATAAATTTAATTAACACTATTAAAATGATAAAAAGTAATATGAAAATTTTGACATTGATTAAGGCTTAAATTAATAAAATTAATATATTTAATTTTATATTATTTTGAGATTTAATTAAAGAAAATAATAACTTAAGGGATTTATTGATGATTTTGTTTACTTAAAATAAAATTAATACAAATTTTATTATTATATATTTTTATTTTAAAAAAAAATTATACTAAATTTTGCCTTAGACCTCTAAATTCGTTGGGACGACTCTGGGTGTGACTCATTGACTTACTATTTTATCTAAGAAATAGTAATGGTACTTTCTTAGTAAGTGTCCAAACTGTAAAAGGGTGAAATATGACTGATGGAAGGAAAGAATAAACATTGACATGGAGGAGAGAATGGGCCCATGAGGCATTGTTGACAGACTCTAGTATGGATTTAAAAAAGGGTCACAATTGTGTCGCGGTGGACTATAAGTTATTGTGATTTTGGTTACTACAGATGTTGTAATACTTATCGTAATTGTAATTGTTGTGGTGTAAATTACATACTATTTGTTCTTTAACATAAAAAAACGGTGATAACAGTATTGATATCGGCATCTGATTTTCGCTTTCGCGTACAGTTTTTAAAAAAAGTGAGCATATACATAAAATTGCAAGGTCGATCTTGCCCCAACCCCAGAAAATTAAAATGGTTATGTCGTGCGGGGGGCTAATCATATACGTTGCATTAGCAATATTGATACCAAGGATACCTGTGATTTTCTTTAATGTCCAGTTCCTTCCTCCATGCACCTCCATCGTAGAACGGGTCCCCTGCGGAATCATATTCAACAATGTATTTGGAGTGGTTTGTTCTAATCCGAGTTTTGAAGTAATATGTGAAAACAAAAAATCAGTAATTTACTTCAACTACGGCAAATGTCACGCGGACGCCATCATAGCCTCTAACTCATCTTTCTTCCGTTACATCATTACTGGAGTTAGTTCTGATAATAATAGCTACTACCCTATCATCAATTCCCTTTCTCTTCCGTACGAAAACACGTCCTTCCTTACCGATCCCTATTATTCTGATTATTTAATTATTATGAGATGTGAAAAGCCGGTAAATGATTCCGGGTATGCGGATATTTCTTCTGCGAGTTGCGGAGGTGGAATTGATGGTGAGGAAAAGCAATATTCTTATTTATATGTTGTGGACATGTACGACACAGCTGTGTTAGGTATAGCAGAGTCATACAGAATAGATATGAAGGTAAAGATGAGCAGGTGGGATGCAAATATGGAATGTAATAGCAAATGTGGGTATCCAGAGGTTCACACGGAGTATGTCAATGGAGTTGAGCTTCGTTGGCGACCAATAAGTTGTGAGCAACCGCGGAAGCAGCAACACAGAGATAGTCACCGGGAAGAAGGACGATTCACACTCCCCTGCGTTCCTTACAACGCAGTAATATATTGCCTTGAAATTGCAGTAATTTGTAAGTAAAATGAATACTTTTCCTTTTAATTATAATTCCTTCTTATCATAGTGAGTTCTGCAGAATAATTCTATACGCGGTTGTACAATGTTATTTTATATTATTGTTCTTTAAAATATATTTATTCAAATTTTGACATATTATTTTTTTTTGGACATATTCTTCTTAAATCGCATGTATTGATGTGTAAAAAAATTTCATGGTCAAAAACTACAAAATACTTTTTAAATTTTAGTTCAAAAATTTTAAGTGAACACTTTTATTTTATTCAAAAAATATTTGGTAATTTTAATGTTGTATTTTATTCAAAATAATTGGTGACATGTAGTGTTTTAAAAAAGCTAAATCATTAGATGATTCAAACAAAACACCCAAATTCATAAAAAAAATATAAATCATATTCTTCACCTCAGAACTAGAAAATCCAATATATCTTAGTCTTCAACTCCAATTTTTTTTTATACTTTTTCTACCTTCATTTTTATATACAAGTTACTTGAAACACCCTTCTTTACTTAACATATATGAGTTTCTGTCTCCTGAATACCATCGCCGCATTATAACTTACACGAAATTAAATAGAATAATATTCCATATACTCTTTTATGGATTAGAATAATCTTTTCATAATAACTTATTTATTTTTACAGTTTTTGTTGGAAAATCTGTTCTTGGGTCACCCTTTGTGGTTGCATTTCTCATATTTAAATGGAGAAAAAGACATTTATCCATATATGATAGAGTTGAAGATTTTATCCAGAGCCACAACAATTTCATGCCCATAAGGTATTCTTACTCACAAATTAAAACGATGACCAAACGTTTCAAGCATAAGTTGGGTGAAGGAGGTTACGGTTCTGTATATGAAGGAGTGCTTCGAAGCAATCGTAGAGTCGCTGTTAAGGTATTGACTAAGTCTCAAACCAATGGACAAGACTTCATCAATGAAGTTGCAACTATTGGAAGAATTCGCCATGTTAATGTGGTGCAACTGATTGGATATTGTGTTGAAAGAACAAAGCAAGCTCTGGTTTATGAGTTCATGCCTAATGGTTCTCTTGATAAACACACATTTTCACAAGAGCAAGGATACTCATCTTCATTAAGCTACCAAAAAATATACGACATTTCTCTTGGAATTGCTCGTGGAATCCAATATTTACACCAAGGTTGTGACATGCAAATCATACACTTTGATATAAAACCACATAATATTCTTCTTGATGAGAATTTCAATCCCAAGATATCCGACTTTGGTTTGGCAAAATTGTATCGAACAAATCAAAGCACTTTAACTTTAACAGGAGCAAGAGGAACAATGGGTTACATGGCTCCTGAGTTGTTGTACAAGAACATCGGAAGCATATCTCACAAAGCTGACGTTTTTAGTTTTGGAATGATGCTAATGGAAGTGGCAGGTAGAAAAAAGAACAAGAATTATATAGAGAATTGTTGGCAAGACTACTTTGCTAAATGGATTTATGATCAATTTGAGGAAACAATAGATACAAACAATGGAACAGAAGAGGAAAAGAATATTGCAATGAAGATGATTGTGATTGCCTTGAAATGCATACAAATGAAACCAGACGATCGTCCATCAATGAATGAAGTGATAGAAATGCTTGAAGGAGATGAAGTGCCTCAACACCTTCCACCTGATTCACAATCTCTGTTAACCTGGCAGACAATGTCAACAGATGCAAGTGAATTTGATGACAACTAACATTCATCATAAGCTACATGTGGAGTGGAAGTGCAATAAGGAGGAGAATGAAACTAATGTCATTGGTTCCAATTATCATGCAGACTTGAAGGCTGCTAGTAGATAAGTACTATATTATTTTTCATGCATTTTTGTTTGTTTACTTTTATTAGCATAAGTTACTTTAGAAACTATGATTTTTACATACTCAGTCATCAAACATATGCATATAAAATGTAAACTATAATAGCTTGCATCATTAGCAATCTTACAGATTTTCTATAGACGTCCCCTCTCTTCATGCAATTGATCTCTTCATATTCTAATTACAACAACGAAGCAAGTTGCACAATTTGAGGATGGCCATATTAAGGTGCTGAGGTGCTTCTCAAAGCATTTTGTCATATGCTCTCCTTAGATCCTATGGCTATGCTCCTAATCCTGTATGATCCATATGCCAAGTAGTTTCTATATTGTTTGAGAACTCATTGGTGGTATATGTGAGATGTGAAGATAATTCAAGCGAGACGTGGAGATAGTCAGAAGAGAAAAAAATAAGTTAATTTCAAAGTAAGAATAAAATAAAGACAAGTTCAAAAGACAACAAGTCGAAATACATTTGTGACAACTGTAACAATATGCAAATTCACAAGAAAAAAATATGAAACTAATGGTATTTCACTAATTGAGTAATACAAAATACAATTGGTGTTTGTAGTAAAACATTTTAATATGACAATGTCACTTCTTAGCAACTAAAAATAGTAAAAGAAGGATAAAGTGCAGTCCTCTGATAGAGGAAGGTACATGCCTAGAGAATTATAAGGGAGAAGAGAATACGAGATCACTCAAAATCATGCACACCCTCATCGGCACATCAAGTCACTTAATACACAATCAGGAGGAATTTTTTGTGTTGACTTGATCCTTTTCTCCCTCGTGTTTCTTCTTACCACCACAGTATTCAGATCAATTGCCACCTATCTGTGATCAACTTTGGTTGTAACAGAATCCGTTGTGTGGATATTTTGTCTAGCTGTCATATTTTTAGTCATGACAACTCTTCCCCCATTGAAAACAACCTTGATCTCAAGGTTGAGGTTAGGATAATTCAGCTTAAAGTCAGAACAATGCTCCCTGTAGCTTCAATTTTGGGCAACTGCAATAATTGATTTGAATGGTATACTTTACATGGTTTCAATTGTGAAACATGAACACATGGTGAATTTTGGCCGAAGGAGGTAATAAAAGTCAATAAGCCACAATGCCAATCTTTTTCGGTAATAGGAAATAGACCGAAATAGCGCAAACGCAACTTTTGATTTCTACGTAAAGTGAGGGAATGTTGTCTATAAGGTTGATGTTTCACTAGAACCACGTCACCAATGGAAAATTCTGTATCAACAAACTTTTAACATCAACAAACTTTTTTATAACCTGTTGTGCGCTTCTTAGATGGGACTTCAGATTAGCAAAAATGGAGTCTCATAGACAATGTGGTATTGCTCAATTTAAAGAGTTGGCGCCAAAATCTGCTGGTGAAAACCTTATCCCTATCTGACACAATTGAAGTAGGAAAACCATGCAACTTAGCAACAAAATTCATGACACTTCAGCCACCTTTAAGCTAACAAAATGGCTATATTTTTACAGCCGGGTCAACAACCACAAAACTAACTGTATAGGAATTCAAAATATGGACAAACCGGTAGTGAAGTCCATGGAGACATCTTCCCAAATCTTGGAAGGTATAGGTAAGTGTTGGAGTAACCCGGCCAGAAGGGTGGTAAAGATTCGTACACCAAAGCTCGTTTGTTTCCATCTGCACAAAAGCCAACCAAGTGAACCACGTTGATGTGGTGAATCTGACACATTGCTTCCATCTCATTGATGAACTCTTGGCCATTTCCTGTTGAAGATTATAGGACCTTAACAGCTACCTGAACTTTGTTTGATAGCTTTCCTTTGAAGAGAGATCCGAAAGCTCCCTGCCCGAGTTCTTCCTTAAAATGATTTGTAATTCTTTTTATATCGGCGTAAGTATATCTAGCAGGCTTAAGAGCTTTATAGTCCTTCAAAAACTTTTTGATCCTTATGTAATTCTTCCTTTCAATGTAAGTTACATAGATACAATATGTTGCAACTCCAACAAATATCAGAGAAAATGGGCATAGGATTCCACCTCGACATCGTATTAAAAATAAATCAATTACATGTAAATAGGAAATTTAATTTCTTATATCATTTTGACCTTTAATTTATTTAGCATACGAGTTTGTCCCTAAAGATATACCATACAAATGAGATGAAGTTTGGAAAGCTTACCAGCAATCACTTTTCCTTTTGAGGAACCTGCAAAAAAATTGAAGACATGAGCTTCTCATGACTTTATATAGATTATAGCATCATAACTTCTTTACGCAAATATATAGACGAAATCATACTTCTAATGATATCTCTGCATTCAAATTCGTGTTGAGATGGGTTTCTGTTGGCCTTGCATTGCCCACCGTTTTCTTCACAGTTTCTGCAATCTGGTTGGTTCCAATTGAGACCAGCATCAACATTGTTGTTAAACATAGATTTAGGCAACATTACAAGGTTTTGGATTCTAGTACAGGACAACAAAGGTATCCAGATTATTGATGATTAGGAGTCCACTGCTATAACTTCAAATCCTGGCAAGCTGAGGCGTGAAAAGTTTCCAGATGTTATTATATCTTGATTATTGCCATCTGTGTTTCTGTGATTAGTCCCTGAACAGTTGAATAGAGCATATTTGCTGAGTCCAAGCTCAGAGTTGAACTGAAAAGGAGATGAGAATATATTGAAATTAGGAATCTGTTTGTTAAGGCAGAGTTCTGGATAAGACACTGTTAAATATTGTGAAGTGTAGTTTATGGTTTTGACGATGGTTTTAGTAGAGAAGGGTAGTTCCAGCACTGTTTGGTTGGTGTTGGAGCAATATAGCTCAAACCAGGAATTACCATAGCCACACCACTTTGGTTGTTTTCCTTTGAGTATGAATGGGAATCTTATGGATGGTCCATGAATACCATCACAACTTGATTCCTTGCATTGGTCATCATGGGAAGTAGTTTCTTCAACTGCAAGCGTAGTTAAGAAGCAGAGAAAGATGACAGGAATGAGTTTTTGTAACCAAATAATAGTCATGACCGATCAAGAATCATATCAATCTAACAAATCAGTATAATTTATTTACATAGTGCAACTTTGCATGATCGATCAAGAATCATATCAATCTAACAAATCAGTATAACTTATTTACATAGTGCAACTTTGCATGGGCTGTGTTGCAAAGGTACGAGTACGTACCCAGTACCCGGCACGGGTACGGGTACGAAATACGTCATTTTTAAAAAAACCAAGGAAGAACTTGGTTGTGCGAGGAGTTTCAATGCAATGGATTGAAGTCTAGCGATTGAAGATCCATAAGTTATCAAGCATTCCTTTGGTTTTAAGATCCACCGATCTTGCAACGAATCACATTGGTCAAACTCTACATGAGCACTTGAAAAGTCCATTAAAAAAAGTATAAAACTATACCATTAGAAGAAAAAAATTGAGTTCGCATACCCAATATGTACCTTATATGTACCCGTTGGAGTACCAACTTAAAAAACAATAAATAAAAAATAGGTACGGTGTCGGTACGTACCAAACGAGTACCGTACGCGTACCGATACCCAGTAAATACCCGGTACTGATACTTTATCTAAATTGAAGTACCCATGCTTCACGGTGCATGACCGATCAAGAATCATATCAATCTAACAAATCAGTATAACTTATTGACATAGTGCAGCTTTGCATTGCATTGACCATGACTCCGTGATTCACACTCATAAGTCTTTTTGTAAAAATAATTGTTTCAATAAATATAAATATAATTCTCATTGTAAATTATATAGAGTACATAATAGTAGTAGTATTTCTCAAGTAATTTCCCAACTTTAGAGGATAAGAAATGAGTGGTGGAAGGAAAGAGTAAAAACAGTCATGGACCCATGAGGCATCATTGGGCGGTGCATGAGGTTGACTCGAAGTCAGATGCTGTGAGTGAAAAGAATATATGAGTCCAACCAGCCATCACAGTGACTGAGTAAAGCAGATACAGAAAATCAAAATGGCTGTGTGGTGCGGGGGACTAATCATTTTGATTGCCTTTGTTATTTTGATATGTGTGTTTGTCTATGATTTTCCGGAAAGTGTTTTATGCCCCTTTCAATCAGAGAAACCTTGCGGATTCATATTCAACAAATCTTCAGATACACCTGAATACGGCGGGTGTGCGAATCCGAGTTTCAGAGTAATATGTGAAAACAACAAATCGGTAATTTACTTCAACTATGGTGAACGTCATGCCGACGCCATTATAGCTTCTAATTCATCCTCCTTCCGTTACATCATTACCGGAGTTAGTCCTGATAATAACTGCCCTATCATCAATACCCTTTCTCTTCCGTACGAAAACATCTCCTTCCTTACCGATCCCTATCTTCGGGAATACATAACGGTTATGAGATGTGAGAACCCGGTAAATGATTTCGGCTATGTGGAAATTTCTTCTGAGAGTTGCAGTGGTGGAATTGATGGTGAGGCAAAGTATTCTTATTTATATTTTGTGGATGGTTATTATAGATCAAATGTGATCGATATAGCAGAGTCATGCAGAATAGAGTTGAAGGTAATGATGAGCAGGTTGGATGGAAATGTGAAAGGTAATAGAAAGTGTGATGGGTATCCAGAGGTTCAAACGGAGTATGTCAATGGAATTGAGCTTCGTTGGCGACCAATAAGCTGTGAGCAACTGCAGAAGCAGCAACACATAGATAGTCACCGGAAAGGGGCACGATTCCCACTCGGCTGCGTTCTTTACAATGCAGTATTATTTTGCCTTGAAAATGCAGAAACTTGTAAGTAAAATAAATACTTTTCCTATCTAATTATAATTGCTTATTATACGTGTGAGTTCTGCGGAATATTTCTGTGTGCGATTGTTTTGCATTTAAAAAAATTAAGCACATCTGAATCTTTGAAATTGAAATCAAATATCTTCATTATTCAATCTTTGGATGGAGCCAGGTTAGTTTTTACCTTTCATCATGAAATGGAGAAACAATGCGATAACTCTCTCTTTCATTTCAATATTCTCATAATGAGTATATTTAATATCTTCCTTAAAAGGAAACTAGTGGGAAACCCGTGCGTCCGCACGGGTTTTGGTGTGGACTGCGGATACGGCACCAGTTTGATTATGAAATATAAAAATAGAATAGAAAATATAACAATGTAGTTCTAAATTAAAAAAGAATTAAAATGATACACCCAATAAATGATGTATTTTTTTCCGTATATAAATATTATTTTTGTTTTGACATTATTTATAAATATAGTTGAATCAAAAGTTGTTCCGTTTATAAAAATATTTAAATCAAAATATTATTTTTGTTTTGATATTATTTATAAATATATTTGAATCAATATTAAAATTTTTCCCATTTTTAAAAATATTTAAATCAAAATATTTGTTTTAAGAAAATAGTTATAAAAATATTTGAACTAATAGTAAAGTTGTTGCCGTTTATAATAATATTTAAATAATTTTTTTTTGACAATATTTAGAAAAATATGTGAACCAATAGTGAAGTTGTTCTCATTGATAACAATAGTATTTTCTATCCTATATAAAAACATTTTAGGATGAGATACGTGTTTAACAAATATGACAATTATGTTATAAGAGAGAATAAAATTATTGATAAATTTCTATTATTTAGTATTTGAATCAGTAGTAAAGTTGATTCCGTTTATAACAATAATATTTGTTTTTGTATATAAAGATATTTTAATCAACGATGGATTTTTTTCCTGTATATAAATATTATTTTTGTTTTGACATTATTTATAAATATATTTGAATCAATAGTAAAGTTATTCCAATTTATGAAAATATTTAAATCAAAATATAATTTTTATTTTGACATTATTTATAAATATATTTGAATCAATAGTAAAGTTGTTCTTGTTTATAAAAATATTTAAATCAAAATATTATTTTTGTTTTGACAGTATTTATAAAAATATTTGAATTAATAGTAAAGTTATTCCCGTTTATAACAATACTATTTTCTCCTCTATATAAAAATATTTTAATCAACAATGTATTTTTTCCGTATATAAAAATATTTGAATAAATATTCAAGTTGTTCCCGTGTATAAAAGAGTATTCTCAAATAATTGATTTATTTTGATATCATTTATTATAAAATTTCTCAAATAATTGAACTTTTAATTCTCAAATCCCATTATTAAAGACTTCTTTAATTCTTTTATTTTAAATTCCATTATTAAAATTTCTCAGATTCCATTATTAATGACTTCTATTATATTTGATGAGAAAAATATATTATTTAAATAATGGTCAAATATAATTTATCAAATATAATTCTATTATTAATGACTATTATATTTACATATTTGAGAAATATAATTCAATAGTTAATTTAAATAACAGTCAAATATAATTTGACCATTATATTTGAAATTATTATCTACCATTATAATTTGACCATTATTAATGACTATTAATGACCATGGTCATCAATAATTAAATTATATTTAAAAATTTAAGAAATTAGACTTCTATTATTATTATTCTGGAGAAAAATGTAATTTGAGACTTCTTTAATAATGGTTAAATAAAATTCTTTTAGATTATTATATGACCATTATTTCTCAGGCGGTGCAAATTCAGTCTAATTTTTTTTATTTGAACTACTTAATTTATAATTGTAATTTTATTTCTTTTCTGATTTTTTTAAATTATTAAACTAAAATGTTTACTATGTTGAAGTATTTTGTGATCATAACCATAATTTAGATAGGAAAAAAAGTATAATAAGGAAGATGGAGAAAAATATAGTGATTAAAAAGTGACTTATTATGTCTATTTTTGATAATTTAGATAGGAATTTTTGTTTTCTATTTAAAATGGCAGTCCATGAGAAGTAATCCGTTTAAAATGGAAATTTAAAAAGTGACTTATTATATCCATGAGAAATAATCCGTTTAAAATAGAAATTTAATATTAATTTAATAATATTATCGTTAAAAATAATAAAAGTTCTTAAATCAAAATAAATAATAGAGCTCTAATATTTAACTCTTTCATAAATATAATAAAAGCTAATCTAAAAAAAGAATAGGCAATAAGGATGAAAATCAAAGAAAAAAACTGACAAACCCCCTTCGTCCAACCATGCACTAATAATCTAATTAAATCCTTAGATTGAAATGATATTAGTTGGCTTTTTTTTTTAGTTTAAAAAATACACATAAATAAACGAATAATACTTTTATTTAAAAGTCGGTGTTTTACTTTTTAAATTAAAATTATTTATTAAATATGCTAATCAATATCTTAAACTATTTAAATATAATAATTCTAGTTAGATAAAATTTAGTAGATAAACAACAACACAATGATTTTAGTTACTTTTACATATTCATGCCATATTTAATAGTGTGTACTAATAAGTTATTTTTATTTTATTGAGAAGGAACAAATTAATAATGGTATTAAAAAAAAATTGAATTCTATTAGGCCTTGATTGGAACAGAAGAAATAGAGGCGAGAGAGACATCAGCGAGAGAAGAAGAGAAGAAGTGTCACACTTCTTCTGTTTGGTGAAGCAAAGAAAGAGGGAAGAGTGATTAAATTAACGTGGGACCCACACATTTTAACTTCTCTCCAAAAGTGAGAAGAAATGGGATAGATCACTATTTTGCTTCTCTTTTTCCATATTTATCCCTTTCTTTTATATTCTACCATCATAATGTATATATTTTTTATTTTTTAATTGAAGGATATTTATGTCTTTTTGAAAATAGTTATACTTCTCTCTCTTCTATTTCTTTTATATTTCTCTTATAACAAACAATCAATTAAATCTACTCTATTTCTCACAACTTTCTCTCTTCTCACACCCTCTCTCACCTATTTCTCTCTTGTCACTTTCTCCCCATAACCAAACAAACCCTTAATTCTTGTAATAGGATGCAATAAAGTATAATAGGAAATAGTAAATTAAAGTAGGCATAGGCAAATGCTTAGTTTATCTGTCCCTTAGACCTGGCCTGCCTCGATACAGTAGCAAAAGTTAGGCAAAACCCATCTACCCTCTCCTCTGCACAACCATGCTTCTGCCACTAACCTGCCACACTCCAGAAATCATGTGAAACAAAAAATTTAAAATAACATTAAAAAAAATTGTCAAAAAAAATAAATTCCAACTCTGCCAATTAAATTAATTAACCCAAGAATATGGTTCCACCATAAAAAATATAGAATAGAACAATATGAAGTAATATAGAATAGAACAATATGAACTATTATATGGCCATCCAAAATTAAGTTTTTGACAAGACAACAAAATACAGTAATGATCCAACAAATAAATGATCAAAGCAAAAATTTCAAAACTCTACTCAAGAGCTATCCAAAAATCCAACACACCAAGTGTTCAGCTTCAACGCTTCCCACCTCCACCACCAAGCTTAGGACCTTTTGATACACCCTTGGTAACATTACCTTTTCCTACAGCCTTTTGGGCCTTAGCTTGACTTTCCGCCTTCTGTGCCTTCTTTTCATCCTTAGTTTTCTTCACCCTCTCCTTAATTTCACTGCAAAAAAATCATGACTTCAGTATGTGAGAAATGGTAAACACATTTATATGCAAAAACCAAGGAACATGTTTATCTAAATCCTTGCATGAAATAAAAAAGAAAACACACCGAAGAGCAGCTCTCGGGCAGCATCGCGAACCTCAGGCTTCTCTGACCTTTTCTTCTGGATAATTTCCAAAGTAGCACCAACAATAGACCTTGAATAAGGCTTTTTGGTAGCTCTACGCCTCTTCTTTGCAGCTTCTTGGGCGATGTCCTGCGCATACACAAACAAAAATTAGCATGTATGTAATCAAAACACAGACCTAACAAAAGATATTTATGCCACTTAAAATCGCATCAAAATATCAGATAGGAAAAGGACAGAACCAATGATATTTTCTCTAATAGAATTACTCAAAAGTTATTTCAACCATTAGCATTTACCTTCTTATGTTGCTTCCGGTACATGGCAGTCCAGGTAAGCTTTGATGGCTTCAACTTGTTATGGAAGTACCTTTTGCATTTCGAATTGAAAAAAATGAAAACATAATAATAAATCAACAAACAGAAAAACCATTAAATAAACAACCAATCACTAACCAAAACGAAATTCAAAACACAACAATAAACTTCAAACTCAGCCATATTCTTATCACCTGAGAATCACTACGGATAAATCTAATTCCTCTCCCAGGATAGATCTTGGCACCACTAAAATGGCACAACTCGGTCCTAACAAACCAATATCAAGAACCCATTAGTCTAAACCCCATCCAAAAATAAGTATTTTGTTAGAACAATATGAACTCATTTATGTACACTTTGTTGGAAATAGTGTGAAAAACAGACAAAAGAGATAAACATTATTATTCAAGAAATTGAAGCATCATCAATATCAAACCTTCAAAATCTCCAAACAAATCCCATCAAACATCAAAAATTTCATCTCCATTTTTTCAACCATCATGTCAACAATTAACAATAATTAAAAATCTGTAAAAATAAAAACAAAACAAATTATAACAATTACAAAAAAAAAACAGAAGCGTTTTTCTTCTCAAAAGCGCTTATTTCTTCTCCCTCTCAGAGTTCATACCATTATTGTTTCAAAAGGCATAGCCATGGGTGCTTAACCTGCAACTGTGTGAATACAGACATATCATGAATATTATTAGGGTTTCAACATTAGCAAAAAAAAAGAAAGTTATGTAATGATAAGAAATCAGTATAAACGAAAACATGTAATGATAAGAAATCAAACCTAAGCCTTTATGGTTTCCATCATTATGAGATCTACGAACAGATCTACCATCATTTCCACCATCTCACCCGATCTAAGCTTTTTTCATCTTTGAGGTGATGGTGATTGTAGACGGAAGCGATGTAGGGTTTTATGGAAGAAAGAAGAAAAGAGAGATGAGAGAAAACGGTAGAGAGAGGGCGGCGGATTAGGGTTTATGGGAGGAAACAGAGAAAATTGGTGAGAGAAGAAGAAGAACGGAGAGAGAGAGAGAGAGAGAGAGAGAGAGAGAGAGAGAGAGAAGAAGAAGAAGAAGAAGAAGAAGAAGAAGGGATAGAGAGAAAGGGAAGAAAATGAGTTTACGGTATTTGGAGTAGTGATTGAAATGATACAACATTGGAAAAATAGTGGTGTTAGAATATTGACATGTGTCCATAAGGATAAATTGGTAATTATGGTGGTACCATATTTTCTTATATGGTAGATAATACATAACATAGTCAGGTGGTTCACGCCACCATGAAATGAACAAACTAAATTGATGGAAGAATTTAAGTAGCACTTTTATTTAGTAATAGTAATTGAATTCCAACGTGGAAGACAATTTGAAAAGTACACTGAAATTGATAGGAATTGATAGTTATGGAGTCTGAGAAATTGCAGGAAAATAGAAGGTACAAGTTAAAGGAAGAAGGGGATTTGAGAATTTAGAAAAATTACCTCACACATTCTGCACACCTTATCTTGATTATTCCCTTACTATATAAAGCCTCATTCACGTGAGTAATCCTTCAAACGAACATTTGGCAATTTTTTTCTCTCTCCACGTCTCACACCACTTTCTTTCTCTTTGTGGGTCCTGCTGCCAGCTGTCTTGACCGTTACATCACCATCCCCTTTGAAAACAACCTTGTCCTCAAGGTTGAAGGAAGGATAATTGTGTTGAAAGTCTGCCATGTTTTCCCATGTAGCTTCTTCCATAGACGTGTTATCCCACTGAATTAATAGTTGGGGAATTTTAATGGTTCCCTGCAATATTGTTCTTGCCTGCAGGACCTCTAAAGGTTGGATTATGGGACTGTTTCCAACTTCACTAAGGGGTAGTGGTAAGTATGGATCTTTTTCATTTCCATGGAAAAGTTTTAACTGTGAAACATGGAAAACAGGATGTATGTGTGACGCTTCCGGCAATTTTAACTTATATGCAACTTCTCCAATCTTGGCCATAATTGGGAAAGGACCAAAGAAACACATCCCCAGTTTTTGATTCTTTCGTAATGTGACTGAGTGTTGTCTATAAGGCTGTAATTTAACTAACACATTATCTCCCACTTGCAGTTGCAGGTTTCTTCTTTTCTTGTCTGCTTGTTGTTTCATAACTTGTTGAGCCCTTGTCAATTTCTATTTTAGTTGAGTTAAAATCTCATCTCTATCTTTGAGTTGATCTCTAACCTCTTGGGGATCTGCATTTTTGGGTTCATATCGCAGAAGGAGCGGAAGGTCTCTTCCATATACTGCCTTAAATGGGGTCATACCAATGCTAGTATGATATGCTGTGTTATACCAGGATTCGGCCCACGTCAAGGCCTTGAACCAAGCTTTCGGATTGTCAAAAGTGAAACATCATAAATACATTTCTAAACATTTATTCAGCGCCTCGGATTGACCATCCGACTGGGGATGATAAGTTGATGACATAGCCAAGGTTGTCCCTTGTAATTGAAACAAGCTTTTCCAAAAGTTGCTTGTGAAAACCTTGTTCCTATCTGAAACTATTGTCTTTGGCATGCCATGTAACTTAACAATGTGTGTCATGAATGCCTCTGCGATCGACTTTCTATTGAAATCAGATTTCATAGCTACAAAGTGTGCATACTCTATAAGTCGATCCACTACTACCATTATAGTTGTGTACCCATATGAACTCGGTAACCCAACTATAAAATCCATAGCAACATCTTCCCATATCTGAGATGGTATAGGTAATGGCTGAAGTAATCCTACAGGGAGAGTATGAGCAACCTTTGCCTGTTGGCATATAGTGCATTCTTTAATAAACTGCTTGATTGTATTTTTCATTGCAGTCCAATAAAATTGAGCACTTATTCTAGCTAAAGTCCTTGTGACACCAGGATGTCCTCCTATTGGAGTGCTATGAAATTCCTTTAGAATAACTTGAATTAAAGGATCAGTGCTAGGTACAACCAACCTGTTCTTCCATAACAACAACCCTTCTTTGACAGTGTAGTGAGGATAGGCTGCTGGATTTTGACTGCACTTGTGAATTAATTCTTGCATCTGTTTGTCTTGCTGGTATGCATCTTTTAACTCTTCTATTATGCTTGCTTGTGGGCCAGACCAGCATAACATCATCATCCTAGACAAAGAATCAGCAGCGACATTTTCTTTCCCTGCTTTATAATCAACAGTGAAATCATATCCTAGGAATTTATGCAACCACTCCCGTTGTTCTGGTGTTTCCAAAGACTGATCTAACAAACTTTTTAAACTCTTCTGGTCGGTTTTGATGACAAACGTATGTCCTAACAAGTAATGTCTGAATTTAGCCAATGATTTCGTAATTGCCAACAACTCTCTGACATAGGATGTCTTCTTTTGCATTCTAGGAGCTAGTTTTTTTGAAAAATATGCTATAGGGTGGCCATTTTGATGTAACACTGCTCTGACACCGATGTCCGATGCATCTGTTTCTAGAACAAAAGGTTGCTAAAAATTAGGGAGTGCTAAAACTGGTGCAGTTGTCATTGCTTTCTTTAATTGTAAAAAAGAGTTCTCCGCTTCTTGATTCCAACAGAACCCATCTTTCTTTAATAACTCAGTCAAACCATTAGCAATTTTTGCATAAGATTTTATAAATCTTCTATAATATCCAATTAGGCCCAAGAATCCTCTCAACTGCTTAAGGTTCTTTGGTATTGGCCAATCCATCACAGCTTGCACTTTACTAGCATCCATGGCCACTCCTGCACCTGATACCATATGCCCCAAATACTCTACCTCTACCGCACCAAAAAAACATTTTGACAACTTCACAAACAGCTTGTTCTGCTTTAGAGTTTTTAGTACCTCCTCTAAGTGTGCCAAGTGATCATGCCAACTTGGACTATAGACTAGGATGTCGTCAAAAAACACTAGTACATACTTTCTTAACACCTTCTGGAAAATTTCATTCATAAGGCATTGAAAGGTTGTTGGTGCATTTGTTAAACCAAATGGCATCACTAGCCATTCATAATGCCCGTGATGAGTTCGAAAAGCGAATTTATATCTATCCTCGGGCTGTATTAAAATCTGATGATAGCCTGACCGTAGATCGAGCTTTGAAAAATACTTAGCCCCAAATAATTCGTCGAACAATTCATCGACGGTGGGCATAAGGAACTTGTCTTTCACCGTAATGGCATTCAACGCTCTATAATTAGTACAAAATCTCCAGCTGCCATCTTTCTTTTTTACCAAGATAATAGGTAAGGAAAAAGGACTATTACTTGGTTGAATTATTCCTTGACTCCCACCATCTACCAGAATTTGTACATTAATGCTGCCAATTTTTCCTTGAAACCTCATTGTTCCTACACCATTTGATCCCTTCAAAGCATTGAAAGATAAATGGTGTTGCTCACTTTCATTACTCTCTTCTTGTTCCCCAGGATCTGGAGGTTTTTCCTCTGACTTCTATGCCATATCCTCATCTACTTGTAGTAACATCAAGTGTTTATTAGGACACTTGTGGTTAAAGGAAAACTTATCATCACAGAAGTAGCACAGTCCCTTTTCTTTCCTGATTTGCATTTCAGCAGGTGATATTCTTTTTATGTTTTGGTTTTTCTGATCTTGATGCATAGGTCTAGTTGGTGGTGTTTGTAGGATAGGTGTAGTACTGGTTTTGGATGAAAAGGTATTGGTGTTAGGTTTGGTTGGATGGAATGGAGTTCTGTTTGTAGTGGTTTGGTTGCTACAGATGTTTTTTGTGGTTTTTGGTGGGCTATATTTTTCCTCATATACTTTAGCTAAGGCTACTGGTTTTACTATGGAACTAGGGCCATGTATCATCACATCTCTGCGAATATCTGTTTGCAACCCACTTATAAAATAATCGACAAGTGCATCATTGCTCAAACCATAAACCCGATTAGCCAAAGCAGTAAATTCGATGTAATATTCATTAACAGTATTGGTCTGGTGGAGTTTGAACAAGCTTGCACGGGGACAATCATACATCGAAGGACCAAAATCAAGTTCTAAGGCTCTGGTAAGCATTTTCCAAGACTGAAAGGGTTGAGTTCTTTGCATCATTTGGAACCAAGGGACTACATCCTGATCTAAGTGCACATATGTGATAGTAATTCGATCCAAATCAGGAGTATCATAGTAATCGAAGAATTGTTCAGCTTTAAAAATCCAATCCATAACTTTTTTTTCCATCAAATCTAGGAAATTCAAGCTTTACATTCCTTACCTAAAATGGTTGTTTGCTTAAGTTCGAACCACCATGGTGAGATCTAAGAGACTTCTTGCGTTGAAGAAGTGTTTCCAGCGCCTCTGTGATCTGCGTGAGCTTGTGTTCAGTTGAAACTTGTGATGTTTCTATCCGTCCAAAACGCAGGTCGTTTGCAGCTTCCATTCGTTCCATATGGGACCGCAGATTCGCACGATTCAGCTCAATCTCTTCTGCGTTTTTCTTAATTTCTGCATACAGCTCCTTCATACGTGTATTATTTGCCATGGTGAGATGAAAGCACCAATTGAAATGAACAAACTAAATTGATGGAAGAATTTAAGTAGCACTTTTATTTAGTAATAGTAATTGAATTCCAACGTGGAAGACAATTTGAAAAGTACACTGAAATTGATAGGAATTGATAGTTATGGAGTCTGAGAAATTGCAGGAAAATAGAAGGTACAAGTTAAAGGAAGAAAGGGATCTGAGAATTTAGAAAAATGACCTCACACATTCTGCACACCTTATCTTGATTATTCCCTTACTATATAAAGCCTTATTCACGTGAGTAATCCTTCAAACAAACATTTGGCAATTTGTTTCTCTCTCCACGTCTCACACCACTTTCTTTCTCTTTGTGGGTCCTGCTGCCAGCTGTCTTGTCCATTACACACCACTTATTTGTTCCTGGGTCGCAATTGTCTTATCGTCAGCCATTTGTTATGGTTGGTTCTGCCTACTATATCTTTTTGGTTAGAGGGTGAATTCCCATATCCTTCAGCCGCGTGATCATTGAGATTTCTTCTTAAGGCTTCTTGAGGATGTGTTCGCAATAACAACAGTTTTATATTTTCTACTCTTCAGCCTTTTGACAACACCAGGGGAAAGATTTTTTGTAATTACTTCTTCAACAAATATCGTTTCATCAATGTTGACGACGTCATCAGGAACATCATTCCTCCTACTTGGAATCTCCTTTTCTACACACATACCTTGTTCTTTAGCACAATTGTTGGAATTAACCCAAAAACTTTTTGGAATTCCTATTCAATCTTGATCTCAAGATTGTTAACAAAAACACGCAATGGCAATGAAAAGAAAAGGGTTGAGAAAGAAAAGAAAGAGAAATGTTGGAGAAGAGGATAAACAATTTTTCTGCAGAGAACTCTCTGCCCACAAACTGTGGAAAATCTATTATTTCACTTGCAACTGCAAACTGTGAATACAATTTCTCAATTCTAAGCTTCTTACAAAAAAATAAGGTTTTCTCCTTATTTATATATTTAGGCTAGCTTGCACCCCAATCCAAGGCCCAAAACTATAAAAGCCCAAAATAGTTAACATTACTAAAATAGGCCTAAGTCGAAATCCTGTGTGAAGGAACCTCCTTCGACACTTCGACACACTATTACAACTTGACACACACATTATCATAATTTGTCTGCTCCTTGTTTCTGTCAAGCTAAACTACTTTGACACAAGGAATTACAACTCAACACATCACCTAATTCATTGTGTCTAAGCTGTCTACATTCATCATGGCTCTTAGTCTTTTGAAAACTTCGACCTGCACTCCCTTCGTCATGATATCTACAATCTGATTCTCAGTTCTGCAGTGTTACAAGTTCATTTTCCCTTCTGCTACCTGCTCTCGAAGATAATGGAACCTCATTTCGATGTGTTTGCTTCGACCGTGTGCTATTGGATTCTTCGCCAAGTTGATAGCTGACATGCTGTCGATCTTCATGGTAATTGCTCCAAGATTCTTCCCTGTAATCTCTTCGACCAAGTTAACCATCCAGGTTGTTTGACATGCACAAAGAGAAGCAGATATTCTGCTTCGCATGATGACAATGCCACTACTGGCTCCTTTCTCGAACTCCAAGCAACTGGTGCACCACCTAACATAAACACATATTCAGCTGTGGATTTTCTATCCTCAACATCACTACACCAGCTAGAGTCGGTGTATCCCACTAACTTGCATTCTTTCCCTTCATTAGCTACAGGAAACAGAATACCGTAGTCGAGAGTCCCTTTCAGATACCTCAGTATCCTCTTCGTTGCTACTAGGTGTGATACCTTTGGCTTCTGCATGAATCTACTTACCATACCCATACTGTATACTAAGTCAGGCCTTGTATGACAAAGGTATCTAAGTGACCCAATAAGTCTTATGTATTGGGTTGGGTCAACATCACCTTCATCTGAGTTCTTTGACAGTTGCAGTCTGGTCTCATCTGGAGTCGAAGTTGGGTTGCAATCTTGCATCTCAAATCTCTTGAGTATTTCGCCTGCATATCTTCTTTGGTGCATCATCAAACCTCTACTAGTCTTGTAGAATTCGATGCCAAGAAAATATGAGAGATTTCCCAAGTCTGACATTTCAAACTCCTCACTTAGGTCATGTTTAAAATCTTCGATGTCCTTCTTGTAACTCCCTGTTATCAACAGGTCATCGACATAGAGGCATAGTACAAGAAATTCACTATTGCTTCTCCTTAAATACACTCCATGCTCAGTCGTACACTTCACAAATTCCTTCTCCCTTAAGAAGCTGTTGATTTTCTTATTCCAAGCTCTTGGAGCTTGCTTAAGTCCATACAGGGCTTTATGCAGCCTGTACACCTTTCCTTCTTCGCCTCGTTTCACATACCCAGCTGGTTATGCGACATAAACTTATTCATCTAAGGGGCCATTAAGGAACGCACACTTCACGTCCATCTGACATGTGTGTCAATTATTCATATTTGCTAGACCAACAACCAACCTGATTGTTTCGATCCTAGCAACAGGTGCGAACACTTCATCGAAGTCGATTCCTTCCTTCTGTAGAAATCCTTTCGCCACAAGTCTCGCCTTGTGTCGAGTTACTTCTCCTCTAGAATTCACCTTCACCTTATAAACCCACTTCACATCAATTGCCTTCTTGCCTTGAGGCAATTTAACAAGTGACCAGGTGTTGTTGACTTCGATGGACTCTAACTCCTCATTCATTGCTTTCACCCACTTCGAATCTTTCAATGCCTCAGCTGCATTGTCTGGTTCGATATCTGCGTAGAAAGCATAATGTACCAGCTCACCCTCTTCATCAACCACATCATCTGATGTAATTACACATTCTTGCAACCTTGCAGGCATGTGCCTTGTTCGTCGAGGTCTGCTTGGGCTGGCTTCATCTCTAACTTGTTCCTGGATCACTTCTCTTTTGACTTCAGTGGTTGGTTCTTCACAAGAGATTCTCACTGAATCCTCCTTGACATTCTCAGTCCAATCCCATTCTTTAAGCTCATCTATGATCACGTCCCTGCTGATCACTACTTGCTTATTCACTGGGTCAAAAAGTTTGTAACCTCCAGTCGAATGATATCCTATCAAGATCATATGATTCGACTTGTCATTAAGCTTCCTTCTCAACTGATCTGGCACATGTCTATGTGCTATAGATCCAAACACCTTCAAGTGACTAAGGCGGGGCTTGACACCAGACCAACATTTTTCTGGTGTGATTCCTTCAAGCTTCTTCGTCGGACATCTGTTCAAAATATATGTTGCTGTCGAATCCGCTTCTCCCCATAATTCTTTGGGTAAATGCTTTCCATTCAACATACTTCTCACCATGTTCATGATGGTTCTGTTCTTTTGTTCTACAACTCCATTTTGTTGTGGAGTGTAAGGTGGCACCACCTCATGCACAATCCCTTCTTTTTCACATAATGCATCGAACTCTTTCGAAACATATTCTCCACCACCATCAGTCCTCCAAATTTTCAACTTTCGACCACTCTGTCTTTCGACCATAGATTTGAATCTAGCAAATACCTCGATCACATCACTTTTCTTCTTGATGAGGTAAGTCCCCAACTTTCGACTGTAATCATCTATGAACGTGACAAAATATCTGTTGCCACCAATCGAATCCACCTGGATTATACCACATACATCAGAGTATATGACTTCCAGAATTGCCTTCGACTTCCTTCCTGCATCCTTGCTGAAGCTATTCTTGTGTTGTTTCGACTGAACACACTCTTCACAGAATTCACTTGGAATGTCGATTTCTAGTAATCCTGAAACCATATTTCTTCTCTTTAGCTCTCTGATGTCATTGAAGTTGAGATGGCCTAGTAAAAAAATGCCATAACCACTCATCTCTGCTGTCTGCAGTTGCTAGGCACTTGTGCTTCATCACCTTGAGTTCAATCTTGAAGGTCCTATTCTGAGACATTGGAGCCTTCAAGATCAACCTACCACTTGCGTCGAGGACTCTCATTATAACAACTACCTTGTAGTTCTTTTCGACCAGCTGCCCTATACTGAGCAAATTACTCTTCATGCCTGGTATGTACAACACATTGGAAATTGTTGACCTCTTGCCATCTTTCCTCATAATCAGAACATCACCAACACCTTCAGCTGCTAGAGTGTTGTCATTTGCAAACTTCACCGTGTTCTTCGATGAGGGCTTCATGTTGACAAACCAATATTTCCTTCCAGTCATATGTGATGACCATCCTGAGTCCAAGTACCACTGATCTTGGAATCTTTCTTCATCTCTTGTTGTGACCATCAACAACGTCTCTTCTTCTTCATGTTTCGCCAGCTTTGCATCAGTTTCTTGATTTTTCTTCTTCTCTGGACAGTCACTAAAATAGTGGCCATACTTCTGACAATTGAAACACTGAATGTGACTTTTGTCAGATTTTCGACCACCACCTCTTCCTTTACCTGCAGCACCACCTCTTTGGTTGCCTTGATTCCAGGGTTTTTTCTGATTCGACCAGTTTCCTCCTCTACCTTTGTTGCCATTCCAGCTTCCTTTGCCTTTTCTTTCTTTTTCTGACTGCGCCTACAAAGCCATATAACTCATTGACTTTCCTGCAGCTCTTTCAGCTATCCTTTGTTCATGAGACTCAAGCGTCCCTTGAAGCTCTTCCTTCATCAATACTGACAAGTCTTTCGACTCTTTTATGGCTACTACCACGTGGTCGAACTTTGGAGCCAATGACCTCAAGATCTTTGCAACAACTGATCTTGATGTCAACACCTATCCATATACCTTAATTTGATTCACCAGCTTTGTAACTCTGGTGAAGAAATCTGTTATACTTTCATTGTCTTCCATCTGAAGCAACTCATAGGTTCTCTTGCGAGTTTGTAACCTCACCTCTTTCACCTTCTCTGCGCCTCCAAACGACTTTTCAAGAATCTCCCACGCTTCCTTCGCTGACTCTACATCACTAACCTTTTTAAAGTTATCTGGATCGACACACTGATGGATTATAAAGAGAGCTTTATAATCTTTCTTCTTCAACTCTTTGTGTGCAACTTTTTCTTGATCCGCCGCGTTCTCTGCAAGTGGTGTTACTCCTTCCTTCACAAGATCCCAAAGATCTTGATAACAGAAAACCACCTTCATCTGCTTGCACCAATTCTCATAATTATATTTCTTGAGAATCGGAAGACTCGCCGGAAAGTGCCCCTTCGGATGATTCATCGCCATCATGATTTTCCTTCCTTGAATCGCAACCGGAGCTCTAGATACCAGATGTTGGAATTAACCCAAAAACCTTTTGGAATTCCTATTCAATCTTGATCTCAAGATTGTTAACAAAAACACGCAATGGCAATGAAAAGAAAAGGGTTGAGAAAGAAAAGAAAGAGAAACGTTGGAGAAGAGGATGAACAATTTTTCTGTAGAGAACTCTCTGCCCACAAACTGTGGAAAATCTATTATTTCACTTGCAACTGCAAACTGTGAATACAATTTCTCAATTCTAAGCTTCTTACAAAAAATAAGGTTTTCTCCCTATTTATAGATTTAGGTTAGCTTGCACCCCAAGCCAAGTCCCAAAACTATAAAAGCCCAAAATAGTTAACATTACTATAATAGGCCTAAGTCGAAATCCTGTGTGAAGGAACCTCCTTCGACACTTCGACACACTATTACAACTTGACACACACATTATCACAATTCGTCTGCTCCTTGTTTCTATCGAGCTAAACTGCTTTGACACA
Source organism: Lathyrus tuberosus (assembly GCA_022829125.1). Classification (NCBI taxonomy): domain Eukaryota; kingdom Viridiplantae; phylum Streptophyta; class Magnoliopsida; order Fabales; family Fabaceae; genus Lathyrus; species Lathyrus tuberosus. The sequence goes on along the minus strand of JALAZF010000737.1, from coordinate 1,339,904 downwards.
AGGAATTACAACTCAACAACAATCTGGATCATGTTGCTTAGAAGAGCCAAATACATCACTAGTAGGACTAATGATGGTGGCACCAGCCGTAGTCTTTTATTGTGTCATAGATGTTTCAACATCTGACACATTTTCTGCCCTATAACTTCTTTTAACACAGACGTAACAAGTTTACGAATATTTCTATCGATAGCCATTTTTTCCAATTCATCTTTACTAGGGTTTTCAGTCACATGTTCAGAGATTTCCTCAGTATCCACCTTAGTGGTCCCAATTTTAATAGGGTCAATGTATAAGTTAGTCATAGTGTGAACCTTCTTAACCCTAGAGGAAGATGTAGAAAACTTACTCCTAACTTGACTCTTCTTAGTCTTGGAATGAGGGGTCTCGTCTCTTCTTTGCATGTTATCAGTGCAAGGAACCATTGACAACGACATTACATCAAACACTTCCTCATTTGTAGCTCCCATAGCCGAGAGAGGATCAACCTTAACCTTTGAAGAAGACAATTCTTCAGTAGCATTTATTGGGGACGGAGCATGATATTGAGACATCTTGTATATGACTTGAAGAGAGTAGACAATGTTATTCTTGTTGAGTTAGAAGAAAAACAGATTGGAGGGCAAAAATGCAGAGGACAGAGAACATATTTGAAATGTTTGAAATGATTTCCCTAGACAAATGTGTGCCACTTGATTGGAGAAAGAGAAAACTTTATTGGCACGCTTGATCAACATTAATTGACATAGATTTTCAAACATGTATATTCCAGATTTACCCTTCAGTCTTTTAGACTAATTAGCATTCAAAACTTTAGCGAAAATGACTGTCAGTTGTCGATTAGTCGTCACGTGTTCACGGACACAAATCTTGTTCTCTTCAGGTTCTCTTAATAAGTGATGACAAGTATCATGATAGTGCGGAATGAGAATTTTTGAAATGATCATGGCACTCAGATATAATGTCATGACATCTTTCTTGACATTATATTATGTCAACATCTGTTTTATTCATACCAGCTGACAACAACTACTTCCTATATTCACATCCTCAACAATGGACAAGGTGACATATTTTCCCTTCTTGCTGAACCAAGATATAAGAATGTTCCCAAGGGAGAGACAACTTCCTGATGTGTTATTCCTATCGCTACTAGAATTCTTTTATAGACTTTGATCCACACTCATATAGTTTTCATCATGCTCAACCTTGGGTTTTGGAATCCCTCCGAGAACTCCATTAGAGATGATCTTCTTTATACCATTCTGATGTAAGTGGTCAAGACTTTGGTGCCATAGTTTAACTTTATTTTCTTTGATTAGAAGACATGTGGGGAGGCAACTCATTTCTTGAAGGAACTTGCAAGTTGCAATTGTCCTTAGATCTAACATCCTTCACAAGCATTTCATTTCTCTTTCTATCCTCAACACCAGAAGTAAAATTGCTAGTAGAACAAGACCTAATGTCTGCCAAGAGATTCTTGTCACTTGTCACCAGCCTAGAGCACCCACTGTCTAAGTTCCAGTCTTCTCTGAGAGAGATGTAAGCTACAAGACAATTAGCAACCTTGGGGATCCACTATTTAGTAGTATCCTTTTTAGGTATGAATTGCATAACAGGTTTAGGATATCCATACAATTTATAGCAGAAAGGTTTTATGTGACAAAAACTACCACAGTGATGATATCTCCAGCGATGAAATTTTCCTCTAGGTTGGTTTCTGCTATGATGTTGAGACATTTGATTCAACATCCTAGATTCAGGTTTAGCAGGAATAGAGTATGTAGTAAGATCTTTCCCTTTTTGAGTTTGATTATCAAAACCTATTCCTTTCATGTCTCCAGCCACTTTTCCAGCTTGAAGTATTTTATCTAATGTGTCAGTACCACTGTTCAACATTCTAAAAGTCTTGGTCACGTTGTCAAGATTTGAAGACAGTAAGGTCGCTTTATTTTCTAGCTCATAGATAATTATCAGGTGCTTTTCTTTTTCAGTCTGCAATTTGGATATGATTTTCTTTTGTTTTTCTATCATTTGGCAGACTTCTTCACTTTTAATACATAATTCCTTGTATGAAGCAGCCAACTCATCATAAGGCACTTCTTCATCACGTGAGTCTTCTTCCGAATCACACCTTTCAGTTAAGACATTTACATGCTTGCTCGTTACGTAGGGCAGATTGGTTCCATGAGATGTGCAGACCAAGTTGATGATGTGTTCTCAGGTGAGGAGCACGTGGGAAAATGTCTTCTACTGGCCCCCAACGAGTTGGGCCGTGCTCGATCCAGGGCCAGCCACAGGCCCAATCCAGAACAAAAATAATATCCTAGATGACATTCAAAGGAGATCTTTTGTATTTATTGTTTAATTTAATATCATATGTAAGTTTAATTTCAATTCTACAAAAGTCACAAATGTTGCAGGTTTCGTAGGATGAAGTATAGTGCATTATGACAAAAACTTGTTAAGTTAGCATATTCAATTAGTTTTTGTCATAAAAAGTATTTTCGAAAATTATTTAAAATATTACATTTCATAAATAACAGCGATTTCAAACCGTCATAGTATACTTTTAAATAAAAAAATTGTTAGCAAGGATTAGAAATGCACAATTTTACTTTAGAGGTAGTTTAAAACCATCATGCTTATCTACGATGGTTCGCAAAAGGGGCTCGCGACACAGGTTTTTGTGACAGTTGAGGAATCGTCGTAACCCTAATTTTATGACGATTAGAATCGCCGTAACTTCCAGAAAGAACCGTCGCAAATCTCCATTTTTCTTGCAGTGGTTAAGCAAGATGTCTAAAACATGTTGTGTGACATCCGACCTTGCGAACTACACAAATTGCATCATATGACTCTGCATTGATTTTGCTACAATCAGGAGATTACTTTTTGGAAGAAGATTTTTAATTTGAAAAAAGATTTTATTAATCCATAAATTTGATTAAGATTTAATTAGATAGGATTTAATTAAAAAAAGAATTGGATTTGGTTTGATTGGATTTGCATTGAAGAAAAGATTTAATTGAATATATTTTGAAGGAATATTTGGTTCAGTTTTACTTAATCCAAGAGTTGCTGAAATTGATATACACATATATTGATTGAAGTTTTAATTAAACAAATATTCCCTAAAGATGATTTATTGGATTTGTTTTATTTACAAGATTTAGATTTACACTCAATGAAGAAATATCCAATCTCAATTAAAGATGATTTAAAGTGTGGTTCAGCTTTTGCAAGAGATTTATTTTGAATCATTTTTTTTAGAAGTTGGAATTGTGATGTATATCAAGTAAAGATTTTATTTGATTTGTTCAAGATTCATAATTGTGTTACGTGGACAGATGTCAAGCCAACCGTTCCATGATCTGCGAGACATATGTCTTAGATTGGTTACAAAGATATCAGTCTTCCTAATAAAGATTTGATTGATCATGTGTGTTTTTGAAGGATGTAATTTGAATCAAATACAACAAGAATAATCAAGAGATTTAGATTTGTTCAAGGAGATCAATCATGATTGGAAATCATCATTATTGAAGATTGATATCATGTGCTTTTTAGAAGTCCAACCCAATTATGACCTAAATCCTTATGGGAATTTGGAGTTAGACTTTTGTGGCTATATAAGGAGTTCATCTCCTTTGTGAAGACTCAGACCTCAAGAGAAAATATCTACTCATTAGGAGAATTGTGTTTTAGTTGAGTCTTTGTTTTTTGTTTGCATTTTGTACACTCTATTCACGTGCTTCAAATCTAAATGATCTGAATAGAGTATTGAGTTGTAAGTTTTTTATACCATATATCTTATTATTGTAATTTTCCAAACACAAGGAGAGTGTTTGAGAGAAAGTGATATGATTCTCTTATTCAGGGGCAGTCTGAACGAAGCTTCACAGGTAGTATTAAGAAAGTGGTCTTGAACTGAGAGAGTTTAGAGTATTGTTCTTCTAACTATTGAGATTGTAATAGTTCTATAGGAAGTCCTAAATAGATAGTCACATGTAGTATTAGGTTGAGGTATTGAACAAGGTTTTTTTCATCTAAGACTATTGTACTAATACTACTGATAGTAAATTTCTTTTCTTGAGTTGGAAGCCATCTAGACGTAGGTGACATTGTACTGAATTGAGTTACCAATTTTCTTGTGTTCTTTGTTACTTTCTTTTTTAAATTCCTAATATTTGTCAATCTGTTTTAAATTGGTACACATATTGTCCCAGACACCATGTCCAACATCTGTCATGTGTAGTACAAAATTACACAATGGAAAATAGTTAAAAGCTCTAACCACACTCTCCACATCACTTAAAATGTAATTATGACTCTTTTACCCTTCCTAATGTAGACTTTTCATACCTCAGGTCCAACAGTCCCCGAATCAATCAGTGACTTGTTTGGATTATTCTTTTTAGAGTAATGCTAACTTGTGTCTCTAGGGCACAAGTTAAGAACTAAATAGAGACATGCTATATTGGAAATTATGCATTGATTTTAATAAAAGTATAAAATTAAGGGTTAATAGCTATTTCGCCTCCTTCCATTTGGGAGAAATTTCAAAAAACCCTTTGTAAAAAAAAATAGATTCCCCCCTTAACATTTGAAGATTCCACCGATTTAGTCCCTCATTAAACCAACTCATCAAATTGTCTGACGTGGCATTGCCAATGTGTAATTTTTTTGTTATTTTCATTTTATTATTATTCCACGTGAAATATATTTTAATTTTCAGATGATAATTTTTACAGAATGAAATTTGTTAACCCTAAATCCTAAATGAGTTTTCACGCATAATCCAAGTTTCTTCTCCCTCCTTCGAACTACTATCTGCAGGTGTCTAGCATATTCGCATTCTTCTTTCTTCCTCCTTCTTCCTCCACATATTACTGCGTGCGCAATAAATCAATGGCCAGAAGTTCAAAGAGTAGCATGTCCTCTAATGGTAGAATTAACATGCGCATGATTTCATCATGTGCACACGTGTCCCTAGTTTGGGGTCTGATTGTCCAGTAGCAATAGCAGGTGTATCATCAACATGTGTATCCTCAATTTCCAAAGGTGCATCAGCAGTTGAACCTGGTCCATAGCATTTGTCTTGCTTGAAGATACTTTTTAGCCTTTCATTACTCCTAATAGGTGCTTGTGTTTTCTTCTTAGACATCTTCAAGTTTCCAATTTTCTTCTTCTTTGGGGTAGGATTAATTAGTTGAGACTAATGAGTTTCTTGTGGTTGAGATGTAACTTCAGTAGGAAACAACTGAGAAGTAACCATGTCTTCAATTATGTCATCAATTTCTGGATTATAGAAAGGATTCTCTACAGTTGGTTCAGCAGTTTCAGCAGGTTTAAAAGTGAGATTAGGTTCACCAGTTTCAGCAGGTGCTTGCTCTACAGTTGGTTCAACTGTTTTGTTATTTTTTGAGGTATCACCCTTGGTTCTGGGTGTTTTTCTCTACACATAGATAAAGATAATAAACCAACAATGACAATGATAACACAACAGTCAATGCAATAAACAAACAAAGACAATGATAGATAATATACCTTTCTCTTCAATGCATTAGTGTATTGTACTGTGCTTTGGCATTTCCTAGAGTTGTGCCCAAATTTATCATACTTTGTGCACCTATAAGCCACAGTTGGCCACATGTCCTTCCCATTGATTGGGTTAACATTGTTCTCATAACACAATTTATATTCCTCCCTCTTGTAATAGTCATCAATATACAATTCTGGATTAAGAACTTGATACTGCATTGTAGCCACAACATGTTGGCATGATATACCAACTAGTTCCCAAAGGTAACATGAGCAAGTTTTTTCCCAATATCCATAACAAATTGTAGCCCATTAAATGGGTGATGAACTTGCCAAACCTCACCCATCTTTGTTCATCAGCTCACTTCTGAACTGCTCATACTTAGGGAGCTTTTCATCACCAATGCCATCAGGATAGTAATTCTTCACTTCCATCATCCTCAATGTCTCTTGGTATATTATTGGGTAACCTTCTAGAACTAGACCCTAGTATTTTTGCAGGCACAATTAAATTTAACTTAGAGTGACCACCTTGCTTGTCTTGGTTTTTTTTAGCCCTTACTTTGTACCTTAGAAACTTGCCATGAACATTAACCCTTGTACCACTAGTTGGTTTTTTCACCACAAAATTCACAAAGCCTTCATTATTTTCCCTCGTTCTTTCTTCTTCACTATCATCAAACCTAATGCCTCTAACTTCATCATCACTACTATAACCATCATCACTACCTTCATTGAATTGAACAACAATAGGACTTATAACCTTGCCCATAGTATCTTCAACTTTGTGCTCAACTCAAATATGGCCATCAACTTTGTTATCAATGTTGTGTTTGGAAATTTCTTTAGCTAGTAAATCATCAATGACATGAAGAAACCCTTCATCAATCCCTGGAATTTTTGTCCACAACCTAAATCCATCATATCCCCAATCCTTAACTAAACTCACAGACTCAAAATAACTCCAAGTGTTAGAATCTTGACCTTCCACAGTCGTATCATTCCCCCTATAAAATGTGAACTTATTATGCACAAAGTGTCCCCCGTGATGGAAAATGACAGTGAATACGCCCATGTTGTACAATTACAAAAATACCTAATGGTTAAACTAGGGTTACTGGGCTATAACAGATATTACCACGATGAAAGTTAAATAATCTTACTGCAATAAAGTATGTTAATAAATGTTAAACTAACAGACATGGTGTTAGTTGGGACTACTACGAATTGTACCTTTTTCAAGTTAGTAAACAAAAGAAAATATTGTACCTTTTTGAAGAATGACAACATCGAATGCTCCACTTGCGTTGACTGCTTTTGAAGCACGAATCTCAGGCTTGGGTAGGATGAAGACAACGATCAATTTGAATGAGTTGGGAGAAGACAATGAAATTCTGCGTGCAACTGGATTTTCTAATTTGGGATTTAGGGTTAGGAAATTTCACTTTGTATAAATTAAATATTCTGAAAATTAAAATATAATAATATGAAAATGAAAATAACATGTGGGTATTACACATGGGTAAAAAATAAAATGAAAATAACAAAAAATTACATATTGGCAATGCCACGTTAGACAATTTGATGAGTTAGTTTAATGAGGGACTGAATCAGTGGAATATTCAAATGTTAAGGGGGGAATCTATTTTTTTTTTACAAGGGATTTTTCAAAATTCGTCCAAATAACAGGGTCAAAATAACTATTAACCCTAAAATTAAATATTTATTTCTTTTTTCAATACAAACTTTCTTTAAATTGGTTTTTTAACTTGTGCCCTTAGAGCATCAATATAGACAGTTTTTCAGCATTTCTACATTATTTCCAAAGCAACTCTGTCATGATCATTTGAATAATTAGCTATATAGAAGTGTTCCTTTCCTTGCTATCGTTCTCATAGTAAAAGACGTTTTTCTCAAATAAGTTGGATTAAAATATATATATATTATTAACGGTAGAGTGTATTGTGATATTTTTGAAATTATTTTAGAATTTTTGATAAATTGTATGAATATTTAAAAAATATAAATAAATTATTTAAATAATTGAGAAGTGTTAAATAATATAAAAAATTAGTAAAATTCATTTATAGAAGTAAAATAAGTTTTTTTTGGATGGAGATGCTCTTAGAGCACAAGTTAATATTATCTTTTTTTTTTATATAAAAAAAAATATTGATATTACCCTTCTTTTTTATACGAGTCCTACATGTTGAACCGGTCATGATTGGAACTAGTTTACGCAACTGCAATTGTAGATAAGTAGCATAGAAAGATTAAAGGGGTGAGTTTTTCTAATCAAATAGTCATGACTGATCAATAACCATTTCAATCTAACAAATGGGTATGACTTATTGAGCGTGACCATGACTGATTCACGCTTGATTTGAATGAAAGTTATAGCTCTTAATTAGAGTAGAAATTTAGGATAAAATATAAGTGATGGAAAGAGTAAAAGTTGACCTGGACTTGAGAATTGGACCCATCAGGCATTACTGGGCGGTTCATATGGTTGACTCAAAGTCAGCTGTGAATGAAATGAATTAGCCCAGCCAGCTCGAGCAGATAGACAGAGAACATTGTAAGGTCGATCTTCCCCATACCCCCAGAAAATCAAAATGGCTAGATCAAACGTACTGACGATTTTGTGCGGGAAAATAATCATCTACGCTGCCTTAATAATAGCAATATCAATTCTATATACATTTATCCCTTCTCCATGCAAAGTAGTGCGCCCATGCGGAATCATATTCAAAAAATCCATATACGGTTATTATGATTACGTGTGTGAGTATCCGAGTTTTGAAGTGATATGTGAAAACAATAAATCGGTAATTTACTTCAACTATGGCGATCGTCACGCGGACGCCATTATAGCTTCTAATTCATCCTCCTCCTCCTTCCGCTACATCATGACCGGAGTTAGTCCTGATTCCTGCCCTATCATCGATTTTCTTTCTCTTCCGTACGAAAACGTCTCCTTCTTTACCAGTCACAATTATCTGGAATATATAACGGTTATGAGATGTGAAAAACCGGTTGATTATGACTGGTATTGGGATATTTCTTCGGAAAGGTGTGGTGGTGATGGGCAAAAGCAATATTCTTATTTATATGATTCTTATAAATCATATGTGACGATGATAGGAGAGACTTGCAGAATAGAAATGAAGGTAATGATGAGTAAGTGGAATGGAAAGATGAAATGTAATAGCAAGTGTGAGGATCCAGATATTCATAGTGAGTATGTCAATGGAATTCAGTTTCGTTGGCGACCATTCAACTGTAATCAGCAGCCGCGAGACAGGGCAGAGGGACGTCTCCGCTGCATTCTCTTTGATGCCGCACTCACCTATCTTGGTTATGGAATCATTCGTAAGTCAATCTTAACCTTAAATATAACTCTTCTATGGGTTAGAGTAACCTTTTCATAATAACTTATTTATTTTTACAGTTTTTGTTGTTGGGAAATTTGTTCTTGGGTCACCCTTTGTGGTTGCAGTTTTGATATTTAAATGGAGAAAAAGACATTTATCTATCTATAACACAATTGAAGATTTTATCCATAGTCATCACAATTTCATGCCCATAAGGTATTCTTATTCACAAGTTAAAACAATGACCAAACATTTCAAGCATAAGTTAGGTGAAGGAGGTGATGGTTCTGTATACGAAGGAGTGCTTAGAAGCAAACACAAAGTAGCTGTTAAGGTATTGAATAAGTCTCAAACCAATGGACAAGACTTTATCAATGAAGTTGCAACCATTGGAAGAATTCATCATGTCAATGCGGTTGAGCTAATTGGATTTTGTGTTGAAAGAACAAAGCAAGATCTGGTTTATGAGTTTATGCCTAATGGTTCTCGTTGATAAACACACATTTTCAGAAGAACAAGGAAACTCATCTTCATTAAGCTACCAGAAAATCTACGACATTTCTCTTGGAATTGCTCGTGGAATTCAATACCTACACCAAGGTTGTGACATGCAAATCATACACTTTGATATAAAACCTCATACAGTACTTTGAGAATTTTAACCCAAAGATATCTGACTTTGGTTTGGCAAAATTGTATAGAATAGATCAAAGTATTTTTACTTTAACAGCAGCAAGAGGAACAATGGGTTACATGGCTCCTGAGTTGCTATACAAGAACATCGGAAGCATATCTCACAAAGCCGACGTTTATAGCATATCTCAAATCCTAGCTATCAGGTACGTCGTTCTTATTGTCCTTAATTATTCAATAATATTATAATATGTTATAATTTGTGTCTATCCGATCTATATAAAATCTATCAATTGGTATCAGAGCCTGGTTAGATACATTTTGTGGCTATAGTATAAATATTTTTTTTTTTGGAAAAGGCCAAAATGAATTAGTAATTGCACAAGATGTGCTGTATAAAGAGTACAGGAACCTCCCAATTGGAGGCCAAAAACTCCAGAACCGGAACCAATGAAAGAAACCACAGGAAATCACACCTATACCAAAACTAACAACAACACCTTAAGATAACTCTTAAACTTAATGCATGAGAGACTACTTTTAGCTAATAACACCAAACTCCAAACTAAAGGTAGCAGATGAGAATTGAGGGTCAAAGATCACCAACAAGCAATTAGGCAAGCTGGCAGAAACTCCAAAACTCAATAAACATAACTGCTCCAAACATTCCAAACTAACACCAAGCGACACCGCCTGCTCCTCCGGCTGATGGAAACAGAAAGAAGACAGTACAACATAGAGAGGATCAGCTGCAACTATAGAATCCGTAATGGATTACTAAAGTTCGACACAGCGTTCCAACGTAATGAGATTCCCGCAACTTGCGAACACCAATGAGGTACAGTCTGCAAACCATTAACCAAAAAACTGGCAGCAGGTATGCAATTCCGAAGGCAAATTCTGATACCATGGAGACCACCGAAACCGAGCCGGGAAAAAGCCTAGACGCACTCTGCTGATAAAGGCCGATGCGATCCACCACTGCCACATTGCTGGCCAACAACACCAACCCCTAAGCTTCATCAACGACCAATCTAAAACCTTCTAAACAAGCCAGACCACCCAGCCAACCCAAGCAACAGCCTAACCGGACCGGGAAACTCCCCCCAGCTGAGACCAGGCTGCTGCTATAGATCAAACCACAGGCTCCAAATCCTCTACAACATGAGCAATATAGCTACAAATAAAGCATCAACCAAGTTCTGCTGAAAACAACCAAGACACTAAGGCACACCAATAAGATTCTAGAGATTGGACACCAGGACCAACTTCAGAATAGAAGAGATAAATCCAACCAGCCTTCATCACTAGCAGCCTGAGACAGTGAGGTTACTCACAAATGCCTCTCCAACTTCAATCAAGGATCAACTGAAGTGAGGTGCCTGTAACCAACCACACAGAACCTCCACCAATGTCTAGACTTACTATAGCCGAAATATCTAAGATAAACAATGCAGAAGAGCCAACACCGCACAACTAAGAATAGGTGTTGCACCCCAAATTTTACCCTAAATTTTCGGCTAGTTGTTGTTTTATTATTTTTCTCTATATTTTAATTTAATAATTATCTTAGTTTTTTATTTGTTTTTATTTTGGTTTAATTTCAATATGGCCTATTTTTATTTCATTTATATTTAAGTCGTTTTATTTTTAGTAATTTAAACTAATCTTAATTTAATTTAATTTTAATAATTAGTTTTAATTAATTAGATTAATTATTCATTTAGTTTATTTTTCTAACTATTTTTAATTTAGAATATTAATTAGTTTATTATTGTTATTATCAATCATATTATTAATTCAAAATTAAGAAAAAGATTAATTTTCATTTTCCAAATCCATATTTTAATTTGTTCCTTTTAAAACCAACTTTTGTAAGCCCGTTTCTTGGTTTTTTAACAAAGCCCACTTATATAGTTTTATTTGGTCCAAATGGAAGTGGTGGTTTCAGGACAATTACTGGTATGCAAAGCCAATTCAAAAAGGAAAAGTGGTGTGTTTGTGAAGCCAACGCCCTGAGTACCAGCTGCCACTGCTACAGCCTGCGAATCGTACGCTCCATCTGCAGTGAAGTTGACAAGACACAACAGTCAAAAATTCAAATTGAAGAACGAAATTCTATTTTTGAGGAGAAGTTAAATAGGAGAGGAGAAGAGGTCTGGGGGCAGGAGAACAACCCAACACGAACACCTCTATCAACCACAAAATAACCCTCACACAAAATTCTCTCCACAATGCCAAGAGACCCACTCAACAACCCAACACGACTTACCTCATATTCTTCTCCTTCCCACTAACATCATAAAGCATTCCACCACTTACTCCTTGCATAATAAACTCCCTCCTGCGGATACACTTAAAAACAAAAAAAAACATAAACATCCTGACTTTCTTCACTTCGCCTTGTGCATGACCCTCATCCTCACCACCTAAACCTCACAGCCTGTTATTCCTAACTCTTCTTCCATTTCATTTGTGTCTAGTGAAGCACTCAATGATAAACGCAATAAAACTGTCACTCTACCACACACCCCTTTTTCACCTTATTCCATCTCCTGGCTAACACAGTAATAACAAACCGCACCATAACAGAACCATAACTCCTTTCCCTATTCCATTAACAACCTCTGTAACACGCTTTTCACAGCCACCGACGCGTGCATCACCATCACCCACTTCAACACTTCACCCATACATCCACCATCGGACCTCATATTATTCCTCAACAACCATTCAAGTTTCTTCAACTCATCTTCATCCATAATATCGCACCACCATCCACTCTCTCACAACAATAAATTGCAACCATTAAAATCCACTACACCATGGATCCACCCACAACCATGTAGATCTAATTTCACCTCTGAACTCCCTCGTCAGAACCTCATCGCTCAAACCCTCACCAACAACATCAACCCTTCAGAAATCCTTCTCCAAAACCTTCTTCCACTCGTCAACTGAAACAAACTCCATTTTCGAACAACCAGATTCAAAACCCATCCTCGACAACCACCCTAAAAAGAAAATCTTGTAGAGAAAGAGATGAAACTGAGAAGAAGAGTGAACGAAACCCAATCTGAGAGAACATAAACCTGAATCAGAGTCGGCGATTTGAGGCGGACGCGATTTTGCAAAGAAGGCTGAAGATTGTTTCTCCCATTTCGTTTTCTTCTAGCTGTTGCGCATCGTCAACGTCTGCTGAACTGAGTTCTGGGTTTTGCTTGATGTGGTTGCTCATTTTTTTTTTCGTTCCATACGCTCTTGTTCGTTTTGGATACCATGAGTGTGTTTTATTACTTTAAAAAGGGCAAACATCATGTTGGTTTAGTTCCTCTTAACCGTGATGTGCTGGTGATTGGGTTTTGAATCCCTTTTCTGGTCTCATAAGAACACCCTTCTTTTTATTTATATTTTTGGACCCTATGGGCCAAGCCCATCTAATTCCTATTAGAACACTACTCTTCAACACCCCACCTGAATCTAACGTCACCCACTTTTTTTAAATAAGTTATGTTGTTTTTTTTTACTATTTCATTATTACTTTTTTCTAAATTTTCTCAAATGGTAAATTCAAGTCCTTTTTCCTTATTTTAGGCCAATGATATTACAAAATCATGTTTTGTTGATTTATCCAAATCAATAAATCTCTTGATTAGTAAGAGGCCATTTTTATTTATGTTGGTCGATGAAAATTAAAAATCTAAGATTATCGATTTGTCGATTAAATCTTGATTTAAACGAGACCAACTTGTTTTATTCTGATTCTATTTTGGTCGATGAAAGTTAAAAATCTAAGATTATCGATTTGTCGATTAAATCTTGATTTAAACGAGACCAACTTGTTTTTAGTCCGATTCTATTTTGGTCGATGAAAGTCAGAAATCTAAGATTATCAATTTTCCGATTTAAATCTTGATTAAGACGAGATCAACCCTATTTTTATTTCATAGTATTTATTTAAGCCGATGATGCTACACAAATCTTGACTTTGATCATTTCAAGTCGATAAAGTCTTGATAAATGTGAGGCTACTATTTATTTGTTTTTATTGGTCAATGAAAGTCAAATATTAAGATTATCGATTTCTCGATTAATTCTTAATTTAGGCGAGACCGATTTTATTTTTCATTTCGGTTCCGCTTTCTTTATTTTGGTCGATGACATAACAAACCTCATGGTTTGGTTGATTTCATTAAGTTGACAAAACTTTGATCAACACGAGACCACTTCCTCTTTATTTAATTTTATTCACATATTTAGTCGATGAAAGTCAAGAATCATTGATTATTGATTTCTCGATTAAACCATGATTAAGACGAGACTATTTCTATTTTATTTCATCTCATATTTAATCATTGTCTAACATGTTTAATTCTCACTTTGCATTGATATCATGATTTTATCTCATCTCTCTTATTCATGTCCTTTACATCATCATACTTGGATTATTAACTTGTTATCTTGTTAGTAACTTATAACTGTTAGTACCCCCATTGCAAAGGAAAGTGATTAATGTTGACTCATAAGTCATTGACCTCCCACCTTAACCTAAGTAACCTCTTAGGAGAAAACTTTATTTCTTGGCCTCATCAGAGCCATAGAAATCACAACTAGCTTTAGGAGAGAGTTCTTAAACTCTTAGTGATATTCATCCTAATGAATTATCACTTTCCCTACTGACTAAAACATAACATAGGTCTATTTCAACTAGATTTAGAGAGTTCTTAAACTCTACAATGAGCTTGTACTCATTTCCCCTCTGAATATTGACCACAGTCAATCATTCAGTAGAAGTACAACTACGCATACTCTGATTCTACTCCCGAGGATACGTAGGCGCAAAGTGCGATGCTTTGTCGAGTATACTTAGATACTAACCCCTAGGGTTTCAACCTTTAGCATAGAACCTTTAGCAAACATAAGATAACATTAGCAAGAGGCTCCCGTAGAGTACTACGGATGTTTAGGGTGCTAATACCTTCCCTAGGCGTAACCAACCCCCGAACCTTAGATCTCCCCCTTTAGGTTTTTCTAACGATCTTGAACCTTTCCTTTGGATAAATCAAAGTCGGTTGTAAAAGAAATATGATGCAAATTAATTAATAATTTGTTATCCGATTTTCACCGCAACAGAAATGGCGACTTCACTGGGGAGGGTGAGAAGACCTATTGTTGGTCCTTTCCTAAGAGGATTAAGCCTATCTTGTTTTTATGTTTGCTTGTTTGCTTGTATATGCTTATGTATGTCATATTTGCTTATATACTTGTATCTTTGTTCTTGCTTTATTATCCTGTTTATCTTGGATTGATATAGTATCTATGAGTGAGATAAATCCTAACCCGGATTTCGAGTGCACTTATGATAGGACGATGGTAAATTCAAGGAGGCTTTGAAGGAGTCGATTCCTGAAAAAGTTAACTTGAGACACCATCACTCAGCTTAGGCCCTCTTGAGAGTTTGGTCATGTTAAACGATCCTTTTCGGGAAAGCGTGCTCCTCTCAATGTATGTGCCAGTGAGACTGAGAACCGTAGTTTCTAAACCCCACTTAAGCCTTTTAGATGTAGTGCGGGGACTATGAAGAAGTCTATTTCTGAATTAGTTGCTATGGGATACTACACTCAGATGAGGTTCTCTTGAGAATTTTGTTGATTACCAAGTCATTTGGGAAGTCGACAAAATCTGAAAGATGGATCGTAGACTCTGGGAACCCTTTAGAACCTTGTCCGGCAGGTGAAAACCTTAGTACATACCAATGGGAGGGTGAACCTTGGCTCCATGCTTTTAACCTAAACCTTTATGTGCTTGTGTTTGTATTTGTTTGTGTTTGTTGCATCCATATAGCATAAGCATTCTTAGCATATGTGTTTCATGGAACTCAGACCTCTTTTTGTAAAACGTCACAGAGATATCATGGATGAAACAAGAAGGAAAACAATAAAATACACTTTCAAGAGTCCTAAGCTAGATGACCTAAGGAGATTGGGAAGTTTACTTACAGACCCTAAAGGATTCAAGGACAGATACGGGAATTTATGGACATTATTGAAGAAAGATGTTGATGAAGGACTCCTCTCAACTTTACTCCAGTTTTATGACCCGAAGTATCATTGCTTCACTTTTCCCGACTATCAGCTCTTGCCCACACTTGAAGAATACTCTCACATAGTTGGTTTGCCTGTTAAGGATGATTCTCCGTTTCCCATTTTTTGACAGAGACCCTAAAGAAGAAGAGATAGCCAAGGAAACTCACTTGGAATTAGTTGACATAAAAAACAACTTAATCTCCAAGGGAGGAATTTTTGGATTAACTGCTAAGTTCTTATTAGGGAAAACCCACTACTTCGCCAAACACTCCAACAAGGACGCCTTTGAAGCCGTTTTTGCTCTGCTTATTTATGGACTCTTCTTGTTTCCAAACATCGACAACTTCGTAGACCTAAACGCAATCAAGATCTTCCTGAAGCAGAATCATATACCTACCTTACTTGCTAAAGCTTATCACTCAATCCATACAAGAAATGCCCATAGTAATGGACAGATCACTTGCTGTATCCGTGTGTTATATAGATGGTTTGTTTCACACTTACCAAAGAAAGGTGCATTTTGGGATCCTAAGAAGGGATGGTGGTCTAAGAAGATTATGGCCCTTTCTCATGCAGACATTGACTGGTACAATCGAGTGTACGACAAAATCTCAATAACAGACAGTTGCGGCCGGTATAACAACGTGCCCCTTCTTGGCATCAAAGGTGGAATCAGTTATAATCCGGTGGTGGCACGCCGTCAATTAGGATACCCTTTGATGGATAAACCTCTAAGCATCCAGGTGGAGGGAATTTATTTTGAAGAGTATAAGGAGAATGAAGAACAAAGGGATTTAATTTTGAAGGCTTGGGGTAGTAGGTGTAAGAGAGGAAATAACTCTTTGGGGAAACCCAATTGTGTTTCATTGGAGCCTTATCTTCAGTGGGTCCGCAAGAGAGCCATTGAACTAAAGATGCCATACAAGAGGGAAGAACCAATTCCCATGAAGGAAGGGCCTGTTTTGTACTTCATGACAAGGAAAGGAGGGTTGGAGATATTACTGAGGCAGACTCAAAGATCAGAAGAAGCATGGAGGCTTAAGTATCAGGTGGTTGTCGAGGAGAACTTTGAACTCCGAAAACAACTACATGCCAAGGATGACGAGTTGACGTCTTACAAGAAAAGGAAGGTCCAAGAAGGCCCAAGTTCTCCTATTGTTCAACCTACAGCTTGGAAGACGATCGTCGACAACCTTGTTGCAGAAAGAGACCAGATGGAGGAAGAAAACAAAAGGCTCAAGCTACGACTCTTAGGAGAACCTCCTTAGGACTGCCTAGGCTTTTATTCAGCTTCTTTGTTTATGGACTCTCAAAGTGTATTAATTATTGTAATCTGTTCCCTATTTAACGAAAATGAGGTCTTTTGGTATTTCACGATGTGTTGCAAAAATGTATGAATTCCACGAAACTTTGCATTGCATATCATCTTGCATCTTTGCATGTGCATTTGTGTTCTTCCCCGTCTCATGTCGTCTCGTTCTCTTCAGAACCCGTCACCTTGATTTTCCAGACACCAATACCCAAGTCCAAACTCGACAAAGGATGTCTGAACAATACTGTGAAATGGACAGAGTCAACCATGAATTAGGACAGCTCCGAGGAGTAATGGAGCAGTTTCTGGAAACTATGAAGGTCACGCTAGTAGCGATGAAATAAATTTTGGAGTACCAGGAGAAAATGGGAGAGGAGATCAAAATCCTCAAGTGCCAAATGAATTGGGTTCTGGAAACTCTGTTGAAAAAGGAGAATTGTATTCATCCCGTCAGACCAGCTTTCAAGAGCGCTCGTTTGCCACGTCAGCGTGGACGACAAAGATCAGGGAAACTAGAGAGGAATTTCACTCCATTGCCGATGGCATACAGTCAGCTGTTGCCCGTTTTGATCAAAAGTGGATTGATAATACCGAAGGATTTAGAGCCAGTGATCCCTCCATACCCACTAGGTTTTGATGCCAACGTCCGATGCGACTACCACGCTGGGGCACCGGGGCATTCAACTGAGGATTGCAAGGCACTCAGAAGCCAGGTTCAGACGCTGCTTGATTCTGAGAAGTTATCATTTACACCACAAGGCATTCAAATCAACTATCCTTTGCCATCTCCTAAGGATCTCTCGTGTCCAGAATTTGTTTTTGGAGAAGCCTCATGCCAGCTGAATGTTGGTCCTGTTCCTGCATCCAAACGTAATCTTCGTCAGGTGTTTACGAAGAGGAGTTTTCAGTCTCCAACGTGTGTTTCTCCTCAAGATAAGAAGAAGTGTGCTGCCAAAAGAGGAAAATTTAACCACCAGCCTATCCCGGTGCCGTTAAGCAAACTTTTCCCACTGTTGATGCAAAACAAGCTGGTAACTCCACGACTTCTCACACCTTTCCAGGGACCTTGGTATGATCCCAACCTGACCTGTTGAATTCCATAAGGGAGCTGAAGGGCATGATTTGGACAATTTCCGAGCTTTAGAATATTTTGTGCAAGAGTTGATCCACGACAAGGACTTAACCTTCGAAGAAGACCGCCTAAAGACTGAATACAAATTTCGCACTAGGACCATCGGGCATCCCATTGAAGAATGCAAGGAATTCGAAGAAAAGCTGATGAGCCTGCTAAAAAAACTGAAACCTCAGGAAGATACTTCAGACACTGGTACCTCAACTTCTGAAGCAAAAGGTAAAGGACCTGCAAGGCCTCTCAAAGTTCTATACCACAAGAAACAAGTGATTGATGGTGAAGACTTTTTTCCATTCGGACCCGGAAACTGAAATCTTTGGTGGGCTGTGTTTTGTATTTCAGTTGTATTTCCTTTAATTGTATTGATATTTGCATATGAGCTTTGTTGTTCCTTTAAATTGGCAACATTAATGAAATAATCCATTCGTTTCACTCATTTACTTTATTTTCATAAAAGCAAAATATATATCTTTTTCACCCCTTTTTCAAACTTGAGTTAAAGCAAAGATTAGGGAAGATGATGAAAACCTCGTGTTCATAATTGTTGTGGTATGCTTCTGATTAAACCTTGTCGATGATATAAGGCATTGTTCCAATTCCCAAACACCGGAGAAATAAGGATGATAATCCCTTGTTAACCCCTTCGAGCCTAGAAGTAGGAGTTTTCTTTCCTTACACAAAAAACCTTAAATCTCAACCTTGGTGGGCAGGGTAGTTCTCAGTTTAACTCGGTTATGCATTCAAACACGAGAGCTTCATATAAGGCACCAGTCAGCTTTCAAATCAAGTGACTTCCTACTTTTGGAGATTTTGAACGTATATCTTGAGTTAACTTAGCGTAGGATTGGAATTCATCCTTTGTTTCATAAACCATGAACCATACCACGTTACAACCCCTAAAAGACCTAATTGAGGTAAGGTTGTTTTGAAAGCATACTACAACAAGGTTGAGTAACCTGACTCCTAATAATCTTTGTTACTCGCGTATGTTGGTCACTTCCTTAATGACTAGACCCACCATTGTTTTTGACTATTTCACTGTGCGTTTTTATCAAAGCTTTGTTTTCAAAATTTGCATTAACTTTGCATTAAATTTTGCCAATTTTAATGAACAACACTTGTTTGCAATACCATTCGATATCAAGGAATCCCAACAAACGCAGTCAGTCAAGGAATTGAACTTGATAAAGGAAATTTGACTCAGTCTGGGGCAACCAAGTGTGAGGTTTGCCAATCTATCATCCCAAGAGTTGACAAATCAGAGGCGGAATTCTGCAAATTCAGAATATTGGGGCAAATATTCTTGAGATCATCTTATGACAAGTTTTGACTTCAGTAACCCATCAGCAGGGGCAAATTCGTTCCCCAGTAATTTCTACTACAGTTTGAGTATCTTGAGTATAACTGAACAGAAACAGCTACGTCAAGATTCAAAAGTTGGAAGATATTGAATCATCCGGTATTTCATTTCTTCCGTAAAATTCTTTTGATTATTCAAGTTGGAAGATATTGAATCATCTGGTATTTCAATTCTTCCGTAAAATTCTTTTGATTATTCAAGTTGGAAGATATTAAATCATTTGGTATTTCAATTCTTCCATAAAATTCTTTTGATTATTCAAGTTGGAAGATATTGAATCATCTGGTATTTCAATATTTCCGTAAAATTCTTTTGATTATTCAAGTTGGAAGATATTGAAGTATCTGGTATTTCAATCCTTCCGTAAAATTCTTTTGATTATTCAAGTTGGAAGATATTAAAGTATCTGGTATTTCAATCCTTCTGTAAAATTCTTTTGATTATTCATCCCCTAATCTGGGGCAGTTATGCCGAGATCTCTCCAAGAGTTTGAAGATATTGAAACACCCTGTATGCTAATTCTTCTATAAAATCCTCTTGTTATCGTATAGACCGTCTAGCCAGGGGCAAATAAGATTTAAAGATAGTAGTTATGCCAGTGGAACGCATAATTACTTTGTTAGCTCCCCATCAAGTTGCTACATCAGCTGATTTTGACAAATTCCCAATGGATTTATTTCCTCAATAAAGAAGAAGAACTGTCCCAATATATCCAAACATTTGTCTAAGCTAGGCTTATGCTTTGGTTTTCACCTTTGAGTACCAGACCCCAGCTCTTTATGCAGGAGTCCCCGGAGAAGTCAGCTGTTAGACCACAGAATTCTTAGTCACTAGAGTTGTTATTGGTCTTTGAATACAATAACTTCGTCATTTTCAGCTGATTCTTGGAAGCGGAAAAGTTTTAAGAAAACACGAAGTTGAACTAAGTTTTACTCTAGTATCAAGATGTTTTATGGAATCAAGTTGGTACAGGAAGAATTAGTAGTACTGTATCTTTGGCTTGGATTTGCCATCTCCAGTGAAAAGAAGATTGCCCGGTTATCCTTAATGTTTGGAATCAGGGTGTTGGTTGTGTTATCCTTTCTTCCTTCCTATTTTGCGTCGTTCGCGTCGTTTCTAGCATATAGCTAAGCATATGCATCATACCTTAGCATCTTTGCATCCTTGTGCTTTGTTTTGCTTGTGGTCTTTTATTTGTGCCTGTCTTTATTTCCCCAGTGAAGTAAAGACATTCTCGGTTTGCTTTGTGTCGTGCTTGTTCGGTCTTAACCTTTGCGCGCCAGAATTGAATCTTTAAACCTTTTGCTGTTCCCCAAGAAGTTTAACATTAAAGATTTTGTAAAACTGTTCTCGTTTGAATTGTGTCAAACTTGAACTTGGACTTTGTTTGAATCGTGTCAAGCATTGTCTGCTTGTTTTAAAACTTGTTCTTGTTTGAATCGTGTCAAACCTGAACAGAGTCTTTGTTCGAATCGTGTCGGACACTGCCTCTTGTTTTAAAACTGTTCTCGTTTGAATCGTGTCAAACTTGAACTTGGACTTTGTTTGAATCGTGTCAAGCATTGTCTTCTTGTTTTAAAACCGTTCTTGTTCGAATCGTGTCAGACATGAACAGAGTCTTTTGTTCGAATCGTGTCGGACATTGCCTCTTGTTTTAAAATTGTTCTCATTTGTACCGTGTCAAACTTGAACTTGGACTTTGTTTGAATCGTGTCAAGCATCGTCTGCTTGTTTTGAAACTTGTTCTTGTTTGAATCGTGTCAAACCTGAACAGAGTCTTTGTTCGAATCGTGTCGGACAATACCTCTCGTTTTAAAACTGTTCTCGTTTGAATCGTGTCAAACCTGAACTTTGACTTTGTTTGAATCGTGTCAAGCATCGTCTTCTTGTTTTAAAACCGTTCTTGTTTGAATCGTGTCAAACCCGAACATTGACTTTGTTTGAATCGTGTCAAGCATTGTCTTCTGGTTTTAAAACCGTTCTTGTTCGAATCGTGTCGGACATTGAACCCTTACCTTGGATTTTTGGAAACTTGCTTTAAGCTAAGCTTCTTAGAACAAATTTCTTCAACCTTATAAGACTCCTAGTTGGTGCGCAGGGTTTGTCTCTGTCTTCCTGGATTTTCTTGAAGATCCCATTTTGAACTCTTCAGTATGAGATCCCCAGGAAGTCTTTGCTTGGTTGTTTGTCCTTTTGACTGATCCCTAGTGATCAGGTTCTTCTTTCTGGTTTCATGCCCGGGAAGAATGTGGGTTTGTTTTGTTCCCAGTAGTCTATCTCCCCGGATATTTCCCCAGTGGAGATTGTCTTTTTGTTTCCCCAGTGTTTCTTTGGAGTCTCCCCTGTGAGTCTCTTGCGTTGGTTAGCCTGTATCCCCAGTGAGCGTTTCTTATGGATACTAACCTTCCACCTTCCCCAGTGAAGCTCATCTTGTGTTGTTTCCTGTCTGTCCTTTGGTGTCTCGTTGTGTCTGCATCTTTGCATCTTCCTTGGCATCATGTTTGTTGCATTGCATATGTGTGCATCTGAGGGCAAAATTTTCGGTTATCTGTATTTAAATATCTTTCACTGTTGATTACATGAGGATCTTCATCTCTCATGTCATCAGGTGAAGATATTTAAATAGTGGCAACTGTTGCACCCCAAATTTTACCCTCATTTTTCGGCTAGTTGTTGTTTTATTATTTTTCTCTATATTTTAATTTAATAATTATCTTAGTTTTTTATTTGCTTTTATTTTGGTTTAATTTCAATATGGCCTATTTTTATTTCATTTATATTTAAGTCGTTTTATTTTTAGTAATTTAAACTAATCTTAATTTAATTTAATTTTAATAATTAGTTTTAATTAATTAGATTAATTATTTATTTAGTTTATTTTTCTAACTATTTATAATTTAGAATACTAATTAGTTTATTATTGTTATTATCAATCATATTATTAATTCAAAATTAAGAAAAAGATTAATTTCCATTTTCCAAATCCATATTTTAATTTGTTCCTTTTAAAACCAATTTTTGTAAGCCCATTTCTTGGTTTTTTAACAAAGCCCACTTATATAGTTTTATTTGGTCCAAATGGAAGTGGTGGTTTCAAGACAATTACTGGTATGCAAAGCCAATTCAAAAAGGAAAAGTGGTGTGTTTGTGAAGCCAACGCCTTGGTACCAGCTGCCACTGCTACAGCCTGCGAATCGTACGCTCCATCTGCAGTGAAGTTGACAAGACACAACGGTCAAAAATTCAAATTGAAGAACGAAATTCTATTTTTGAGGAGAAGTCAAATAGGAGAGGAGAAGAGGTCTGGGGGCAGGAGAACAACCCAACACGAACACCTCCATCAACCACAAAATAACCCTCACACAAAAGTTCTCTCCACAATGCCAAGAGACCTACTCAACAACCCAACACGACTTACCTCCTATTCTTCTCCTTCCCACTAACATCATAAAGCATTCCACCACTTACTCCTTGCATAATAAACTCCCTCCTGCGGATACACTTAAAAACAAAAAAAGCATAAACATCCTGACTTTCTTCACTCCGCCTTGTGCATGACCCTCATCCTCACCACCTAAACCTCACAGCCTGTTATTCCTAACTCTTCTTCCATTTCATTTGTGTCTAGTGAAGCACTCAATGATAAACGCAATCAAATTGTCACTCTACCACACGCCCCTTTTTCACCTTATTCCATCTCCTGGCTAACACCGTAATAACAAACCGCACCATAACAGAACCATAACTCCTTTCCCTATTCCATTAACAACCTCTGTAACACGCTTTTCACAGCCACCGATGCGTGCATCACCATCACCCACTTTAACACTTCACCCACACATCCACCATCGGACCTCATATTCTTCCTCAACAACCATTCAAGTTTCTTCAACTCATCTTCATCCATAATATCGCACCACCATCCACTCTCTCACAACAATAAATTGCAACCATTAAAATCCACTACACCATGGATCCACCCACAACCATGTAGATCTAATTTCACCTCTGAACTCCCTCGCCGGAA
Organism: Lathyrus tuberosus; assembly: GCA_022829125.1. Lineage (NCBI taxonomy): Eukaryota > Viridiplantae > Streptophyta > Magnoliopsida > Fabales > Fabaceae > Lathyrus > Lathyrus tuberosus. Next base: position 1,316,436 of record JALAZF010000737.1, on the reverse strand, counting down.
CCTCATCGCTCAAACCCTCACCAGCAACATCAACCCTTCAGAAATCCTTCTCCAAAACCTTTTTCCACTCGTCAACTAAAACAAACTCCATTTTCGAACAACCAGATTCAAAACCCATCCTCGACAACCACCCCAAAAAGAAAATCTTGTAGAGAAGGAGATGAAACTGAGAAGAAGAGTGAACGAAACCCAATCTGAGAGAACATAAACCTGAATCAGAGTCGGCGATTTGAGGCGGACGCGATTTTGCAAAGAAGGCTGAAGATTGTTTCTCCCATTTCGTTTTCTTCTAGCTGTTGCGCATCGTCAACGTCTGCTGAACTGAGTTCTGGGTTTTGCTTGATGTGGTTGCTCATTTTTTTTTTCGTTCCATACGCTCCTGTTCGTTTTGGATACCATGAGTGTGTTTTATTACTTTAAAAAGGGCAAACATCATGTTGGTTTAGTTCCTCTTAACCGTGATGTGCTGGTGATTGGGTTTTGAATCCCTTTTCTGGTCTCATAAGAACACCCTTCTTTTTATTTATATTTTTGGACCCTATGGGCCAAGCCCATCTAATTCCTATTAGAACACTACTCTTCAACACCCCACCTGAATCTAACGTCACCCACTTTTTTTAAATAAGTTATGTTGTTTTTTTTTACTATTTCATTATTACTTTTTTCTAAATTTTCTCAAATGGTAAATTCAAGTCCTTTTTCCTTATTTTAGGCCAATGATATTACAAAATCATGTTTTGTTGATTTATCCAAATCAATAAATCTCTTGATTAGTAAGAGGCCATTTTTATTTATGTTGGTCGATGAAAATTAAAAATCTAAGATTATCGATTTGTCGATTAAATCTTGATTTAAACGAGACCAACTTGTTTTATTCTGATTCTATTTTGGTCGATGAAAGTTAAAAATCTAAGATTATCGATTTGTCGATTAAATCTTGATTTAAACGAGACCAACTTGTTTTTAGTCCGATTCTATTTTGGTCGATGAAAGTCAGAAATCTAAGATTATCAATTTTCCGATTTAAATCTTGATTAAGACGAGATCAACCCTATTTTTATTTCATAGTATTTATTTAAGCCGATGATGCTACACAAATCTTGACTTTGATCATTTCAAGTCGATAAAGTCTTGATAAATGTGAGGCTACTATTTATTTGTTTTTATTGGTCAATGAAAGTCAAATATTAAGATTATCGATTTCTCGATTAATTCTTAATTTAGGCGAGACCGATTTTATTTTTCATTTCGGTTCCGCTTTCTTTATTTTGGTCGATGACATAACAAACCTCATGGTTTGGTTGATTTCATTGAGTTGACAAAACTTTGATCAACACGAGACCACTTCCTCTTTATTTAATTTTATTCACATATTTAGTCGATGAAAGTCAAGAATCATTGATTATCGATTTCTCGATTAAACCATGATTAAGACGAGACTATTTCTATTTTATTTCATCTCATATTTAATCATTGTCTAACATGTTTAATTCTCACTTTGCATTGATATCATGATTTTATCTCATCTCTCTTATTCATGTCCTTTACATCATCATACTTGGATTATTAACTTGTTATCTTGTTAGTAACTTATAACTGTTAGTACCCCCATTGCAAAGGAAAGTGATTAATGTTGACTCATAAGTCATTGACCTCCCACCTTAACCTAAGTAACCTCTTAGGAGAAAACTTTATTTCTTGGCCTCATCAGAGCCATAGAAATCACAACTAGCTTTAGGAGAGAGTTCTTAAACTCTTAGTGATATTCATCCTAATGAATTATCACTTTCCCTACTGACTAAAACATAACATAGGTCTATTTCAACTAGATTTAGAGAGTTCTTAAACTCTACAATGAGCTTGTACTCATTTCCCCTCTGAATATTGACCACAGTCAATCATTCAGCAGAAGTAGAACTACGCATACTCTAATTCTACTCCCGAGGATACGTAGGCGCAAAGTGCGATGCTTTGTCGAGTATACTTAGATACTAACCCCTAGGGTTTCAACCTTTAGCATAGAACCTTTAGCAAACATAAGATAACATTAGCAAGAGGCTCCCGTAGAGTACTACAGACGTTTAGGGTGCTAATACCTTCCCTAGGCGTAACCAACCCCCGAACCTTAGATCTCCCCCTTTAGGTTTTTCTAACGATCTTGAACTTTTCCTTTGGATAAATCAAAGTCGGTTGTAAAAGAAATATGATGCAAATTAATTAATAATTTGTTATCCGATTTTCACCGCAACAATAGGGCTTCACATAGCTGAACTCAATGGAACCCAAACGACCGAAGCCGGAAATAATGACCACCAAGAAACCTAAACTGAGAAGAAACTTCAGCAACTCCTAAAATTTCATAACTATTACTGAGGCCACTAATAGAATGGGCTAGTTGGGGGCTCACTGCTACAGAACCACGCCTCAGATCTCCCTCAATGCCTAGACCGAGGAAAAAGCTGCCAGTAGACCAGGACTGCTACCAACTCCAGTGGGGAGACCAAAAGCACTACCGACGTCAAGCACCAGAGAGAACAAGCCAATTGCTACCGTACCAAGACTTAGAACTTCTCCAATAACCGCACTCATAAGTTACGGCTGCAGCCTGAGCGCGCAAATGAGGATAACCAATCTATATCATTCAATCTGCTTGAGCCAAACCACCTGCACGTCCTAATCAGATACCTCCACTAGTACCTGTTACCACATACGTCCCCTACCCCAACAGCTGAAACCAGAGACACTACACCAAGGCTCACCAACCTATTAGACCAATATCACAGATCCAAACTGACTTGTATGTCAGCTTTCCATTTGCAGGGCCCGCTCCCAAGGATATTACACGCCAACATCCTTCCAAATGACCACCCGAAGAATGAGACTAGCAATATGAACCTAGGTGTTACGCAATCCATCCAACCTCCACCACCACTGGGATAGCAGCTCATTACTGGGGGACGAAATCCAACTCCATAACACCAGCAAACCAGGCCTCGAGAATTCTAACCACCATAGGGACTACAGACCACTCAACGGCACCGTCTGAGTAGAGAAAAAGACCACCTGACCAGAAGACCAAATAAACAAAGCACCAAAAGGGCAACAGACATTAATACATCCTACCACTTAATAACCTGCAGACACCATACGATAACACCAGAATTGCATAGGACTCTGTGTATCCTTTGGTTTGCCTATGGCTATAGTATAAATATTATTGCATCATTCTTCCATTGAATTTAGTTTGAGATTATATATCACTGATATTGGAATGTGTAAACTAAAATCGCTTATGCATTGGGAATAGTTACGAAGGTGAAATTAATTTTGTTCTACATCATGACTTTACACAATACATTACTTAATCAACTTATAGTGGAAAACACATTTTCGACCTTAGTATTATGAAAATCACGTTATAGTTTGGGAAGATGCAAAATTTCATCTTATATTTCAGTTGTCAATTCTTCTTACATTTATTTTATTAAAGAATAAAGAAACTGCATCTTATGTAAAAGATTTGTAAAGCTTAAGTTTTTTTTTAATTTGAATTTTCTATTAATTGGATTGACAATGCTTTAACTTGTGATAGAGTTTTCTCTTGCAATTGTAATGCCGTCAAAATTTGATTAGACCGATGTGTTTAGTTTATAATTGAACATAAATTAAATAGGTCAAAAGAATTGTGTCAACAGCATGTCAAATCATGTGCAAATTTTATTTATTTTGTCAAATTTGTTTAATATTTCAGAGATATTTTATTACTATTATTATTCTGCAATTTTTGAAATCTTTAAATAATATTACATTTGATAATATAGAATAAATTTCAATCTAAAATTTATTGTATTACTTTTATTAATTCCAAGAGAAATGTCGTAGATTTTCTGGTAGCTTAATGAAGATGAGTTTCCTTGTTCTTCTAAAAATGTGTGTTTATCAAGAGAACCATTAGGCATAAACTCATAAACCAGAGCTTGCTTTGTTCTTTCAACACAAAATCCAATTAGCTCAACCACATTGACATGATGAAATACAATTGATATTTCAAGTGTAACAACGAGTCGAAATACATTTGTGACAACAGTAACTATATGCAAATTCACACGAAAAAATATGGAACTAATTGTATTTCACTAACTGAGTAATACAAAATACCATTGGTGTTTGCAGTCCAACATTTTTATATGACAATGTCACTTAGCAACTAAATATAGTTAAAGAAGGATAAAGTGTACTCCTCTGATAGAGGAAGGTACACACCTAGAGAATTATGAGAAGAGAATACGAGATCACTCAAAATCATGCACACCCACATTGGCTCATCAAGTCACACTTTATACACAATCAGGAGGAATTTTTTGTGTTGACCTTATCCTTCTCTCCCTCGTATTTCTTCTTAGAACCACAGTATTCATATCAATTGCCACCTATCTGTGATCAACATAGGTTGTAATAGAATCCGTTGCGTGGATATTTTGTCTAGCTGTCATATTTTTAGTCATGACAACTCTTCCCCAATTGAAAACAACCTTGTACTCAAGGTTGAGGTTAGGATAATTCAGCTTAAAGTCAGAACAATGCTCCAATGTAGCTTCAATTTTAGGCAACTGCAATTGTTGATTTGAACAGTATCTATTAGTTTACAGTACATCTAGTTTGTCTTTGTAATACTGTTTTCATTTATTTCTAGATAGTGTAACTTTATTGCTGAGCTGGCTTGTGGTCATTGGCTCTCTTTCTCATTGTATATATACCTTATCTTTGTAATGTAATAGTTGAGTTGAATACAACAGATAAACATTTCTCTCTTCATCTTCTTCAATGAGTATTGCAACTACTTTCTGTTATGCAATAACCGTTTTCTGTTACATGTATTTGGCCATTGTTGATATGGTATCAGAGCTCACAAAGCTCTGGTGGCCATTGTTGTTCTTTGTGCAATTGTTCTTCTTGCATTCTCCTCTGCGTTTTCTTCTCAATCTCCTTTCTTCTTTGCCTTTCGTTTTTCTTGATTTCTTCCATGGCTAACCAGAGCTACGCCGATTTCTCTACCAATTCTGCTAATCCTTTTTATCTTCATCCAAACTAAAATCCAGCAATCGTTCTTGTCACACCATTGCTCAATGACAAGAACTATCACACTTGGGCTCGATCGATGCAGATTGCTCTCATCTCCAAGAACAAAGATAAGTTCATTGATGGAACTCTCATAAAACCTCCGGTTTCTGATCCGTTGTATGCGCCATGGATTCGATGTAACACCATGGTTCTTGCGTGGATTCAACGTTCTATTTCGGAGTCTATTGAAAAATTTGTTCTATGGATTGACAATGATGCTGGTGTTTGGAAGAACTTGCAGATTAGGTTTTCTCATGGCGATATCTTCCGCATCTCTGACATTCAAGAGGATCTCTACAAATTTCGCCAAGGTACTCTTGATGTATCAAACTATTTTACTCAATTGAAGGTTATGTGGGATGAATTAGAAACCTATAGACCAATTCCTATCTGTTCTTGTGCCATTCCTTGCTCATGTGGTGCCACTGCTTCAATCAAATTGTATCGAGAGCAGGATTATGTCATTAGGTTTCTTAAGGGATTAACTGAAAAATTTGCTCAGTCTAAAATGCAAATTATGATGATGAATCCTTTGCCAAATATTGACAAAGCTTTCTCTCTTGTTATTCAACAAGAAAGAGAATTGGATAGCTCGAATTCTAGTGTGATTGCATCTGTCCCTACCACTGATGAGGCCACTGCATTGCAGACTCAGACTCAGTCACAAAGCAATTATTCTGCCAAGAATGGTAATGGTAATTTGCGGGCCAAGAATCAGACTCAACAGTCTCCAAGAGGACACAACAGAATTTGCATACACTGCAATAGGACAAATCACACAATTGACACCTGTTTTCAGAAGCATGGCTATCCCCCAGGTTATAGAGGTAGAACCAAGGCTCAAGGCAATGCAAATGTTTCACCTTCAACTGCTACTGCTAATAATGCTTCTGAAGTTTATGCTGGAAGTTCCAACTCCACTTCATTTGGTTTTACTTAAGAACAGTATAACAACATTCTAGCATTGCTTCAACAATCCAACCCAACTCCCACTGTTAACTCCGTGTCTACTTCACCATTTGTCATGCATTCCCAGTCTTCCAATGTGAATGGTAAGAACCCTAACCTTTGGATTTTGGATACTGGTGCTACTGATCATTTTTCTTTTAATTTTGCATCCTTTATCAACTATAAACATATTGTGCCTATTCATGTTAGCATGCCAGATGGTTCTCAAGTTACTGCATCTATCTCTGGCACAATTGTTCTTTCTCCCTCTTTAACTCTCCATAATGTTCTATATATTCCCAATTTTCATGTCAACCTCATTTCTGTTGCAAAGCTTGTTATTAACAATCACTTTTCTGTTTAATTTGATGCTAATAACTGTCACATCATGCAGAGTCATACCAAGGAAACGATTGGTATAGCTAGCCTGCTCAGAGGGCTCTATGTTCTTGACTCACAAGCTTCTCACTCTGCTCATAGTTCCTTTTTTCATAACACTTGTAATTTGTGGCACCTAAGACTAGGCCACATTTCACACTTAGGTTTACAAGCTATATCCAAAACTTTTCCTTTTATCAAATGTACTAATAGTGTTATACCATGTGATTCTTGTCACTATGCTAAATAAAAGAAACTCCTTTTTCCCAATAGTGTATCTCAATCTTCTATGCCTTTTGTTATTTTACATGCTGACTTGTGGGGCCCCTTTTCAACAATTTCCACTCTAGGGCACAAGTATTTTTTGGCTCTTGTTGATGATTACACAAGGCATACTTGGGTAATATTCCTTAAAACAAAAGATCAAACTAAAACTAGTTTTATTCAGTTTGTTGCTTATGTAGAAAACCAGTTTAAAACAACCCTTAAATGCCTTAGATCTAACAATGGATCAGAATTCCTTGCTTTATCAGATTTTCTGTTATCTAAAGGCATTTGAAATTCTGGTATCAGACGTGTGATGTCACAACAACACACTCTGCACAATGGACAATAATAACAGTAAAATAACACCAAGAATTGTTGACCCAGTTCGGTTACAACCAACCTACTCTGGGGGCTACCAAGCCAGGGATGGAATTCACTACTTGTAGATATAATTTACAGACTCAACAACCCGTTGACAATCTCCTAAACTTATACTCTATTAATGACTTCCTACCTAAGAAACCACTTAGGTATGAGAACACCACTCAATCCCTTACAAACTCTCAAAGAAACCACTTTGAGTACCCTTGATCTTGCTTCCTAGCTTCGATCAAGCAAACACTCTTTATTGCTTCACAGCTTCTAGAGAGGACAGAAACACAACACCTATTCAAACCCTAGAATAGTGTAAATACAAGCACTCTAAACAAACTCTAGACACTAAGCTTCCAGCTCCTGATCTTCTGAATGTTTTCTGTACCTTTTCCTTTGGTCTTGTACGCTTTATATAGCTCCTTGAATTGGTCTTGGACTTGCTACAATATCTCCCAGATTTGTTATTTAAAACTGAATATTTAAAACAGATTTTCTCCTAAAATCTTTTTAAATCTTCAACCTTTTAAATCTCCTACAAATCTGCACCAGATCTCCTATGCAGCAGCAAATATCTATCCCAAGATATTCACATCCAATGAGACAGCTTGCTCTCCACAATTCCAGCTAATACGCAACCCTAACAACATCACAGCCTACTGTTGTTAATTCTGCAGATCTGATGTTACAACATCGCCATGTGACATCAGACATCCAACTTCAGCAATTAATTACTTAACACAACCCAGTGTTAAGACTTCAATGTTGCAACATCAGCACCTTGACATCAACATTGAACATACCTTGTTTTACCAAAATTCTAGCCAATCCAGGAACTAACAATCTCCCCCTTTGGCTAATTTTGGCTAAAACAATCTCTGCACTCTGCACCTTCAGAGACTTTAGCAGCGGAAAAACTTTAATCAATAAATCATTTTGAAACTCTCATCAGCAGCAGTTTGACAATTTTCATAGTCTTCATCACTTGATCTGCTGCAGCACCATCTTCATTATTGACAACATCCAATTGGTGCTCCCCCTCAAAAATATGAACCAGCATCACAGCTGTTCAGTAGCTCACAATGTACAACACTTATCCTCCTTGATGTCTGCTTGGCTGCACTCTTCAAATCTGCTTGGCTGCACTCTTCAAATGCTATGATATCTTCGCTAGCTCAGTCAAAACTCCCCCTTAATATCTGCATCACATTAGCAGCATTTGGCAGTAACACTCTTTGATACTCTTGACTATCTTTGATACTCTTGACTCTCTTGGCTATTTTCTCCCCCTTTTTAGCCACAATTAGGCAAACTTCAGTTAGAAGCCCTATTAACTACAGTCAGTACAACTTAGCTCTCATTGTTAGCCTCACAGTTAGCAGCCAGGCAAAACAAATCATAGAAGGAAACTAAAGACATAAACAGGTGCCTATAACAGCACAGTATTCAAGTTACAAAACCAAGCACATTCAATGCTGACAAAAACAACAAAAAAAAAAAACTAAAACTACTAGAAGCAAAGAAAATGAGCTAGTATTCTTCTGAACTTGCTTCATCTGCACTATCTTGTCCTTCATCTTCAGAGTCAGCATGATCATCTTGTTCCAAACTTTGGATCATCTTCTCAATCTTTTCTTTTCTAGTCAGACTGGTATTAATCACAACATCCAAGTCTTTGCGGGTTGCCTTCAGCTCTGCTAGAAAATCAGCCTTGGAAGTTTTCTTCTTGATACCTGCATTTGATGTTGACACAATATCTGCAACATGGCTTCCCATAAACAATTTCTGATGCAAGGATAATGGAGACTTCCTCTTGCATGCTTTATCTGCACAAGTCAGTATTCCTGGTTGTTGACTCAGAATGATTCCACTAATGAGAGAAGGAAATGCTATGGGCATTTTAATAGCATTTGTTGTTGCATGTTTTACAGTCTGATCAAATATGTATGTGCCATAGTCAAACTTTTTCTGTGTACCAACAGGATAGATAAGTCTTCCTAATCCCACAGCTAGGGTGGTTTTATGATTCGTGGGCACCCAGTTTGCAGCTCCAATCCTGTGTAGTATAGCATACTTCACACTCAGTTTGCTAGTTGGTAGCTTTTCTTTTAATGGCCATACTCTAACCTGTCCAACAGTAATTACCTTGCACACTTCATTATCTGTATCCTCTAGTTCTGGATACTCTGCATCCTCTCTTCCTAAGTAGCTGTTGACAATCTTAGGAGAGAACTCAACACATTTTCCTCTGACAAAAACCTTCATATAATCTGGACTGCTCTGGTCAGAGATATTTATAGGAAGATTTACTATGAATTCCTTTACCAGACCATCATAGCACCTTGAAAATCCACACACAGTTTTCATTAACCCAGCAGATTTAATTCCTTCCATCACCTCTTTAATCTCCATGGCTTCTTTGCCAATCTCTCTCTCAAGAGCAATTCTCCTTTGGCAAATGAACTTCCACATATAGGCGTTGCTTGCACGGTGGAAGGAGATGTTATCCACAGGCACATCTGGGACTTTGTCTGCAATCCTTTTTGCGATAGATTTTCTGACATGAGTGATGTTCTGAACATCATCCTCATCATCATGCTCAAACTCAGAATGTTCCACAATCTTCCTCTTTCTTGGAGTCACTTCGACCTTGCTCCAAGCTTTAGTTGGCCCAACAACAGTCTTTTTCTTCTTATCATCTGAAGCCTTCTTTGGATAAGATTCATCCTGCTTTTCCTTCCTTGTTCTTAGTCTCTTAGCCAGACCAGGCACTGCTCTTCCAATGACTTCATCATCAGATAAGTCATCAACATTAATCACATCAGTACTCTTTTCTCCTCCAGGAGTAGTCTCATCATCCCTACTAGGCGATGTTCTGACATTCCCTTTAACATGAGTATCATCTGCTTCAATAGCATCTTCGATTACGGAGACAGCCAATCTGTGAAGATTTGTATCAGTAGATTGCATGTCACTCTTTTCTCTTGTACCCTGATCAACAGCCATTTGTCTCAGGGGTCTAGATATACCCTTAATAGGAAGTCCTTTCTCAAAAATTTTGTCCACGATCTGCCCCATGCACTTATCAACATCTACCCTTTCCTCAGTAGTTTGTGCATGCGGGTTAGTAGTTCTAGGTTTGTCACCAAATAACACGCTCGTAACAACTTTCATTGTTTCAGGATTCTTAAAGACAGTAGCAGGTCTCTTGGGAGTAAGTTTAGTGGGTCTCGCAGTACTTGATTCAGGAAGAATGGTTGAGAGGGGCTCAATGTCCATAGGATCGAATGCTGAACCTTCGTCAGTGGAAACCCTAGCTCTTTCTTTTGTGGAACTCTGTCACTCAGATTTCTTGGATGGAGACGCCATGACTCTTTTCAGTGAGGGTTGATTCTTGAAGACGAAGAAGTTAATTCGTTGCGAGAACAGGGCTTTGAAGAAGCGTGATGTTGCAACACCAGGAAAGGGGGGTCTGAGGCAAGGAGCTTGATTTGGAGTGTCAATGACTTTTTTCCTCCATAAATACTTTCCTTTTAAACAATTCACATCAGGACTCACTAACTCTGAGTGACCTTTCAGCATCCTGATGTCATAGTCTGATGTTATAACATCAACTTGAACATCATTAGTTAAATTTCCTTCAAGAGAAATCCACTGATAGCAGTTGTCTTTGGTTCTGGCACCCTTCATAACAACCTGATTATGCTCATCAGATACCACACACTCATCCTTAGTGTAGTTTACCTTGTGACCCTCATCACACAATTGGCTTATGCTGATCAAATTTGCATTTAAACCACTGACAAACAGAACATTATCAAGTTCAGGTATACCATCACCTTTCACTTTTCCAATTCCTGTAACAACACCTTTTTCTCCATTGCCAAACATAACCTCATGAGATGGACCATGACTGACTTCAGCAAACATGGATCTACATCCAGACATGTGTTTGGAACACCCACTGTCAAAGTACCATGTTTCTTCTTTAAACTCTTTGTCAGCCATGTGAGCCAATAAGCACTTCACCTTCTCCTTAGGTACCCATTGTTTAACAACTTTGGGCCTGTACTCTCTCCATCTATTTTGAGGTTGAGGGTATCCATGCAGCCTATAGCAAGAGTACTGCATATGTCCAAACCTTCCACAATAATAGCATCTCACCCTTTCATCTCTGAATCTTCTGCCATGATAAGATTGCTTAGGCTGCCAGCCATAATGTGGTCTCCTCCTACCATAACTGGTCTGCCTTCTATTATGTTGGTATCTTCTCCCACAAGAAGGCTGAGAACGCTGTTTCCTGGATTGTCTCCCATGATGGTGTGGCTTTCTTCTTCCATAGAAATGAGGAACAACATTGGTGTAACCATATCCATAACCATACCAGTTGTCCTGATGTTGAGACACCTGATGAGACATGTGTTGTTTGAACTGAGCAGCTAGCATGCTCTTGTGGTATTGTGGGGGCATATACTGACTAGCTCCTTGTGGCTGCTTTCTCTCCTGATTAGGACCAGACTTCTTCTCAATCTTCGTAGGTTGTGAACCATCAGCTTTCTTAGGGGTAGGATCCTGCTTCTTTGGCTGATGTTGAGATAAAAGTTGTGACACTTCCTTCTTTGAACCTGAAGTGCTTTCTTCTGAAGTTCCCTTATCCTCAGCCACATAACCTATCCCAGCTTTGTCTCCAGCAGCTTTTTCTGACTGAAGGATCTTATCAAGAGTATCAGTACCACAACTCAGCATCCTAACAGACTTAGTCATATGATCAAGGTGAGCTTTAACCAGTACAACTTCATTTTCCAGATCAGCTTTTTCATTCTCAAGCTGAGCAATCTGTTGCTTGTGGCACTTGTTTTCTTGACAAATCTCAGCACTTTTTAAACACAGCTCTTGATAGGTAGATGCTAACTCCTCATAAGTTACTTCTCCATCACTAGAATCATCATCAGAAACCACAGCTCCTGTTAAAGCTTTCACATGCTTTGCTGACTCGCCTTCACTTTCACTATCAGAGTCAGATCAGGAAACTGTCATGCCCTTCTTCTGCTTTTTCAAGAAGGTGGGACATTCTTTCTTGACATGTCCATACCCTTCACACTCAAAGCACTGAACTCCTTTATCTTGGGTAGTTTTCTCTTCATCCTTCTTGCTGGTGTCAGAAGTCATGTTCTTGACATTAGGCCTAGAGTTATTATTCATTCTCTTGAATACTTTGGTGAACTGTCTTCCCAACATCGCAATGGCTTGTGACAAATCTTCCTGAGAATCTTTGACTACCTTATCTTCTGCAGGAGTGGAGACCAAAGCAATACCCTTGGGCTTCTTTTCTGGTTCTTCTTCATTTAAACCAAGCTTAAAAGTCTGAAGAGATCCAATGAGCTCATCTACTCTCATCTTGCTGATGTCTTGAGCTTCTTCAATAGCAGTCACCTTCATCTTGTACCTCTTAGGAAGGGACCTAAGAATCTTCCTTACAAGCTTTTCTTCAGACATTTTCTCTCCAAGAGCACTAGATGCATTGGCCAGCTCAAGAACACTCATGTGGAAATCATAAACAGTCTCATCTTCCTTCATTTTCAGGCTTTCAAATTTTGATGTTAAAATCTGAAGTCTTGACATCTTGACCCTAGATGTTCCTTCATGTGTAGCCTGCAAAATATCCCACGCTTCCTTAGCAACTTCACAGGTATTGATTAACCTGAAGATATTCTTATTCACTCCATTGAAGATGGCATTTAGAGCTTTGGAATTTCCAAGGGCAAGCTCATCTTCCTCCTTGGTCCACTCTTCTTCAGGCTTAGGCTTAGAGGTGCCTTCTTTATCTTTGCCGGCATCATCTTTCTCACACATGACAGGTGCTTTCCATTCTTTAATAACAGCCTTCCAAGCCCTGCTGTCCAAGGATTTTAAGAAGGTGGTCATCCTTGGCTTCCAATAATCATAATTGGATCCATCCAAAATAGGGGGTCTGTTGACGAATCCTCCAACTTCTTTGTCCATCTTTACACCAGAAAGTAACTTCCCTAGATCTCACCCAGAGACAAACAGGATGCCTGCTCTGATACCAATTGAAATTCTGGTATCAGACGTGTGATGTTAAGGTGCGATGTCATAACAACACACTATGCACAATGGACAGCAATAACAGTAAAATAACACCAAGAATTGTTGACCCAGTTCGGTTACAACCAACCTACTCTAGGGGCTACCAAGCCAGGGATGAAATTCACTACTTGTAGATATAATTTACAGACTCAACAACCCGTTGACAATCTCCTAAACTTATACTCTACTAATGACTTCCTACCTAAGAAACCACTTAGGTATGAGAACACCACTCAATCCCTTACAAACTCTCAAAGAAACCACTTTGAGTACCCTTGATCTTGCTTCCTAGCTTCGATCAAGCAAACACTCTCTATTGCTTCATAGCTTCTAGAGAGGACAGAAACACAACACCTATTCAAACCTTAGAATAGTGTAAATACAAGCACTCTAAACAAACTCTAGACACTAAGCCTCCAGCTCCTGATCTTCTGAATGTTTTCTGTACCTTTTCCTTTGGTCTTGTGTGCTTTATATAGCTCCTTGAATTGGTCTTGGACTTGCTACAATATCTCCCAGATTTGTTATTTAAAACTGAATATTTAAAACAGATTTTCTCCTAAAATCTTTTTAAATCTTCAACCTTTTAAATCTCCTACAAATCTGCACCAGATCTCCTATGCAGCAGCAAATATCTATCCCAAGATATTCGCATCCAATGAGACAGCTTGCTCTCCACAATTCCAGCTAATACGCAACCCTAACAACATCACAGTCTGCTGTTGTTAATTCTGCAGATCTGATGTTACAACATCGCCATGTGACATCAGACATCCAACTTCAGCAATTAATTACTTAACACAGCCCAGTGTTAAGACTTCAATGTTGCAACATCAGCACCTTGACATCAACATTGAACATACCTTGTTTTACCAAAATTCCAGCCAATCCAGGAACTAACAGCATTATTAATCAAAGAACATGTGTTAAAACACCCCAACAAAATGGAGTGGCGGAGAGAAAACATCAACACATTCTTAATGTTGCTAGATCTCTCTTCTTCCATTCCAATATCCCTTTAAACATGTGGAACTTTTGCATACAACATGTTATTCATATAATAAACAGGTTGCCTACACCTCTCCTTAAATCCAAATGTCCTTATGAAGTCTTGTTTAATGAACCTCCTTCTCTAGTTCATTTAAAAGTTTTTGGGTGTTTATCCTTTGCTACCTCCCTACAAGCTCATGGAACAAAGTTTCAATCTAGAGCTAGAAAGGTTGTTTTCATTGGGTATAAAGATGGTTTGAAAGGTTACATTCTCTATGATCTTCACACTCATCAAATATTCATTTCTAGGAATGTGTTTTTTTATGAAACTACATTCCCTTTCAAAATTAATCATCCTTCCTCTGATGTAGCTTTAAACCGTACCCAATACCTTGCTGACTCTCCTTCTGATTCTCAACCTTCTCCTTCTAGCACACAGCCCAGCACCACTGATGTATCCTTTCCTTCTGACTTTAGTGACAATACTGAGACTAGTACTTCTCCCATCATAATCACAACACCTAATAGCAGCCCCCCACATACTAGCCCCACTGATTTGTCACATCACAACACATTTAATCCCACTCCTAGGTCTGTACCTTCTACTGATGTTGACATTGTCCATCACTCCACTCCTCCTTGTAATTCTGATCATAGTACACAAAGTACTGATCTCGGTCCTATACCTACACCTCCTCCTATACTTTCCTCTCCTTCTCCTTTATCTGATGATTATTTCCCTACTAATGACCAATCTAATACAGAACCTACATCTCATCCTCTACTTGATTCTTTATCCAATCCTCAATTACTCAATGCTCCTTCTCAGAACTCTGATACTCCTCAGACTTCTGCAGATTCCACTACATTACCCTCTAGACACTCCACTAGGATCTCTCATCCTCCACATTACTTAAAAGACTACCATTGCTATTCCATAGCACATATTACTTCCTCAAATGTTTTATGTCCTTTATCATCTGTTCTTACATATGATCATTGTGCACCTTCATATAAGCATTTTTGTTTATCTGTCTCTTCTAATATTGAATCTAAAACATTTAATCAAGCCATCAAATTTGATTGTTGGAAAGATGCTATGAATGTTGAGTTACATGCTCTTGAGGCAAATCATACATGGAGTGTAGTTGATCTTCCACCAGGAAAAGTTCCTATTGGATGCAGGTGGGTTTATAAGATAAAATACAAGGCAGATGGGTCCATTGAGAGGTATAAAGCCAGGCTGGTAGCTAAAGGTTACACACAAATGGAGGGCATTGATTATTTTGACACCTTCTCACAGTAGCCAAAATCACCACTGTCAGAGTCCTATTGGCTGTTGCTGCTATCAAAGGTTGGCACTTAGAGCAATTGGATGTCAATAATGCTTTCCTTCAAAGTGATTTACAGGAAGAAGTATACATGAGCCTTCCCCTGGCCTTTCCACATCTAATCCTTCTCAAGTGTCCAAGCTTCAAAAATCCTTATATGGACTCAAACAAGCAAGTAGTCAATGGTATTCTAAACTCTCTTCTTTTTTGCTCTCTTTGGGTTATTCTTAATCTCAGGCTGACCATTCCCTCTATGTTAAATCTCACAAGGAATGAAGTAGGAAAACCTTATCCCTATCTGACATAATTGAAGTAGGAAAACCATGCAACTTATCAACAAAATTCATGAACACTTTATCCACCTTTAAGCTAATAAAATCTAATTTTAAAGGAGAAAAATGGCTATATTTTTACAGTCGGGTCAACAACCACAAAACTAACTGTATAGGAATTCTAAATATGGACAAACCGGTAGTGAAGTCCATGGAGACATCTTCCCAAATCTTGGAAGGTATAGGTAAGGGCTGGAGTTACCCGGCAAGAAGGGTGGTCAAAGTCTTAACTTACTGACAAGTTAAACATCGAGATACAAACAACCCGATGTCTTTGTGCAAACCAGCCATAAAAATGTTTAGCAATGTGAGCCTTAGTGCGGTTGAATGTAGGTGAAAAGTGGTAATCTTGTAGAATAAGTTGGACCAATTCTGACTTGGATGGAATCATCAATCTGGACTTCCAGTATAAGATATCATGAAAGACTACTCGAAGTCTGATAAAGCTAACACCAGAGCCAAGTAATGGCATGCTTGAGGTTAGAGAAAGTAGTGTGGAAGCTTCAGTATTTCAAAAATATGGTAGAAGTGTAGTCAAAGGTACAACAATGACTGCATAACTTTTTATAAACCTCCTATAATATGTAGAGAGATGCAAAATTCCTTGAAATTGTTTAATAGTTACGGGTACAGGCCACTCTAAACTTCCTGTATTTTGGATCCATCGATAACAACCCCTAGGCTCGAAATCGTGTGACCCAAGTAATCCACTTGAGTAATACCAAAAGAACATTTTGACAAATTGGCAAACAAAAGTGTTGTCTTAATAGTTGCAATACCTCCTTAAGATTGTACGAATGTGCAGTCCAAGAAGGACTATAAACAAGGATATCATCAAAGAAGACGAGGATGATACTCCGAAGATGCTCCTTGAAAACATGCTTCATGAAGCTCTGTAACGAAGCTGGAGCATTTGAGAGATCATACGTCATGACGAGCCACTCATATAGACCTTGATGAGTACAAAACTCAGTCTTGTGGCCATTCTCGGTTTTGACTAGAATCTGATGGTACTCAAACGGTAAATCCAATTTAGAAAAATATGTAGCATAGGTGGGTTCTGCTACTACCAAAGAACTAGGGTTAACCAAGGAGACAAACACAAATTAAGGAAAATAAAATCATCTTGCTGTCCTAAAAAGGAACAGAAAACTCCTTAAATACAATCCAATGGAAACCTAAACATAATGGGTTAGACCCACTTGAAGGAAATAACAACAAATAAAAATAAAATATGGACCTAATAATGCATAATATAATCCTGCTGTCAACTGGGCCTCTTGATATTTCTGTTGGGCTTGCCATTATTCCTATCAGTACTATCTGGCCCACATAAAACATTGTCCTCAAGGTTTGAGCTTAAGGCTGTGGAATTTGGTCCAAACGAATCAGTTGCGGACGAAATTTAGGGAGTAATAGCCATGCAGAGGGGGTCAGGTGCATTGGAGGGAGGATGAAGTATGGGTCACGTGAGTTGTGTTGGGAAGTGGTGTACATGGGAAGGCTGGAAAGAAGATTTGGATAAGATTTTTGTGGGACGCGTGGCATGCATAGGTGAGCCGGTGCAGGGAATCAACGGTTGTCTAGAAGGTGTGGGGCTCGAGGTGGACAGAGGTGCAGTGGGGTTAGGTTGTAAAGTGGGTGAAACAGTGGTAGGGACAGTTTTCTAAGCAAAACCAACGGCTAAACCAGCATTGGGAGTAGGGATATGTTGGGAAAGTGGATTCAGCTGTGTAGGACTTAAAAGAGTGGGGAACAACAACTTAGGGTGGGTTATGGGAATGTTTCCATGCGTATCCACATGCGGTTTGGCTTGTGGAAAAGTTAAATCAGGGTTATTTGAATTGAAGGGTCTAGATGTGATAAAAACCTTTTGCATGTGATCCAACGACTTTAAATTATTTCAGAATTAAGTGGGGATTTAGGGAAGTTTTGTGGGTCCCGAGTGGCATAAGTAGTGGGATTTTACTTCAGACTTTGAGTTTCACTTAGAGATTTTGTGGTAACACTCTGGACTGTTCGTGTTTCCACAACTTGACCCTTAAGTACACTTCAACTCTCATTTTCGCCTTCTCCCTCTTCCCTCTTGCGTTCCTTTTCTCCTTCTCCTTCTTCCCCTTTGCATTCTCGTTCCTCTTTAGAGTTAGTGTCCTCCCACTGAATATTCTCAGGGATAGGAACAACTTCAAAGTTTGAGTCACGACCATGGAAGGTGCACAACTGCGAAACGTGGAAAACAGGATGGATCCGAGCTGATGGAGGGATCTGAGTTTGTAGGCAACAAATCCTACACGTCGAAGTATTTTAAACAGTTCTGAGGTACTGTTTGGATAGATTTTGAGAGATTCTCCTTTGCACCGAAGTTTGGCGATAAGGTTGTAGTTTGAGTATAACGAAATCTCCCACAGAAAAGGTACAGTCTTTCCTTTTTTGTTGGCTTGGTCCTACATGAGTTTTTGACTTCATTGAAGATTGATTTTTAATCGATTAATAATCATTTATTTATTGTGTAGGATGTGGTAAATGGAAGATATTGTGGTAAACCCCTTGATGTAGTCTCTTTCGGTTGGAGGTTTTCGACCATATAGAGCCTCGAATGGAGTAATCTGAATCACAGAGTGGAGGGTTATGTTATGCCAATACTCATCCAGATGGAGGAATTTGAACCACTGTCGTGGATTTTCACTCGTGAAACACCGCAGGTATGTTTCTAAAGTCCGATTTACAACCTCTGTTTGACCGTTAATTTCCGGGTGATAAGCGGTATTATATTTTAGGGTAGTATCTTGCACATGAAAGAGTTCTTTCCAGAAAATGCTTAGAAAGATTGGGTCCCTGTCTGAAACAATGGAACATGGTATGCCATGTAGCCGACAAATCTCCGCAGAAAAATGTAAGGCCAAGTCCTGAGCTGCGAACTTAGTGTAGCGTGCGATTTTTGTCGGTGACGCGACCACCATACCGCAAATGATTTGGGTGCTACTTTCTAATTTCTGTATTTATCCTATGTAGCTAAAAAGGAAAGGGAAGATATCTAAAACTAACCTTACACACAAATGTTTTCATTAACAAATGCTAAGAGATCGGGGATAGGGGTCTGGTTATACAAAGGGAAGCTATTAACACCCAGTGTATCTATGGTAATCCATTAGAACTTTCATTTGCATGTATTTCTGTTAACTCGAATTGCTTTCTTTTGTTTATCTACTGTGGATTGGGGAAGTTTCTCATTTGGAAGTGCTGCAGGAATGTTTTTTTTTGGTTTTCGGGTATTTTATTGTTTTTGGGAAGGTACTGAACCTAAAGTTTTTGGTTTGTGTGCTCGCTAAGATTTCACAATCTTATGCCTACGTATTCCCGTAAAGAGATTTAGGAAATTAGAGCAATCGTAGTTCCTCCTATTCTATGGGAGGAAAAAATGTTTGGGGTCTTGTTCAAAGCCCAAGATTGAAGCTATCGGAGTATTTTTGTCTTGTTCAAAGCCCAAGATTGAAGCTAAAAGGATGATTAAGAAAGAGAATTTGTCATCTCTAAAGGGAGATATCTCACATATACATCACAAACATTGAGAAATTGATTATAAGGGAAATTACTTTAACTGCGATGTGTAGAATCCAGCAATGCCATAATTTCCTTTATAAGAGGGATGTCATGAAGGAAGAAGCTGTAACTCAATGTAGGGCAATGCTACTTTTCCCTTTATGAATATTTCATGCTAAGAGAGGGACATTGGCTTGGATGTATGGAATCCCGAGGCTTCCCACTTATAGCTGTTAGATGAAAGAGAGATTTTAGCCAGGATAAGGGAAGGACTCCAGCTTGGATTTTGAATCAACAAGTGTGCCACTTACATCAATTATTTAGACAAAGGTTTTGATTGTTTGTTTTGATATGTGATGTATAGAGAAGATGTCTTCATGCAGAGAAGACTCATGGTCTCATCTGAGGGCATGTTGATTTTTGTGTGCCTTGTTCAAAGCCCAAGGTTGAAGCTAAAGGAAACTGACTCCACTGGGTAGAGTTTTGTATGTCTTGTACAAAGCCCAAGATTGAAGCTTACTTAGGAAATTCTTATATGAAGCCTAAGAGAAGGCTATCTTTTGCTGAGGATTTGTTGAAATCCAAGAGTAGGTCCAAATTATATTGGGGAATCCAAAGGGTTTACTCTTGCTAGGAATCAGGGAAGAGTTTGAGTATTAGATATCATGTGGCTCTGATTTCCTTAGGGGTTTGTTGAGGGTAGCTTGACCCTGGCTGTGATGTTTAAAGTGACAGTCAAGCCTTGTTGTGTGTCAGGAGAGTTTAAAGAGGAGTTTGAAAACCTTAGAGGTTTTAATTCTTCTGGAGACCGGTGTATTGATAAACTTCAAAAGTGGTCTTTCCTATGCTTTTAGGAAACTTGAGGGTCTCTGTGTGAGATCCCAGAGTGGATGAGACATTCCAAGTCTACTTGTATAAAGCCCAAGAGGAGGCTGAGACTATCCAAGTCTCTTAGGAAGAGGTAGACTCTAGTTAGAGAGAAATCTTTGTATGATGCCCAAGAGGAAGTTGTTGGTTTAAGGTGTAGATCAACCTTTAGATGGTAGTGTGTTATGGAAATTTCACTTCTCTGGGGATTAGACTAGAAAAGAAGACTGATTTCTATCATATGCTTTTAGGAAGCCTTTGGATCCTTGTACTAAGCCCCAGAGGAGGCAGGGGAATTTCTAAGAAGCCTGTTGGTCCTTGTACTAAGCCCAAGAGGAGGCTAGGGATGGTTCTAAGAAGCCTGTTGGTCCTTGTACTAAGCCCAAGAGGAGGTTGGGGATGTTTTTTGGAAGCATGTGGGTCCAAGCCTATGAAAAGATCAAGAAAGGTTTCACCGGGAATTAATCCTTTCTTTACTGAACAGTTTTAAGGCTTGAAGAAATTCAAAAGAGGTTTCACCGGGAATTAATCCTCTACGGGGAAATGAATTTCTTATATATGTTACATTTCTAAGTTTTGACAGTCTTGAGAAAATTTTTATCGGGAATAATGCCTTTCTCTGTTCCATATTGAATAAGCCCAAAAGGAGGCATACTGTATAGGGAATTTCCTATGAGGGAACTAGTTTTGACTATGTTAGAAAGTAACCTCTGGTTTGACCTAAGTGTAGACCTAACTGTTGGGAAAAACTCTAAACAAATATGCACAAGAATACATATACAGATGAATTAACAAATATATAAATAAGTATGCATTGAGTTGAAAAGATGTTGAGACTTATTCTCTGAAAAAGAGGCTCAAGTGTATTGTGATATGTTGTATTGATGATGACTGTATGATTAGGGTTTTGAGAAATTGAAGAAAGTTTTTAGAAAACTTTGAATTTTAATTTGAATTAAAATAAAGTTATTTGAAAGAAAAGAATGTTTGGTGCTTATAATTCGAAGAGAGGCCCAAGTGGTCTAAGGGCAGTTTCACCAGGAATAATGCTCCTCTTAGTACCAGTTAAAATAGATAGATGATTTTGAAAATAGTGGTATGTGGCTTACAACTCAAGGAGAGGCCCATGAAAGTTGTTTATTGTTTAAAATAAAGTTTATGTACAAAAGATTGGGGGCTTATACTCAAGGAGAGGCCCAGATGACCTATTTTGAAAACAGAGATCACGTTGCGATATCAGAAGACGTTATGGGACTTATACTATAGTAGAGGCCCAAAATTGTTTATGTACAAAAGGGTTGGGTCTTACACTCTATTAGAGGCCCAAAAGAAAAAAAAGAGTGGGGCTTACAACTCAGAGAGAGACCTAAATGATTCATTTGAAAAGGCAACGATCGCGCCGTGATTTTTAAAACCACAGAGGGACTTATACAATGACTGAGGCCCAAAATTATTTATGTACAAGGAAGAATGTGTCTTACATTCTAATATAGGCCCAAAAAAAAAAGTGGGTCTTACACCTCAGAGAGAGGCCCAAATGATTCATTTGAAAAGGCGGCGATCGCGCCGTGATATTTAAAACCACAGAGGGACTTATACAATGACTGAGGCCCAAAATTATTTATGTACAAGGAAGAATGGGTCTTACACTCTAATAGAGGCCCAAAAGTTATTTTTATACAAGAGTTGGGGCTTATAGCTCAAGGAGATGCTCAGATGAAAAACAACGATCACACCGTTTATTTTGAAAATCGCGTCGAGACTTATACAATTACTGAGGCCCAAAATTATTTATTTACAAAGGGGTGGGTCTTACACTCTTCAAAGAGGCCCAAAAGTGTTTCAAATGAAGTTTGACAAAAATTAAAGTCAAGGAAAACCCTACTTTTAATTTAAAAATATAATTTTCAAAGGAATTTAAATAAAAAATGATATAAAAATATCAAATATATTAAAAAACAAGTTGTGAACTTTGAAAAATCATGTTTAATCATATGAAAGCTTGGAATTCATTTGAATTTGAAAAAATCAAGATGAAAATTTCATAAAAAATGTTTTAAAACAAATAAAATGAAATTCTTTACAAAAATTCAAACTATATTAAATAAATAATATAAATTTGATTTTTTGTAGAATAAAATATTTTAACGTTTTTGTGAAATTTAAAACAAAACCAATAAAAAAGATTAAAATTGAGAGAGAAATTAATTTTTGAAATCAATTATGAAAATAATAAAAAATTCAAAAATTCAAAAAATTTGAAAAATGGCGCCAACGGTCACCTTCTTCTTCCTCGTGACTGCGCCATGGACGATTTGCAAAATCTGACTTTTCTCTTTGATTACTCAATGGTTTTGACTTTTGTAAACATCAATCACACTCGTTTTTGAACAAGGATTCCAATGGTACCAATTAATTGCATTTATATTAAGTGTGAAGTGAGAAATCAAGTGATGAACACATGAACCCTAATTTCTGCAAGAACACTATAAAATCCTATACATGATAGCTACAAAGCAATTGATTGAGGGGAAACACTCTACATAAGTGCAGAAACATGTTTGTAGCTTGAAAACACATTTATTATGCATGGATCATAGAGTTTGAGAGTTCATGCTTACCTCTTGCAAGAAGAAATCAAATTGTGTGTTGGAGGTGTTACATATGTTGTTTGATGACTTGGACAACTTCAATGGACCTAATGTAAGGTGTTTGGAAGCTTGGAATGGATTGAAAGTACCTGGATCTTATTGTGGCACCTCAACTGCACCTTTGACAAAAAGCTTGAGCAAATGGATAATGACTTGATGATTCTGGTGTTCTAGATGTGTTTTGAGGTTATGGATCACTCATATATGATATATGTGAGGTGTTGGGATTATTGGTTTTGATGGAATTGATCCCTATTTGAAAATTCAATAGTTACTTGCTAAAGAAGCATTTTTTAGTTTTTGAAGAGTAATTTGGAGGAAAACATGTGTTGTTATGCTTTGGTGTACTCAAATTGATCAGAAAGATCCTCAATATGTAGCCTAAGTCTCCTCTAGCCATTGACTAGAGTCAATCTTGCAGGCCTATGGTCTTCTGATGCTTGGATTCATTTTGACTCATTTATGATGTTGTGGACTGATACTTGCCAGCTCTATGCATCCATTCAATGCTTCATGACAAATTTGAAGTTTTTGGAAATGAACTTTGAATGCCACATGCCTAAAGGATTGGATTTTTGACTTGGTGTCCTTGTGATCAGATACTCCATCATTCATGTTGATTTTGGATAGAAATGAAATGATGCAAGTGTCCAAAATTGGCTCAAGAAATCGTGGGAACTAAGTTATGTTTTCATGCCTTTGTGTAGGCAGTGTGAAAAATGTCATTTTTTGAGGCTTATAACTTCTTGTTCAAGTTGAATCATAAAAGGCTCTTGTACTTTTTAGAAAGCCCCTATAACATACTTCAACTTTGATGTTTAACTTTGGTCTTGAATCATCTTGGATCATAATGAAAAATGGCCTCAAAGTTGGTGAAAATGCAAAACAGATTATGTCAAAATTTCAATGTGTTGAAAAAGTGTCCATTTTCCATTTTTTGTGCTTTTGATCAATCCATAACTCAAAATCCATGAGGATTTGGAATGAGGTGCAGTTGAAATTCTTGAAGTATGTAATGAGAGCTTTCATTTGAGCTTTGGATGGAAGAAAAAGGTTACTTGGATCACAAGTTATGGTCTTGCAAAGTTGGATAGAAATCACTTTTTTTCACCACTTAGTGAAATTTCAAGTTTCTTAAGATTGCCCCTTTTGCAAGTGACCCAAATTTTCTTGATTTTTCTTAATGTATGATGATCCAAATCATGAGTTAACATTGTTTTTGACTTGAAGAAGTCATGTTTGTCAAGAAATCTCAAAAGTCAAACTTGATTTTTTGGCACAGTTGACTTTTTGTCAGATGAATTTCAAACTTTGTGATTCTCTATGAAATCAAGTCCTTGACCTAATTCAAACCTAATGGATGGATTCCATAGGTGTTTTAGAGTGTCTTGAATCATGTCCCAAGATTTGAGATCATGTTTTGGTCAAAAGTCAAAGGTAGGGTTGACTTTTTCTCAGAAACCCTAGTTGGTGGTCCAGATGAATTTGCATCTTTATTTTGCTCATGAACCAAGTTATTTGTGTCCATTTGAACTTGTAAGAGGATCAATATGAGATATTTGAGTCTTTAAAACATTCCTTGAGGTTTTGGCTCATGCCTTGTTCCAAAAGTCAACTTAGGGGTGAATTAGGTCAAGAAACCCTAATTCTTGATTTTTGATGAATACATCCCCTGAGGCTATTTTGAACTTATGATTAGATCCATGAGGTCCCTTAGAGCTTATTGGATCATGTTTTGAAGTATTGGCTCATGCCTAGATGAAAATTTCTCTCTGGAGGCCTTGGTCGACCAAAATCCTAATTTGGTGACACTGATGATCTTGAGGCTTGGTCAACTTGAGATTTTGCATTTTCATGCTTGATTCTTGATGTGGGAAACCTATTGATCCTTCATGGATGTTTTTGAGAGGCTTGACAAGTTGAGGATCATGTCCATTCTTGATTGATCCTTTGTCTGAGTACTCTGAGAGGGCTCAAAACACTAATTCTTGATTAGAGTGAATGCTCAACAATCTTTGAGAGGATTGATGAGGCGTGAAGGTACATCTATATTATGGTGATGATTTGCACAATGATGGGAAATCTTGTGGTCAAAATTTAGGGTATGACAGATGCCCCTATTTAATCTTCTTGGACCTGAAGGTGTGAATGGCGAAGACGTTCGGACATTCAAGGTAAAAAAGGATTAATTATCGGAATACCCAAAATTTTGATTGTGGTTGTGAATAGCAATTATTTGCTCATCCGTCTTCTTTTTTTAAGCAATGTTACTTAGAAAAGGGTAAAACTTCCCCCTCGATCCTGGTCTTCAGCCACGAAACTGGTCTTAGTTTCTTTTGAAATAAACTTCCCCTTGATCCTGGTCTTTAGCCACGGATCTGGTCTCAGTTTCTTTTTGAGATAAACTTCCCCTCGATCCTGGTATTCAGCCACGGAACTAGTCTCAGTTTCTTTTTGAGATAAACTTACCCTCGATCCTGGTCTTCAGCCACGGAACTGGTCTCAGTTTCTTTTTGAGATAAACTTCCCCTCGATCTTGGTCTTCAGCCACAGAACTGGTCTCAGTTTTTTAAAATAAACCTCCCCTCGATCGTCGTCTTCTGCCATGGATCTGGTCTTAGTTTCTTCTTGTCAAGTCCGTCTTTTAACAAGGAATGATGTCTATGATGGCCTTTACCAAACTTCTCACCGGGGAGATGCCATTTGATGGAAAACGATTTGATGTCAGACTTGTTGGGGAAACCCATTGGTCTGAACTGTAGAGGTGGGCAAACTTCTCTATTAGACATGTCATTTGCTTGGAGATGTTACATCATACTTCCCTTCGAGACCTTTTCGGAGAGATACTATGCGATGTAACTCAATTTTGAGGTGCTGATGACTTCATTGACAATAAATTTCTTGGGGAGAAACAGCCGTATTGCCAAGAGTCTTTTTCCGAGAAGCTTTCTCTGGGGGATTTTTCCTTAATCCGGAAAGCTAAATATCATTTTCAATGGAGAATAATGTATTCCAAAGGTGTATAACCAAATGTCTTCTTGCCTTTCAGAGGTTCAAGTTATCAAAGTGGTCGAGGACCAATCTCAATCCAGGGATATACCGGAGAGAGAATGTTTAGACCAAACATTTCTTGATAAGGAAAGAAATTCAACCAGAATTTTGGCCTATCGGACGTGGTAAGGAAGATTGACAACTCTATCAGAGAGAGGACGCTTATCACTTAGGGATGAGTATGACCAAAGTGATATTAATGCAACATGAATATGAATATGAATCAATTATGCATGATGTATGAGATACTGATGCTGATAAAATAGACACGACATATAGACTGGCGATTGCTTAACTGGATACTTGACCACTTTGGGAGATGGGGTACAAACCTGTTAGGGATAGCAATCCGTTCTTGTTTTTCAAAGGGTAGATCATACTGGGGAGAAAAACCAATAATTGGTTCTCAGGGGTAAGAACTTTACCGGTGATGTCAAATGGGACATTCCATCTGAAGCAGTCGATCCTTCATTCAGAGTGTACTCGTCAGAAGGAGCATTTCGATTCTGCATTTTGAAGTTTGACCACTACCGAAGAAGCAGTTGATATTCCTTTTTGTGTTTATTAATCAAAAATAAATTTCCATCTTTGTTTTAAAAGCAGAAGTAAATTTGAAAACAAAAGTAAATCCATTTTTTTTTGTTTCAAGAATGTTAATCAAATAAACATGTTATTCTGCAAAGCAGAATGAATGAGAATTGCAAACAAAAGGCACAAAGACTCAAGTTTTTATTGATAGGATGGTAATCACCCGAGCGCATGATCCCATAGAGCATTACAAAGTTTATAAAATGGTAATTTATAGGAAAAAGGGACTACATTGAAACATAACGACTGTTATACTTCTACCAACTTTGAATTCTGGACATTCTGAGCTTCTGTCGAAGGTGACCTTGACTGAAGTTTTCTTGACGGATGATGTTACAGCTGAGGAGTCAATCTTGTCGGACGTAGTTACTTGCTATGTATCCCTAACCTTTGCCTAGATTTCCCTCTCGGGTTTTCAATCCATCGGGATGATTTTCACTTATGTCTCTAATTTTTGCCTGGACTTTCCTTTCGAGTTTTCAATCCGCCAAGACGTTTTTTTTTCATTTAGGCGAAGTATTTCTTGACTACATCAACATTCGTGGGGTGGGTAAACTCTTCTCCATCCATGGTTACGAGTCTCAAGGCACCGCCTGAGAAGGCTTTCTTAACAACATAAGGGCCATCCTAATTCGGAGTCCATTTACCCTTGGAATTAGTGAGAAATGATTGTATCTTCTTGAGCACGAGGTCTCCTTCTCTGAAGACACGGGGTCGGACCTTTTTGTCAAACGCCTTCTTCATCCTTTGTTGATATAACTGACTATGGCATAAAGCCATCATTCTTTTCTCTTCGATCAGATTCAATTCATCGTATCTGCTCTGATACCATTCAGCTTCTGTTAGCTTAGCTTCCATCAATACTCTCATTGACGGGATCTCTACTTCTATGGGGAGAACTGCTTCCATGTCATATACTAGAGAGAAATGGGTTGCCCCTGTTGAAGTATGGACAGATGTGCGATAACCGTGATGAGCAAACGGTAGCATCTCATGCCAATCTTTGTAGGTTACAACCATCTTCTGAATGATCTTCTTGATATTCTTGTTAGCTGCTTCTACCGCTCCATTCATTTTAGGTCGGTAGGGAGACGAGTTATGGTGTTCGATTTTGAATTCAGCACACAACTCTTTCATCATCTTGTTGTTTATGTTCGATCCATTATCCGTAATGATCTGGCTTGGAACACCATAATGGCAGATGAGATTGTTCTTGATAAATCGAACCACCACTTATTGGGTCACATTGGTGTATGATACCGCTTCGACCCACTTGGTGAAGTAATCAATGGCTACTAGGATGAACCGATGTCTGTTCGAAGCTTTGGGTTCAATCATGCCAATCATGTTGATTCCTCATATAGAAAAAGGCCATGGAGAATAAATAACTTTGAGATGCGTTGGCGGTACATGCATTTTATCGGCGTATATTTGACACTTGTGACACTTTCTCATGTACTTGTAGCAATCGGACTCCATTGTCAGCCAATAATGCTCTTAAAATTTTTCTTTCCATTGTGTGTCCATTGGCATGAGTGCCGAAGGAGCCTTCATGAATCTCTTTCATTAACATGTTTGCTTCTGTTCTGTCTACGCATCTGAGCAAAACCATGTCGAAGTTTCTCTTGTAGAGTGTATCATTGTTCAGGAAGAAGTTGCCAGCTAGTCTTCTGAGAGTCTTCCTGTCTTTTCTTGATGCCCCAGGTGGGTATTCTTGTCTTTGAAGGAAGCATTTGATATCGTGATACCATGGTTTGTCATCTATGAATGCTTCAATTGCAAAGATGTAAGAAGTCCTTCCTAAGCGTATTATGTCGATCTTAGGTACGTCGTTCCATCGACTCCCCCTAATCATGGAGGATAGGGTGGCTAATGCATCAGCCATGTGATTTTCTTCATGAAAGATATGATGAAACTCGATTCCGTTAAAGAATGGTAATAACTTTCTCGCGTAGTCTTTGTAAGGAATCAATCCTGATTGATATGTATTTCACTCTCCTTGGATATTATTTACAACCAAGGCCGAGTCTCCATACACATCCAAATTCTCTATCCTTAGGTTAATAGCTTCTTCACGACCCATGATACAAGCTTTGTATTCGGCCTTATTGTTTGTGCATTTGAACGTCAATCTGGCAGTGAAAAGAATATGGGTACCCTGAGGTGTTATGATGATTGCCCCAATTTCGTTTCCATAAGCATTGACGGCTCCGTCGAATATTAGTCCCCATTGGGATCCTGGTTCTGGCCCTTTGTTGGGTAGCGGTTCGTCGCAATCTTTCATCTTTAGGTACATGACATCTTCGTCTGGGAAGTAAAATTTGACTGATTCCTAATCGTCAATCGGCTGATGAGCTAAATGATCGGCTAAAATACTTCCTTTGACGGCTTTCTGAGCATGGTACTCGATGTCGTATTCCGTTAACAACATCTTCCAATGGGCAATCCTTCTCGTTAAAGCAGGCTTTTCAAAGACGTACTTGATCGGATCCATTTCGGAGATTAACCAAGTAGTGTGACAAATCATGTACTGGGGGAGACGCTTAGCTGCCCAAGCCAGATCGTAACAAGTTTTCTCGAGCATAGTGTATCGAATTTCACAGTCCGTGAATTTCTTGCTTAAGTAGTAAATGGCAGACTCTTTTCTTTTTGTCTCCTCTTGTTGGCTCAGCACACATCCCATGGAGTCTTCCAAGACAGTTAAGTAGATGATCAATGGTCTTCCTTCCACTAGAGGAGACAGAATTGGTGGATTTAGCAGACATTCTTTGATGTTGTCGAAAGCCTTCTGGCAGTCTTCTGTCTATATACAGCTTTGGTTCTTTCTGAGTAGTTTGAAGATTGGTGCGCATGTCGTGGTCATAAGGGATATGAATCTTGAGATGTAATTGAGTCGTCCCAAAAATCCTCTGACCTGCTTTTCAGTCTTTGGGGAAGGCATTTCTTGAATGACCTTAACTTTGTCGGGATCAACCTCGATTCTTTTCTGACTGACGATGAATCCTAAGAGCTTTCCTGAATGAACACCGAATGTGCATTTGTTAGGATTCAAGCGGAGTTTATATTTTCTCAAACGTTCGAATATTTTTTATAGGTGTTCCACATGCTCTTCTTCTGTCTTAGCTTTGGCAATCATGTCATCAACATACACCTCAATTTCTTTGTGCATCATGTCGTGAAACAGAGTTGTCACAGCCGTTTGATAGGTTTCCCCTGCGTACCTTATAACAAAAGGTGCCCCATGGAGTGATAAACGAAGTTTTCTCCATGTTATGTCCCAATCCCCCTTGATGGTAAGGGTAAGTTTGATCTGCTTTGAACCAAAACGGTGGATTTTCTGGTACTGTAAGAGGAGTCCTGGTTTGAACGTGCCCCTTGGCCAGTATAAGTGGAAATAACTCTACATACAACATAGGTATAGGGTCGAACCCTGATGGTCGTGTAGTATGATTGTTATTATTGTACTGCGGGCGAGCTTACTGAAGAGGCTATTGCGGCCTTTGCTGATACTGTTGTTGACTTGGTTGGCTCTGAGCAACCTGAGGTTGATATGTCGGAGCTGGCACAGGGTTGCTAGCGGGAGTTACTGTTGCTACCGGTTGATACCTTCGTATTTGCCTTCCTAGAGAGATATTGCTGATATCTTGCTCTTTCTTCTTTAGGAAAGCACTACCGTACCTTTTAGTACGGCTAGATGGCTCTGTATCTTTGACCAATCGTCCTTCTTGAACTGTTTCTTCGAGGCGTACCCTCATGTTCACCATTTCAGTGAAATCACTAGGTGCACTTGCAACTATTCGGTCGTAATAAAATGAGCTCAACATTTTCAGGAAGATTTTTGTCATTTCCTTTTCCTCGAGAGGAGGACAGATCTAGGCAGAGATTTCACACCATCTCTGAGTATATTCCTTGAAGGTTTCTTTATCCTTTTGTGACATTGCTCTGAGCTGGTCCCTATCTGGTGCCATGTCCAAGTTGTACTTATACTGCTGAACGAAGGCTGCCCCGAGATCTCTGAAAGTACTGATCTTGGTGCGGTTTAAACCTATGTACCATTTGAGTACGGCACCAGTTAAACTGCCTTGGAAGTAATGGATTAGCAGCTGTTGATTTTATGTCTGAGTAGACATTTTCTGAGCATACATCACCAAATGACTTTGAGGGCAAGAGTTGCCTTTGTATTTCTCAAAGTCACGCACCTTGAATTTGTGTAGTATCTTTACATTAGGGACCAAACAGAGGTCGACGACATCTTTTCCAAACAAATCCTGTCAATGAATGGCATGCAGTTCCTTCTGTATTTCCAAGAATTGTTCCTGGAATTCATTCATCCTTTCATAAACTTCTTCATTTCTGCCAGAAGTGGCTTGCAGAATCTGATCCTCTGGAATATTGTGTACCACTGGTTATGGTATAAACATTACAGTAGTGACTCTTGGCGCTTCAGTGACCTGAAGTTTGTAACCTTCAAGAGTTTCTGCTATGACCCTTGCATCTTCATTTATTTGAAGTTTGTAACCTTCAGGTCTGGTGGTTCCTGCTACGACTTCCGGGTCTTCAGTGACCAGTGGGATGTATCCTTCAGGAATAAAGTTGAGAGGCATGCCCCAGGGGAAACCTTTAGGCATGTTATACTGAGGACGAATGCCAGGTGTCTCAAATGCTGGCGTGGACGTAATCTCTGAGATCACAGTCCTTTGATGTTGTTGTTCCTGGGCTGCTTCCAGGGATTGCATGGTGTTGTGGAGTTTCTCCAAACTCTCCTTTAGAGCATTGATTTCTTCTCTCAGCTCTCTGTTCTCTTCCTCGAGATCATCCATTTTCTTTTGTCGATTGACCCGAGTATTGTATGAATGAGACAGTTTGACTCTAGAGTGCGACACATATGTGAGACTCAAAGACAAAGATGTGCTATGTTAGAATGATGAATGATATGCAAAGAATGATATATATATTTTTTTAGTTTTTGTTCTCAAAAGAAATTTCAACAATTATATTGCAAATGTCACACAGCGGGGGAGACCCGTTTAGTGAACTCGAAAGGTTGCCGTATTTTACAGGGAAAAGTACAATATTTTACAAAGTGTGAGAAGTAAAATTAGGCCTATGGATCCTGAGTTTTCTCTGAGGAGAGCTCAGATGTTGGTTCATGAACTTTTCTTTTCTTCGATCGGGCCCCTTCAGCCGTTGTCGGGTCGGCGATCCTTTGCCAAGTGAAAGGAGTGAGCAAATTTCTTCGTTCCTCCTGACTTTCTATAGCATGTTGCTCTAATATCTCAATCAGAGTATCCTTTTCCTTTAGCAGTTCCTGAATCTTGGTACATTCCAAATTAAGAATCTGGTACTTGTTCTTCCAAGAGTTCCTCTCTGTATCAGACATGAAATAAAGGACAGATTCCTTTAAGGGAAAAACTTCTTGACGAGGGTAAGACATCCTCAGTTTGATGGCTCTAGTTTGTACCCAGTGGAGGTAAGGTTCTGCAGAGGTACAACTTGGTCTTCCTAGGGATTCTCTTCCTTTCCTGTGAACATGCTGCCAGGCATGCACTATTTCTTTCTTTAGTGACCTGTCATTTTCCCCTTTCTTGAAGAAAAGACATTCCAGATGAACATTATGTGGGATATTCTTCATCGAGTATCCAAGTTGACGGGGAGCTAAAATTGGATGGTAGTTGATCCCTCCTTTAGTACCAATGAGGGGTACAGTGGGGAAATTCCCACATTTGTCGATGATTTTTACTCCGTCATAGATCTGATTACACCAATCTATGTCGGAATTGGTAAGGGACATAATCTTCTGTGACCATCGCAGATTACTCTTGTGATCCCAAAAAGCAACAGACTTGGGTAAGTGGGAAATAAACCATTTGTAGAGTAATGGTACACAACATGTGATCATTCCTCCACTGTAAAAATTATTTATGTGTACAGAATGATAAGCATCTACGAGCAAAGTTCGGACTGGAATCCCAATTAAGAATATCTTAAAATCATTGGTGTCAATGAAGTTGTCAATATTAGGAAAGAGTAATAAACCATATATGAGCAGAACAAAGACGTCCTCGAAAGTGGTTATATTTCCTACACTGGTAAAGTATAAAGCTTTCTCCATAAGGAATTTAGCTGGTAAACCCTGGATTCCTCCCTTGGTGGTCATGTGAGCTCTGATTTCTGACTCTTCCAAAGAGATTGCTCTTGCAATGGTTTGATCTTTTGGAATTTCTTCCAGTCTAGAAAATAGAGCATGATTCGTGATAGGTAAATCAATCAGGTGGGAGTACTCTTCCAGTGTCGGTGTGAGCTGATAATCTGGATAGGTGAAGCAGTGGTAAACCGGATCGTAGAACTGAACTAATGTAGACATAATTCTTTCAATCATGTTGACCTTCAAAAGAGACAACAGTCCTCCGTGCTTAGCTCTGAAAGCCTCAGGATTAGTAATCATCCTTCCCAATTTCCTTAGGTCTTCTAGTTTCGAAACCTTGAAGGTGTACTTGTGTGTTTTTCTTCTACCGAAATCCATAACGCAACCTCTGATAATTGCAATTATTGTTTTAGTTCTTTTAGAAAAAGATTTTTTCTTGTTTAAAAAAGACTTTTTGATGAATGCATGAATGCAGCAAACAAAAACATTTGAAAACATGGGTTTAGGGGTTCATCGTCACGAGCATGGAGCCATGGATCTACCCATCCCTAAAGGTGTGTACAAATAGGTCAATTTTTGTACCTGTAGAATAGGTTCTAACAGAGATTCCCAAAATCATTGACCCCTCTTAGGGATATTAACAGCAAACTAATTGACTTAGAAGAGCTGTAATATCCTAAGATGAATCTCCTTTGAGTGTAGTATCGCGTATCAACTATTCCCGATAGTCACCACACTACCTATAAGCCTTCCTGGAGATGCCACCACTTATCTTAATGTTGTCTCAGACTCACCACATGCGTATTAATCGCATTCCCAGATAACAATTGAAATTCTGGCCTATGCAGACAACAGATGTCCTAACACATGTCAAGACATTGTGCTACATAATCATTTAAACTCAGAGGCGCAACAGCAGACTGATACCTTGAATATCAGAACTGCACAATCACAGATGTCACGACATCTGATCCGACATGTTTATCATGAACCCTAACAGAAAATGTAAATCTGCAGAATGATAAAGAACACATAAATTGTTAATCCAGTTCGGTGCAACTCACCTACATCTGGGGGATACCAATCCATAAAGAAGACTTCACTATCTGTAGAACTGTTACAAAGCTAAACTCCCCCGTTTACAACTTTATACCTAACATCTACCCAATGAACATCTTTACCAAAGTTAAACTCAAACGTTTAGAACTCTGATATGAGATACCCCACTCACTTTCCTCAATCACCAACTGAGATTTCTACATCATCCCTGTCAATACAGAAATCTGTCAAGCTTTCTTAACAAACAAGCTAACTCGGATTTTCTTAAAAGCTTCATCCAAGAACAATACACAATCCAATACCTCAAGGCTTATGGATCTGTGCGACACCTATATCTGCCACAATGCATCAACTGATACAAAGGGAGACTTACAACCTAGAGAGCCAACGACTCTCAAAACCCTAAACCCTTATTTCTTACGCAAGAATACAAGGTTACAAAAGGCGTACAAAAGGCATCTCAAAACCTAGGTCTAAGTATTCTATTTATAGGCTTCTATAGTCTTGGGCTTCAATCTTCTGTCTGCTTGATCCATAATCCACGTTCTGATTGCTTCCATGACTCTTGGAACAGACTTAAAATTAGCCTGCTGTATCAGTTTAAGATGTCAGAACATTCGTTAGGACATCATGTCTTCTACATGTTGGAACACTTCATTCAACGCCTTATTTTACCAAAAATTTGCTCAAATCTGCAGAGCCTTCAATCTCCCCCTTTTGATAGATTTTTGGTTAAAACTCCTTTGGTAGAAAAAGAAAAACTGGGAGCTTGGTAGATATGATTGGAACCCATCTGAGACTCTTTCTTACCCCTAAAATTCCTAGATGTATGTTGGTGTACATGAGGAAGAGTATATGACTCTCTCCCCCTCTAACCAGTACTTGCCATGAAGGGATAAATCTTCCTCTTAAGGGGCATAAGAGAACCCACAAGAAGATCTAGAAAGAGCTTAAGAGGAAACAAATGTATCATTTGTAACATCGAGTTCATAGAGAATGTAACTCAGATCATAAGACACAACCTGTTTCATAACTCAGATTACAAGGCACAAGGGAAAGATTCTGATAGACTATTAGAACATCCTCTTCAACATCTTTGCAAAACCTGCACCAAAGATGTGTGTTGAGAAACCCACCCACACAGCTATTATTCTCCCCCTTTTTAGCCAAAAATTGGCAAAAGAAGCCAATGCAGTTCCATATCCATATGATACTAAACCAAACACGAATGAAAGATATGATGAATCAACCCACATTCAGGTTTTAAATAATATCCTGACATTTTGTCAGTCTTGTTCAGTCCATCTGAATCACAGTCTTCATCCTTTTGATGAGTCCCAAGAATAATCCTTTTAACTAGAAGAAGAATATAGCTCGCCAAGATGTTACGACATCTCTTCAAACATCTCCTAGTTAGCCCCTAAGAGATTTCTGTATTGATCAATAACTTCACAGTTTTGTGATCACAGTCCGTAGAGAAAAATAAATTCCCCCAGACTCAACCAATGATTCTTAAGCATCCAATAAGAATCATGTAACTTGAATTGCCAAGTCTCCCCTAACTTGCAACAATACAAACATGTCAAGACATCCTTCTCGACATCTCATCCTCCCAGGATAAACACATAATCACAGCTTGCTTGACGCATAATACAAACAGGAACTCCACTGCATTCTCGCACTAAAACATCTTAGATCAAGGAGCAACTCCCCCTATCTAAGGTAACGAGTGCTCCTACACAGAACACCTAAGCTGATAAATGGAAAACATAAGATGCATCTTCATGTCTTCAAGAGCGCATCCTCAGTTCAAGCCACCTGTTGAACACAGTCATCAACTCTCTTATTGCTTCTTTTGACAAGAACTAATAATCACTCACACATGATCACCATCATGCTACCTATGAGGAAATAACAGGATAACCATCCTACCATAACAAACTCTTGGCTTAAGATCAAAGTCCCATTGATCCCCCTCTTTCTGCAACCATCTACACACCACACGAATTCCTCTTGAATTCTCATGTATAGACCTCCAGCTGCTTGAGGCATAAACCAATTAAATCAGAATGCTTCACATTCCTCAAAGAGACGCACAGGGCCCCTTAGTTTGTTATAACAATGTCAGATATCTTAGGCATGCTCCAGAATTTCACAGCTACCAAACTGATCCACTACTAGCATGACTTGTAGCCAGGGGCAGTATCCCCTTCGCAAAATTTTCCACTGACCTTACCAAGGCCAACAACTGAGATAGACACCCCATAATCCAAGACAGTCATTCCTTATTATTCTCCCGTATGATAACCTGGAATACTTCTGATTTTCTGGTGAATATCCACTTCTAAATGCATCAGAATCTAGACCTTCATGCAATAAACCCGTGATCCACTCCAGTCTTCTCCACACCATCCTCCCAACAAAATAGATACTCCTTAGACATGATGTAGCCAACAAGTTCCTAGACCAGAACTTAAGAATCCTCCTCTAAGGATAACTAACCCAAATATGTTCTAACATCAATTAGGACATCCTCCACACATCATAGACACCACACACCATGGTTCTTGATATGCTCCACCACTGGACTTACTATCAGCATAGTAATCCACACTGAAAATCTTCACACAACACTGCGCCACCAGCTTGAACAAATAAAGCTTCAGAAACCCAAAGAGAAATAAACTCTCATCCACCAAAAGAAGGTATACTTTCATCCTCAACCCAGAACTTCTGCGACAAGCTCCAAGAGAACCAGAACCTCCTTACATTTTCAACTAACTACTCTTCTGCACAAGAGCAATCAGTTTCAAGCATCTTGCTTGAATGAACACTATGAAACCAACCAAATGCCACCTTTTGATTGATCTCACTTTTCTTCAGAACTTCCACAAGATACACTGATCCACTAATGAAATCAGATCTTCAAGTCATATGAACTACTTGCTTCATAGCAAGACATCTTGGATTCACCAAGCCTCTTAGACATGTAACATCTTCTCATCCACAGCTCCCGCAAACTGTATGAGATAGACCTTTTTGAAGCATCCATAACTTCCATTCTCCTGTAGATCACCTTATCTTAAGTTGATGTGCCACATCATCAGCTGAGACTCTGATGTTAAGCTAGATGTCAGAACATTCTGATACGACATCCAACTGCTGAATTTAGCTCCTCCTTCTGCCACTTAGAAGAACCTCCTCCCTTTGCAGAACAAGGGTTCCATGCTCTCATAGACTTGATTCAACACCAAGTTTGAGTAAACAACCTCCATTCTGCTTTAAAACTCCAAAGACTTCACACTTGCCACGTCTGAATCTTTAGAAAATAAGTAGTCCAAGACTACACCAAAGCCAAACCAAAGAATGCAACTTTCCTTAGTAAAGCAGATTGTAGAAAGTCAGAGATAACTGCCACTTAACTTTGACTTCCAAGAAGAGCAAGATTCATGATCCAAAGTACCTAGATCAGAAATAAATTGATCCAAGCAGTAACCATCAAGATTATGATGTCTTCATCTTCATCTTCAACGACATCAAAGTCCAAACTAGTTTCTTTCCAGGAAACTCTCCAGAGAACACATGCTTCTGTCACACCCGACTGAAACAACATCTTAGGTCACCACATAAGACTAAAAGAGATGCTAAAGCGTATGTAGTACCCCTCCCATGATTCTGCATAAACTTTGATGATGAGATGTTCCAACATCTTGTTGAACATCAGCAATCTTAACTTTCAAGGATAATCAATTAAATACTTGTGGAGTCCACAAATATCAATTGATCTTAAATCCTTGTCCAGTAACCCTTCTTCACTGTTGTAGCTAAGCTCCACCAGATCACTTCATGAACGCTTATCAAGTATTCAATCCTTTTGCAAGTATCTTCTTTGACAAACAATTTTGAGATACCAAGGCTGCCACCCTTTGACTCAAGTAACTAAGACTTCCTCTGAAAAAATCTTATTTACCTCAACAATTCTTCAATCAGATTGGATCCACTCTTAGGGTCAAGAGAGATGAATCCTTCCTTGTTGTTTTTGGATGGTGAAAATAAATCACCTCCACTTTCTTCAGATTGTGTTTCAAAGAAACACCTTCTAGTTAGAAGAATAACTAGAAGACTCCAGATGCGCGACTTAGATGCCTTTATGAGTGGACTTGAGAGAATTCTCAAGTATCTTTGACAATCTAGCCGATCAATAATTTATCAAACTCCCAGAGCAAGAACTTGATAAACTTAAACTCAACTCCTCTCATCTTCAATTGACTTCAACTGCACCAAGAAACCAAGCTTCCGAGTTCCAAGTCACCATACCAGATATCTACCAACAACTCCCTTCATTCCATCGCTCCCAACTTTGGAATAAAAGAATGCATATATATTCACATATAGAGGCTGACGATTGAGATCTTCCACCAACTCTCTTCAGTAATAACTCCAGAATCCCATAATTCTAGAGCTCTTCCATCAGAAACACATGTAGCGGAACCACCAAGGAACAGATCCTGCTTGCCCTAAAAAGATGTCAGAATATCTTATAAGACACCACAACAAGAGAACTAGCCACTTCTCTTGCAGTTATTGTAGAATATCCTCAGCAACATGAACAACCTCCGGGTTGTTCCCTTCAGACAAGATGCCTGCTCTAATACCAATTAAAATTCTAGCCTATGCAGACAGCAGATGTCCTAACACATGTCAAGACATTGTGCTACATAATCATTTAAACTCAGAGGCGCAACAGCAGATTGATACCTTGAATATCAGAACTGCACAATCACAGATGTCACGACATCTGAACCAACATGTTTATCATGAACCCTAACAGAAAACGTAAATCTGCATAATGATAAAGAACACAGTAATTGTTAACCCAGTTTGGTGTAACTCACCTACATCTGGGGGATACCAATCTAGGAAGAAGACTTCAGTATCTGTAGAACTGTTACAAAGCTAAACTCCCCCGTTTACAACTTTATACCTAACATCTACCCAATAAACATCTTTACCAAAGTTAAACTCAAATGTTTAGAACTCTGATATGAGATACCCTACTCACTTCCCTTAATTACCAACTGTGATTTCTACATTATCCCTGTCAATACAGAAATCTGTCAAGCTTTCTTGACAAACAAGATAAATTGGATTTGCTTAAAAGCTTCATCCAAGAACAATACACAATCCAATACCTCAAGGCTTATGGATCTGTGCGACACCTATATTTGCCACAATGCATCAACTGATACAAATGGAGACTTACAACCTAGAGAGCCAACGACTCTCAAAACCCTAAACCCTTATTTCTTACGCAAGAACACAAGGCTACAAAAGGCATCTCAAAACCTAGGTCTAAGTCTTCTATTTATAAGTTTATGCAGTCTTGGGCTTCAATCTTCTGTCTGCTTGATCCATAATCCACGTTCTGATTGCTTCCATGATTCTTGGAACAGACTTAAAATTAGCCTGCTGTATCAGTTTAAGATGTCAGAACATTCGTTAGGACATCATGTCTTCTACATGTTGGAACACTTCATTCAACGCCTTGTTTTACCAAAAAATTTCTCAAATCTGCAGAGCCTTCAATAGTAATTTAAATAAGGGTATCAAGTAATATGACAAAATATGATATATAAAATGAGAAAGCAAGTAAGATAACATAAAAGTAAATGCAAAGCAAAGCCTAGACCTCTTAGGAACTCTAATCCTAGACAAATTCATCTATCCCCAGCAGAGTCACCATTTTTCTGTAGCGTGCGATTTTTGTCAGTGATTCGACCACCTTACCACAAATGATTTGGGTGCTACTTTCTGATTTCTGTATTTATCCTATGAAGCTAGAAAGGAAAGGGAAGATATCTAAAACTAACCTTGCACGCAAATGTTTTCTTTAAACAAATGCTAAGAGATTAGGGATCGGGGTCTGGTTATACAAAGGGAAGGTATTAACACCCAGTGTATCTATGGTAATCCATAGGAACTTTCATTTGCATGTATTTCTGTTAACTCGAATTGCTTTCTTTTGTTTATCTATTGTGGATTGGGAAAGTTTCTCCTTTGGGAGTGCTGCGGGAATGTTTTTTTTTTTTGTTTTCTGGTTTTGTTTTTGGGAAGGTACTGGACCTAAAGTTTTTGGTTTGTGTGCTCGCTAAGATTTCGAAATCTTATGCCTACGTATTCCCGTAAAGAGATTTGGGAAATCAGAGCAATCGTAGTTCCTCTTATTCTATGGGAGGAAAAAAATGTTTGGGGTCTTTTTCAAAGCCCAAGATTGAAGCTATCAGAGTATTTGTGTCTTGGTCAAAGCCCAAGATTGAAGCTAAAAGGGTGATTAAGAAAGAGAATTTGTCATCTCTAAAGGGAGATATCTCACCTATTCATCACAAACGTTGAGAAATTGATTATAAGGGAAATTACTTTAACTGGGATGTGTAGAATCCAGCAATGCCATAATTTCCTTTATAAGAGGGATGTCATAAAGGAAGAAGCTTTAACTCAGTGTAGAGCAATGCCACTTTTCCCTTTATGAATCTTTAATGCTAAGAGAGGGACATTGGCTTGGATGTATGGAATCCAGAGGCTTGCCACTTATAGCTGTTAGATGAAAGAGAGATTTTAGCTAGGATAAGGGAAGCACTCTAGCTTGGATTTTGAATTAACAAGTGTGCCACTTACAGCAATTATCTGGACAAAGGTTTTGATTGTTTGTTTTGATATGTGATATATAGAGAAGATGTCTTCCTGCAAAAAATACTCATGGTCTCATCTGAGGCGATATTGATTTTTGTGTGCCTTGTTCAAAGCCCAAGGTTGAAGCTAAAGGAAACTGACTTCATTGGGGAGAGTTTTGTCTGTCTAGTACAAAGCCCAAGATTGAAGCTTACTGAGGAAATTCTTATATGAAGCCTAAGAGAAGGCTATATTTGCTGAGGATTTGTTGAAATCCAGGAGCAAGTCCAAATTGTATTGGGGAATCCAAAGGGTTTACTCTTGCTGGGAATCAGGGAAGAGTTGGAGTATTAGATATCATGAGGCTATGATTTCCTTGGGGATTTGTTGAGGGTAGCCTGACCCTAGCTGAGATGTTTAAAGTGAAAGTCAAACCTTGTTGTGTGTCAGGAGAGTTTAAAGAGGAGTTTGAAAACCTTAGAGGTTTTAACTCTTCTGGAGACTGGTGTATTGATAAACTTCAAAAAAGGTATTTCCTATGCTTTTAAGAAACTTGAGGGTCTCTGTGTGAGATCCCAGAGTGGATGAGACATTCCAAGTCTACTTGTATGAAGCCCAAGAGGAGGCTGAGACTATCCAAGTCTCTTAGGAAGAGGTAGACTCTGGTTGGAGAGAAATCTTTGTATGATGCCCAATAGGAAGCTGTTGGTTTAAGGTGTAGATCAACCTTTAGATGGTAATGTGTTCTGGAAATTTGACTTCTCTGGGGATTAGACTAGAAAAGAAGACTAATTTCTATCCTATGCTTTTAGGAAGCCTTTGGGTCCTTGTACTAAGCCCAATAGGAGGCTAGGGAACTTCTAAGAAGCATGTTGGTCCTTGTACTAAGCCCAAGAGGAGGTTAGGGATGCTTCTAAGAAGCCTGTTGGTCCTTGTACTAAGCCCAAGAGGAGGATGGGGATGCTTTTAGGAAGCCTGTGGTTCCAAGCCTAGGAAAAGTTTAAGAAAGGTTTCACCGGGAATTAATCATTTCTTTACTGAACAATTTTAAGGCTTGAAGAAATTCAAAAGAGGTTTCAGCAGGAATTAATCTTCTCTGGGGAAATGAATTTCTTATATATGTTACATTTCTAAGTTTTGACAGTCTTGAGAAAAGTTTCACCGGGAATAATGCATTTCTCTGTTCCATATTGAATAAGCCCAAGAGGAGGCAGACTGTATAGGGAATTTCCTATGAGGGAACTAGTTTTGACTATGTTAGAAAGTAACCTCTGGTTTGACCTAAGTGTAGACCTAACTGCTGGGAAAAACTTTAAACAAATATGCATAAGAATACATATAAAGATAAATTAACAAATATATAAATAAGTATGCATTGAGTTGAAATGATGTTGGGACTTATACTCTGAAAATGAGGCCCAAGTGTATTGTGATCTGTTGTATTGATGATGACTGTATGATTAGGGTTTTGAGAAATTGAAGAAAGTTTTGAGAAAACTTTGAATTTGAATTTGAATTAAAAGAAAGTTATTTGAAAGAAAATAATGTTTGGTCCTTATAACTCAAAGAGATGCCCAAGTGGTCTAAGGGCAGTTTCACCGGGAATAATGCTCCTCTTGAAAAGGTGACGATCGCGCCGTGATTTTTAAAACCACAGAGGGACTTATACAATGACTGAGGCCCAAAATTATTTATGTAGAAGGAAGAATGGGTCTTACACTCTAATAAAGGCCCAAAAAGAAAAAAAAAAGAGTGGGCTTACAACTCAGAGAGAGGCCCAAATGATTCATTTGAAAAGGCGGCGATCGCGTCGTGATTTTTAAAACCACAGAGGGACTTATACAATGACTGAGGCCCAAAATTATTTATGTACAAGGAAGAATGGGTCTTACACTTTTATAAAGGCCCAAAAAGTTATTTTTATGCAAGAGTTGGGGCTTATAGCTCAAGGAGATACCCATATGAAAAACAGCGATCGCACCGTTTATTTTGAAAATCGCGTCGGGACTTATACAATGACTGAGGCCCAAAATTATTTATTTACAAAGGGTGGGTCTTACACTCTAAAAAGAGGTCCAAAAGTGTTTCAAATGAAGTTTGAAAAAATTAAAATCAAGGAAAACCCTAATTTTAATTTAAAAATATAATTTTCAAAGGAAATTAAATAAAAAAAATGATATAAAAATATCAAATATATTCAAAAACAAGTTGTGAACTTTGAAAAATCATGTTTAATCATATGAAAGCTTGGAATTCATTTGAATTTGAAAAAATCAAGATGAAAATTTTATAAAAAATGTTTAAAAACAAATAAAATGAAATCCTTTACAAAAATTCAAACTATATTAAATAAATAATATAAATTTGACTTTTTTGTAGAATAAAATATTTTAACTTTTTTGTGAAATTAAAAAAAAAAAGAACCAATAAAAAAAGATTAAAACTGAGATAGAAATTAATTTTTGAAATCAATTAAAAAAATAATCAAAAATTCAAATAATTTGAAAAATGGCGCCAACGGTCACCTTCTTCTTCCTCGTGACTGTGCCATGGACGATTTGCCAAACCTCACTTTTCTCTCTGATTACTCAATGGTTTTGACTTTTGTAAACATCAATCACACTCATTTTTGAATAAGGATTCCAATGGTACCAATTAATTGCATTTAGGGTTAATTGTGATTTACCCCCCTGACATATGAGCGTGTTTTGGTTTACCCCCCACCGTTGCCATAGGCAGGTTTTGGCAACGATTTTTTCAAAAAAACCGTTGCCTAAAGGCATGTAGGGGGTAAATCAAAATTCGCTCATATGTCAGGGGGGTAAATCACAATTAACCCTTGCATTTATATTAAGTGTGGAGTGAGAAATCAAGTGATGAACACATGAACCCTAATTTCTGCAAGAACACAATGAAATCCTATACACGATAGCTACAAAGCAATTGATTGAGGGGAAACACTCTACATAAGTGCAGAAACATGTTTGTAACTTGAAAACACATTTATTATGCATGGATCATAGAGTTTGAGAGTTCAAGCTTACCTCTTGCAAGAAGAAATCGAATTGTGTGTTGGAGGTGTTACATATGTTGCTTGATGACTTGGACAACTTCAATGGACCTAATGTAAGGTGTTTGGAAGCTTGGAATGGATTGAAAGTACCTGGATCTTGTTGTGGCACCTCAACTTCAGCTTTGACAAAAAGCTTGAGCAAATAGATAATGACTTGATGATTCTGGTGCTCCATATGTGTTTTGAGGTTATGGATCACTCATATATGATATATTTGAGGTGTTGGGATGATTGGTTTTGATGGAATTGATCCCTATTTGAAAATTCGATAGTTACTTGCTAAGGAAGCATTTTCTAGTTTTTGAAGAGTGATTTGGAGGAAAACATGTGTTGTTATGCTTTGGTGTACTCAAATTGATCAGAAAGAACCTCTATTTATAGTAGAGCAAGTTTGTTTTGGGAGCAATAGTGATTGGGGGCTGGATCACCCCATTATCCATTGGAATTTGTCATGTAGCCAAAGTCTCCTCTTGCCATTGACTTGAGTCAATCTTGCAGGCCTATGGTCTTCTGATGCTTGGATTCATTTTGACTCATTTGTGATGTTGTGGATTAATACATGCCAGCTCTATGCACCCATTCAATGCTTCATGACAAATTTAAAGTATTTGGAAATGAACTTTGAATGCCACATGCCTAAAGGATTGGATTTTTGACTTGGTGGCCTTGTGATCAGATACTCCATCATTCATGTTGATTTTGGATAGAAATGAAATGATGCAAGTGTCCAAAATTGGCTCAAGAAATCATGGGAACCAAGTTATGTTTTCATGCCTTTGTGTAGGCAGGGTGAAAAATGTCATTTTTGGAGGCTTATAACTTCTTGTTCAAGTTGAATCATAGGAGCCTCTTGTACTTTTTAGAAAGCCCCTATAACATACTTCAACTTTGATGTTTAACTTCGGTCTTGAATCATCTTGGATCATAATGAAAAATGGCCTCAAAGTTGGTGAAAATGCAAAACAGATTATGTCAAAATTTCAATAAGTGTTGAAAAAGTGTCCATTTTCCATTTTTTGTGCTTTTGATCAATCCATAACTCAAAATCCATGAGGATTTGGAATGAGGTGCAGTTGAAATTCTTGAAGTATGTAATGAGAGCTTTCATTTGAGCTTTGGATGG
Source organism: Lathyrus tuberosus (assembly GCA_022829125.1). NCBI lineage: Eukaryota > Viridiplantae > Streptophyta > Magnoliopsida > Fabales > Fabaceae > Lathyrus > Lathyrus tuberosus. Next base: position 1,271,823 of record JALAZF010000737.1, on the reverse strand, counting down.
AAGAAAAAGGTTACTTGGATCACAAGTTATAGTCTTGCAAAGTTGGATAGAAATCACTTTTTTTCACCACTTAGTGAAATTTCAAGTTTCTTAAGATTGCCCCTTTTGCAAGTGATCCAATTTTTCTTGATTTTTCTTAATGGATGATGATCCAAATCATGAGTTAACATTGTTTTTTACTTGAAGAAGTCATGTTTGTCAAGAAATCTCAAAAGTCAAACTTTATTTTTTGGCACAGTTGACTTTTTGTCAGATGAATTTCAAACTTTGTGATTCTCTATGAAATCAAGTCCTTGACCTAATTCAAACCTAATGGATGGATTCCATAGGTGTTTTAGAGTGTCTTGAATCATGTCCCAAGATTTGAGATCATGTTTTGGTCAAAAGTCAAAGGTAGGGTTGACTTTTTCTCAGAAACCCTAGTTGGTGGTCCAGATGAATTTGCATCTTTATTTTGCTCATGAACCAAGTTATTTGTGTCTATTTAAACTTGTAAGAGGATCAATATGAGATATTTGAGGTCTTCAAAACATTCCTTGAGGTTTTGGCTCATGCCTTGTTCCAAAAGTCACATTAGGGGTGAATTAGGTCAAGAAACCCTAATTCTTGATTTTTGATGAATGCATCCCCTGAGGCTATTTTGAACTTATGGTTGGATACATGAGTCCCTTAGAGCTTCTTGGATCATGTTTTGAAGTATTGGCTCATGCCCAAATGAAAATTTCTCTATGGAGGCCTTGGTCGACCAAAACCCTAATTTGGTGAAAATGATGATCTTGAGGCTTGGTCAACTTGAGATTTTACATTTTCATGCTTGATTCTTGATGTGGGAAACCTCTTGATCCTTCATGGATGTTTGAGAGGCTTGAAAAGTTGAGGATCATGTCCATTCTTGATTGATCCTTTGTCTGAGTACTCTGAGAGGGCTCAAAACCCTAATTCTTGATTGGAGTGAATGTTCAACAATCTTTGAGAGGAATGATGAGGCATGAAGGTACATCCATATTATGGTGATGATTTGAACAATGATGGGAAATCTTGTGGTCAAAATTTAGGGTATGACACTTAGTAGGTAAAGCAACAAAATACACGAACTTGGAGAGTCTCTCACATATAACCCAAATAACAGTGTGACCAAAAGTTTTGGAAGGTGAGTGATAAAGTCCATTAATAAGCTAGTTTTCCCAAACTTGAGTTGGAATTTCCAGAGGTTGTAATAACCCTTGTTTTGATGTTGGCAGGTACTTATTTGGTTGAGAAATGAGGCATTGTTGAACAAACTTGTTGACGTCCCAGTAGAGGTCGGGCCAGAGGAAAGTAAAGGAGATTCGAGCAGAGTCGGTTTAAGGCCTGAGTGGCTCTAAGTTGGTGTGCTATATTACTCAAGAAGAATACTGCTTCGAAAATCTAAGGCATCTGGTAATAAAATTCTTCCCTTGAAATACAGTAATTCATTTTTGAATTGGTAGATCATTTGCATCTTTGGATCGGTCTGAGTTCGTTTATCCAGCTCTTGACCCTCCTTTGTGTTGTTGTAGTACTGTTTCAGGCGAAGGAGGAATTCTGGAATCGGAGAGGAGATCGATAACATGATTGGATCTTCTTCTGAGTGTACACGACTTAAAGCATCAGCTGCTTGGTTCGTCTTGCCAAGTTTGTAAAATATGTCAAAATTAAAACCTTCTAACTTAGCAGCCCATTTCTGTTGTTCTGGGGTCTGTATTGTTTGGACCAATAAATTTTTCAAACTCTTTTTATCTGTAAAAATATGGGAGTGTTGTCCGATTAGATATTGACGCCATTTTTTGACAGCCTCCGTGACCGCGTACATTTCACAGACATAGACTGAAGAAGCTTGCATGCGTGGACACATATTTTTGCTAAAGAAAGCCAAGGGATGACCAGCTTGTGAGAGAACTGCACCAATTGCTACTACGGAAGCATCCATCTCGACGACAAAGGTTTTGCTGAAGTCTGGGAGAGCTAAGACAGGAGTCTCGGTCCTTTTTTTAAATGTTGTAAAAGTTGTATCAGCCTCAGGGCTCCAGGTAAACTTATTGAGTCGTAATAAATCGGGGAGCAAAGCGGCAAGTGTGGCGTAGTGCTGGACAAAATGTCTATAAAAACCAGTGAGGCCCAAAAATCCCCTGAGCATCGTGAGTGATTGTGGCACTGGCCAATCCAAGATAGCTTTTGTTTTCTCAGGATCATGGGTAACACCATTAAAAGAAATCACATGACCAAGATAATCAACTTTTGAAACTGCAAAAACACACTTAGAAAGATTTGCGACAAACTGATTTGAAGCAAGTAAGTCTAAAATCAATCTTAAATGAATCAAATGATCAGATAAATCACGACTATAAATGATAATGTCATAAAAAACAAGGATAAACTGTCTTAAATATGGCCACAAAAGATCATTCATGGCAGATTGAAAATAACTAGGAGCATTAGTTAAACCAAAAGGCATGACTAAGAACTCGTATTGTCCATCAAAATTCCTAAAAGCAGTGTTGTGAGTGTCTTTTGGTACAACCCTAATTTTGTGGTAGCTTGACCGTAGGTAAATCTTTGAAAACAAAGAAGCAAAACTCAACTCATCAATTGTAGGTATTGGAAAATGGTCACGGATGGTTACGGCATTAAGGGCACGATAATCCACACAAAATCGCCGTGAGCCATCTTTTTTTTGAACCAGTAGAATGGGTGAAGAGTAAAGGCTAGTTCTAGGTTTGATAATCCCCTCAGTGAGCATGTCACAGATTAATGTGGCCATGGCTTCCTTTTGGGAATGGGGGTACCGGTAAGGTTTGACATTTATAAGAGGTGTGTTTGGGGTAATTGGAATGTGGTGGTCATGAGGCTTTTTGGGTGGTAGACCATGAGGTGGTTGAAAAACTTGAGGGTAAGATTTGAGGACATCCTAAACTTTAGGATGGATGGAGTTTAGAAGAGGGTGCAGACTATTCAGGAGGGAAACTGTTTGAGGAACATTTTTTGATGTTGTGGGTTGAAGTAGTAAAAGATGGAAAGAGGAAATATAGTCAGTATGGATCAGGTGGCACAGTTGGTTATATGTGGAATGTATGGGTTTGTGGGGGATCACCCGTTAGAGTGATGTCTGTTTGGTTATGGTAGAAGGAAATTTTTGGTATGGTGAAATCTGCCAAAATTTGTCCAAGTGTTCGCAACCATTCCATTCCTAAGACCACATTTGCTCCCTCAATTGGGAGCAAGTAGAAAGGGATGAAAAATAAGTGGTTTTGAAGAGTAATTGGAACTTATGGACAGAGTCTTGTACACTGCAATTTCGACCCATTGCCCACCATGACAGAGAAATTTGGTATTGGTTGAGTAGGAATTTTGAGATGCTGGGCTATTCTAGGTTGTAAAATATTATGGGTACTGCCGGTATAAATGAGAATTGTCACTGTCAATGCATCGAGCAATCCTTTGAATTTCAAAGTCTTATGAGAATAATGACCACTAAAAGCTTGTGATGATAGTTAGAAATATGTTTCCTCCAAAATTGAATATGTTTCGACAACCTCTGTGATTTCTATGTGATCTGGAGGTTGAATCGAAACGACCTCGTCCACCAATAGAAGTAGAAATTTAACTGATGCACTTTTGTGGGCCGGAATGAACTTTTCATCATAATTGAAACATAAGCCTTGTGCACGGCGTTCTTCCTGCTGGGCAGGGGTGATGCGACGTATAGGTAAACGAGTTTGGGAAGGGTTGTTGGGGAAAGTGGTATGAGGTTTGGTTAAAGTTGATGTATTGGGGTTAGTGTAAGGTTGTTTGAGAGAAAATTGGGTGGTTGGATTGTTGTTGGTCTGATATGGGGATTTGGTTGGTTTAGGCTTTGAGTCCTTAATCTTAGCTTCAATTAATTTGGCCAATCTGACCACATAAGAAATAGTGAGAGGTCGTTGTATGGCTAATTCATTATGAATTTCTGGAATGAAGCCAGATATAAAGTAGTTTAGTACAACATCTAGTGGGAGTCCAATCACTCTATAACCAAGTTTTTCAAATTTTGCCTGATATTCTGAAACTGATCCATATTGGCGTAATTTGAACAATTGGGCCTGATGATTTTCAAAAGTTGAAGGCTCAAAACGGAGTTCAAGGGCCCGTGCAAAAGCCTGCCATTCAGTAAGTTCATTGTTTTGGAACATCCATGTATACCATTCCAACGCTCCCTCTTTCATATAAAAAATCGCGATGGATAGTCTATTCTTATAAGGAATGTGATAAAAAGCAAAAATTTGTTCGGCTTGTTTGATACCCTAGTTTTTTACTCTAAAATCCCACGACTTTTTGCATCGTCTGCGTAACATATCACCTCTTACATCTTGCATAACACCCAATTTATCAGCTGAAATAAACTTGTTGGATTTACAGCCAAATCGGTCAAACCAAAAGTCAATTGTGCGTAAAATCAGTGGACAGAAAATTTTAAAATCGAGCTTGCAAACGACAGTGATTTTAAATATGCGCTTCGCATAGTTTAACCTGGCGTGCTCATTTTAAATTTTTCGACCACATTTCGGTCGCATTTTTGGACAGTTTAAGCCATTTTAGCAGGTAAAATCTATTTCGAAATTTGGCCAAACGCTGTATTTTTCTGAAAAGTATATTATTTGCTGATCATTTTGGTGTATTCATTTTATTTTTTCGAGCACTTCGATACGGGTCCAATTATTCGTTTTTGACCGTTTTTATTTTCATTTTTAATTCATATTTTATTTTTATTAATCATATTTTTTATTAAAGTTATTTAAATAGTTTATTTTATTTTTGTCATTTTATCTTTTAAAAATATTATTTAAAATTTTGTTTTCTATCAATTTGGGGTAACACTTGTTAACCAAGTTTTAAAAAGCTAATTTGTTTTTTTACGCCATTTTTTATTTAATCTGATATATTAACACTACATAGAGAGGGACATCACATACCATTTTTGTTGACCATACTTATTTCTCTTTCTCCTCACACATACAGCCTTGATCTTGGATACTGCGCAAGAACTCACAACGTACCACTTCATCTTCTTTCTTGGATTTTCATTTTTTAACATAACCTTGCTCTCATCTACATACTTCCGACACCTCACCCACTTGCCCTCCTTCAGTTTTTTTTCTTTTAAGATCCTATTTCTTCAAATAGCTTAATACAACACGGTATACCATCATTATCATACACCTTTTTTTCTTAACAATAAAAGGACTCCATGACATAATACACTGCTACTTTTTCACAATGAAAGGCTGCTAACATTAAACCATTGTAATATCACCATGTGAGCTTAACTCACATTCTCTTTACTTCCAAACAAAATCTTAACCTTCCTCTTTGCACAACAAGCACCTCCATTATCTTCATCACTTTCACCTTCGCCACCATTTTAGGATACAACACAACTTGCAAACACATGCTTTCCATTACCACATAACCTCACATCCTCATACGACAGTCACAAGAACCAACCTCCCAAAAACTTTCATCGATTTTCATTCTAACCTTCAGCATGTGAAACCTTCTCAAATACGCCAACCACACCATACAAAACCGAACGCGACTCTGTTTTCTATCCAGCAACAACCATCACGTCACTACTATGGAAAACCCATTTAACAACGGTTGCGAAAGAGATATAATGACGCGGGCGCAGACGTTGTTATGTAGAGTGTCGTTGTATATATGGCAACTATAATCACGGCCCAGAAAGCATTGTAATAAATTGGAAAGCGCACTACCTATAATGACAGTTATTTTAAATACTCGTTGTTGTATGTCTTTTAATAAAATAAAAAAAATGCAGCATTAGAACTACCTATAATGACGGTTATTTTAAAGAATCGTTGTTGTATACTACCTATAATGACGGTTATTTTAAATAACCGTTGTTGTATATCTTTTAATAAAATAAAAAAAATTGCAGCATTAGAACAAGAGCAAGAACAAGAACAACAACAACAACAACAACAACAATAACAAGAAGAAGACGAAGAAGAAGAAGAAGAAGAAGAAGAAGAAGAAGAACAAGAACAAGAACAAGAACAAGAACAATAATAACAACAACAACAACAACAACAATAATAATAATAATAATAATAATAATAATAATAATAATAATAATAATAATAATAATAATAACCACAAGAACAACATTAATAAAAAAAGAACAACAAGAACAACAATAATAAAAAAGAACAACAAGAACAACAATAATTAAAAAATACACCAACAACTAACATTGCTAACTCGAGTTCTGAAATTTGTTCTGACATTTGCTTTAGTGGAGAAATAGAGTATCATAAATGAAAGATGATGTTTGGAGGTAGAAGATGTCTAAGTTTTATGTTTCACGCGGATCATTAATAGAAGTGTCTTGGCCATTGATAATCACTAAATGAACGGCCAAGATTTGTTTAAGGATAGTGAATAAACTCAATATGTGTGCCACCTATAATGTTGGTAATGAGACTTGGAAAAATAAGTAAAAAAACTAAAAATGTTGGTGCTGAGACTTGAACCCATGACAAGACGCTACCTATAATGACGGTTGGTTTAAATTACCCGTGGTGAAAGGTCCGTAAGCATTTTGAAAAAATAAGTAAAAAACGCTACCTATAATGATGGTTAGTTTAAATACCCGTGGTTAAAGGTCTGTCAGCATTTTGAAAAAATAGGAAAGAAGTAACATGATTAAAATAAATTCAGAAAAATCTAAAAACACGAAATTTATTCTAATTAGGTAAAATAAGAATTTTGAGAATTTTTTTGGAATTTTTTGAGACTATGAAAACAGTAAAAAAATTCATTAAATATAGAAAAAAGATGCACGATTTTTCTGCTTCAGATGCACGAAACAGATCTAAAAAAGGAGACGATTTTCCCTAAAACCGATTTTTTGAAGAGCAAGACCTAAAACTAAACTATAGGCTATAATGACGGTTGAAAACATAACTGTGGTGAAAGGTTGTGGGCTTTTTAAAAAAATATGTAAAAAATCATAAATGTTGGTGCTAGGAATTGAACCCATGACCAGACGCTACCTATAATGACGGTTTTTTAAATACCCATGGTGAAAGGCGTCACATTTCACCATGGTTGGAATATTAACCATCATTAAAAGCCTTTTAAAGAGATTAAAAAAAGCGTGCATCTATTACAACGGTGTATAGGCAGACCGTTGTAAACCTGACATTGTTGTATGCGCGTTTTGTAGTAGTGCGTGAAACTAGAGAGAATGGGTGCTTGTGGAAAGAACCATCAAAGAAGTCTTGCCCGCTATGTAGCAAAATAAAGAAGGACTTGAAGAGGTTGTTGTGAGGCCTAACGAGACACTAGAAAAGAAGAAAAAGGAAGTGCACGAGATATTGTTGTTGTTCATAGAAAATTGCCACGAGTGAGGACGGAAAGTGTACGTGAGTTCCTTTTCTTTTTCTTTTAGCAATTGTCACTTTATTTTTCTTATTTTTTTTGTTTTTATTTATTTTATGTTGATTTTCTTAGAATATTTCTGCATTATTGGGTTTTTAGGCCCATTTGTTTTACTAGTTGTACCTCCCTTTTATATCCTAACTATTTGTTTTAATGATTTTTCTTTTTTATTTTGTATATTCTAGAAAAAATATCAAAGAGAACTTTTTAACTATTTTTATTTTTAATATTTTTATTTTCTAGTTCTAATTATTTGTATGATATTAGAAAAAACAAAAAAAAACATGTTAATTATTTATTTTAGTATTTTCATTACTATTTTCATTAGTTGTTTAATATAATATAGAAAAATGAAAAAAATGTGTTATTAATTATTAATTAATTTAAATATTTTTATTTAATATTGATTAATTAAATTATTAATTAGTATTATTAAATATTTATATTTAAGTTAATTAATAATCCTTTTTGTGGCCCGATTCTATTGCATAACTTGTGTGCTTCTATGTTTTGGCCTGGTTCTCTGATTTAATCTTGACGTTTTTTCATGATTAATCGGATTGTTTTATTTGCGATGTTTTGCTGCGTATCTTTGTTTATTTACTACGTGATGCTCTTCCGGGTATCTGTTATTTGTTACTTACGATGTTTTGTCGCGTATCTTTGTCTGTTGATTACATGATGCTTTTTCGTGTATTTCTGTTGACTTTTGTTGTCTGATTACCATGATGTTTTTCCATGCGTATTCTATGACTTTTTGTCTGTTTAATCTGTTACACGATGTTTTGTCGTGTGCCTTTGTTTTATCCATGATGTTTTGTCGCGTATTTTTGTCTTTTGATTACATGATGCTTTTCTGTGTATTTCTGTTGACTTTTCATTATCTGATTACCATGATGTTTTTCCTTGTGTACTATGTGATATCTTATATGTCTGACCATACATGATGCTTTTCCGTGTACTGTGTTTGTGTCTTGTCTGCTTGCTATTTACATGATGTTCTTCCGTGTATCTGTTGCTTTCTTTAATCCTTATTGACCTAATCCAAGGGAAGGGGTTGTATGTTGACTTATTTTCATTGTGCATGTCCCTCGTTTATTCTTTACTTGTCTTTGTTGTTCTTGGTTCTTAGAACTTGGCAACTCGTAGTTCTACGAACAACGGACGCTCTGATTTCTCAAAAGCTTCTTTTGAGAATACGTAGGCACAAGGTCTCAATCATTGGCGAGCACACTTTTCTTTTTTCCACACGTAGTTTCCGAACTACGATTGCTCTGACTTCCTATTAAGGATACGTAGGCATAGGATTGCGAGATCCTAGCGAGCTACCTTTTTCTTTTTCCACCTTTTCTTTTCACTTTGCCCATCTTTACCTTTAGCAAACAATTTTAGCCTAAACACAAATATTTCAAGAGGTTCCTGTAGAGTACTACAGATGTTTAGGGTGCTGGTACCTTCCCTTAGTATAACCAACCCCCGTACCTTTGATCTCTCATTGCTTAGCTTTAGGCCTTGCTTTTTGCTTTGCATTTTACTTAGGGTTTTTGTTCAATCTTTTCTCCATTCCCTTGGATAAAATAAAAGTTTGGTGGTGATATCTTATTTTTGCGAGCCAAGCTGATTTAATAGATTTGGTATCCGATTCTTATCACGACATAAAATGGCGACTTCACTAGGGACCATTGTTCAGTGGGTTGAGCCTAACTTGTTATATTTGTGTTGCTATTATTATTTGCTATTGCTTGTATACTTGTATACTTGTATATTTGTATATTAGTATATATCTGTTTTGCTTGGGTTTTTGCTGTATGCAGGGTTGTTACCTTGAGTGGAGAGATAAGTCCTAACCCAGACTTGAGTGCACTTATGATAGGATTGTGGTATAATCAATAGTTAACTGTTGGGAGTAGTCTTAACATGTTTAACATATGATATAACCACGCTCAATGGAGGCCCCTTTGGGATTACTGATGTCGTACGAGTAGTCGTATTGGCGTTACTTTTTTCGACCTAGGAGTCCATGAAGCTGAGGACCTTAGTATCTCTTCACCCCTCTTAGCCTTTTAGGACGTAGTGCAGTGATGATCCAAATATAGACCTGTGATGGTTGTCATGCGATACTACACTCAAACGAGTTTATCTTGAGAATATTATTAGCCCGCGTGAGTAGTCGTGCAAGCCAATAATATCTGAAAGATTTATTGATGACTCTAGGAACCTTGTTAGAACCCGTTGTGCAGGTGCTTTAACCCTAGTACACACCCGTGGTTGGTTCTTTACCCAGACTCCATGATGTGATCTCGAACCTCTGATTCTGTTGTCTGTGATCTGCATCTTGTGATGGATGGCATTTTATATCATTTGCATCTTTGCATGATTCTTTGCATACATTCTGTTTTGTCCAGCAACTCATCTCCAACTGTCTCTATCTTCTAGCGTCACCTGTCAGTCGTCAAGCTGATTCCTCGACACAGATACATGACTCGAGCTAACTACAGGCACAAGATGTCAGAGCAAGAAGTGCACAACACTGAGATCAGAAAGGAAATCGATTATCTAAAGTCAAGCATGACTAAACTCACTGAGATGCTCCAAGTCCTAATTGCTAGAGGACACTAACCCCAGACGACTGTCATCTAGGAAGTTTTAAGTGCTGATCCTCCACCTGTTCAGATGCCACCTTCAACTTGGCCTGAGTTTGGTTTACCCCACAACTTCTCTCCACCTCTTGCATCTACTACTATGATTGGTCAGACTGCCAGACCAGTTTTTCAAGCTCCAATTTTCGCCGAGCCCGGACCTGTGGTCAACACTGTTACCTAAAATTCCCAAGCTCCCTTTGAGAACCCTCTCTATGAGTATAATGCTGCCAGTGCTCAGGGTGAAGACCGTGAATATTTTGTTGAACATGAGGTAGTTTGTGAATAGTTTCAGACCATAGACAAGAGACTCTGAGCCGTTGAGGGTACTGACTTCTTCAATGTGGATGCAGACAACATGTGCTTAGTTTCTGGCCTTGTTATGTCTGCTAAGTTCAAAACTCCCGAGTTCGTAAAGTACAAGGTTCATTCTTGCCCAAGAGCTCATCTAGTCATGTACTTTCGAAAGGTGGCTACTTATACCAACAATCAGAAGCTGCACATCCATTGCTTTCAGGACAGTTTAAGTGGCGCTTCACTCAAATGGTACATGAACCTTGAACAGAATAACATCCACTGCTTCCAAGATCTTGCAAACGCTTTCATGAAACAGTACAAGTACAACCTCGACATGGCTCCAGGTCGTCGCTAGCTTCAGAACATGACTAAAAATGAGAAGGAATCTTTTAAGGAGTATGCTCAGTGGTGGAGAGAGTTAGCTTCCCAAGTTAAACCTCCTTTGGACGAGAAGGAACTCACTGGAATGTTTATGGACACCTTGTCTCCATTCTACTAGGATAAGATGATTGGCAGTATTTCCTCTAACTTCACTGATTTGGTAACTATTGGTCAAAGACTCGAGGAAGGTCTCAAGAATGGTAAAGTATCCAAGGTTGCTGAATCTTCCAATGGTGCAAAGAAGTCCTATGGGAATTTCCAGAAGAAGAGGGAAGATCAGACTAATGATGTCATGAGTGAAACAAGAAGGCCTCGTCCTCGATCTCAGTATGCTGATCACCCTGTTGTTGCTGCTTCACGACCAGCTCAGGTTCCTCAGCGTCCAACTGTTGGATAGAACCAGTACCGTAATAGGAATTAATTTGATCATATTCCCATGACGTACACTGAACTTTATCCTGGTCTGGTTCAACAAGGTTTGATTACCACAAGGACTTTGCCTCCTCCTCTAAATCCTCTTCCAGCTGGATTCAGATCTGATCTCCACTGTGCATTCCATGAAGGTACCGCAGGCCAGAACTTGAAAAATTTCTATGCACTAAAGGCTAGAGTGCGTGATTTGATTAAGGTCAGAATCCTTAGCTTTCATGACAGAAATCCTAATGTCCAAACGAATCCTCTGCCAGAGCACGCGAAGTGAAGCTTCAGTCGACTTCAGCCCAGCTACTTCCTAAAGACATGACAACTCATTCTTGTGTTTAACTAGTCACTAGGGCATGTTTCTTGTTGTTTTCATTTTCCTTTATTTTGTACTAGCTGTTTGCCTTCAAATTATGTTTGTACTTTCGTGATTAATGAAATGAGAATTGTAACTTTTGGATTCAATTCATTTGTGTTTCCTATTTACATATTTATGCTTTCTTTTAAAAAAAAAAATATTTTATCTCTTTTCCACTTTCTTTTTGATTGTGCAAAGATTGGAGGGAGGATGACGAAAACGTTATACCCATAATTGATGGTATGCTTTCAAATAAACTTAGCTGATGATGTATGGCATTGTTTCAATCCCCAAACACTGGAGAAATAAGGAAGTTATTCCCTTATCAATCCCTTCGAGCCTAGAAGTATGAGTTTCTTTCTTTACAAAAATCCGCAATCTTAACCTTGGGATGGGTAGTTCGATCTCAGTTAACTTGGTTGTGCGTTCATGCAAGACACCTGTCATAAAAGGCTGCACTCACAATTTTTCCTTCGTACACATCAAGCAAGTGTCGAAGATGTCTTTAAATCCTTGCCTTATACAAAAAGGTTTGTATGACAACCAAAAAGAGGAAAGACGGGAAGCTCATGACCTTGCCTTATACAAAAAGGTTTGTATGACAACCAAAAAGAGAACATCTTTAAATCCTTCACCATGAAAGTCCTCAATGGCAAAAGTTGGGTAAGGAAGTAGTGACTGTCATTTCAAAAGGCCCTTGATTTCTGAACCATTATTACTATCATCAGTGCAATTTCCAACCATTTGGGAACCTGAGCGTATAATCTGAATTAACTAAACGTAGGATTGAAGTTCATCATGAAGAAGGGGTGGGTACAAATAAACTTTGAGCTTTTATCCTTTGTTTCATAAACTGTGAACCAGCCCACGTTACAACCCTCGAAAGACCTAACTGAAGCAAGGTTATTTTGAAAGCATACTATAGCAAGATTGCGTAACTGACTCCAAAAGATCTTTGCAGATAATTTGTTTTGGCATCATACCCTTTGCTTTACTTCTCACTTTGAATGTCTTGAACCGCCGTGTTCAGACTAGTGACTCATATGTTTTGCATCTTCCAAAAATAATTTTGATTTTAAAAGTTGCAAGACTTTACGTTAAAATTACCATGTTTGTATAAATACTTTTGTTTGCAAATTGGCTTTCTCTCAAGGAATTTTCAAACAGTTGGGAAATTTGGTCAGTGATCCTATCAGGGGCAAGTTCTTTCTAGATCCTGTTGAGAATCAGTTCAAGATTTGTGGTTCAGTGCAAGTCCTTCTCGGAATTGGTTTATACAGAAGATTTTTCAAGACCTAGACTGGGGCAGGCTTCCTAAGCGTTCAGCAAAGCAGTCATTTACAGAATCAATCAAGCTGAAGCATTGAACAGTTCATCTATAACAGTCAGCTAATCTGGGGCAATTTATTTGAAGAATCCCCAAGCAGCTTTTCATCCATCCTACAAGGATCAACAACTTGATACAGTTTACAAGTGTGGTAGAGATGTGTTCAGCAGTAACATCTTTAGTCCCTGAGCAGAACGACAATGATCTCTGTATTGAGGAATCAGTCTTCTAGTCTTGTTTTCTCCCCAAAAGAGTTTAGTCATGTTGTCGGCATCTGCATTTTCATTTGATCATATATCATAGCAAAATTTATACACATAAGTATAGCAAGAGTGTTTCATTCTCATTTGCATTTCGCCAGAGGTCGTTTTGTTATCCACGTCTTACCTTGTGGTGAAAGTCCAACTCACTTGGCACCTATCAAACAGATCATGTCGTGTCTATATGACTTTCTTCCAGATATGACATTTCTTATCTGATTGTCTTTCCGGATATGTTTGTTCCTCTTTTGCATCCAATTATTGGATGTTTGGTTTCTTTACATTTGATGCCATTCTCAGATTTTGTTTACCTTTCATTCAAAGCCATTACTGGATGTCTGGTGTCTTTTCATCCAAATACATTATTGGATGTCTGGTGTCTTTTCATCCAATGTCATTCTTGGATGTCACATATGTTTGTCTCTTTGATGTTTTACCAGACTAAGTCTTTTGTTCTGATGTTTTTCCAAAACTTATCTGATGTTTTTCCAGATATTCCTTTGTGATTCTGACACTTTTCCAAAATCTATCCGAGGTTTTACCGGACATGTTTATCTCTCTGATGTTTTACCAGATTGAGGATTTTGTTCTGATGTTCTTCCAGAACCTATCTGATGTTTTTCCAGATATTTCTGTTGTGATTCTGACGCTTTTCCAGAATCTATCTGAGGTTTTACCGGATATGTTTATCTCTCTAATGTTTTACCAGATTGAGTCTTTTGTTCTGATGTTCGTCCAAAACCTATATGATGTTTTTCCAGATGTTTCTGTTGTGATTCTAACACTTTTCCAGAATCTATCTGAGGTTTTACCGGATATGTTTATCTCTCTGATGTTTTTCCAGATTGAGTCTTTTGTTCTGATGTTCATCCATAACCTATCTGATGTTTTTCCAAATATTTCCATTGTGATTCCGATACCCTTCCAAAATTTACTTTCACTCCCAAGTGAGTTTCCAGATAAATATCTCTGTAATTCTGACGCTTTTCCAGAATTTCATTTCTTTTACCGTCTGATGTTTTTCCAGATGTGTCTTTAATTCTGATGCTTTTCAAGAATTTCATTTCTTTTACTGTCTGATGTTTTTCCAGATGTATCTTTAATTCTAATTCTTTTCCAGAATTTCATTTCTTTTACCGTCTAACATTTTTCCAGATGTGTCTTTAATTCTGATGCTTTTCCATAATTTCATTTCTTTTACCGTCTGATGTTTTTCCTGATGTGTCTGTTATTTTCTGCCGTTTTCCATAACTCCTCTGTGTCTATATGACGTTCTTCCATATACGACCTTGCTTCTGATGTTTTTCCAGAACTCTTTGTGTTTATCTGACGTTCTTCCAGATACGACCTTATTTATCTGATGTTCTTCCAAATATGTCTTCAAAATCTTTTCCCGCACATTTAAGGCTTTTCTAAATGTTTTAGAAGTATTTTCAGAATCTTAGTCTTCATCTAATGCTTTTCTAGATATCTTCAATTTATTTCTGACTTTGGTTAACACCTGCTGAATATTTTCAAGTCTGTTTCCATTCTTCATTCAATGTTTTTCTGGATGTGTTCCAGAGTTTATTCGATGCTTTCCTGAATATCTCTGATGTTTTTCGAAGTTCATTCAATGATTTTCTGAATGTCTCTGATATTTGTTATATTTTCTAGAGTTTATTCAATGCTTTTCTGGATATCTCTGATATTTTCTATAGTTCATTCAATGCTTTCCTGGATGTCTCTGATGTTGGTTTATGTTCCAGAGTTTATTCAATGCTTTTCTGAATACCTCTGATGTTTCCTTGAATTTATCTAATATATTTCTCTGATTTCTCCTCACCTCATTCAATGATCTTATGAATGTTGTGACTCTTTTCCATCCAGTTCCATTCATGGATGATGACTGTTGATTCCCCAGTGGAGCTTATTCAATGTTATTCTGAGTATCTCCGATGGATGCCTGATTATATTCCTAAGTTTCATTTAATGTTCTTCTGAATGACTTTGATGGTTGTTAATGTTCTTTTCCAGAGTTTTGTTCAATGCATTTCTGACAAAATTTCTGATGATCGTGACCCTTTCCCCAGTAAAGTTGCTTCTGCTTTATGGATGTTTCTGTTATTCCATAGTAAAGTTAATTGCTTTCTTGGAAGTCTCTGTTGTCTCTTCATATATGGTCTCATTCCACATCTAATTTTTTTCTAGATGTTTTTATTTGTTTTCCAGAATGTGTTACCTTTCAGCATCTGATGCTTTTCCGGATGCATGTATCTCCGTTTAGGGTTTATCTCTCTCATTTCAAATATAATTGGATACTCTTTGTCACCCTGACGGATATCCATAATATCTTGTTTTCCCCTCAGTCACATTTTTTGGTTATTTATTCCCTTGTGGTTTCCCTTTGTCCTCCGTTTAGTTTGTCTTATGTGGCTTCATTCCCCACAGAACGTCGAGTCTTGCATTCATATCATAAGCATTTTGTGGTATCTTAGGGCCAAAAATTATGCATGTTTGTATTTAAGTCTCTCCAATCTTGTCGAGATGAAGATTTCAATCTTCATATCTCCGGATTGAAGAAACTTAAATAGGGGCATCTGTCATACCCTAATTTTTTACTCTAAGATCCCACGAATTTTTGCATCGTCTGCATATCATATCACATCTTACATCTTACGAATTTTTGACTCTAATATCATGGCAAGGATTGTTGGCCTAAAATGCACGAGCCAATTTCATTTGGCCTAGGCTTAAACTTGATGCCTTGTTAAGCTATATACATGGACCAGACCTAGTCAAAACAACCACACCTCAACATTCCAAGTCACCATACCATGACCATTCATTTTCAAACAATCAAGGCTTGTGTAAGAACATTGTTAAAGCAACAAATGCAAGCCCACGTGTGCTATGATACAAGGTTCAAGGGTGAGGTCCACAAAATACCAAAAAATACAGCAACATGAGTACAAACAAAATGCCAAATTGAAGGAGCTTCTAGAATGATTGGGGGGTCCACTAATGATTGGAAAAGATTCCTTTTTATGAAGCACGAAATGGGAGAGGATTATACCCTGAAATTCATGTTCCAGCTCATCAAGCCTTGGTCACCAAGTCTCCAATTTTCATTTCTTGGATTCACACGATTGCACCACCATTTCACACGTTTGAAGCATATGCAGCTTCCCTATAAATAGAGGATGTTATACCCTTCGTTTCCAAGCTTGACATTCATTAAACCTCTGCTAAAATCATTCACAAACACTCTCCAAAATAGAGCATTCAGGTATAGAGTTTGAACCATTTTTAAAACACTATGAGCATCCAAACACATTCCCTGAACTTCCCTAAAGCTAACCAGATCAAGAGGACCACAAAAATCCACCTCACCTGAGCTCTACAACTCCACCGGAATCCACCTCTGCAACTTTTTCCGGCAAGGTATAAAACTCCATTGTTTCACTTCAAACAAGTTACCACTCTACTTGTGATGATGTACTGATGCTTAACCCCATGTTTTGAACTCTTATTGCTTTGTCTTTGTCATTTAATTTTTAAATTAGGGTTTTAGTTCCATTCGTGTTTCACTGAAACTCTCTATACTCAAATCCAATCAATGGCTCATGAGTATGGAGGCTGCAAGATGATGGAAAAGGAAGTGGGATTAATGTTTAATTCTCCCTAAAACCTTGAGTTGCAAAAGTGGAATTTTCAACTTGGCTGAAGGTTGAAGACGATGTTCTTCGTGTCTTCATGCTGAGTTGGATTTTTCATATTCAAACCTATTTGCTTAGCACACGTTGATTGAATGTTTTAGATTACTTGGCTGATTAGGCACGGTGAAACGTGTTTGACTTAGCACACGCTGGTCCTCTTAATATGAGCCATGCATTTTGTTTACTTTTTTTAGTCATTTGATCTGAAAGTTGTGAGAAGTCTCCCTGGGGGCGCGTTTGAGCCATCAGATTAAATCCAATGGATCTAATCACTTGATGGACTACGCCTTGACTTTGGTCAACCCAGACTTGGCATTGGTCTTTGACGCCTTGGGCCTAATCTTGTGCTATTTGGACCCCCTTGTTCCTTCTTGCACCTCCATTTCTCTTCTTTTTCTTTCTCTTATTTTGTTTATATTATTTCCCTTTTCCTTTTTGTTTTTATTTTGGTTTTTTATTTTCTTTAATTTTTTCCTTAAATATTCTAGCCATTTTTTTACATTTATTTTTATATGTTTATTATCCTTATTTTATTTTATATTTTAGATCTTTTTATAAAAATCATTATCATTTTTTATTTTAATTTTGATCTTTATATGTGGGTTTTGGAACTTAATGATTGTTGAGGTGAGCAAATTTTGAACCTTTTAAATTCTTGAGAAGTGATCCTTAAGGTGACTCAACCGTCTTTGATACAAACTTATTGATGAATGATCATTTGATCATTCTTGGCACTTTGCATCAGAGATAGGTTGTCTCTTATTGGATCATGCTTTGAGTCTTTAGGTGGTTGATAAATAATCCCTACATGATTTCCCTGGTTTTTCCTTTTCATCTTCTTCCCACTTTTCTTTTTGACTTTGTGTTGCATTATTTTAGGATACTAACTTTGTGTTAGTTCTCTAACATGCCTAGCACATAAATTGTTATTAACCGGCCTCAGATAGGTGTGACTTCTACATAAGTCCACTTACGATTGCTTAACATAGCGCTAAATTGCCCTGATGCGATAAACCCGTCCTTAACCCTAATCAATAACTACTAACCTATTGATTTTACTTTCTTTCCTTTTAATTTTTGCAATTTACATTCTTATCATTTACTTTTTTTATGTTTCTTTCAATTTATTTTTATGCCCATCATCATTCATCTAACTCATGCATCCTTTACTTTATGTCATTTTAGTTCTTTTTGCCTCATACTATTAAAAAGGTCAAAAACATGAAAAAATGAAAAGACAAAAAAAGATTTAACTTGTGACTTAAATGATGGACTCTCATGGAACTTGATTGACCTTAGATCTTGGAGCCTTGGACTTAATATTTAACCCTGTAGAAAAGGAGACTTGGACTTGAATGTTTATTTCATCCCCTAGTTTAGGACACATTGCACACACATGGCTTTCTCTTGGGCTACCTTACAATGAGACTCCTTTACTTCTTGCACATATCCCTTGTACTTTTCATGTACCCCTCTCCCCTTTTGATGTACTTTCTTTATTTCTCGCTTTTCTTTAGTTTGATTTTGCTTGCTAGCTTTCCTTAGGGACTTGGATCGACCTCACCACTTTCTAAAATCCTTGATCTAACGTCAAGTGGTATTTTCTTAATAAAACCCTTGATCTAAGGTCGAGCGGAATTTTCTCAATAAACTCAAAAATACAATAAAATACGATTAAAATTTTGCACCACGAGCCTTAAGTGGTGGAGAAGGAGTGAGAATGGAGCTTTCCTGCCCTCACTGTGAGTATTTTGGACACAAGATGTTTAACTTGGTAGTTTGAAATATTCACCTCTACCCGTAGTCTTTAGTGCAATCCTAATCAAGAAAAATCTCTTTCAAAACCCTAAAATTAATATCAACTCATCAAACTCTTTTTTGCGCCTTAGGACCTCACTCCGAAAACCCTTTTTCAAGGTATAAAATCAACAAACACATACTCATTTTCTACTCCTAACTACAGAGCTCTGATTCCTCATTTCACAATGAGGATACGCAGGCACAAGGGCCCCAACCCTTGGCGAGCACCCTAATAAAAAAACCCTTCATTTTCCCTTTAGCAAGTAACCTTTAGATAAATGACACCCTTTCACGCTTAGACGACCTAGATGGTTCCCGTTGAGTACAACATATGTGAGGAATGCTAATACCTTCCCCTCGCATAATCGACTTCCAAACCCAAATTTGGTTGCGAGACTATTTTCTTCACCTTTAGGAATTTTATCGATATTTTCCCTTTCTTTGGAATAAATAAAGTTCGGTGGCGAATCTATGCATTTTTGCGTAGCGAAATAAATGTCGAACCAGTCAATGCATTTGAGGCATTGAAGGATTCAAAGTTGATGAAAGCAATGAATAAGGAATTGAAGTCCATCGAAGTCAACAACACTTGGTTATTTGTCGAATGGCCTCAAGGAAAAAAGGCAGTCGATTTGAAGTGGCTATACAAGATGAAGTTGAATCCCAAAGGAGAAGTAACTCGACACAAGGCAATACTTGTAGCGAAAGTATTTCTTCAGAAAAAAGGAATCGACTTCGACGAGGTTTTTGTACCTGTTGGTAGATACAAAACAACCAGATTGGTTATTGGCCTAGCAAACATGAACAATAGACATATGTGTCATATGGATGTGAAATTTGCATTCCTGAATGTCCCCTTAGATGAAGACGTCTATGTTGCATAACCAGTTGGGTTTGTGAAACAAGGTGAAGAAAGCAAGTTATATAGGCTACATAAAGCTCTGTATGGAGTTAAGGGAGACGAAATTTGTGAAGTGCATAATTGATCATAGAGTATATGTAGGAAGAAGCAAGAGTAAATTGGTTATACCATGTCTCTATGTCGGAGACTTGTTGATAATATGTAGTTGCAAGTATGAGATCGATGACTTCAAAGGTGATCATAGCAAGAAATTCGAAATGTATGATTAGGAAGACATTTCATACTTCATTGACATCGAACTCTACAAGAGTAATAGAGGTTTGATGATGCATCAAAGAAGATATGCAAGCGGAATACTCAAGAGATTTAAGATGGAAAACTGCAATTTCACTTCGACACCTACCGAACTAAGACTCCAACTGTCGAAAGACTCAGAGGAAGCTGATGCCGACCCAACACAGTACAGAAGATACCTTTGTCACACAAGGCCTGGTCTAGCATACAATGTAAGTATGGTGAGTAGGTTCATGCAGAAGCCAAAGGTATCACACCTAGCAGCGACGAAGATGATACTAAGGTATCTGAGAGGAACTCTCGATTATGGCATTTAGTTTCCTGCAGCAGTTGAAGGAAAAGAATGCAAACTAGTGGGTTACATCGACTCAAGTTGGTGTAGTGATGTTGAAGATATAAAATTTACAGCTGACTATGTGTTTATGCTAGGTGGTGCACCTGTTTCTTGGAACTCAAGAAAAGAACTAGTAGTAACATTCTCGTCGTGTGAAGCAGAGTACATTGCTGCTTCCCTCTGTGCATGTTAAGAAACATGGATGGTGAGTTTGGCCGAAGAAATTATAGGGAAGAGTCATGGAACAATTACCATGAAGATCAACATCATGTCTGCTATCAATCTGACAAAGAATCTGATACCGCATGGAAGAAGAAAACACATCAAAATGATGTTCCATTATCTTCGAGAGCAAATGGAAAAAGCGAAGTTGAACTTGGAACACTGCAGAGCTGAGAATCATATTGCAAACATCATGACAAATGAAATACAGGTCGAAGTGTTCAAGAAATTAAGATCTATGATGAATGTAGATAATTTAGACACAATGAATTAGGTGGCGTGTTGAGAATAATTCTCTGTGTCGAAACATGTAGTTCGACAGAAGCAAGGAGCTGTCAAAATGTCGAAGTGTATCTCAACATAGTTTTAACTTAGCTTTATTTGTTTGTTTTAGCTGAGTTAGTTATGTTAGTCGAAGATTGCTTAGTGTGTAAGCAATCTCAGCCTATAAATAGGGAGTAACCTTATTTTTGTAAAGCGTTGAAAAATAATGCAGTTGCATAGAGAAAATTTGAAAAAAAAAATCAGCTTAAAAGCAGAGTGAAACTTTGCAGAATTATTCTTCTTATTTCCCTTTTCTCTCAAACCCTAATTTCCCTTTCTTTCTCAATTCACTTTTCTCTTTTTTTCTTTCAATAATCGTTGTGCAGCGAAATTATCTTACAAACAAGGTTGGTTGATTCACTCAAGTGTGAAGAACATGAGATGAAATTGATATGTGTGATTGATTCTTGTTCATTAAAATTGATTCAAAATTCTCCATAGATTTAATATAATACCAGCAATACACACTAACTAGCTAACGTTTGTGTTCATTTATTACAACTTAATTCTACTAACTCCTTCCAATTCCTCGTTATTTAATTCTTTAATTTCCGACATAAACAAAGCTAAAGTATGATATTCCTCAATGTGAAGTTTTAATCAACTTTTTATAAATGGGTTCTGCTATCCAGCACCCTTAGAGCACTGTTTAAGGAGCATTAAGTTAGCTATGGCCACACCCATTTAACTTTGAAAGAAGCAATTGTCAAGTTAAACAATTAAAATATCAAAGATTCATATTGCTGTCGTATTTAAAGCTAGTTACTCTTATCATTGTTAAATTGTAATTCCTTGTGTCGAAGTGACGAAGCAAGAGTGTGTCGAAACAGTTGTTTCACATAGATTTGATTTAGATTTGATTTGATATAGTTCCAAAATAGGTATTTTGGGCTTTTATAGTTTTGGGCTTTGGCTTGGAGAACAAGTAAACCTAAATCTATAAATAGGGAGTAACCCTTATTTTTGTATATCATCACAACACATTGTAATTCACGGTTTGCAGTTTCAAGTGAATAGAAAGAGAAAAATCCCACAGTTTGTGGGTAACAACCTTCTTCTCCAAATTCTCTTAGAATCCTAATTTCCTTTCTTTCTCTATTTTCTTCTTTTCTTTGGTATTTCTGCGCTAAGAACCCTTCTTGTTTATCAAGATAGGGTCGGAATTCCCATAGGTTTTGGGTTAATTCCAACATTTGGTATCTAGAGCTCCGGTTACGATTCAAGGAAGGAAAATCGTGATGGCAATGAATCATCCGAACGGGTACTTTCCGGCGAGTCTTTCGATTCTCAAGAAAGATAATTATGAGAATTGGTGCAACCAGATGAAGGTGGTTTTCTGTTATCAAGATCTTTGGGATCTTGTGAAGGAAGGAGTAACACCACTTATAGAGAAAGTGACAGATCAAGAAAAGGCTGCACACAAAGAGTTGAAGAAGAAAGATTATAAAGCTCTCTTTATAATCCATCAGTGTGTCGATCCAGATAACTTTGAAAAGGTTAGTGATGTAGAGTCAGCGAAGGAAGCGTGGGAGATTCTTGAAAAGTCATTTGGAGGCGCAGAGAAGGTGAAAGAGGTGAGGTTACAAACTCACAAGAGAACCTATGAGTTGCTTCAGATGGAAGACAATGAGAGTATAACGGATTTCTTCACCAGAGTTACAAAGCTGGTGAATCAAATCAAGGTATGTGGAGAGGTATTGACATCAAGATAAGTTGTTGCAAAGATCTTGAGGTCATTGGCTTCAAAGTTCGACCACGTGGTAGTAGCCATAGAAGAGTCGAAAGACTTGTCAGTATTGACGAAGGAAGAGCTTCAAGGGACGCTTGAGTCTCATGAGCAAAGGATGGTTGAAAGAGCTGCAGGAAAGTCGAAGAGAGATATGGCTTTGCAGGCGCAGTCAGAAAAGGAAAGAAAAGGCAAAGGAAGCGGGAATGGCAACAAAGGTAGAGGAGGAAACTGGTCGAATCAGAGAAAACCCTGGAACCAAGGCAACCAAAGAGGTGGTGTTGCAGGTAGAGGAAGAGGCGGTGGTCAAAAATCTGACAAGAGTCACATTCAATGTTCCAATTGTCAAAAGTATGGCCACTATTTTAGTGACTGTTTAGAAAAGAAGAAAAATTAAGAAATTGATGCAAATATGGCGAAACATGAAGAAGAAGAGACGTTGCTGATGGTCACAACAAGAGATGAATAAAGATTCCAAGATCAGTGGTACTTGGACTCAGGATGCTCATCACATATGACTGGAAGGAAATATTGGTTTGTCAACATGAAGCCCTCATCGAAGAACACGATGAAGTTTGCAAATGACAACACTCTAGCAGCTGAAGGTGTTGGTGATGTTCTGATTATGAGGAAAGATGGCAAGAGGTCAACAATTTCCAATGTGTTGTACATACCAGGCATGAAGAGTAATTTGCTCAGTATAGGGCAGCTGGTCGAAAAGAACTACACGGTAATTGTCGAAGACAAGATGATGAGAGTCCTCGACGCAGGTGGCAGGTTGATCTTGAAGGCTCCAATGTCTCAAAATAGGACCTTCAAGATTGAACTCAAGGTAATGGAGCACAAGTGTCTAGCAACTACAGCCAGCAGAGATGAGTGGTTATGGCATTTTCGACTTGGCCATCTCAACTTCAATGACATCAGAGAGTTAACGAGAAGAAATATGGTTTCAGGATTACCAGAAATCGACATTCTAAGTGAAGTCTGTGAAGAGTGTGTTCAGTCGAAACAACACAAGAATAGCTTCAGCAAGGATGCAGGAAGGAAGTCGAAGGCAATTTTGGAAGTCATATACTCTGATGTATGTGGTCCAATCCAGGTGGATTCGATTGGTGGCAACAGATACTTTGTCACGTTCATAGATGATTATAGTCGAAAGTTGTGGACTTACCTCATCAAGAAGAAAAGTGATGTGATCGAGGTATTTGCCAGATTCAAATCCATGGTCGAAAGACAGAGTGGTCAAAAGTTGAAAATTCTGAGGATTGATGGTGGTTGAGAGTATGTTTCGAAAGATTTTGATTCATTATGTGAAAAAGAAGGGATTGTGCATGAGGTGGTGCCACCCTATACTCCACAGCAAAATGGAGTTGCAAAACTAAAGAACAGAACCATCATGAACATGGTGAGAAGTATGTTGAATGGAAAGCACTTACCCAAAGAACTGTGAGGAGAAGCGGTTTCGACAGCAACATATATTTTGAACATATGTCCGATGAAGAAGCTTGAAGAAATCACACCAGAAGAATATTGGTCTAGTGTCAAGCCTAGCCTCAGTCACTTGAAGGTGTTTGGATCTATAGCACATAGACATGTACCAGATCAGTTGAGAAAGAAGCTTGATGACAAGTCGAATCAGATGATCTTGATAGGATATCATTCGACTGGAGGTTACAAACTGTTCGACCCAGTGAATAAGCAGGTAGTGATCAGCAGGGACGTGATCATAGATGAGATTAAAGAATGGGATTAGACTGAGAATGTCAATAAGGATTCAGTGAGAATCTCTTGTGAAGAACCGGCCACTGAAGTCGAAAGAGAAGTTCGACAGGAACAAGTCAGAGATGAAGCAGGCCCAAGCAGGCCTCGACGAACAAGACACATGCCTGCAAGGTTACAAGAATGTGTAATTATATCAGATGATGTGGTCGATGAAGAGGGTGGGACACTATGCTTTCTACGCAGATGTCGAACCAGTCAATGCAGCTGAGGCATTAAAAGATTCGAAGTGGGTGAAAGCAATGAATGAGGAGTTAGAGTCCATCGAAGTCAACAACACTTGGTCACTTGTTGAATTGCCTCAAGGCAAGAAGGCAATTGATGTGAAGTGGGTTTACAAGGTGAAAGTGAATCCTAGAGGAGAAGTAACTCGACACAAGGCGAGACTTGTGGCGAAAAGATTTCTTCAGAAGGAAGGAATCAACTTCGATGAAGTATTCACACCTGTTGCTAGGATTGAAACAATCAGGTTGGTTGTCGGTCTAGTAAATATGAACAATTGGCACACATGTCAAATGGACGTGAAGTGTGCATTCCTTAATGACCCCTTAGATGAAGAAGTTTATGTCACACAACCAGCTGGGTATGTGAAACGAGGCGAAGAAGGAAAGGTGTATAAGCTGCATAAAGCCCTGTATGAACTTAAGAAAGCTCCAAGAGCTTGGAATAAGAAAATCGATAGCTTCTTAAGGGAGAAGGAATTTGTGAAGTGTACGACTGTGCATGGAGTGTATGTAAGGAGAAGCAATAATGAATTTCTTATACTATGCCTCTATGTCGATGACCTGTTGATAACAGGGAGTTGCAAGAAGGAGATCAAAGATTTCAAACATGACCAAAGCGAGGAGTTTGAAATGTCAGACTTGGGAAATATCTCATATTTCATTGGCATTAAATTCTACAAGACTAGTAGAGGTTTGATGATTCACCAAAGAAGATATGCATGCGAAATACTCAAGAGATTTGAGATGCAAGATTGTAACCCAACTTCGACTCCAACTGAGACCAGACTGCAACTGTCGAAGGATTCAGATGAAGATGATGTCGACCCAACCCAATACAGAAGACTTATTGGGTCACTGAGATACCTTTGCCATACAAGGCCTGACTTAGCATACAGCGTGGGTATGGTAAGTAGATTCATGCAGAAGCCAAAGGTATCACACCTAGCAGCAACGAAGTGGATACTGAGGTATCTGAAAGGGACTCTCGACTACGACATTTTGTTTCCTGCAGCTGATGAAGGGAAAGAATGCAAGTTAGTGGGATACACCGACTCTAGCTGGTATAGTGATGTTGAAGATAGAAAATCCATAGCTGGATATGTGTTTATGTTAGGTGGTGCACCAGTTGCTTGGAGTTCGAGAAAGGAGCCAGTAGTGGCATTGTCATCATGCGAAGCAGAATATATAGCTGCTTCTCTTTGTGCATGTCAAACAACCTAGATGGTGAACTTGGTCGAAGAGATTACAGGGAAGAGTCATGGAGCAATTACCATGAAGATCGACAGCATGTCAACTATCAACTTGGCGAAGAATCCAATAGCACACGGTTGAAGCAAGCACATCGAAATGAGGTTCCATTATCTTTGAGAGCAGGTAGCAGAAGGGAAGATGAACTTGGAACAGTGCAGAACTGAGAATCAGATTGCAGATATCACGACGAAGGGAGTGCAGGTCAAAGTTTTCAGATGACTAAGAGCCATGATGAATGTGGACAACTTAGACACAATGAGTTAGGTGGTGTGTTAAATTGTAATTCCTTGTGTCGAAGTGTCGAAGCAAGGGTGTGTCGAAATAGTTGTTTCACACAGATTTGATTTAGATTTGATTTGATATAGTTCCAAAATAAGTATTTTGGGCTTTTATAGTTTTGGACTTTGGCTTGGAGAACAAGTAAACCTAAATCTATAAATAGGGAGTAACCCTTATTTTCGTATATCATCACAACACATTGTAATTCATGGTTTGCAGTTGCAAGTGAATAGAAAGAGAAAAATTCCACAGTTTATGGGTAACAAACTTCTTCTCCAAATTCTCTTAGAATCCTAATTTCCTTTCTTTCTCTATTTTCTTCTTTTCTTTGGTATTGCTGAGCTAAGAACCCTTCTTGTTTATCAAGATAGGGTCGGAATTCCCATAGGTTTTGGGTTAATTCCAACAATCATTTGCTAGCACATGCTCACGCGCCAATGTTGCCGTTTCAGATTTTTTTTCTTTTAGTTACAAGTCGTTTAGGATTATTATGAAGAAAATGATAGTATATAATAACCAATAAAAATACTGAAAACTTTTTCCTTAAAAGTTGGAAACAAAAGTTAAACTACAAATTAAAACATACATGTAGCCAAAATAATAGTACTAACAAAACTAGCAGTACCAAACACAAACACAAATAGTCAAATATTAAATTAATCCCAAAAAAAAAAAAAACTTAAACAAAATAAGACTAAATCTTCTTCCAGCTTATGTATCACCTTCCATCTTTAAATTCTTAGAGACACTATTCCTCGAAATGAAGCTTGTTCCTGTTTAAAAATATTAAAACATAAATTAACTTTAATTAGAAACAAGTATAAAAAATTCGAAAATAAATAACTCTTTGAATACAAAATATGCACCTAAACTTTTGAAAGAAGAATCAGATTTAAATTTGCATCTTTACAAGCTTTCTTCTTGTTGTTGTTCTTCTTTTTCTCTTTTAAAGGACATGTAGCAATGTTATGTCCTAGACCTTTACACAATCCACAAGTGTTCATGCTATGTGATAACTCTTTGCCGCCTTTAAGACGTCTTCGTTTGGGACGACCTTTTGGTTTAGACTTTGGAGGACAATGAACTTCATTGTTGCAATCTATTACTTCTTCCTCAATGACAACATTAACTTGAGGCTCTATTTCATCGTAGTTGAGTGGTGTTTGAAGCCGCCACCGCGATGGCAAGTAGTTAGAAGGAATTTCATTAAAATTAGGGGTGTGCAAAAAAACTGGTTCACAAGAACCAAATTTAAAAATATGGTGCACCAATTTCAAAAGTCCATATTATTTGGTTTAAAAACTAGTCCAAATTCATTTTACTAAAACCATAAAAAACCAATATCCACTTTTTAAAACCAATACATAAATGGTTAGTCCACTTTTTAAACATAATTTGTTCTTTGTCTTGTTTTTGTTTCATAATCATAAGTGACAATTAAGGTAATATATATTTAATAAATAAATGTTATATATATATATATATATATATATATATATATATATATATATATATATATATATATATATATATATATATATATGTTCTGGACTGGGCCGAGGCTGCCCAAGAGTCAAGCAGGCCCAACTCATACTGCCTGGAGAGGCCCAATAAGGTCCTTCTGCGGACACGTGACTGCCACGCGCGCACCACAGCTTCGTCGGGCACTGGGCCATCGTCGGGCACCTAGCAATAAGAGAAGAGGGCATCACGTCCACTGAGATATGCCTCCTCGACAGGATAGCTCCTCCTCGCGAGGCCCTGCCTTTCCTACGAGCTTCACATCTCCTCGACACATAAGGCTCCTCCCCGCGAGGAGCACCCAACGGTCCACCCCACGTGGACACGTTCCAAGTAACCTCCCACTTCCGAAAGATTCGGTCTGCCATACTTCCGGAAATCTAGGAGTAGTTACTCTAGGACGAAGACCACGTGCTGGTCTTCACTACTACACGTAAGCCCTAGCAGTTATTTGGAGTGGGCCTAGTTGATCCAGCCCATTGCAGGTAACCGTTGGCCCCGCGCTGGGGGCTCTCTATAAATACCCTCTCATTTGAGAGGGTCAGGTTAGACACTTTCTTCCTACCATACTCACTTTCTGTATTTGCTGATATTCTGTGCACTCTATCACTTGAGCGTCGGAGTACCTTGCAGGTACACCCCCCCGCAGTCTCTCACCATCACCGGAGCTGCCGTTCTAGACGCTGTTGGCCACCATCACTGTCTGATCCAGGTACGATCAGTGGCGCCGACTGTGGGGACTTATAGGCTTCCCCGTTTTTCTGTTCGATAAACCAAAGCTTTCTCCATTCAACAACCATCATGGCCAACCCGTCGGCGAATCAAGCTCTAAACAACGTTATTGCGCAGCTTAGCATTGGCAACCATGTCGACAACAACTCTGCCCGACCTGTCGCGGAGAACGACGTCAGAGACGGACTCACCGCTTCTCAATCTTCCGAGGAAGTGGAGTACGAGACAGCTCACCAGGACGGACATGAAACCGTCCTCCAGCCCGTTTTCCAGCCCGTGGACCCACTGTCAAATGCGGATCCGAGCACTGCTGCCCTGTTTGCGTTGGTCAATCAGACCAACCAGATGATCTTCAACCAGAACATCCGGATCGAGGCGCTGGAGAAAAGTCGTGGTCGGTCTTCCCCGCGAAGGCACCGACCACCTCTATTTCCAAGACGTTCGCAGTCCCCGGAGGCATCGCGCAGTCCTTCCCCGGTTCCCAGAGGTCGCAGGCCACGCTTAGAGCGTACCCAGCCGGAACAGCCTCAGAAACGCCACCGCTCCCCGCCACCAAAGGGACCAGTTCGATCCTCGAAAAATAAAATGAGCAAGACGGAAACCGAGGATCCGAAAGGACGTCCAAGGGACCACTCCCCGAGACGTCCCTATGTTCGTGGACGACACTCCCCCTCTGTGTCTCCGGGAGCCAGCGAGGACGACGACTACCGGACCCCTCTGGCCAGGCACATCATGGACGCCCCTATTCCTAAGGGCCTGGAGAGGCCCCCATCCTTAGGAACCTATGATGGGACATCCGATCCTGACGACCATGTCGAGAGTTTTGAGGCTCTGCTCGATTTTAGGAACGTCTCCGACGCCATCAAATGTCGACTATTCCCTACGACTCTTCGGAAAGGGGCCATGGCTTGGTATAAAAACCTAGCTTCTGAATCAATTACGTCGTGGAGGGTCCTGAGGGAACGCTTTCGAAAACACTTTACGGCGTCTCGTCGACATCCGAAGACGATAGCCTCCCTGGAAGCCATCTTTCAGGGGAAGGATGAACCTCTCCAGAGCTACATAGAGAGGTTCAACAAAGAAGCAGTCGAGATCCACATGACCGACCACATCAAAATGTATCTCATCATCAAGGGTTTGAGGATAGGATCTAAGTTCGCAGAATCCGTCGGGCTGCACTGTCCCCGCAGCATTGAAGGCCTCCTCGAGAGGGCTCAGTCGCATATTGAGTTCGAGGAAGCTGAGGCTGCACAAATTGCCCTCGACTCGAGGCGCAGAGAAGGCCCCCGTGGCAACAAGGAAGAAGACTCCCCTCCACCCAGGCGAGGTGGAGACAGGAGAAGAGAAGACTCCCCTCCACCCAGGCGAGGCGGGGAAAGAAAGAAAGAGGCCCGGACCAAAGAGCCCCGCGAATCACGGGGACCGTCTGGCCTTTTCAAAGATTACACACCGCTGAACGTGTCCCGCTCGCGCATTTTCAGCGACTGTGCCAACTCGGAGTTCGTCAAAGGGGGAATCCGCTTCCCGA
Source organism: Lathyrus tuberosus (assembly GCA_022829125.1). NCBI lineage: Eukaryota > Viridiplantae > Streptophyta > Magnoliopsida > Fabales > Fabaceae > Lathyrus > Lathyrus tuberosus. Next base: position 1,242,109 of record JALAZF010000737.1, on the reverse strand, counting down.
AACCGACGGCTTCCAAACCAAACGCTGACAAGTCCAAGTACTGTCGGTTCCATCGCAGTCACGGGAACGTTACCGAAGATTGCATCCACCTTAAAGACGCCATCGAGACGCTGATTAAAGAAGGGTACCTGAAGAAGTATGCCAAGCAGCAAGAGGCCCCCCGCCCCAGCGGCCAGGAGGCCCAGAATGTCGAGGAGTCAACTCCCTCTCCCAACAAGGGATCGCTGCAGGTCGCGTTGAGCGTCACGCGGCCTGAAGACTTCGGTTTTACTGGAGAGCTCGACAGCCCCGAAGCTGTCCGAAACATGTGGAACAACTTCCCAGTGGAGGACTCGATAAGTGCCCGCAGTACATGGGAGTCTTTCCCCCAGGCACTGGTCATATCTGGCGGAGCCCCTGACCGTTTGACCGTGGGGTCGATAAAGAGGAAGTTCGACGAACTGAAGGTGACAACTCCTCGAGCGCCTACCCTCGAGCGGGTCAAGGGAAGATCAAATCCGATTACCTTCTACCTCGAGGAACTTCCCGGTGGGGCACCGAACGCCAACATCCCCCTCTTGATCCGGGCACAAATGGCCAACTTTGATGTCCATAGAATTTTGGTCGACCAGGGGAGCTCGGTGGACATCATGTACGTCCACCTCTTCGAGACCCTCCAGCTGACCAAGCAACACTTGTCCCCATACGTAGGGTCGGACCTACAAGGCTTCAACGGCGCGACCACCAGACCATGGGGCTTCGTTGAGTTGATGGTCACCTTCGGGATTGAGGAAACTGCCCGACAGGTGAAGACGCGTTTCTTGGTGGTGGACTGCCCGTCCCTCTACAACTGTATAATGGGGAGGACCACGTTGGCGGAACTGACGGCCGTACCATCAACGGTCCACCTGAAGATGAAATACTACACGAAGCGCGGACGTGTGGTCACTCTCCACGGGGACATCAACGCGGCCAGAAGATGTTTCGACGCAACAATCAGGGGTCTGAGTGTCGTCGGCGGCACCAAATCTAAGACTCAGACCGAGACACCTCCAGACGTCGGGCAGGCTCCGCACCCGCCGGTCAGCGCGATCGACCTTGACAGCAGATTTACCGGGGAACAAGAAGGCGAGGACCTTCCACTTGAAGTCAATGGGCAGCCTCTCCACCCAACGCGCCCCGTCCCAGATGGAGATTTCGAGCTGGTTCCTCTCGGCGACAGCCCAGACCGAAGCGTGAAGATTGGCTCTGGACTCCCCGACCTGGCGAAGAGGCAACTGAAGGCATGTCTCCGAGAAAATGCAGATTTGTTCGCCTGGAGTGCTGCAGAGATGCCCGGACTGGACCCTGAAGTAGCTTGTCATCAGCTGACTATAGATCCGGCCGCTAGGGCCATAGCTCAACGTAGGCGTAGGCAGTCTCCAAAAAAAATGGAGGCTGCTGAAAAAGCTGTAAAAGACCTCTTAGAGGCAAATTTTATTTCCGAGGCCAAGTACACAACTTGCCTCTCAAATGTTGTACTCGTTAAGAAAAATAATGGAAAGTGGAGGATGTGCGTTGACTACACGGATCTTAACCGGGCATGCCCGAAGGACTCTTATCCCTTACCTAACATCGACCAACTAGTCGATAACTCTGCAGGATTTAAATTACTATCCTTTATGGATACCTATTCGGGGTACAACCAAATCCCCATGGACGAGGCCGACAAGCGGCATACCGCCTTCATGACCGAATCGGGCAATTACTACTATAACGTAATGCCCTTCGACTTGAAAAATGCTGGCGCCACCTACCAACGGATGATGAACAAGGTCTTCCGGGCAGATATTGGCGACGTGCTCGAGGTTTACATGGACGACATGATCGTCAAATCCGCAGAAGAAGTCGACCATGCCGCTCATCTCCAGAAAGTGTTCGACACGGCGAGGAAATGTCGCATGAGGTTCAACCCCGACAAATGCACCTTCGGTGTTCGCGCGGGGAAATTCCTCGGCTTCTACCTCACGGAGAGGGGCATCGAGGCGAACCCCGACAAATGTAGGGCATTCTCCGAAATCCCCACCCCGAACTCGAAGAAGTCGATCCAGTCGCTTAACGGAATGCTGACGGCTCTCTCCCGTTTCGTAGCCAAATCTGCTCAGTACGCACTCCCCTTCTTCAAGCTTCTCCGACAGAAGGCGACCTTTGAATGGAGTGAAGAGTGCAAACAAGCCCTACTCCATCTAAAGCAAGTCTTGTCTCAACCCCCGGTCTTGTCCCGACCAGATACCGGGGAAACACTTTTCTTGTACCTGGCCGTCAGCGGCGAAGCGGTGAGTGCTGTCCTTATACGGGAGACCCCCGACGGACAGAAACTGATTTACTTCACGAGCAGAGCTCTTCAAGGCCCCGAGCTCAGATACCAACAGATTGAAAAGGTCGCCTTGGCCCTCGTATCTGCTGCCCGAAGGTTACGCCATTACTTCCTGGCCCACACGATCGTGGTAAGGACAGAGCAACCTATCCGACAGCTCCTCAGCCGCCCAGATATGGCGGGGAGAATGCTCCGGTGGTCTCTCGAGCTATCCGAGTTTGACCTCCGATACGAAGGAAGAAAAGCCTTGAAAGCCCAAGTACTGGCCGACTTCGTGGCGGAAATGACCGTCCCGGAATCCTCGACCAACGGCTCCCAGAAATGGACGATTTACGTCGACGGGGCCTCCAGTGCAAAAGGCAACGGAGCGGGCATTATCCTCGAAAACGAACAGGGAATCTTGATAGAGGTCTCCCTCGAGCTGTCCTTCAAGACATCGAATAACCAAGCAGAATACGAGGCCTTCCTCGCGGGACTTTGACTTGCGGAAGACCTTGGCGCAAAAGAGGTCAAAATCTTTACAGACTCCCAGCTCGTGGCATCGCAGGTTCGGGGAGAATTCCAGGCCAAAAACGATAGTCTCATCGAGTACCTAACCTTGGTGCAAGAAAAGTTGAAGAAATTCGTCTCTGCGGAAGTGGCTCATATCCCGCGCGAGCACAACACTCGAGCAGACGTGCTCTCCAAGCTTGCGAGCACTAAGAAAAAAGGAGGGAACAAATCAGTTATCCAGGAGATACTGACCCAACCGAGCATAACCAAAACCGCACCGACCACGGAGGTCAACGCAATCGGAGACGCAAACTGTTGGATGACCCCAGTTCACGAATACTTGACGACGGGCAAGCTGCCTGACGATCCTAAAGAAGCGGGGATAGTCAAGAGGCGGGCATGTGCGTATACCGTCATCGAAGGTAAACTATATCGTCGAGGATTCTCCATTCCCTTACTCCGGTGTGTCGAGGAAGGCAAAGTTTCGGGGATCCTCCAAGAAATCCACGAAGGAATCAACGCCCAGCACCTCGGCGGAAGGTCCCTAGCCCGAAAAGCACTCCGACCAGGGTATTATTGGCCCACTATGCAACATGATGCAAAAGAGCACGTTAAGAAATGTGACCGCTGCCAAAGACACGGAGACATGCACCTCGCTCCTCCAAACGAGCTTAAGTCATTGTCGTCCCCGTGGCCATTTGCGTGGTGGGGAATGGATATCCTCGGACCTTTCGTCATGGGGTCGTACCAAAACAAGTACCTCATAGTAGGGGTGGATTACTTCACGAAGTGGATTGAGGCCGAGGCACTGGCCAAAATCACTGCTTTCAACATACTCCGTTTCTACAAGAGAAACATCCTCGCCCGATTCGGGGTGCCCCAAGCCATTGTCACAGACAACGGGACACAGTTCACCGACAGGAACTTCCAAGACTTTGTCGCCAAACTGGGCACAAGGCAGCACTTCATGTCAGTCGAACACCCTCAAACCAACGGGCAGGCTGAAGCAGCGAACAGAGTGATACTCCGGGGACTAAAGCGACGACTCGGCGAGGACAAACAACGGTGGGTCAAAGAGCTACACAACGTCCTTTGGGCGTATCGAACAACCCCACACTCCACGACCGATGAGACCCCATTTCGCCTAACTTACGGGACCGAGGCTGTTATCCCCGGGGAGATCAGGGAGCCCTCGAGGAGGACAGAGGCTCTCCTCGATGAAGAAATAAACAACGAAGCCCTGCGAGAGGAACTCGACCTTGTCGAAGAGATAAGGATCGGCGCTTCCCTCCAAGAAGCCTCTTTAAAACAAAAAATAACTCTGCGTTATAATGACAAAGTTATCAAACGAGACTTCCAAGCAGGCAGTCTTGTCCTACGAAGAAATCAAAAAGATTCACGCGAAGGAAAGCTGGCCGCAAACTGGGAGGGCCCATACCGCGTCACCGCGAAGACGGGGATGGGTGCCTATTACCTCGAGAACCTCCACGGTGAACAACTTGCTCGACCATGGAATGCTGAGAAGCTCAAGCAATACTACAGTTAGACACTGCCCGGGACAATACAACGTCGTGAACACGGGGGCGTGCAACGGTACATGCGCGACACCTCTATATAACACACGACGGCCAAAAGCCACGAAGTGTGTGCGTGAGACCTTTTGGCCCGGAGAGGAGACCTCAACCGAGCTCCGTCGTCGACGTACCAAATAGGCGGAACACCCAGCTCGCGATGGAAAGTTCACGCCACGAAGCTAAGAAATCGACCGCTTTCTTAGCCTCGTCGAAGGTCGGAGTACAACCCCTGACCACTCGGCCAAGCTCTCTTCGCAGTCGAGCATCATCAGAGTCGAGCAAACGCCCAAGGCGCCAGTGATCTCAACTACTTAGACAAAAATAAGTAATGCATAAAATATCACACACAAGCAAAATTAATAAAGAGGCATAAAGAAGTAGGAAAATCGGGCAGAACCCTTAGTACAAAATGTTACAGATACAAGCCCACAAGCCGGGCAAAAACAACCATTGTGCTAAAAGTACATCAAATAAGCCCACAAGCCGGGAAAAAACAAAATGGCACGCAGGCCAAGCAAACTATATCCCTACTCTGCGGCAGTCTCAGTGGCGTCCGGCCCACCTCCCTCGTTGGCGTCTCCTCCTTGCCCGGGCGGCACTATCCGGCCGTTGACCACCTCGAAGTCAGTATCTGCCCCATTGGTCACCAGGTCGGGGTTTAGGACCCGGAGCTGCGCCACCGCATTCCGGAACCCTATGCCCGCAGTTTCAAGAGCATCATCCTCGGCTAGCCGAAGATCCTGCTCGAGTTTCCTGAGTTGAGCCACCAGCGCTGCTCGAGTGGTTAGGAGCCTGTCCTCCCCGGTTTCGCCTTCGGCCGGCCGCACAACATCCTCTAACTCGGCGATCCTCTCCTTGAGCCGCTTCTCCTCCGCCTCCAGCTCGGCGATTCGGGCAAGGTAGCCTCTCTCCGTTTCCTCGACTTCCTTCAGCTTGGTCTCAGCCTGCCGCTGCTGCTCGCTTTATTCTTTGTTGAGGTCCCGGTATTCCTTCAACTCCTTGCGCATGTCGAGCATCTCAGCATCTAATTACTCGAGCTTGTCTTGCAGTCGAGAAAGCTCAGCAGCGGGGTGAGTCTCGTCGTTCAGGACAATGGCAGTCGAGCAAAGCTGCATGACCGCAGACAGGTCCTCGAAGATCGTCTTCCTCCTCGCTTCCGCGGCGGCCCCCAGCACAGCTTGGACTTCAGAGGGAGGGACACGAGGATAGATGACTTGGGAGAAGAAGCGAGGCTTTTGATGGCATGGTGGAAGATCAAAGCTGGAAGGAGGCGGGGGACTGTCGTCTTGGCCCAGGTCGACGACCTCCACGCTCGAAACCCGTTGTCGTTTCGGCGTCCCTTGGGTACCCGGAGACTGGCTCCCAGCAGAAGGTGTCCGCCTCTCTGAAATCCCTGACACAGTGGCAGCAGGCTGAGACTGACTAGAACCTTCGGGCATAGCAGCCGAGGAAACACCCTCAGGCATGGCCCCAGAAGGAGCAACATCTTGGCCCTTCGAACGAGATGCCTCTCCCCGGGCCTGCTCTTCCCGAGCCCTCTTCGCCTTCAATTTCTTGAGTCTCTCCTCGGCTCCGGCCATTTTTCCTGCAAAAAGAAAGAAAACGTTAGTAAGGCAAGGAATACAGATGCGAAGAAGGCTTAGATTGTGGGCGTTTTCACCACCTAACAACTCGATTGCTTCTTCGTCAGAGAAGGTATCGAGCAGAACGCGGGTATTGATCAGACGACGTTATTTCTTCACCTGCCCGTCTGCTCCCATTATAGGCTGGTCGTCCAGCGTTTCGTGCTAAGCTTCATTAAAGCTTTCAACGAAAGCGACGATTTTATCGTAAGCTTCCCGCTCATAGACGTCCAACTGATTATGCTTCACCTTGTATTTGTCGACTCCCTTCTTGAAGTGTTCCTCCGTCCAGTACAGAGGGAACTTTGGCTCCAGGACCTCCTCGGAGCGACCGTCGAAGTCACGAGTGACTTTCTGGTACAACGAGTATACGGCCCCGAGGGTGACCGGCTTCACGAAATAGTAGCGGAACTTGAAGTCCCGGATGGAATCTAAATATGTATGGAACAAAGCTTTGCTCTGCTTGAAGGACACCCATCCATGTCGTCCACCGGCTGACGACCTCTGAAGATGGAATATCCGGAAAAAGAGGGACACTGTCGGAACGATTTTCAAATACTTACAGACGAGCTCGAAGGCCCGGATGAAGGCCAGGGAGTTCAGATGAATTTGCGAGGGGGCCAGCTTCAACCAGGCGAAAATTCCCTCTTGTAAGTCCGTGAAGGGCAGCCTCAACCCCGCCTTGTCGAACATAAATTCATATAAGGGGATCCGCATTCCCCGGTAAGGCGAACATATCCGATGGTACTCCTCTAGGCGAAAAATCTTCGAGGATTTGTCAGACCCGATGAGCCGGTGCTCGACGGTGCAGAACGCGTCGTCCACGTCTTTGTAGACGAAGATGGATGACATCTCCAGTGCTTCCTCGCACACCCACTCCCTGAGCGGGCGCTCCTGCGCAAAAGCCATGTGAGCCATGGGAGATCCGGGTTGGTCGTCGTCTTCTTCGAATGATCCCACGGCCACTTTCGCAGCCAAATCGTCCATTTACCTGAAAAGCAGAAGGAAACGGTGAATTCGATGGGTCATATCAAATTCACCCCTCCACCGTTGTTCAAGCGAACGGGCGAGGAAGGGGCAAGGCTCTCTCGTTGGCCCGACATAACCGGTCGAGGATCGACATGTTCGCCGGGGAACTCATCGCCTCCCCGGAAGATTCTGCCCCCGTGTCCCCGTGACGCTAATGAAAAGAGTAATTATTGAGGACCCCGAGACATTCAACGGGTCCCCGACATGTTCATCCCTAGTCCCCGAAATATTCAACGAGAGCGTGTGAAATTCTTAGCACCCCCTCTCTCAACAACTAAAGATTCTTACCGTATTCGCCAGGAACCCTCTCATTTCTCGTGGGAACAACATCAGTTCACCAAGGAAATGCCGTACACTAGTTGAAATTAAAGAAAAACGCAAGAGAAAGGTCAGTTTTGAAGCAAGTACCTTGTAAGCGGCGGTTTAGGGTTCCGGCACAGAGTTTTCGGCGGTTTTACGGCGGCGAACGACTGTTGTAGAAGAGACTAGGTTTCTGGCACGGAGTGTCCGGCGGTTGACGGTGGCGAACGACAACTAAAGAGGGTAGAGAGAGAAGGAGGGGGATTCTTGAGAGAGAAACGGAAAAGTGGAAAATGAACGAGGGGAGCAGCTTTTTATAAGTGACTCTCGCGGAACTCGAGGGGCATAGGGCACTCGAGTGCGCTACCCTAGCCAGCCGCCCTAGCCTCCCTAGGTAATAATGGCAGGCGACACGTGGCACGCATGCAGCCGCGCGTCTTCCCACGCGTGTCGTTCCAGTTTTCCCCAACGCTTTGAATCTGAGACCCCTCATCTCCCCGGCGTGCCGACCAAACACGACTGAATGATGCCTGACTTATGTGCGACTATATGGACGTCGACCACGAGAATGGCCTCCTCGGTTCTTCTCCTGGCGTATCCCCGACGTGCCAGTAATCCTTAAGTCATTACTCTGACACCTCAGAGCAACGACTTGGGGGGCTCCTGTTCTGGACTGGGCCGAGGCTGCCCAACAGTCGAGCAGGCCCAACCCATACTGTCTGGAGAGGCCCAATAAGGTCCTTCTGCGGACACGTGACTGCCATGCGCGCACCACAGCTTCGTCGGGCACTGAGCCATCGTTGGGCACCTGTCAATAAGAGAAGAGGGCATCACGTCCAATGAGATATGCCTCCTCGACAGGATAGCTCCTCCTCGCGAGGCCCTGCCTTTCCTACGAGCTTCACATCTCCTCGACACATAAGGCTCCTCCCCGTGAGGAGCACCCAACAGTCCACCCCGCGTGGACATGTTCCAAGTAACCTCTCACTTCCGAAAGATTCGGTCTGCCATACTTTCGGAAATCTAGGAGCAGTTACTCTAGGGCGAAGACCACGTGCTGGTCTTCACTACTACACGTAAGCCCTAGCAGTTATTTGGAGTGGGCCTAGTTGATCCAGCCCATTGTAGGTAACCGTTGGCCCCGCGCTGGGGGCTCTCTATAAATACCCTCTCATTTGAGAGGGTCAGGTTAGACACTTTCTTCCTACCATACTCACTTTCTGTATTTGCTGATATTCTGTGCACTCTCTCACTTGAGCGTCGGAGTACCCTGCAGGTACACCCCCCCCCCCCCCGGCCGTCTCTCACCATCACCGGAGCTGCCGTTCCAGACGCCGTTGGCCACCATCACTGTCTGATCCAGGTACGATCAATATATATATATATAAATTAAAGAGATAGTCAATAAAATAAGTAGCAAGATATGATTAAACTCACATCCTTTCCGGAAACCACCACCCCTATTAATATTGAGTTAGACCATAAAAAATTAATATTTGCTTTAATTAAGTTTTATGTATAGAATACAAGTTTTCTTTTATTCACTTTGGACAGTTATGAATTGATCTTACAAGATTTGCTTATTTATTTTGATATCTTTTCTTTATTGGCCTTTGAAATAAATTAAAAATTTAAATGGGTGATAATAGATTGATTTTTCAAATCAATCCAGATATTTTGACATTAAAATTTGTTTTAAATATTTGGTCAGAGAAAAAAATATAAAAAAAAAAGTCAGACTAATATTTAATTTAGCCGTTTTCGCCCGTTCGGTCTAGTTCAAAAATAGTGTAACAAACTTTTTGTGCACTTTATCACGCGGAGCAACTTGATGGTGGCTCTTATATATATATATATATATATATATATATATATATATATATATATATATATATATATATATATATATTGATTTCTATGATAAGATAAATAAATATACATTAATTACTTTTTTAATTCAATTCAATTTTATTGTCAATATTAATTTCAAAAATGGTTGGTGGAGTTAAGAATAAGTTGTTGAATTGAGAATTAAGTTTTAGTCAAAACAAGTTTGAGGGAAATTTGGTTTTAAAATTGGTCCAAACAAAAACTGATTTTTTGGTGCAAACCGGTTATTAACCAAATTGATCCAAACATAAACCGGTTTTACAAAAATAAACCAGTTTTGTCAAAGTGGTTTTAAAAACCAAACTGATCCATATATTTGGTTCAATTTGGTTTGGTTTTAGAACCATGCACACCCCTAATGGAAATATTTGTGAAGAAAAATATTGAGAATATGACGACATACTATCCCCCAAAATTCAAAGTTCTTAAAACTAAATGTAGCTATTTTACCATCCCAAAAGACTACATGTTTTCTATTGTTAACATCTTTATAATACCGCAACACAAACATATTATCATTTTCATGATGAATTAAATATTGAACGGACCTTTCAAATTCCTCTTGAAACTTCTGAAAAGCAAAACGTGTGAGAACACTATGAGCTTGCTCTTGTAAGGGTGACGTTAACTTCATAGTCGATCTCTTGCACTTTCCAAACATTATATCATGCTCTTCTTTTTGTTTAATATCATCAATTGCAGTATCAACCTGAAATTAATTTAAATTAGTTAATACATAAGATTAGAAACAATAAGAACTAATGCATTGAAAATATTAGTACATCATACCTGTTTTGCAATGTCAGTTAAACTTGTGTGAGAATTGATGAATCTTTTGATAAATGCATTAATACTCTATGATCACCCGATGGTTGTCATCCCACCAAAGAAATAGTCACCAAGATAAGCAAGCGCCCAATAATTTCTGATTTCATACAATCCTTTCACATGTTTATTTGGCTGCAAGTTATACTTAACAACAACTTCCGCCCATTGATGCTCAAACTCTTCACGTGTCTCCAACTTATACAACTCATCAAATCAGAACATCATTTTGCATATTTGTCTCGAACTATAGCATTAAACCAAGAACTAAACTTAAAAGTGATGTGCCATATGCAGAAACTATGTTTTGTTGATGGCAATTCTTTTAAGATTACTTTCATCCATAGATCTTGATCAATCAATATAGTTTTTGGTGGCTTCTTCATCAAAGATATAAATGTCTAAAAAAATCATAATTAGAAGCATTTAGATTTTTTTATTAAATGAAAAGCATCAACTATATAAAGAAAAAAATGTAAGTATATAAATTACATTCATTAACCAACAAAATGCGGATGTTGTTTCGTTTCGTAAGAGTGCACATCCGAAAAGTACAGTCTTTCCATGACCATTCATACCCACGAATATACCAAATAAAATTTCATATGAATTGACCTTGTATGTAATATCAAATACAACAACATCACCATATTTTTGGTACAATCAAAACAAGATGTAGGAGACCAAAAAATATGTTGTAACCTTCTTTCTTCATCAAGAGTATAAGCATACTGAAATTTAGAACAACTCGGTTTTTATCCTCACAATACTTCAGAAGGTTCATAACATCACTTCTTTCAACTTTTTTATTAGCTTTAAAAAATAAATTGTGAATGCCCTTCTCCATAAATGGAAGATAACCATGCTTCACATTTTTCTCTAGCTCCATGACACGCATTATTTTTCTAACTGAAAGCCCTCCTTCTTTTAATAAGAAAATGCGTTCATAGTCATCTTCTAAGATAGTTCGATAAGCCGGTTAAAAACACATATCTGATTGGGTTAGCAAATCATGGTTATGTTCAACAACAAACTTTGTAACTCACCATTCACTTGAAAATATATCATGAAACTTTTATAATAAAATTCAGAAATGAGCTTTACATTCACACTTTGATGTTTCTCTTTTTCTCTGTTCTTTTGATGGTTCTATGATTTTTAAGGGGACTTTACCTGCACGATGGCAAAAAAATCACACTTGCTAATAATTCCATTTTGTTTGATGAATCTGTCCTTTTTAATTGAGAATCCATGTTAATATGTATATCTCTTGTAAAAGATAAATGCTTCTTTTTCACTAAGAAAAATTTGACCAACAAAAGGAAGAGTATTTGTCGCATTACTCACTCCATCATTATCAACTTCTTCTAAAATCTCATTGATCTCAACATTCTAACTAGAAGGTATAAGAATTTCTTTGTCAATACTACTAATAATACCACCTTCTAACACGTATTTTGTCACAATATTACAATCAAAATGTTCAATGATTATTTTTGAATAATCATTCTCCACAGAAAAATCTTCCATCGGACATTTATTCAAATCAAAATTTCTTATATTGGTACTCATGTCTATAGAAGTACTAATATCCATTATGCTATTATCATTTACAAATATATCAAAACAATAATTATAGGTGATTTCTTAATACACCACCCAAGTTTCTTAGGCACCATGTGAAATTTCATTTTTGCCCCCAGATTCCGGATTTGCACATCCAGACGCACCAAATTTTTAAAAAACGCTGATATGTTCCGGATGTGCACATCCGGAAGAATTCCTGATTTGCAAATCCGAAAAAAAATCAAAAGAATTCCATAAAATCATTTACTTCTAAATATAATTAAATCCAATATAATTAAAATCCAATATAATTAAAATTAATATCATTTTTTCAATATAATTAAATCCAATATAATTAAAATCTATATTAATTAAAATTAATATGATATTTAATATGATTAATTTTTTTCAATATAATTAATAGAATTAATATGGTATTTAATTCTAAATTATTTTTTTATATTGAATAAATTAATTTAATTATATTGGATTTAAAATTATATGGCAAAATTGAATTTAATTATATTGGTATTTAAAATTATATGGTATTTACTTCTAAATTATAATTAAAATTATATGGTATTTACTTCTAAAATTAATTTAATTATATTGGATTTAATTATATTGAAAAAATCATATTAATTTTAATCATATTAATTTTAATTATATTGGATTTAATTATATTGAAAAAATCATATTAAGTTTAATTATGTTGGATTTTAATTATATTGGATTTAATTATATTTAGAAGTAAATGATTTTATGGAATTCTTTTGATTTTTTCCGGATTTGCAAATCAGAAATTCTTCCGGATGTGCACATCTGGAACATATCAGCGTTTTTTAAAAATTTGGTGCGTCCGGATGTGCAAATCCGAAATCTGAAGGCAAAAATAAAATTTCACATGGTGCCTAAGAAACTTGGGTGATGTATTAAGAAATCTTCTAATTATATCACTATATACACAGTAACACTTTATCATACAAATAACTTATTTATATCACTATCTACAAATAATAAATTTATATCATACAAATAATTATATCACTATATACAGATACAAATTTATTTAAACCGAAAGTTTGAAAAAGAAAAAAAAAACAATAACTATATCACTATAAACACTATATCATACATTTAAAAAATAATTAAATTAAAGTTTAAGAATATTACCTGTTACGCATGAGAATTTGATTGCCTTTGTGTTAAATTGAAGCATTTAGATTTTCATTTTCATTAACATTCTATTGGAAATTTATGAGTAGAGAGAACCGACAAAAATTCCAATGGTCTTTTGTGTACATTATATATTGTAGTGTAAATTCTTGCTAAAAGTAAAATAAAAAGCAAAGTTTTTAAGAGAGAAAGAAGCAAACTTTTTTTTTAAGAAAGAGAAAGAAGTAAATGTTAATAACGCGTGTACTCACTTTATAATAAGAAGTTATGTTAATACACACAGTGTAGTGTATACAGCAAATTTCAATTTTAATTAACACTTATTGTTGCTAATTTCACAGGTGGGACCATAGCTAAGTTAATGCTACCCTTTATTGCCAACAACGCTTTCCAATTCCCACCGGACCTTTCATTTTCAACTGTTCAATAATAATTTCCATCAAACAAATTAGTAAAGCTTTGCATTGACAATGAATAGGCTTGACTTATTGACTTACTGTTTAAATAGTACTTTCTTAGTTAGTGTCCAAACTTTAAAGGGTGAAATATGAGTGATGGCGGAGAGAATGGGGCCCATGAGGCATTATTGACCGACTTTAGTATGGTTTAAAAAACGGTTGTAATTGAGAAGTCGTCTTTGCAATTTCGGTCTGTACAGTGTTGATTGGGGTCGTTGCAATGAAGTACCTATTATTAATTCTTTAACATGAAAAATTGGTATCGGCATATGCTGTCAGCTGTTTTTGCATACCGTTTTTTTTTTAAAAGTGAGCGTATACATAAAATTACAAGGTCGATCTTGCCCCAACCCCAGAAAATCAAAATGGTTATGTCGTGCGGGGGACTAATCATATACGTTGCCTTAGCAATATCGATACCATCGATACCTGTGTTTTACTTTCGTTCATGCACCTTTAACATAAAACGGGCCCCCTGCGGAATCATATTCAACAATTCATTTGGAGAGGTGTGTTCTAATCCGAGTTTTGAAGTAATAAGTGAAAACAACAGATCGGTGATTTCCTTCATCTATGGTGAACGTCATGCAGACGCCATTATAGCTTCTAATTCATCCTCCTTCCGTTACATCATTACCAGAGTTAGTCCTGATAATAACTGCCCTATCATCAATAACCTTTCTCTTCCGTACGAAAACATATCCTTCCTTACCGATCCCTATTATCAGGATTACATAACGGTTATGAGATGTGAAAAACCGGTAAATGATTCCGTGCATGTGGATATTTCTTCTGAGAGTTGCGGTGGTGGAATTGATGCTGGTCAGGAAAAGCAATATTATTTATATTTTGTGGATGGTTATTATAGATCAGATGTGAGCATTATAGCGGAGTCATGCAGAATAGATATGAAGGTAAAGATGAGGAGGTGGGATGGAGATGTGGAATGTAATAGAAAGTGTGATGGGTATCCAGAGGTTCACACCGAGTATGTCAACGGAATTGAGCTTCGTTGGCGACCAATAAGCTGTGAGCAACTGCAGAAGCAGCAACACATAGATAGTCACCGGAAAGGGGCACGAGTCCCACTCGGCTGCGTTCTTTACAACGCAGTAATATTTTGCCTTGAAAATGCAGTAAGTTGTAAGTAAAATGAATACCCTTCCTTTTTAATTTTAATTCCTTCTTATTGGTGTGAGTTCTGCAGAATAATTCTATGGGCATTTGCACTATGTTATTTTATATTATTGTTCTTTAAAAAACATTTATTCAAATTTTGATATTCTTTTTGACATATTCTTCTTTAATCGCATATATTGATGTGTAAAAAAATTTCATAGTCAAAAACTACATGATACTTATTTTTAAATTTTTGTTCAAAAATTTTAAGTCAACACTTTTATTTTATTCAAAAAATATTTGGTAATTTTAATGTTGTATTTAATTTTAACAAAATAATTGGTGACATGTAGTTTTTTTTAAAAGCTAAATCATTAGATGATTCACACAAAACACCCAAATTCATAAAAAAAATATAATTCATATTCTTCATCTCAAAACTAGAAAATCCAATATATCTTAATCTTCAACTCCATTTTTTTTTTAATACTTTTTCTACCTTCATTTTTTTATATACAAGTTACTTGAAGCACCCTTCTTTACTCAACATATATGAGTTTCTTTGTCTCCTGAATACCATCACGCATTACAACTTACAAAAAATTAAATACAATAATCTATAGACTCTTATATAAATTGGAATAATCTTTTCATAATAACTTATTTATTTTTACAGTTTTTGTTGGAAAATTTGTTCTTGGATCGCCCTTTGTGGTTGCATTTTTGATATTCAAATGGAGAAAAAGGCATTTATCCATATATGACGGAGTTGAAAATTTTATCCAGAGTCACCACAATTTCATGCCCATAAGGTATTCTTACTCACAAATTAAAACGATGACCAAACGTTTCAAGCATAAGCTGGGCGAAGGAGGCTACGGTTCTGTATATGAAGGAGTGCTTCAAAGCAAAACCAGAGTGGCTGTTAAGGTATTGACTAAGTCTCAAACCAATGGACAGGACTTCATCAATGAAGTTGCAACTATTGGAAGAATTCGCCATGTTAATGTGGTGCAACTGATTGGATATTGTGTTGAAAGAACAAAGCAAGCTCTGGTTTATGAGTTCATGCCTAATGGTTCTCTTGATAAACACACATTTTCACAAGAGCACGGATACTCATCTTCATTAAGCTACCAGAAAATATACGACATTTCTTTTGGAATTGCTCGTGGAATCCAATATTTACACCAAGGTTGTGACATGCAAATCATACACTTTGATATAAAACCACATAATATTCTTCTTGATGAGAATTTAAACCCGAAGATATCTGATTTTGGTTTGGCAAAGTTGTATCAAATAGATCAAAGCATTTTAACTTTTACAGGAGCAAGAGGAACAATGGGTTACATGGCTCCTGAGTTATTGTACCAGAACATAGGAAGCATATCTCACAAAGCTGACATTTTTAGTTTTGGAATGATGCTAATGGAAATAGCAGGTAAAAAAAAGAACAAAAATTATATAGAGAATTGTTGGCAAGACTACTTTCCTAAGTGGATTTATGATCAGTTTGAGGAAACAATAGATACAAACAATGGAACAGAAGAGGAAAAGAATATAGCAATGAAGATGATTGTGATTGCGTTGAAATGCATACAAATGAAACCAGAAGATCGTCCATCAATGAATGAAGTGATAGAAATGCTTGAAGGAGATGAAATGCCTCAACACCTTCCACCTGATCCACAATCAATGGTAACCTGGCAGACCATGTCAACAGATACAAATGAATTTGATGACAACTCACACCCATAATGAGCTACTTATGGAGTGGAAGTGCAGTAAGGAGGAGAATGAAACTAATGTCATTGGTTCCAATTATCATGCAAACTTGAAGGCTGCTAGTAGATAAGTACTGTATTATTTTTCACGCATTTTTGTTTGTTTACTTTTATTAGCATATGTTACTCTAGAAACTATGACTTTTACATACTTAGTTATCATGTAAAATGTAAACTTAAATAACTTGTATCATGAGAAATCTTATAGCTTTTCTATACCCTTCCACTTTCTTCATGCAATTGATCTCTTCTTCATATTTTAATCTCAACAACGAAGCAAAGTTGCAAAATTTTACAACGGCCATATTAAGGTGCTGAGGCGCATCTCAAAGCATTTTGTCATATGCTCTGCTTCAATCCTATGCCTATGCGTTTAATCCTGCATGATCCATATGCTAAGTATATGAAGTAGTTTCTAATTGTGAGATAACTCACTTGTGGCATACGTGAAATGTGAAGATAATTCAAGCGGGGATAATTCGAAGAGAACAAATAGGTTTGGCAATGAATCGAATCACTCGAAAATAGTTTAGAATTTGGTATGACAATTAAATCGTTGAACTAGGTTCATGAACCAAATGAGTTGAATATGAGAAAAAAAACTAAGTTCGTTAATTAAATAAGTTAAACTTAAACTATATATAATTCGACTAGTTAGGTTCATAAGTCAATTCGATTATATATAAGAAATATTATATTGTATTTAAGAGCATGTGTAAATATTTACTCTATTACTTATCCCTGTATTGTGGATTTTTGAGAAAAAGTAAAACTTAAATTTAGTAGTTTTTGAATTAGACTTTCAAAAGTATCTCTTGAAAATTGTATAATTTTTGAATTAGTAGATTTTTTAAACAAAGTTAAAGTTAAATCCCAATATGATAACTTTTATTTTATTTCAATATTTTCTTTTAAAAAATAATTAATTTAAAATGTCAAATTTATAAAAAAAATAGATTTAAAAAATGACTTTTAAGTCTGTGGAGTAAGTGAATTAAATCTAACGAGATGAATTGAATTGTTCGTGAACTTATAACAAATTGAGTTTGAGTTTTAAGAAAAATTCGCGTAGAACTCAAACTGAGATTTGAATTTAACTAATTCTTAATGATTCGAGTCGAGCTGAGGTGAATTCGACTCAACTCGACTCATTTTCATCCATAAGAACAAATAACTTAATTTTTTAGTAAGAACAAAAGAAATAGAAATACGAAATACCATCAATAGAAGACTGACCACTACTAGAAATGCTCTGTTTTTCTGCGGATTTTGACAAAATTTCCGCAGGAAACGTGTTACCTGTGACTCTTCGTGCTATTTTCCGTTCCCAGCTAAAACCTTTGTGGGTAATTAAGTTAGCAGGTAAAGTCGCAGAAAAAAGGCGCAGAAAAAATCGCAGGTAAAATAGATAAATTCGCATATAATACCGCAGGTAAATGAATATTTCGCAGGAAAAGTCACAGCAAATTAGAAATCCGCAGATAATTTCTCTCATGTTTTTGACTTTTATTATTAATTGTGTTTAATTCATATTTAAAATATTATAATTAATGTTAAATATTAAAATAACAATAATATAAAAATAAAAATCTTATTCGAATAAGCCAATGTAACACTAATCACATTCAAAATTTTAAAGCAACCAAACTTTACTATAAAGTCAATAACAAGTACTTCTAGAATTACATTATTAAAAATGACACAATCAAATTACTAATAATCATTTGTCCAACCAAATTAATAAAAAAAAAACAATGCAAACTTCAAACTAGTTAACAAGAAAAAATAATTCAAATCAAAATTCACTACTAATGTGTTCACCAATGTCTTCATATGATTCATCAACATCATCTTCACTTGGATTATCAGTTTCAACTTTTTGAACTACTTGAACAGGATCAAGCATACCCGCGTTTATTCCTGAAGCTGCACCTGAGGGAAAACCTACAGTGGCAACGTCGATTACATCACACACAGCACATTCTGTGTATTTGAATGTTCGTTGCAGAAAAAATGTTAAATTGAAAATATAAATTTCAAGATTAGTATAAAATCAATGAAATTATGCCGTTTTACAACACATCACAGATTATAAAGTTCTTACATAAGCAAATTCATATGTTTCAGCAGAAAAATATGGAAATGCAATGAGATTTTCTTTATCATCTACTTTTGTGTTAGGACGGTAGAAGGGGCAATGACGTAGTTAGTGGGTTAATTGGGAATTATTTAATTAATTATTTTTATTATTATTATTATTATTATTATTATTATTATTTATATTTAGTTAACGTGTTAATAAAGAACTACCATGATGTATGGTTTCCTGAATAGACTATTATTTAATTAATTTGTGGAAAGAAAAGAAAAAAAATACATAATGGTATTATTGGGGTTATTTAATAAATTACTATTATTATTATTATTATTATATTATTCCGAATAGAAAGAGAATAAATATCAGATTGTGTGGAAGAAGTTGTTGATAGTATTTTTAATTGGAATAGAGAGAGAGAATTAACATGCATTATTTTTTAATTAATTAATTAATTATTATAATTAGTTTGATAAAATTTTGGGAAAATATTTGTGGGAGAAATTGTTTATAATTTGCCGGTTTGAAATACCTTTTATTTTAGAATTGTATTTACATATTGGACTCACCCTTTTAATTTTATTCATTCATGTCAATATAGTTATGTTATGGATGATGATAGTGTAGAGACGCATGCTTGTTGAAGTGATAATCATTTAACTATCCATATTGATCTTGATGTATATAACTTCAGCCAATAATTTTATTGAAGGTAAACCATGAAGTCAACCTTAGTTTAATAACTTACCATTACATGTTCAAACAAGTGGCAGTAGCAATACCTTGGCAATTCGTCTGCATGCATAGGCTTTGCATCTATCGCATTGTTTCACAAACAAATCATGAAGAAGTGTACTAAATATATAGTTTTCACTTTACCATCCCTCTTTGCACTCTGTCAGGCATAATGGCAATGAAAGTGCGCTCCAGCTAAATAGGAAAAGGTGTAAACACATGATTAGCATATTTTAATCATACTAAAAAACTAGCAGCAAGGATTCTGATAATACCTGCAATACATGCAAGTTCAAATGGTCACAAACAAACATTTTAGTTCTGGGCACAAAATCATAAACTCTGCTGCTGCAACTATATAACAATAGCAATGTATATAAACATAAGCGCAACTATGGAAGTTAAATTCATACTAGATAATTGTTATCAGTGAGAGTTGCAGAAGTTTCATCTTCATTCAACTCTATCTTAATAACCTCTGTCAACCCTGCAATCAAACAGGTTAATTTAACTGCAGACAAATGCACGCGGCCACAAATGATAGTGAGAAACACTGAAAACACCTATGAACTACAACCTACTTAGAGTCAAGTCAATGATCACTCAACCACATCCAGACCAATCCAAACTGTGCACTACAACCACTCATTTTCTCCACTCAATCTTAAGACTTCATCCGACAACAAATGATTATGAAGAATGTTAGTAGTGTATAAGAACTACGAACGAAACGAGACAATCTTAGACTTCACCCGACAACAAATTATAAGCTTGAAATCATACCAAAACATCTTGTGTTAGATCCCAAAGCTGGCGAACTATGGTAATACGATCCTTTAACGGAGGGATCTCTCCTAGCACATAATACTTCATCTAACCAAAACAGAGCACAAACAATTAGTATTAAAACACGTAAACATACACAAAGAGCATACATGCCTAATGCTTGAAAAAATAATATAAAACAAAAAACAAACTTACAGCAGTTACAAGGTCATGCCCTCTCTCCGATTTACCAATACTTTTAGACAGAGCTTGAATGTTGTCATAGCTATGAATAAGTGGCAAATTTTTGAGACCTACATAATCAACAACAGAAAAAGATCAATGTAGCAATCGAAATTCCTCAAAAATATAGAAAAGGAGAGAACTCAATACATTAAATCCTTAATAGGGAAATTCAAAACTTTATAATTTGTGACAAACTCATATAATAGACAGAACAATTTTTTTTCTTTAAACTTTTTCCTTTCCAAGTATTTTATTCATGTTAAGGGAGAAAATTCTTATTATCCTCAGTAAGTTTTGTAATGCCCATCCATAATATAATACTTCAAAGCATTAATATCATACATGAATATACTGTTGGTACTGAAACATCATAAGTCCCTAGTTTACACATTATACATATAGATGCCCAAAATACTTAATACAAAAAAAACTATGGCATTATATATATATAAGATGTTCCAACACTAAGAACTAGATCACACAATGATCTCAAAAACTCCACAACGGAAGCAAAGCCATCAGGTAAGTAAGGAAAATCACACGGTCTTATCCTTACCCTTCGCGGAACCTGTAGTACCTGTGATGTAAACAACAACATGGGGTGAGATACATCAATATCAGTGAGTTCCCTATCTTAAAGTCCTCTCGGCTCTACAAGGTTCTAATAAACCTAACTCAAGTCAAAGGGAAGGGAAATGACTTTGAGTACTCACACACCCTATATGGATCCAAGTTCGTGAGTCTCGTTAACTCATAATATCACTAATCGATAACCTTACCAATGCATCCCCTTTTCCCGTCCGCTTCTACGTCTAGAAGACGACCCGAGTCATGGATCCTTGTAATTACTTGGCATACGAATGGATTCGGAATTAAGGGACGCATTATCACCTTAATTCGTCACTTCACATGGCTTTTGATGCCATCACAAGTCTCTACCCGTAGGTTCCATCGTACTATAACATTGGGAATCAAATCTGCCAAGTAGTAATGCCTGCATTCAGAGGAGCTCGAGACTCATAAATGCCTCTCAAGGGCTATGGTTACGATTACGTGATCATATACACACAAATGTGATTGTATTCGACAATCACCCGGCCATATTAGCCTTAAGACCTCTCTTGTCTTAACAATTCACAGCATAAACATATATTTTCCGTTACTATCAAAAAGAGCATTTAAATAGCTTTCCAACGATACCAGGAATGTTTAAAACGGATAACCGGAAACAAGTTATGGATTTAGAAAAAAATGGTATCGCGAAAACACAATTCTGCACTCTCACTGGCCATACGCGTATTGCCTTGCTCACTCGCCCATCCATACGCGTATTGCCCAAGGCAATACGCGTATGGGCTGAGACCAAATTCCCTTCAAAATTCCACTAAAACTCCCATACGCGTATTGCCCAAAACCTTACGCGTACCATTACGCAAATGAGTAGATGGCTGAGGAAATGGAACTCCATACGCGTATTGCCCACATTCCTTCATTGCCATACGCGTATTGCCTTAACCAATACGCGTATTGCCTTGAGTGATACGTGTATGGGCAGTGGGAACCCAGAATTTTTCCTGCATAATTGTTTCTGCGAAATTGTTCCATTTTCCCCTCCAAATCCCTTCTAAATGTAACGCCCCGATTTTGATTATTCCATTATTCTTGAGTCTTTTATTTTAATTGGGTGATAAATTATTTTATTTGTTAAATTGGTGTGTTAAATATGATTTTACCGTTTTCGAGAGTTTTCGGGGAAATTAGAATTTAGAGTATTTTAGACTTTTCTCAATTAATGATAAGTTAGAAAAGTAGTGGAATTAGAATTTATGTGATTAAAATGAATTAAGTGTTTGTGTGGGAAAAAAGAGAGAAAAGAAATAGAAAAGAAAGAAATAGAAAGAAAAGAGAGAGAAAAGAGAATTAGAGAAAAAGAAGAGAATGAAAAAGGAAGAAGAGAAAAGAAGAGGAGAAAGTTGGGAAAACTAGGAAAAATCATCAAGATCGATCAATTAGCGAGTTTGGAATCCGAGTAAGGGTGTGAAACATTGTTATCTTATCAATGTATGTGATTATGTATGAATTGTTGTTGTTGTTGATGAATTTTGTGAGTTTTAGGGTATAACCCATTTTTGAGAAATTGATTGGAAATTGATCCAAAAGTGTGTAAACTTGTGTTGATTGTGTTCTAGTTTGTCTATACATGTTTAATATGTATTGTTACACTTCAAACTGGTATTTTTTTGAATTTACATGATGAATTGGTGGATTTGGGAGTGGAAAACGTAGAACTTAGTTCTGCAGAATTTTTCTGGAAATTCCCTGGCCATACGCGTAAGGGGCATGTCCATACGCGTATGAGCCAAGGCGATACGCGTAACAATGGCCGATGGAAGGGTCAATACGCGTATAGAGGGTGGCTTTTCCCGGCCCTCTGGTGATACGCGTATGGGTGTGGGGCATACGCGTACGGGTTTTGAAAACGTGGAATTGTGAAGGAAATGGGTTCTGTCCGTACACGTATGGACATGGGTGATACGCGTATGGACAGGAGGAATGTAAAAATGGGATTTTCCAAAATGTCGTTTTCGGTTTCGTCCGTAACTTTTGTTCCGAGTATCCGATTTTTACATTCTTGGTGTCGTTGGAAAGCTATTGAGCTGTACGTTGTGATTATGATGTTTTGAAAATCGTTAGCCGATTTAATTATGTCAGAAAGTCGGGAATAGTGCTATTTAGCGACTTTTACAGTTTTGACTGTGTGTTTGAATGTGAATCATACAATAGTGCATTGATGTGATGTATATAGATTGTATGTGATTGTATGAGATGAATGCATGAATATATTGTGAATATGTATGCATTTCAAGAATGTCTTGTGCCATTTTGCATACGAAGCATCATGAAATACATTCTTGTGTTGAGCGATTCTAATGAGAATCCGTCGTAACGTCGTGTGCCCATGTGGGGTGTGAGCGATGATTACGAATGATTGTGTGCCCATGTGGGGTGTGAGCAATCGGATCGTGTGCCCGTGTGGGGTGTGAGCGATCGGGTCGTGTGCCCATGTGGGGTGTGAGCGATCCATAAACATTGTGTGCCCATGTGGGGTGTGAGCAATGGGTGAACATCGTAGGCCCGACGGGGAGTTACTTCGGTAACGAGCGATGGTTCCAGCAGAGTTCCTGAGTGAACTAGTGATTATTGAGTCGGTACCGCATTGCATTTGCATAGAGTCGTGAGTCGGTCTCTATGATTTGCATTTATCATCTTTATAATGATGTGTTGTTGAATGAACATAATTGTGTATGTTTATACGGAATGATTGAGAAATTTGAAAGTGTGCATGATGAATATGCTTGGTATATATATATATATACATTGTGATGTATACAGATGAAAATGTGATGAATTATGGTGAGAATGTGTAATAGGTGTATTTTTATGTTTATATATATATAATTATATGCATTGCTATTATGATAATATTTCTCACCCTTCTGCTGTTTTATGATGCTCTATGAGGCATTGCAGAGTAGGTATGCTGGAGGTCTTTTTGTGAACCGTGTCTTCATTCTTTTGGTCGGTTGGCTCTGATATGTAGCACCGGGTAGCTAGGATGTATATTATTCTTTTGTGATACATTTGTACATGTATCTTGCTGATGAATTTGTGTATATAAACATGAATGATGTTGTTGTATCATACTTGTTGATGTATATATGTTCGATGTTATCAATGTTTGGATTTTCCGCTTTTATTCTAAATATTGAGATATGGGTGTAAGGACAAAGTTCCTCTGTGGCAAGTTACCCCCCCTGTTGCATATCATTATAATGAGCAGGTGTTGTATGTATTAAATGCGTGTATGATGTGACATGCCTCTTTTATACTATGTTTTAATCGTACTCTGGCGAATTTTTTTTATATGTGCCTAAATGATTTATGTGATTATTTGGGGGTATAGAAAGGGGGTGTTACATGAAGTGGTATCAGAGCCAGAGTTGAGTCGGTTGTGTCTGTCTTGTTGTTGTGTTGGTTGAACTGTTGTTTAACCTTGTTTTCATTTTTGGGAATGATCAGAATATGGCTGGTAGAAACGACAATGCGATGGCTGCTGCTTTGGAAGCAATGGCTAGGGCGGTGCAAGGTGCACCTAACGTGAATGCTAATGACGAGTTCAGGAAGAATCAACCACCGGTTTTCAAAGGAAGATTTGATCCCGATGGAGCTCTATTGTGGTTGAAAGAGATTGAAAGAATCTTCAGAGTTATGGGCTGTGCGGAGGAGAATAAGGTGAGGCTTGGGTCTCACATGCTGAAGGAAGAAGCCGACGATTGGTGGGTCGGTATGCGTGAAGTTCTTGAGGTGGATGATGAAGAGGTAACTTGGAATTTATTTCGTACTGAATTCTTGAGGAAGTATTACCCTGAGAGTGTGAAGGGAAAGAAGGAGATGGAGTTTCTTGAACTGAAACAAGGTAGTATGTCTGTGGTGGACTATACTGCTAAATTTGTGGAGTTGGTCCAATTCCATCCTCATTATGCTGCGATTACTGCTGAGTTCTTAAAGTGTATTAAATATGAGAATGGTTTACGTCCTGAGATTAAACAAGCTGTGGGATATCAAAGGATAAGGAGGTTTGCGGATTTGACGGAATGTTGTAGAATCTTCGAAGAAGATAGTAAGGCTCGTTCTACACATTACAAAAGTTTGAATGAGAGGAAGGGGAAGCAACAAGCTAGAAGTGGACCTTATGTGACGCCCGTTGATAAGGGCAAGCATAGGGGAAGCTTTGATAGGAGATCTGGAGGAGGAGGTTCCGGTGTTGTTAGGTGTTACAAATGTGGTGAAATAGGTCATAAATCATTTGAGTGTAGGAAGCCTGTAGCGAAATGTTCTAATTGTGGTGGTCTTGGGCATGCTGCTACAGATTGTAGAAGGAATATGGTGAAGTGCTATAATTGTGGAGAAGTGGGTCACATTAGTACTAAGTGTACTAAGCCGAAACAAACTCAAGTGGGCGGAAAGGTGTTTGCATTGGCGGGGACTCAAACTACAAATGCAGACCGTTTGATTAAAGGTACATGCTTTATTAATAGTACACCTTTAGTTGCTGTTATTGATACGGGAGCGACTCATTCGTTTATTTCGTCTGAGTGCGCGAAGCGTTTGAATCTTGTGTTAACTTTGATGGGTGTTGAGATGGTTAGTGAGACTCCTGCTTCAGGGTCGGTAACTACGTCTTTGGTGTGTGTAAGTTGTCCTTTGACCATGTATGGTAAAGACTTCATTATGGATTTAGTATGTTTGCCGTTGGAGGGATTGGACGTAATCTTGGGTATGAACTGGTTGCAATTTAACCGAGTTCATATAGATTGCTATCACAAGTTAGTAAGGTTTCCTTCTTTGGAAGATGATGAATTTGAGAGTTTCCTATCCACTAAAGAGTTGAAGAAACTTTTAGCGGACGAAGCTCAATTGTTTGGTTTGTTTACATCATTGTCGGTGGAGAGTCAAGTTGAGCTTGATGTGTTCCCAGTGGTGTGTGAATTTCCAGAAGTGTTTCCGGAAGATATTACGGATGTACCACCGGAAAGAGAAGTTGAATTTTCTATTGATCTAGTTCCGGGTACTAGACCGATTTCGATGGCACCGTATCGTATGTCGGCATCGGAATTGGTAGAATTGAAAAAGCAATTGAATGACTTGTTGGACAAGAAATTTGTAAGGCCAAGTGTTTCTCCTTGGGGTGCTCCGGTATTGTTGGTAAAGAAGAAGGACGGGAGTATGCGGTTATGCATTGATTATCGACAGTTGAACAAAGTGACAATTAAGAACAAGTATCCGCTTCCAAGGATCGATGATTTGATGGACCAATTGGTTGGTGCGAATGTTTTTAGTAAGATTGATTTGAGATCAGGATACCACCAGATTCGTGTGAAAGAAGAGGATATTCAAAAGACAGCATTTAGGACACGGTATGGTCATTACGAATACTCCGTGATGCCATTCGGGGTTTCTAACGCGCCGAGTGTGTTTATGGAATACATGAATCGTATTTTTCATGAACAGTTGGATCGTTTTGTGGTTGTGTTCATCGATGATATTTTGATTTACTCTAAGAAGTCTCAAGAAGAGCATGAAGAGCATTTGAGAATTGTGTTGCAAATTTTGAAAGAGAAACAATTGTATGCTAAGTTGTCGAAATGTGAATTTTGGTTGTCGGAAGTAAGTTTCCTTGGGCATGTTATTTCCGGTAGTGGTATTAGTTTTGATCCATCCAAGATAGATGCGGTGATGCAATGGGAGGCTCCTAGGTCGGTTACGGAGATTCGAAGCTTTTTAGGCTTGGCGGGTTATTATCGGAGATTTATTGAGGGATTTTCGAAGTTGGCACTTCCTTTAACGCAATTGACTTGTAAAGGAAAGGCTTTCATTTGGGATATTCATTGTGAAGAGAGTTTCAATGAGCTAAAGAGAAGGTTGACAACGACTCCGATCTTGATTTTGCCTAATCCTAATGAACCATTTGTTGTGTATTGTGATGCTTCATTGACAGGTTTAGGTGGTGTTTTGATGCAAGATGGAAAAGTGGTGGCATATGCTTCTAGACAATTGAGAGTGCATGAAAAGAATTATCCTACACATGACTTGGAGTTAGCGGCGGTGGTGTTTGTTTTGAAAATATGGAGGCATTACCTTTATGGTGCAAGATTTGAAGTTTTTAGTGATCACAAAAGCTTAAGATATTTATTTGATCAGAAAGAATTGAACATGAGACAAAGGAGGTGGCTAGAACTTTTGAAGGATTATGATTTTGGTTTGAATTACCATCCGGGTAAGGCAAACGTGGTGGCCGATGCCTTAAGTCGGAGGTTGTTACGTATGTCCGCATTGATGATGAAAGAATGGGAACTTTTGGAGGATTTCAGAGATTTGAGTTTGGTTTGTGAAATGACGCCGAGAAGTGTACGACTTGGTATGCTACATGTTACGAATGATTTTCTTGCAACGGTTAGTGAAAAGCAAAAGTTGGACTTGAAATTCGTTGATTTGATGTTGAATGAGAATGAGGATTTCAAGGTTGATAATTATGGAGTTTTGAGATTCCGTGGTCGTATTTGTATTCCCGACGACGCGGAGTTGAAAAAGATGATTCTAGAGGAAGGACACCGAAGTAATTTAAGTATTCATCCGGGTGCGAATAAGATGTATCAAGATTTGAAGAATATCTTTTGGTGGTCCGGTTTAAAGAGGGATGTGGCTCGATTTGTGTATGCATGCTTAACTTGTCAAAAGTCTAAGGTGGAACATCAAAAACCGAGTGGATTTATGCAACCGTTGGATATTCCGGAATGGAAATGGGATAGTATATCGATGGATTTTGTTACGGGATTGCCGAATACACAAAGAGGTCATAATGTTATTTGGGTAATTGTTGAAAGGGTTACTAAATCTGCTCACTTTATTCCAATTGATATTAGTTATCCTTTGGAGAAGTTAGCCGAGATTTACGTTCTTGTGATTGTGAAGTTACATGGAGTTCCTAAGAGTATTGTATCGGATAGAGATCCAAGGTTTACATCGAGGTTTTGGGAGAGTTTACAAAAGGCTTTGGGTTCTAAGCTAAGATTGAGTTCGGCTTATCATCCGCAAACGGACGGTCAAACCGAGAGGACGATTCAATCGTTGGAGGATTTATTGCGTGCTTGTGTACTCGAGCAAGGTGGTGCTTGGGATGGTTATTTGGCGTTGATTGAATTCACTTACAATAACAGTTTTCATTCGAGTATAAGTATGGCACCATTTGAGGCTTTGTATGGTCGGAGATGTCGAACACCTTTGTGTTGGCATGAAACCGGCGAGAGGACGATAGTTGGACCGGAAATGGTACAACAAACAACGGAGAAAGTGAAGTTTATTCGGGAGAAGATGAAAGCTTCTCAAAGTAGACAAAAGAGTTATCATGACAAGAGAAGGAAAGATCTTGAGTTTCAAGAAGGCGACCATGTGTTTTTGAGAGTTACACCAGTTACGGGTATGGGTCGTGCTTTGAAGTCGAAGAAGTTGACTTCTCGTTTTATTGGTCCGTATCAGATTACTTCACGAGTTGGTGTTGTGGCTTACCGTGTGGCGTTGCCTCCGAACCTTTCGAATTTGCATGACGTATTCCATGTTTCGCAACTTCGGAAATATGTTCTGGATCCGTCACATGTTATTCCTATGGACGAGGTTGAAGTGAGAGATAACCTTACGGTGGAAGCTTTACCGGTTAGGATTTTGGACCGCGAAGTTAAGAAACTAAGGGGCAAGGATATTGCGCTGGTGAAGGTAGCGTGGGGAGGCGCTGCGGAAGGCAATATGACGTGGGAACTAGAGAGTGGGATGCGAGAGTCGTATCCGGAGTTGTATGAATCAGGTATTATTTTCGAGGACGAAAATTTCTAAAGTGGGGGAGAGTTGTAACGCCCCGATTTTGATTATTCCATTATTCTTGAGTCTTTTATTTTAATTGGGTGATAAATTATTTTATTTGTTAAATTGGTGTGTTAAATATGATTTTACCGTTTTCGAGAGTTTTCGGGGAAATTAGAATTTAGAGTATTTTAGACTTTTCTCAATTAATGATAAGTTAGAAAAGTAGTGGAATTAGAATTTATGTGATTAAAATGAATTAAGTGTTTGTGTGGGAAAAAGGAGAGAAACGAAATAGAAAAGAAAGAAATAGAAAGAAAAGAGAGAGAAAAGAGAATTAGAGAAAAAGAAGAGAAAGAAAAAGGAAGAAGAGAAAAGAAGAGGAGAAAGTTGGGAAAACTAGGAAAAATCATCAAGATCGATCAATTAGCGAGTTTGGAATCCGGGTAAGGGTGTGAAACATTGTTATCTTATCAATGTATGTGATTATGTATGAATTGTTGTTGTTGTTGATGAATTTTGTGAGTTTTAGGGTATAACCCATTTTTGAGAAATTGATTGGAAATTGATCCAAAAGTGTGTAAACTTGTGTTGATTGTGTTCTAGTTTGTCTATACATGTTTAATATGTATTGTTACACTTCAAACTGGTATTTTTTTGAATTTAGATGATGAATTGGTGGATTTGGGAGTGGAAAACGCAGAACTTAGTTCTGCAGAATTTTTCTGGAAATTCCCTGGCCATACGCGTAAGGGGCATGTCCATACGCGTATGAGCCAAGGCGATACGCGTAACAATGGCCGATGGAAGGGTCAATACGCGTATAGAGGGTGGCTTTTCCCGGCCCTCTGGTGATACGCGTATGGGTGTGGGGCGTACGCGTACGGGTTTTGAAAACGTGGAATTGTGAAGGAAATGGGTTCTGTCCGTACACGTATGGACATGGGTGATACGCGTATGGACAGGAGGAATGTAAAAATGGGATTTTCCAAAATGTCGTTTTCGGTTTCGTCCGTAACTTTTGTTCCGAGTATCCGATTTTTACATTCTTGGTGTCGTTGGAAAGCTATTGAGCTGTACGTTGTGATTATGATGTTTTGAAAATCGTTAGCCGATTTAATTATGTCAGAAAGTCAGGAATAGTGCTATTTAGCGACTTTTACAGTTTTGACTGTGTGTTTGAATGTGAATCATACAATAGTGCATTGATGTGATGTATATAGATTGTATGTGATTGTATGAGATGAATGCATGAATATATTGTGAATATGTATGCATTTCAAGAATGTCTTGTGCCATTTTGCATACGAAGCATCATGAAATACATTCTTGTGTTGAGCGATTCTAATGAGAATCCGTCGTAACGTCGTGTGCCCATGTGGGGTGTGAGCGATGATTACGAATGATTGTGTGCCCATGTGGGGTGTGAGCAATCGGATCGTGTGCCCGTGTGGGGTGTGAGCGATCGGGTCGTGTGCCCATGTGGGGTGTGAGCGATCCATAAACATTGTGTGCCCATGTGGGGTGTGAGCAATGGGTGAACATCGTAGGCCCGACGGGGAGTTACTTCGGTAACGAGCGATGATTCCAGCAGAGTTCCTGAGTGAACTAGTGATGATTGAGTCGGTACCGCATTGCATTTGTATAGAGTCGTGAGTCGGTCTCTATGATTTGCATTTATCATCTTTATAATGATGTGTTGTTGAATGAACATAATTGTGTATGTTTATACGGAATGATTGAGAAATGTGAAAGTGTGCATGATGAATATGCTTGGTATATATATATATATATATATATATATATATATATATATATACATTGTGATGTATACAGATGAAAATGTGATGAATTGTGGTGAGAATGTGTAATAGGTGTATTTTTATGTTTATATATATATAATTATATGCATTGCTATTATGATAATATTTCTCACCCTTCTGCTGTTTTATGATGCTCTATGAGGCATTGCAGAGTAGGTATGCTGGAGGTCTTTTTGTGAACCGTGTCTTCATTCTTTTGGTCGGTTGGCTCTGATATGTAGCACCGGGTAGCTAGGATGTATATTATTCTTTTGTGATACATTTGTACATGTATCTTGCTGATGAATTTGTGTATATAAACATGAATGATGTTGTTGTATCATACTTGTTGATGTATATATGTTCGATGTTATCAATGTTTGGATTTTCCGCTTTTATTCTAAATATTGAGATGTGGGTGTAAGGACAAAGTTCCTCTGTGGCAAGTTACCCCCCTGTTGCATATCATTATAATGAGCAGGTGTTGTATGTATTAAATGCGTGTATGATGTGACATGCCTCTTTTATACTATGTTTTAATCGTACTCTGGCGAATTTTTTTTATATGTGCCTAAATGATTTATGTGATTATTTGGGGGTATAGAAAGGGGGTGTTACACTAAACACCAGAAAAAATACCAATTGGACACACAATAACACCTGTCTAACATGTACCAACAACAAGGAACATTAAAACATGATTTCAGACATAATTTAGATCAAATTCCATCATTCTCACACATTATGGTTTTTACTCTATATTCAATTTCAATTCAATCTCAACCAAAAACATGTTATAAATTCAACAACGAGTATACTACACAGTTATTATCGAATTTCCGCAGTTATGTTCATGATTCTATTGCAAATTTCTCATTTCTCACGATATCAAAACTAACTCTAAAACTCATAAAACTCTACACTAAAGTGTCTATCTAGAACCCACCTGGATTACAAGATGATGATGATGATGATGAGACTGAGATGAAAAGATGAAGATGGGTTGATGATTCTTGCTCTTGAGCTCTTGGAGAATTTTCTCTTCTTTTCCTTCCTTTTTCCTTCTCTACCCTTTCTTTCTCCAATGTTACAAATTTCTTTCCAAATGAGGGAAAAGGAAAAGATAAAGAAAAACATTAATTGGTAATACTACTAATGGTCCAAATTATCTCAAATGCACCAATTAATAAAAACTCCAAGTTAAGTAATATTAATCTAATCAGCTCTGAGTTCGTCAGTTTACTCTAATTATTTTATCCAATAATTGCTCAGAGCACACCGGAACCCAGTTGATCATAATAATATTATTCAGAGCGTTCATAATTTACGGGGTATTACATCCTCCCCCCTTAAATAGAAATTCATCCTCGAATTTAAAAGATTACCTGAATAGTTGAGGGTAAGCATCCCGCATATCCGATTCTAATTCCCAAGTAGCATCGCCCGGATGCATCATATCCCATTGCACCTTAACAAGAGGAATGTCTTTGTTTCGTAACACCTTTGTCTCTCTTTCCACAATACGACTCGGTTGAGGTTCAAAAGTCAAGTCTTCTTCTATTTCCACTGATTCTGGTAGAATTGGATGAAGAGGATCAGGAATAAACTTCCAGAGCTGGGAGACATGAAAGACGTCATGCATCTCTGATAGAGAGGGTGGTAAGGCTAATCTGTAAGCAACCGAGATTTCGGAGGAGCCGTCCCAGCTTTGTTCCTCGCCAGAGCATTCCTCACAACCTGATCATGAGCTTGAGGCATCTCACATGCACAAACAAAACACGAGCATGTTAGATACGAAGAAAAGAAATAACATGAACAAAATCTAAATGACTAAGATTATCAAGCAACATCTCAGCGTCCGCTGGAGTCTTGCACTCCAGCAGTGCCTTAACGTTGATGAACTGGCACTCGATCCTCTGACTCCCATCTTCCTCGAAGATCGGGCTGCCCTTTCTAGTCCAACACTCAGTGAGATTGAAGGAGTTGACCCACTTCACCAATGCCTCGTAAGCCACGCGTCCTGCCCGCGCAGGTCGCCCGGTTGAAAAACGTAATCGCTGGGCTTCTTGGCGAAATGGTCGGGTGACCAATGAATGGGGAACCTGTAAAGCCTCTTCCCGATGTACTTCCCCTCCTCGTTAAGCAGCTCATTTCCGTCGTCATCAACCTCTATCTCCCAGACATATGTGTTGTCCTGGGCGACCTCGGACACGGGTTCAACAACGAAGTACCGCTGCTTGAATGTCCGGACTGACTCCGAGAACGGTTTTAAACAGCTTGCGAGGCTGCTTCAGAGAAACCCAGCCATACTTCTTCCCCGTCAACTGCCTTTGTAGATGGAAAACAACGAAGAATAGAGGGAGAGTGGCCCCCAAAGAAAGATGCTCGCACACTAATTCGAAAGCTCGGATGAAGGCCAGCGAATTAGGGTGCAGTTGCGTGGGGGCTAATTTCAGATGCTCGAACACCGACCGCTGAAAATCAGTAAAAGGCAGCCTCAGTCCCAGCACTTTGAAGGCATACTCGTATATTGTAAAGCGGTCCCCGAAGTCCGTGCAGACCCGCTCGTTCATAGTAGGGAAATGCACCTTCCACTCCTCTTTCGGTCCTACCTCCGTAAAGACGTCCGCCAAAGACTTTGCAAACGTAGAAATGTGCTCGGAAGGTTCGGCCACCTCCCACTCCTCCGCGGAGAACCCTTCGATGTCAGCCTCGTCCATATCATCCCGAACCTCTTCTTCCTCCCCGGCATTATTGGAGGAACTTGAGGTCGCCGAGCTCGAAGCCGTTGAGCTACTATTTTCCTCGGAGCCAGTTTCCTCCTCGGACGTATCTAGAATAACTTCTCTGTCTGGCCCCGTCGCCATTACGATCACCTGAAAAGTAGAGAAGACAGTGAATTCGACAGCAAATCAAATCCACCCTTCCACTGCTAAGTCAAGTGAAAGGGCGCGCAAAGGGCTGAGGACAACGTCCCCGGTCTAAGCCCTAACATCAAAAGAAAAGCTAAAGCCTCCCCGCGAGGAGATGCTCGAAACATATCATCCTTCTGCGAGGAGCCTCCCCGCACTCATGCCCAGATTCCGTTTGAAGCTTTACCGGAACCTGGAAACGTTCTACCGGAAAACTCATCGTTCTATCAAAAGATGAACAAGCACGGTGGTCACGCATGCACAACTACCGCAACCACGCCGTGGACCACCCTCCTCGTTGGACATACTACATACTCCAGCGAAGTGCTGGGGGCAGCAAAATGGCACAACCACCGTCGACCACCAACACTCTCCTGAAATCCACTTATTTTGTCATCTAAAGCTAACCCTAACCGCATACAATCTACCACTAATAACAAAACGGAGTAAAACAAGCTACAGATCAGAAAACTTACTTGATTTTGGAAGAAGGTAGAAGCTGCTCAAAGCTGGTGACGATGGTCGGAAAGCCTGAAGACGGTGACGGGAAAGAACTGAAAGAGACGAAGAGGAATCAGAAAGGAAAAAGTTTCAAATGAAACGGTTTCCCCCCTTTTTATACAAAGGGGCACGTGCAACCACATTCCCGAAGGCCATTATGACTATCCGCTAGCCATCATTGTCTATTAACTGCTACACAGAGCTCTAGGTACACGTGGCGCCCCAACGTTTCAAATTCTGTCTAACCATTAGTCTCCACGTACACCGGGCAACATGGTCACGACCACGAATCTCACGAACACCTGGGGTCACGAGCACTTTGAGACAACCTTCCTCGTCTACAAACGACGACTCTATGCTAGCTCCCCGGAGCAACGAGCAGTCCTTAAGTCATCACTCCCATGCTCGAGAGCAACGACTTAGGGGGCTCCTGTTCTGGACTGGACCAATGGCTAGAATTGGCCCAATCTGCCTCTGCTCCAGAGCGGCCCAAATTGCCTAAGTCCAATCCACAGAGGGGCAAAAATGACCTTTCTGCTCCTCCAACCGGGCAAGGAATGCAATGTTCCTCCCCGGTATTGATGCCCGTTACACACGGCTTCCTCGCTGCCCGAACAGCAAAGGACAGGTGCCCGGAACTGCGTTATGCCCAACATAACGGCTAGTTTCGAGCACCCTGCCCGGCATAACGACTAGTTTGGGCAGTTACCTATTCTTTGGGGGAAACAGTTATTTCGCCCCGAAAATAGGACCGTTGACCACGCACTGGGAGCTCTATATAAATCCTCTCGCTTGAGAGGGCCACGTATCCAATATTCACCCTAAGAATTCATACTTTGTACTTGCCCCTTTTCTCTGACCTTTTCTCACTTGAGCGTCGGAGTGCCTTGCAGGTACACCCCCCTCCTCTCCATACGACCAGCATCCCTGACGCACTTGGCGGTCTGATTCTACAGGATCTGATTCAGCCTTCACGATCAAATAGTATTTTCTTAGTTAGTGTCCAAACTTTAAAGGGTGAAATATGAGTGTGTAGCGAGCGATTTTGGACGCGGTTGCAAAGTGCTATCGCTCTTTGGTGTCTACAGCTCGATTCATTTTTTATCCTATTAAAGCTGATGAAGGAAGGGAAATAGATGTCTCAAATTAACCCTGCTTGCAAACTGAGGTTAAACAGCGGTCTGTTAGGTTACAGATGCTACAAAGATTCGGGGTCTCTATCGGGTTTATTTTTTTAAAAGTGGTGTTCGGTTTAGATGTTAGGACGGATGCTTCTTGATAGATATGTGAGAGTATGGGATTTTGGGTTTTTGTTTAGTGTGCTCGCTAAGATTTTTTCTTTCAATCTTATGCCTACGTATTCCCGTTTACCGAAACAGGGAAATCAGAGCGTTCGTAGAATGGGAGGAAATGCTGTTTGGTCTTTTGTTCAAAGCCCAAGACGTGAAGCTAAAGGTGGTTTATATCTTGTTCAAAGCCCAAGATGTGAAGCTGAAGGTCTATTTGTATCTTGTTCAAAGCCCAAGATATGAAGCTGAAAGGGTTTGACTTTAGAGAGAATTTGTCATCTCTAAAGAAGGGGTTGTATGTCACAACTGTTTATAAAGGACAATTACTTTAACCGGGATGTGTGAATCCGACAATGCCATAATTTCCTTTATAGGGGATTTTAACCTAAAGGAGAAGACTTTAACTCAGTGTAGAGCAATGCTATCTTTCCTTAGGAATTTCTCATGCTAAAAGAGGGACAGTGGCATGGATGTAGATGATCCAGAGGCTTGCCGCTTACAGCGATTAGATGAAGGAGTTGTTGATGTTTGTGTACTGTGAACGAGGCACAGTTTTGATGCTAAAAGGTTGATTGGATTAACCAGTGGTTTATTTATACAAAGCCTAAGAGGAGGCTATGGGCCCAATAAGAGGGTGTTTTTGTGTCTCGTACAAAGCCCGAGAGAGAGGCTAAAAGAGAAGTGACTCAATAAGAGAGTCCTCTATGGTATCTCGTACGAAGCCCGAGATGGAGGCTAAAAGGTTTGACTCAACAAGAGAGTGATTTATACTCAACAAGAGAGTGTTTTTGTATCTTGTACGAAGCCCGAGATGGAGGCGGAAATTTGTTTGGCTCAATAAGAACCTTTTAGTATCTCGTATAAAGCCCGAGATGGAGGTGAAAGGGAGTGATTGACTCAACGAGGGAGTCTCATATGTGTCTCGTACAAAGCCCGAGAGGGAGGCTAAACGTTGTTTGACTCCGTTGGGGAGAATCATTGTATAAAGTCCAAGAGGAGGCTAACTCCACTGAAGAAGGATCATTATACAAAGCCTAAAAGGAGGCTATGTCGTTGTTTTAGTTGAGTGACAGGTCCAGTATACTGATTTAAAGAGAAAATCAGTTCTTATATGAGTAATGCTGTACTCCGGGATTTTTGATTCAAGGACCAGGGTTATTCCCTTTTCTTTAAGGAAACGGGAAATCCAAAGGGTATTGAGACTGTCCGAGTCTACAGGCTTTCTTCCTATTTAACGAAGGGGTCACTTGAGAATGTCTTTGAGACTCAAGGAAATTAGACTGTCCGTGTCTAGAGTTTCATCTTTTGTACTATGTTTTGAGAAACAGTAGTAGACTCTTTGAAAGGACTGTTCTATGCAGATGACTAAGTTCTATTCCTATACCTCTAGGAGGTCGTCGGGACAATTTGTACGAAGCCCAAGAGGAGGCTGGAAGCTTTTAAGAAGCCGACGGGTCCTTGTACGAAGCCCAAGAGGAGGCTATCATTCCCTGCAGAACAGGGTTCTAAAAAGTTCCCAGAGTCTACGTAAATCCTTCGGATATTATCGGCCCATGTAACTACTTACACGGGTTAATAATATTCTCAAGATAAACTCGTCTGAGTGTAGTATCGCGTGACAACTACTCGGGACTGGCTCCCTCATAGTCACCGCACTACATCCTAAAAGGCCAAGTGGGGTAAAGGTAACTACGGTCCTCAGAATCCACGGCTCTCAATTGAAAAAGTAATATCAATGTGACTGCTCACATCAGATATCAATACCAAAGGGCCTCATCTGAGTGTGGTCATCATATGCCATAAATTATTGGTACTACTGCCAACAACCGACTATTGATTACACCACAATCCTATCATATTTGTGCACTCAAGTCCGGGTTAGGACTTTTCTCACCACTCAATAGTAGCACCCTGCACACAAAAAATCCAGTACAGACAGAGATATATACAAATATATACAGATATATAGATATCACAGATGTATACAAGTAAACAAGCAAGACATAAATAACACAAGCAAAAAACAAGGTAGGCTTAACCCTAAAAAATAAGAATCCCCAGTGAAGTCGCCATTTCTGTTGCGGTGAAAATCGGATAACAAGCTATTAATTAACTTGCATCATATTTCTTTTACAACCGACTTTGATTTATCCAAAGGAAAGGTTCAAGATCGTTAGAAAAACCTAAAGGGGGGAGATCTAAGGTTTGGGGGTTGGTTATACAAAGGGAAGGTATTAGCACCCTAAGTATCCGTAGTACTCTACGGGAACCTCTTGTTTAATTTGTGTTATGTTATGTTTGCTTGCTAAAAGGAATCTGTACTAAGGTAAAGACCTGAGGTATGTACACTAAGTTTGCTCGCCAAGACGTCGCATCTTGTGCCTACGTATCTGACTAAAGAATCAGAGCAACCGTAGTTCACCTAACTAAGGGTGAATTTGAGGAACCATTGACTATGGCCAAAGTTCCAAGGGGAAATGAGTATGAGCTCATTTTAGAGTTCACGATAACTCTCTAAACCTAAGTTATAAGGGGAAAGTGAGTTCTCCTGATGGTGAGAATCACATAGAGTTCACGATAACTCTATAAGTCTAAGTAAAGGGAAAGTGAGTTCTCATGATGGTGAGAATCACATAGAGTTCACGATAACTCTACCCTATTACTCAAACTATGTGGAAAGTGGCTCTTAGGAGGCCAAAGATAAAAGGTGAGTGGTTTATTGACTTAGGAGTCAAAATAAAAGAACTTTCCTTTGGAAGGAGGGTCAGATGAACAAGTATGAACATGATAAATAATATGAACAAAATGAACAATAATATAATCAAGATAATATGAACAAAAATAAATCAAGATATATGTTGACTGAAAGTAAATTTAGTGATTGTTGATTAATTTATTGGATCGATGAATCGGGTCGAATGTAGTTCTGATCCCTCGTAGCACGGGCTATGAGGAAGACCATACTATAGGAGGATGCACAATTTGATATTTGTGTTAAGACACGATAGAGAAATGATATTGAAGATCATTCTCCGATGAAATCGTGCCACACGAAAAGAAAAGGTGAAGACCTCGTCTTAAATCACAAACTCTCATTGATTAGTCGAAGGTAACCTATCACGATCTCAAGGTATAGAAAAAGATCTCGATGATCACTCACTACAGATTTGAAATAATGAAGGTTCGTCGCTTCGCTAACAATGTTCGTGAATAGAAAGACTTCATCGGTCAAAAAAATGAAGATGAACATAAATGCGACGGGAAGTGAAAATAAAGTCGATCTCGTCTTAATCATGATTTAATCGTGAAAACGATAATCTATGATATTTGACTTTCATTGACCGGTAAAATAAA
Source organism: Lathyrus tuberosus (assembly GCA_022829125.1). Classification (NCBI taxonomy): domain Eukaryota; kingdom Viridiplantae; phylum Streptophyta; class Magnoliopsida; order Fabales; family Fabaceae; genus Lathyrus; species Lathyrus tuberosus. Next base: position 1,203,822 of record JALAZF010000737.1, on the reverse strand, counting down.
AGAAGTTGCCTCATATATATCACGACTTAGTGATTTGGAATAAATCGATAAAAAGTCGTGATTTTGCAATATCATCGGCCCAAAAATAAAGAAGCGGGCTCGAATTGAAAATAAAATCGGTCTCATCTAAATAAAGATTTAGATCCTCATTGACCAATAAAAATAAAAATGAAAAATGAGATTGAGATGAAACATAAAGTTGGTCTAGTCTAAATTAAGATTTTAAATCGATAAAATCGATAAATCTTTAATTAAACTCTCATTGACCAACAAAATAGAAAATAGGCCTCATATTCATCACAATTTATTGATTCAAATAAATCAACAAAAATCATGATTTCCTATATCATAGGCCCAAAATAACAATATAGGAAATTGAATCAAAATGAAATATAAAGTCGGTCTCATCTAAATAAGGATTTAGATCGATAAATCGAATACCTTTCTATTAGATTTTCATTGACCGATAAAAATAAATTAAAAAAATGGCCTCATATGAATCATGATATTTGTGACTTGAATAAATCAACAAAATCAAGAAGTTTTTTATGTCATAGGCCCAAAAAATGAAATGAGAGATAAAATCGAAAAAGAGTTAATTAAAAACATAAACATGATCAAAAGATTAAAATACTAAAAACCCTTTTTTAGGAAAAACCTAGCAAAGGAGAAAGGGTGTACATATCAACCAAGAAGATCATATGGGCTATGTGAAGCCCATCACTTCATCAAGCGACCGGTTTGGAAAAAAAAACAAGAAAACACAAGGGTGGATTTAAGCAAGCCGGTGGTGAAAACAATATTTAGGAATCATGTAGGCCCAAGGCCCGTCATCCTAAACCCGTAACTAATAAGAATAGGAAAACACACAAAACAAATTTTAATTGAAATCTAAACCTATTATCACAAGGAATCAGACGGTGGCTCCAAAACAACAACTAAGTTCTCTCAAGAGTGGATCTTTGCACAAGGATGAGGTTTGGTCAAAATAGCTTAAATCATTGAGTACACGTTATATCAGATCATTCCAACATCACATACTGCTCACGGCTTATGAAATCAAACAACATCAAAAAATTTCTTAAAACTTAGTTAACAGATCGAAGAAGAAGAACGGCCAACTACAACGCAAACGAAATCGACTGTTCCACTCCACCCTCGAATCAACCACTTTCAGGTCTTGTTTCCGATTTAAACTCTCGTTTCGTAGCCTCTCTCAACTCGAGTTTGTTCTCACTCTTCTCCTTCTTCTTTATCTGGTTTGGGTTGTTTAGAAATTGGGTTGTAGGTTATGGGTTTTGATGGTTTGCAGCAAGAGTGAGTCTCAGAAAGTGGAGGTTTTGTGGTGGGTGGATGTGTGTTGTTGTTGTGGTGCGTCACAGTTTGGCCGGTGGAGCAGTAGTGGGACAAAGGATGATTTCTGGTGATTTATGGTGGAAAAACAAGGGCGAAGGGTTTATGCGTTTGGGAGTTTGGAGATTAGAGAATGATTCGGTCGTGAAGTGAGGTTGAGCTGTTGTTGAAGGAAATGTTTTTAGAAAGGTTTTTGAAACTGTTTCTATTGTTGTAGAGATGAAGAAGACTGCTTCGGTCAGGGAAGAATAGAAGGGTCGTCTGCTGGTTGAGCGCAGTAGCGTGATATACGGTTTGTGAACAGATGGATTTATGGCCAGATTTGCTGATTTTTGCAGCAGCATGGTTAAAGCGCAATGTTTGGCTGTATTGGTACGGTTTTGCGTATTGTTGGGAGATGTCGCAGGGTGGTACGGATGTCACTGTTGCTTGGCTGTAAAGTACGGTTTGGAGATTTTGGCCAAGATTTACTTCTTGCAGCAGCCTGGCTTTTGGTTTTGGTGTGCCGAGGCAGTGTAGAAAGGCGGAAAGTTTGTACGGTTGTGTAGGGTTACTAGGAAAAATGGACTTTGGTTTTCCTTTTTTTTGTTTTTTTTTACTTAATAATAATGAAAAAGAAATAATAAAAATAATAATAGTCAACATTAATAAAGTAATAACAAAATAACAATGATAATAATAACAATAATAATAAATACTTAATAATAAATCATAATAATGAAAATCTAAATTTAAAGGAAAAAATTCTAAAACTTATAAAACAATTGAATGATAATAAATAAATAAAAAGAATGTAAAGGAAAAGACGACAAAATTAGACAAAAACGTACGACTGTGATTAATAGACTACGTGACTGTAAAATGCACAAAATAGATGACCGAAAATGATATGACAAAAATCAGAGTATCTGAGGGTAAAATTTGGGGTGCAACAGTTGCCCCTATTTAAATATTTTCACCGAATGACGAGGGATATGGAAAGATGGTGAAAGATATTTAAATATAGATAACCGAAAATTTTGCCCTTAGATACGCTGATATGTAATGATATGAACCAAACTAGTCTAGGATGTGGACGTGCCATGAACTTCTAGTATGATGGTATGATGCCATGATGGTGCAAAAATGAAAACAAACAGGACATCGAAGGATAAAGAGCTAACAACCACAGTTGAGCTCACAGAGGAAGGATGAAGGTTGATATCCACAAGGAAAAAAACTCACTGGGGATACAGACCATCCAACAAAAGAGACTCACTGGGGAGACTCCAAAGAAACACTGGGGATAGAAAAACTGAGGGGAAACCCTACAAGTTCTTACTAGAGATAGGACACCAAAGAGGTGTTCTCCACTGGAGAAAGATCCAGGGAGGTAGACGACGCGGTTCAAAAGTAACCGGACGATACTGGGGAAAAGACACATTCTTACTGGGCATGAAACCAGAAAGAAGACATGATCACCACAGGGGATCAATTTGAAATACGAGGATAAACATCCTACAAAGATTTTCTGGGGATTTCCTGTACTGAAGAGTTCAAACGGGATCTTCAAGAAAAGCCAGAAAAGACGGAGATAAATTGTTCATCAGATGATGGAAGGTGACTGGACCTTTTGGCTATGAATGAGGTTAATGAATCAAAAATGTACCGGAACTTGTTGAGATAACAAATATGATTCCGTTTATGCAGGATTCCAGCGATGACTGGACTTTAGGTTCAAGCTTGACACGATTCAAACAAGAACAAGATCTTAAAAACAAGAGACAATGTCCGACACGATTCGAACAAGGACTCGGTTCAGGTTTGACACAATTCAAACAAGAACAAGATCTTAAAAGAAGAGACAATGTCCGACACAATTCGAACAAGGACTCGGTTCAAGTTTGACACGATTCAAACAAGAACAAGATCTTAAAACAAGAGACAATGTCTGACACGATTCGAATAAGGACTCAGTTCAAGTTTGACACGATTCAAACAATAACAAGATCTTAAAACAAGAGACAATGTTCGACACGATTTGAACAAGGACTTGGTTCAGGTTTGACACGATTCAAACAAGAACAAGATCTTAAAACAAGAGACAATGTATGACACAATTCGAACAAGGACTCGGTTCAAGTTTGACACGATTCAAACAAGAACAAGAACTTAAAACAAGAGACAATGTCCGACACGATTCGAACAAGGACTCGGTTCAGGTTTGACACGATTCAAACAAGAACAAGATCTTAAAATAAGAGACAATGTCCGACACAATTCGAACAAGGACTCGGTTCAGGTTTGACACGATTCAAACAAGAACAAGATCTTAAAAGCCTAAGGTGACTCGATTCAAACCAAAGACGGCACCAACGATAATTGGACTTCGGGTTCAAGATTGACATGATTCAAGCAGGAACGGTTTTAAACAACAGGAAAGATGCCAGCGATGACTGGACTTAATGTTAGATTTCTTGGGGAATACCC